>CM059833.1:25805130-27055130 GCA_030444775.1 Atalantia buxifolia | reverse complement strand
CAAGAAAGATGTTGTAGCTTGGTCTGGTTTGATCATGGGCTGTACTAAACATGGACTGAACTCATTAGCTTATTTGCTGTTCAGAGACATGATTAACTCGAATCAGGATGTAAACCAATTTATTATTTCAAGTGTTCTGAAAGTTTGTTCATGTTTAGCATCTCTTCGAAGGGGCAAGCAGGTTCATGCTTTCTGTGTCAAGAGAGGGTTTGAAAAAGAGGACGTTACACTAACATCTCTTATTGATATGTATTTAAAATCTGGCGAAATTGATGATGGTTTAGCTCTGTTCAATTTTATGCCAGAAAGAGATGTTGTGTCTTGGACTGGGATCATTGTAGGGTGTGGGCAGAATGGCAGAGCAAAGGAAGCTATTGCATATTTCCACGAGATGATACAATCTGGATTGAAGCCAAATGAAATCACCTTTCTAGGTGTTCTTTCTGCCTGCAGGCATGCTGGTTTGGTTGAAGAGGCATGGACCATATTTACATCTATGAAACCTGAATATGGACTAGAACCTCATTTAGAACATTATTATTGCATGGTTGATCTTCTTGGTCAAGCTGGATGCTTTGACGATGCAGAACAACTGATTGCTGAGATGCCATTTCAACCTGATAAAACCATATGGGCCTCCATGCTTAAGGCCTGTGAAACTCACAATAATACTAAACTTGTTGGAGTTATTGGTGAACAACTTCTTTCAACATCACCAGAAGACCCTTCCAAATATGTTATGCTTTCAAATGTTTATGCGACATTGGGAATGTGGGATAGTTTAAGCAAAGTGAGAAAAGCTGGTAAGAAACTGGGCGAGAAAAAAGCTGGAATGAGCTGGATTGAGGTTTCAAGTTAATAATTCTTCCTATGTTTCATCATATATTTCACTGGATCCTGTCAAAATATTGGAATTAATTGGATCCACATTGATAATTATGCACAGAACTGTTTTGTTCTGAGCTGCCAAGGTACTACATGGTAATGAAAACTTGGAGACGCAGGAAAATTGTGATATATATTACAGTTGGAGGATCTCAATTTTATTGAAAATTGTAAAAGATCTCATGTTCAGTTTGTGGGTATGCTGACTTTCTTTCTTTCCTTTTATATCTGATGTTGATTTCTATCCTTCACTCAAAGTTGAAATTTGATATACAGGAAAGGCAAACCTTTTATGAACATTTCAAGAAAAATGGAAAACAAAAGTAATTTAAGCAAATGGTTTTCCTCATTTGTTCATTTTACTTTTTCAATTGCACTCTTGGCATTAGTTTCCCATACATATTCTTCTCTGTTCACTTGGCGTGTGCTGAGTTATGGTTTCTTATTGTCTTGAGTGTGAATGCATATGTTTGCACATATTTACTTGTTGAATGATGCTGCTGAGATTCATTTTCCTGCTGTCTTCAAACAGGATCCATTATGGCAAGCATGAGGCATTTAGAAAAAAATAGAAAAAGAGAGGACCACTTGAAAAGTGAACCCTGCAAGAAAAGAGAGTTAGAATTAGAATGGGGGAGAGCAGCGCCTTTAGGGTGCTTCCATTTAGCTGATCTATCATCCATTCATCACACACCTAAAACAATTTTACAGAGGTTAGCAACTTCTCTCGTATTTTTTTACTACTAGTTCTACAGGTGTGCTCATATGTTTGACAGCGGCCATACTTGTATAAGTCTATTTTTGGTTTTGTTTTGTTCTGTCACAGTTCCATTGTTTTAACATGGTGTTCTTTCAGTGGCAAGTGGCAAGTCAGGTTCAATTCAGGATTCCTTTTGAAGGCTTCCCTACATAATTCAACTTTTGTCTGAGCAGGTAGTAGAGAGGGATTAGAAAAGTGACCCTGTACAAATCAATCATGGGGCAAGAGTAAAACAGTGCTTCATCCCTATATTTAATTACAATTACAAACTGAAATTATGGTAAATATATTTTTTTCTTAGGTTTTTATGGTGTGCTCTATATGCTTGGTTTTCTAGTGGCGGGCATTACGCTTAGGCTGCCCCTAAAATGGGTGAGGTCAAACTAATCTTATTGTCATTTCGTTTCGAAAAACTAGAGCTTAATACTATCTATAAGCAATCCCTAATGCTCCTCCGAATGCATGCACACTTATTTAATCCTATTGTCCCCAACAAGAAAGATCCTTCAAGGTAATGGTAGACGATGAGGTAAAGGTGGTTCTAAGCAGTTACCAGTTACCCTTGGCTCAGCCTTTTAGCCAATTAGCCTCGCAATCGGGGACATGTCATTATGTCAAATAACAAGAAAATGGGCAGGCTCCACCAGGTTCATGTAGTCATAGTCAAAAAACAGGCCTATGCCCAACTACTTTGTCATCTCTCTTGCTGTGTGCCAAGTGCCATGCGTCTGAGCTCAGTCAGTGGGCTGTCTTACATATAAGATTACTGGAGTTGGTTACATATGTGATAAAGATACCGTCACCCATTTTTTTTATTTCTTTATTTTTTAAAAATCCGGACTTACGGCATTACGTGGTCTATTACTATTTCGCTTCTTTATGAAATTTAGAAAATATAACCCGCAATTGCACGTGCTATGTTGCATTTTTTTTCCCTTCAGTTATGAACATTATTCTTTCTCTTGTTACGTTTCTTTCATCTTCAATCATTTCATGAACGCACACTCCTCTCTCACTTTCCCAACAGTCCTCATAATGTGCAGTGCTTGAGCTGCTGAACTTCCTCTTTCAAGCATGTGTGTTTTCTTTCTTTTTACTCTTTTCAATGACCGTAAAAACCAAAAGCATTGCCACAAAAGCTGCATAACAAAAACTACCTACGGCCCACACATTTTTTGGCGCCAAAGCTGACTCATCATCATTCATCATGCTAGAGCAGTAAATACCAGTTACATTTACATGGCCTAACAAGAAAGTTTACGTGGCCTTGCTTACGTGGTCTCAATCCAAACGATTTAGTGCGCGATAAAATTATGTTCTTTAAAATATTAATGAGTGGAATTTGTTTATTAGTATAGTTACTATAGTATTAGCAGTGCTTCTCAAGCCCATACCGAATTTTGCTTGTACTTTTAATGCATCTAAGATCAAGAAACCACTGCAAATCATGAGGTAATGAGTACAAAACAAGAGTCAAAATAAGTAGCAAAATCTAGGCGAGGAATTGTGCTCTTGCATCAAGAACTCACGCGCGACCGTTGCCACCGGCTACAAAACAAGGCCAGTGATCAAAACGGTAGCACACTGCACGCGCTGTACTACTACCACTACTTATGAAGAATAATAAAAATGGTCTCTATATAGGCTCTACCCTCTGTTAATTTTTTCAGAAATTGTAGAGAACATCTGAAATGCAAGTTCGGCGCTTCAGTGTGTAACTCCAGTGATGTTTAGTACTGCAAATAACAGATTCTGCTAACATAATTGATTTGGACACGTCACAAAGTTATTTAGGTGTTATTTTTTTATAAGCCTTTTTTTTTCTTCCCCTTTCGAATAAGTCATCATTAGGTGGACGTTTCTCACCTCCACGTACTCCAGGATTTTGAGGACAGTCTAATCTTAATTTTATGAGAGCAGGTCTCATCTTAATTGACGTAGATTTTTAAAGTATTTTCAATAAATTCATCTCTTCATCTCGGCCCAATTTTTCAAGTAATGTTTAATAGACCTACATAATAGACTCTGAGCTTATATTTTATTGATTGAATTTAGTTCAGCTTTAATTTTAGGGTTTGGTTAGGTTGAAATCGTTTTTAGATAAAATATGTTTTCGTAACCACACAATCAAAGTCATAATTTATTTTTTTATTATTTATTATTTTATGTATGTGATTGTAATTTATAATCTCTACCTTAAACAGTTCCAAGATAGCGATTGATTAATTCTAATATGAATAGATTTTAATCTTAATAAAATATTTACTAGATTAAAAAAATGAAGCTTTTAGAGAAGGTGAGAAGAAATGATTTTACTTGTGACTTTTAATGTAATTTCGGAAATAGTCTTATAAATTTATCCGAGATGTCAAATTCATTGGTGCTATAATATATGATATTTCATCACCTTTCCCCAGCTTTTAAACTAGCACCATTTGCCGAAACGAAAATATATGTTAATTGCTAGAATCCTCATCTCAATTTATATGCCCAATGCGTGCAATTAATACCAAGTCTCGAATTGGGTGAACGAGCGAGGCAAGTCACGATTTAATTTAATTTTTTTTTGAAAAGAGTCACGATTTAATTAAATCTTCACAAAGTTGATATTTCCAAGCTGGACTGGACCCGCAAATTAACTATTCACTGTTCAGCCACACCATCCTGTGTCTTCAAGCTGTTGGTGTTTTTTGTATCCCCATACACAAGCAACTAATCAAAGCTCTTGTATGTTTCTACAGAATCAAACAACCAGAAGAAACATGAAACGTGATTAACTTAATTAACGAAATGTTTTAACAAACTTAACAAATTATTAGAACCCACTGTAGATTACAACGAAACAAGGCAATATAGCCTTAGGGTTAAACACATACAATTCATCCAAATTAGAGTACATGCCCATGGCACCAGCCACTGAATCATATTCTTCTAGGTTACCCTCCATGCTCTTCTTCACTCTTCCCGCAATTACCCTACACACCAGCATTGCCCTTGCATCACTCCCATCTTCAACTCCAGCTTTATCATGAGCTTTCCCACTTGTTGCAGTTGTCAAAATGCCATTTCCACGGAGTCCTTTATTGGTTTCTTGTGTAACTTTGAAGCCATTCTTGATGATGCTACACACATTGCATTGTGGTATTGAGTTGCACAAGTTTGAGGATGCGTTTAGGCCAAGTGAACATGTGAAAGTGGTGCAGTGAAACCTGAGGAGTTCATTGCCATCTGCTATGCAACGTGGGTGCTTTTTTGGGAGCTTGGTGGCCTTTGCCTTAATGGAGTCTCTGTACTCTTCAAACTTGGCTATGGTTCTTTGAGTGTTGTGGACTTTCAGGATTCGGTCGATCTTGCAAATGGGCGTTTGTTTCTTTAGCCAGCTTGATTGGAATATGATTTCCACAATGTTCTTGCTTGTGTCCTCAGGACCCAATTCAGACACTGAGAATTTTTTATGATTAGGAAGGATAGGAGACAGAACAAAATTACCAGAAAATTAAAAGAGTAATAATAGTGAAGTACCTGCATGTCTAACAGCTTGATGAAGCTCCAAAGTGTCAGCTTTCATGAAGATCTGACCACATTCAGGGCAAGAACAGATACTGCCTCTGAGAGAAGGGTCTCTGGCAAATCCAAGAACAGGGTCAACGACCATTCTACACTCATAGCAACCAGAAAGTCTTCTAAATGGCATTCCTCTGAACGATCCTCCACCAGCAATGGAGGAATTTGAAGACACAGAAAGTGAAGAATTGGTAGAGGAAATAACCCCATTGGCGCCATTGGGTTCATGCAGAGGAGTTTTCATGGATCTGCTTGAGGATTCATTGTTACCACTTGAACCCATTGAAGCCCTTTTCCTTTGGAGTTCTGGAGAAGCTGCGGCTTCTGGCCTGTGCACCACCTTTGTGTTGCTGCATAATGACCCTGAACACTTCATTTTCTTGCATTTCTTGCTTGTTTCGTCAGTGGCTTGATCTTGTTGCTGCTTTTGCTTCTGCTTCTTTTCTTGCTGCTGGTGCTGCTCAGGATTCTTTTGCTGCTGCTGTGCTTGGAGATTTTTACAAGTGAAAATGCCTCTCACAGCAGCCCAAGAAGGTGGCGGCCTCTCTGACTTCTGTGGCTGGTTCTTTTTGCTTTGCTGCATTTCCGTCGAGTGCTTTCTTTGGTTTCTAGGTTTTGCCATTGTTAAATAAATTTTGAACGATGTTTTTGGTGGTCTTTTTTTTTTTTTAAACTCTCGGTATCATTTTCTCTGCCTTGAAAGAGACAAGAACTGAAGACAACTATGCAGCTGAAGCTCCTCTCAGAAGTGATTCTAGAATTGAAGCTTCTTGGGGTCTCTTTTGATATGGACAAAAGTTTGATAAATAGGAATGGATCTACTGCTGTGTCCATGAATCTTAGTGATCGATATCTGACCGTAGAATTACCTGAGAGATGGATCAATGGTCAAGATATTAATGGTCCCATAAATTAAAATACTCGTCAGAACTGTATTGTCAAAGTTAATATATTCAGCCTCAGATAATATATTCAGATTTCAGAAGGTCAGTGCGTGGTCTTATCTACAGAATGGACGGTCACGATCATTATTGCTTAATCAGGTCGAGTCATGGGTTAACTTGGCCCGTTAATGTTCCGAGATTGATTTTTCGGGCATAGTGCGCACATCGACAGCAAGGTAAAGACTCATTAATTACTCCATAATGGGCTCCTTCTTACGGGGAAAGCCTGCTTGATTCCTTTTGCATCAAAATTATGCGAGACCCATTTGCTAATGGAATAAAGCTTTGTACTTTTAATTATTTAAAAATAATAATAATTAAAAAAATCCATAAGCAAGCTGTGAAAGTTCATCAACTGTGTTGAATTTTGTACTTTATGAAACAAACTTAGTTCTCCAGTAAGTGAGTGACCGTTATTTTCTCTTGTAAAAATGAAGTTTGGGAAGCTTTTTGTATTACTTTTTTCACCAATAAAATTAAAAAAAACCACGAGTGGATTGTAAAGCTGAGTGTGCCACATACTTTTATTTGTATTCCTTTAAATGGGACAAAGGAAGAGATCGAGATCAATATATTATAAAGTATTAAGTATTAACTCTATTTGTCGATCGGCTTGAATTTTATAAGCATAAGGTTGCATGATTTGAATTTTGAATGAACAAATTATGTAAGTTATATAGTGGCTTGTTAACATGTTTAAATTAAAGGGGGAAAAAGAAAAGGATTTGTATTGAAAAATGGCAATATCGGATGCCCCACTTAAAAGTACAGTAGCAGCTGAAGAAAATTAAATGTAAATTTAGTATATAGTTTGGATATTACGAAGAGTATGAATTAGATTTTTTTTTGGGGGGGGGGGGTTCAGAAAAAGTTTTTTCATGATTTTGTGCTTTGTTTCAAATGTGTCAAAAATTGAGATGAAAAAAATTAGGTGATTGAATCGGCAATCTTTGTATTTATTTAGCTATTATAGTTATTATATCTTTGCCGGAATAAAAATTATGAGGATATAAGTTTAAGTCCCAATTTTTGTGCTATGACTTAAATTTCTTTTTTTATTTATATAATTAGGTACAAAGGTATCTACTTCGTAATGTAACATATATATATATATACTGAGCTTAAAATTTATTCACATAACCTTACAAAATCGTATCATGTGTACAGATTTTTAGCTATATACTAAACAGCCGAGCCTTTGCCGTTACGCATCCAGAAAGGGAACCAGCCTCAACATACGTATGGGCTCCTGACAAAACTGAGCCTAAATATACCTAAGGCCTCCGCTCCATACAAAATGGTGGGCTTGTCAATGCCAAAATTCATGTGTGCAAAGCCTCTGTAAACACCCAACTAGTCAATTGACTAGACCAAAATATCCATAAGTGATGAAAATTCAGGTGGATAGCAAAAGCAGTGGAGGCTTTAACACTGATACAAAATTCTTATAATACCCCTTTCTAATTCTATTTCCTAAAATACCCCCGTTTTATTGATAAAACATAAACCATTTTATTTAAATTAACCACATTTCAATAAAATTTTACCTTAAAAATATTTATTTTTTAAATTGTACACAAGCATTAAAATATTAAGATTATCTTGAATTTTGTTTACTATAAAATTTCTAAACTCTTATCATTTTCTCAAAAAATTATTAAAATTAAAATATAAATTTGAATTATAAAATGGGGTAGGTAAAAATATATTTTTTTTAAAATAATTTATCTAAATACTTAATTGAATTTACACTCAAATTAAAAAAATATATTTTATGCTATGTTATTTAAGTCATTTCAGAAGTTTGAGGGGAGTCAAAACTCAAAAGGCCTAATCCAACTACAGTTTCAAAATTTCAAGGAGAGGCCCGATAACAGGCCCCATTAAAACTATTAAGAGCGCCAGAAATAAGGCATTCAAAATTCCAAATCTCTCTCCATTGAAGAGCAAGAAGAAAGACGCTGTGGTTTGCGAATGGCTACTTGGAGCTCGAGTACTAACACCCCCTCTCCCAGTCCCAGTACTCGCTAATTTGAGCATTCATCATCGAAGCCCTAATTCTGCCAATTGAATCTGCTCCCTCCATTTATTATTATTATTATTTTTTTTCATTATACAACCTAAAACTGCACTTCGACGGAAATGCGGTTGAGATCCTCAAATGGATAGGGAGGCTAGTCTTCCGGTCCCACCACCTCTATCGTCAAGGTTCCGTCCGACAGTTACTTCAGACACGACGTCATCTTCATCTTCGTCTTCGTTCACTTCTTCATCCTCTCCGCCGGACCTATTCCGGCATGTTCAAGCCGCCTTCAAGCGCCACCGCCCTCTCGGTACGCCTCCTCTCTCTGCCTATTCGTCGATTCAATAATCTGTTTATTAATTGTATTAGTAATTTCAGAAGCAGAAATTTAGGGTCGTATCGTTGAATTCATATAACATTTTAGTCATTAGTGTTAAATTTATGAAATTTGGAGATTGAAGGCTTTTAATTTGATGGCTTTTATGAAATCGAATTATCATTTTTATGTATTTGATAGCTTTTGGCATTTCCTAATTTATTTCTTGTGTCAACTGTGAGGAATTATTAGGTAGCATGCAGTCCAATAGTATAATGCCCAAACGCTCATTAGTTCCCAAACGGGAAGCATCAAGGTGCTTGGGTAAGAGTATGAATATTAATGTGGACACAGATAAGTCTAAAGACATGGTTTCATTGAGTCATGGTCATGCAGTGAAGGATCAGATTTCACAGATTAAGAATGAAGCAGTGACTGCTGTTGCGGAAACTCAAGAAGATGCATCCATTACACCACCTTCAATTTCGGGCACTCAGACCAATACCTTTGATGAGAATTTTAACCCATTTGATGCACAGAGAGATCATTCGAAACTCACCATTGGTTGTAAAGAAAATAATCCATTGACTTTGGCCCATTTAGAGCCTCCACATGATCAGGGTCAGCGAAAAGTTCGATTTTCAGTTGGGAACAGCACCAGTTGTCAAGGTAATTTCTCAGCTACTTTAAGTTAAAATTGTCAGTTTATAAAACTTTTTCTTTTTCTTTTTTCCTTTTTTGGGATTCAGTTCATCCTCAGCAGCTTTCTTTGTACATGGTGAAAAAGTTTTCTGCACTTAGGTGATCTATATGATCCTTGAGTTTGTCAGACTGCTCGGCAAATATATATTGTCTTTTTTCAACATGCAGGGGCCGATGATCGAATGGCCACTGGAATGGAGAATTTATCATCTCATATGGGTTCACTTGCATTGACAGAAATGGAATGGGATGCAAGCAATCAAGCAGAGGTATCAACTGTTGTCAATAATGACTCAAAGCTTCAGCAAGTTCGGAACACAGAACCTGATATCAGTTTGAGGCCTGATGGTGCTTCTTCATTGGCAAGGAGAACTACTGTTGTCCAGGATCAGCTGCACCAATTCAGAAACTTTTTAGGTCAGCCTGCTACTCAGTTTTCTATGGTTGGCTCATCATGCCCTACCTCAACATATATCCATTCAACTTCAGCACCCATGCTTAATTCTACAACCAAATGTTCTCGTTCTCATCAAGAAGGCAGTACTCTTGGTGCTGTAGAACCTGTGGAAGATTTCAGTAGGAATCCTGAGCCTGCAAATCGAGGAGATATGGTACACCTATCATGTTCTTCACTAAAGGATACCAAAACTCCAGTTGATCAGGCAGTTAGTGCAGCACAGGCTTCTACCTCGGTTATTGACCCCAAACCGGAAATTAAGAAACAAGAATGGTCAAAGGAGCAACAAGACTGTGTGGTGAAGGAGGGTGGAATACCAAATGATCCTTCTACTCATAAGTCAATGGAGGGGCGTCAACATACAGGTAATAGTCCAGAACTGAAATCTCAGGTACCATTGTCAAAAAACTCATCATCAGACATGAAGTTGGAGGCTTCTAAATCTGAAAAGCAGAAGGCCGTAAGTAGTAAAGGGGCATCTGCGCCTCGTAAACGGAATTATGATCCTGACTTGTTCTTTAAAGTCAATGGAAAACTCTATCAAAGGCTCGGTAAGATAGGAAGTGGAGGAAGCAGTGAGGTTCACAAAGTCATTTCATCAGACTGCACAATCTATGCACTTAAGAAAATCAAGCTCAAAGGTCGTGATTATGCAACTGCATATGGGTTTTGTCAGGAAATTGAGTATTTAAACAAGTTGAAGGGAAAGAACAATATCATACAGCTAATAGACTATGAGGTACTCACGTTCAACCCAAACTACTGTATATAATTAATATGCAGATCCATTTGGAGCAATTGTCAAAGCATGTAGCATATTAATATGTAATTTTGGAATTCATGACATTGCTTTTATTTGGTGAATGGCTTTCTGATATCCTCTCTTGGTATTAGGTGACAGAGAAAGCTCTGCTTCGTGAAGTCTTGAATGGCTCCATGAACAATAAAGATGGCAGAGTCAAGGATGATGGATATATATACATGGTACTGGAATACGGGGAAATTGATTTGGCTCACATGTTGTCCCAGAAATGGAAGGAAATGGATGGCTCAAATCAGACCTTGGATGAGAACTGGCTTCGATTTTACTGGCAGGTCCTCTAGCTTAACTGTGGCTCAAGTTGCTATTGCCAATTATGTGTACATCAATTGTTCATATATTTTCTGTTCTGTTATATGACTTCCTTCTGGTTTTCTTTGGCTAAATTTATTCAATGCAAACAGTGATGTTTGCCCCTCCTATTTTTGTTTTATTTTCATCCTGGAGGGAAAGAGACATTTTATTATCTTTCGAGGGTGAATCAATGACTATTTTCTAAGGACTATGAAAGGGACTGTATGGAAAATATCTTGCAACTTAAGCTGTCAGTTTGATTTCCCCCTTCTATTAAATTTGAAACCTGGTTTCCTGGTTCCATATATCACTTTTCACATAAAGTTTTTCTTATAAGCTTTTATTAACTTGATGCATTTTTTTTCCCCAACCTTTTATCTGTGCTCAACCTAGTGTCGAAGAGGTTAACAAAGAACTGCTTATATGTATATAAAGGGGTCGGGCCTCTTAAATTTAGTGATTCCTTTCTCTTAAGTCTTGAATTTCACTGCTAGAAGCAGAAGGCTGACATACTTGTGTTCAAACATTTTGTAGCAAATACTTGAAGCTGTCAACACCATCCATGAGGAACGTATTGTCCACTCCGATTTGAAGCCAGCTAATTTCCTACTTGTCAAAGGTTCTCTGAAGCTAATTGATTTTGGTATTGCCAAAGCCATTATGAGTGATACAACCAACATCCAAAGGGATTCACAGGTGATTAATACTCATGGCTCTCATTATTCTTTTCCTTATTTTCCCTCAGAATGTCACTGTATGCAAGATGACATGATGCAGTTCGTGCCTCAATTTTGACTGATGAATGCTGCTGTGAACCTCAAACACGGTCTTCCATTCTGTTTGTTTTAGTATTGATAATCTCTATCTTGGTATTTTAGCAAGAGTTGAGGATAATTCACTGAATGTTTCAACACCTTTCTAGTTCTAGCTGACATCAAATATCTGATTTTATTACTCTGCTTGATTCGGTAGTATTCTATTGCTGCAGGTGGGTACTCTGAGCTACATGTCTCCTGAAGCATTCATGTGTAATGAGAGTGACGAAAACGGAAATATTATAAAATGTGGTCGGCCTTCAGATATTTGGTCTCTTGGCTGCATACTTTATCAAATGGTATATGGGAGGACCCCATTTTCAGAATACAAAACCTTCTGGGCGAAGTTTAAAGTTATCACAGATCCTAACCATGAAATAACTTATGAACGTGTTCCCAATCCATGGCTTCTTGATCTTATGAAGAAGTGCCTCGCATGGGATCGAAATGAAAGGTGGAGGATTCCTCAGCTACTTCAACATCCTTTCCTTGTTCCCCCAGTCCCAACACAACCAACGTCATCTGAAGACCAAAGCTATCAGCTGCTTCAACTTCTAGCCGAAGCTAGTGCCAGTGATCACGAAGCTTCCGCAATATGCAGTCAGCTGAGTCAATTGATTAGGAATCCAGTCATGCTGGCAACAACTCAGTTGTCAACATCACGAGACCAACAATGTAAGTTGCTTCTTAAACTATCAAAGCTTTGCTTAGAACTCCAGAAATGTCTAGCAAATCGAGGGGAGAATAAGTAGAGATTGGAGAGTGTAAATTACTGTGTTATGAGTGTTTCAACTGGGGAAGTTCTGTTTTTAGCAATAGGAATTTTTCCTGATCATCGGCAACCTGTTTCATCCTGTGTAAAATAACAATGTAATCATTTCTGTTGTGATTTTTGACCTCGGGAGTAAAAGGAAAAATCAACTTGTGCGCCTTGCATCCCTCTTGGAGAACTGGCTGGCTGTTGAGTATTATGCATTTTCATCCAAGTTCAGGCGTATATTTATGTATGAAAGCGCCCTGTTCAATTTATTTTACCTTTAGAACCGCGAAATCCAGACATGGGAGCAAAACCAACCTTAAAATTGATTTTCATTGCAACAACATATCGGAAGGAAACACCATTACTTTTTTCCCATCCTCCACAAATGACCCAGCTTTCTCTGCTGGAGTCTCTACAACTGAATACATATCTGATATAATTATATCAGCAACCAATGCATCCTGTGTTTTCGAAACTGATCCTGGCGCATTCTAAACTTCTCTTCGGTTTCTGTCATGGGTTAGAAAATGAGGGCTATTTGGTATCCTCAAGCCATTGAAGAATTAAAATCGGGATACCAAGTCACTTTATGTTCTTCGTTTCAGTCCAGTTATACAAGGATCACTAAATATTATAATTCATAACCAGTGTCAGTAAGTACACAAAGTTATTTATCTAAGGGCGCATGATCTAGCCATTACTTGAAGAATGAGGAACGCAATCCAAGTTGCTGAGCAGTGGAAATTAATTAAACAGAAAGCGATGAGGAAAAGACACTCGTACAGCAGCCCTCTGACGGACACAAATATTAATACATCTCTGGTTGAACAGTTCAATACAATTCTCATCAATTAAAATGACAAATAAAAAGGAAACAATAGATCCAACGGTAGTGACTGAAATGAAGCTCAGTGTTCTGGACTCCACTACTTCTGCATCTTCAGTGCAGGCTTTAAAATAATTGTGTAAACAAACTGTAACAACTCTGGGATGGTGGCGGGCCAAATTCAGATAAATACGCACATGCAAAGCTTGTATATTCTTCATCTACTGGGTCAGCTCATCCTTTTCTAAGGGATTTATCATGGCAGTAACAATCACAGTAGCAACGGTAGCAGGTCTTGTTCCACAAAATCTGACTGGTATGGAATTTGTTACTCATCTTTGGATGAAAGTTTATAAGAAGCTTCAGCCTGTGCTTCCTCCAACTTCAAAATGAGTTCCTTCATGAAAGGTGAATTTGTCCCGTGAGTAATTCGTAATACCTCCACAGCCTTGGTCAGGGATTTGATTGCATTTTCTGTGTCACCAAGAAACCTTTAACAGATGATAGAACAGGTTAGCACATGGAGATGGATAAAAAGGAGTTTGGGAGTTGAAATAAGAGCAATGCAAAGCCAAATCCTAACCATTCAAGTTTCCCACAGGTATAATACTGCAGCCCAAGCAAGGGATGGAACTGTGGATATACCCCTGCATTCAAAAGAAAGTAAAATTAAGGATTCTGGTAGCAATAATATCCAAAATTCTCAATTGTAGAACAGAAAACCTAAGTGTAAAATTTTAGATGCATTTTGGAATTAGGAATGCATTGAACTAGATTTGTGCTTTCTATATAATTTCATGATATTCTGTAGCAGACAAAAGCATTCATAGATGGCTTTAAACTCGCTTGCTGAAAACACAACATACTCTGATACACTGGAATGGTTAATCGGCAATATGCAAGCGCTTCTTTCCAATCTTCCAGCTCCATCAGTATCTGAAGAGACAAATAATATGACATTACTAAATTCATTAACCTCAAAATACATTGCTCAAGGTCAAGAAATTGTAACACAAGTTATTTGGTTGATCCATCTATAAAGACATTTGGATTTTGGAATAGATTGATTTCGTATGCCAACCGAAGCAGGATGTAACGGTTTTATCTCAATAGTATTTCATGTGATCTCATACCTCAACAAATCCTTATTGATCTTGAAAAGCCAGCCCCAAATGACTAAGAAGAGGAATGGCAGTTCAATTTATACTTCTTTACCCATGTACGCTTCTAGTACTGACTATTTTTCTTCTAATGAAGCAATTAGAGCATTTCTTGTCTCAGCATAACACCTTACCAAATTGCATCCAGATGAAACCAAGGATTAACCATTTTAAAGGATTAACTAAGTAAAACATAAATGTGAAAGGCTGAGCTGCATGCTTACTGATTGAAAAGAAATGACAATCATTAAAGAACAAATTTTCTAAAGAGGTTTAAAAAAAAAAACTAATTCATAATGTACCTTTATAAGTTTTTCCCGGGTTTGCATCAAATTGACTGAAAAGGGATGGTACAATTTCCTTTGAAGTTTTTCAATCATCTTATATGTAGAGACAACTTCCTGATGATCTATTGTCAGTCAAGGATCCATTTGTTCGCAAATAACAGAAACAGATAGTCATTGCTCCTCTTTTGAAAGAAAGGATATTTATCCAAATGATAGCCAAAAAGGAAAAAAGAAAGTTCAAGCAAAAATATTACAGGAACAGAGTGGGGTAAGAAAAAGAAAAGGATACTGCCGCAGGATGTTAATGCAAGAGTTTTTTTTGACAATATATTTACTTCACTTGCTATTGTTTTTATCTCTTCCTTACTCCTAACAAGGCCACATTGTTGGCATGTAAATCCCTTGTCATCTGCAGATTCAAGCAGCACCCAAAAAAAAAAAAAAAAGAATCAGTCACAAGTGCCATCTCAATGATGAGACTGCAAGTTATTTCTTACCAGAGTCTCGAAGCAAGAAGCCACTGCAGCCCTCATCCTTGCACCTGTAACCTTCTAGAATAGCACTTTCTTGGATATCGTCAAACTGACCCTTTAAAATATATATATTTATAAGCTCGATTAATCAGCTGAGAGAGAGAGGAACAGAGGAAATCCAGAATGAAAGCTAGAATGCAACAAATTAAAATGAAATACAGGTACCAATTTAATGCAGCAAGGACATGTACAAGTAAAAAGGTACTGTTCTTTTAGTGCCTTTTGCCGAGTCATAGTGCTTCCAGCAGTTTCTATATAACTTATTAATACCTAACAGAATATAACAGAAACAGATAGCATTCAGATTTCACATGAAATAAGAAGAGTAAGCAGCATTATACCACCTAGATTTTACATTAAATAGACTTTCCTAATCAATTAACACTACTTGGAGATCACTTTTGGATATGTTATGTCAGGTAACCAGGTAATCATCTACTAACCCTTATGATAAGGTATATTCTGGCAAAGCATTTAGTTAATGTATTTTTTCTTGTACTACATGTCAAAATGACCCAAAAAGATCATGTCTCACCTCTGCACCTTTGGGTACATGCTGCACTGCACGCACCACAGCCAACCTTCCCTCAAATACTAAAACAGCGCTGGGCAAACAGCTGAAACACTAGAACCATTTAGCATACCACTAGCATAAGGGATTAAAAACATATATTCCTTGAGTAGTTTACCTATGATTAATAATAGAAATGACAGGATAGAGTCCAGTCCCCAAGGGTCTTAGTTCACTGTCGCAAATGGTATGTGCATTGCAAGCAAGCTGTGTCAGATAGTTGATAGATCAGATAACAGTATCAATTCATCAGATACCAAGGCTTTCCTACAGGATGAATCTTAATTGTGACATTTTTCCATGATGTGATACATGACAAATACTTTTCATAAACGAAATAATGAGAAATCAATTAGTAACCTGATTGCACTTAGATGTCTATCTTTCTATTTACACAATTCCCAAAGGTAAAAGAAATTGCAGTTAAATTCCGTACCCTTAAAGTCAGTAAACAGCATAAGTTAAACACCTTCCTGAGTTCTGCAAAAGTTTCCAAGTACCCTAATTTTTAAATTTATATCTTCATTATTAATGTTTTGCACTGCCAAATTGAAGGAGTTGGGACGTTTAAATATTAAATTCCCGAATCAATTGCACTGCTGCTTGATAGCAGAAGCTTGAGAATTTCTCTAGCATCTAGATATAAAGGCATAGAAGAATTTATGGGCGCTTCAAGAAATTATGCTTGACTACACTTAATAATAGATATACACCAATAAATTGGGCAAGATACCTTGGAAAAGTTTTCGGCAATCTCTTTTATGTTAATCTCTGGCCACTGAAGAATCAGGTTAACAAGGTTGGCCATCTGAGCATATAAAAGTAGTTGCTTCTCATCAATGTCTGACATGTCTTTGCCAAAAAGATTGTTAAAGAAAGCAGGCATTAGGGATTTATTGTAACTGAAACAGAGCACCAAACCAAATTGATTGAACCAAATAATTAATTCAAAAAGGATACGAGCAACCAACGCCTCCACTAAACTATAGTTGTCTGTGGTGGTAGAAGGGATAACCTGGCAGTCAAACAAACCAATAACTTGGTAAAAATAGTCTCACAAAGTCAGCCAAGCAACGTAGTTGAAACAAGCCGAGGAATTAGTTACATTATCATTTTGCAATTTTCTTCGAAGGTAGAGTTTCAGCATGAGACGTATAGAAGGTGTAACTGATTTTCGTTTCTCCTTGTCAAGCCTAGAGAGAACTTGGCATTCAAGGCGATGCAACTTCCAGTCCAATTTCTGGAATTTAATTACAGTCACTATTGTTTCAGCTCAAAGATAACTTGATATTTCACGGCGATGCTAAACACTTACGATTGGAAATGACAATGCGTGGTGACTCAATTGAAAGTACCTGGCAATTGCTTCCGCAGTACCACACAACTTGACAAGCTGAGCATTTCTTGAGATTACTCGAAGCGAAACATCCATCACATCTTGAGATAGAAGACGAGTTGTTTGGTACGCACACATAAGGCTCTTGGCTTATAATCACTTCTCCTGAAACGTGAAAGCTAAACATAATCAATTCAAAAATAGTTCCCCAGTGAAAACAAGATAAAATAAATACGATAAAATGAGAGACCTGGATAAAAATCTTTGGTGGTATAGAGACAGCGGCCTTTTTCTGGTAAACTGGTGACAGTCAAGCCGCGGTCTTGAAGAGCACTCTGCAATTCCTCCATTGTTGCACAAAATCACGAAACTGTCTGCGAGTCCAGTCAGCTCTGGAGACTAAAACGACAAGCTTTTAAAGTTGGAGTACTTTTATATAGATATATACATTTGCTCGTGTCACAGAGCGTTTGACATATTTCAGTCACAACCGCTCGATCACACAAACGTTTGACCTTACAGTCGGTCCACCACGCATGACGTGGCATACATTAGAAAATCTACGGCTTCCAAGTCGTCTGTCACAGTAAGAAATTCACTCTGCTTGTGATACTGACTCGTATCGTTTTATCCGCCTAAGCTACTCGAGCATATATTCCGCTTCGACTCGGCGGCGTTCATTATGCTTACGCAGCGGCAGGTTCATGCCATTCACGACGACTCATCTACGTTTAATCTCTCCGTTAATTCATCTGTCTTCCCACTCTATACGAAGTCTCGTTTGTGCAAATACAAAGCCTTTCCGTCTCTCTGTATCATCAGCAGGTTTGAATTCGAATGTTAGAGCTTTCTTCTTTTTCTATTTTAATTTACTGGTACAAAAAAGAATTAACAAAACTTTGTCCCCCCTCCCCCCTTTCAGCCATGGATAGCAATTCTTCTTGTATGCTGGTACTAAGTGGGAAATCGTTGGCTGAAAATGAAATTGCTAAATCACTGAAGAGTAATAACACTCTTAAACTCCCTGATAATAGCGAAGTCTCGATACACTTGCAATCAGAAATTGTTAAGCAGGAGTCTTTTGATGTTGAATTGTTCATGAATTCTCTTGCAACTAATCGATTCGGTCGACTCCTGATTTGGTCTCCACGCTTGCCTTCGACGCACGACGTCGTTTCTCAGTAAGTAACGCGACATTTTTATTTTACATTTTTATTTTTACTGGATTATTTTTTAAGTTATGCATTTGAAAACAATGAAAATGTTTAGTATCATTTCTTGCTAGTTTGATATTATTCTAGTTCTTTTACAGCAACTACTGTGAGCTTCCAGTTGGTGCGGTTTGTGTTGCTGATATTCAGTTCAAAGGGCGAGGTATGGACGATAGGTTAATTATTGTGTCAAATTGTCAATAACCGGTGTTTATTAATCGAGTGAATCATTTAATTATTACTGTGTAACTTGCTGTGAGTGATCTTCCTGACTAATGATGTACTGATTGATATGGTATGGCATGCAGGTCGGTCAAAGAATGCATGGGAGTCTCCAAAGGGCTGCCTTATGTTTTCTTTTACCACACAAATGGAGGACGGTCGTGCCGTGCCTTTGTTACAATATGTGGCATCCCTTGCATTAACGGAGGCAATTAAAGATGTTTGCAGAAAAGATGTAAGAGTTTTTGCACAATGGTTACCAAGTGTGTCTGATGCAAAGACGATAGATGGCCTTGATTAAGGGAATAATTAGAGAGCATGATAAACAAGGAATAATTATGAGTTTCTTCATTTTTATTTTTATTTTTTGTTTTCTACATTTCCATACTTTCATCTTTCATGACACAAATTTTGTTTGCAAGTACGTTGTTAGCATTTGAAGGTTTAGCCATTGATACCTTGTTTTGAAAACGTGTTTATTTCAGGGATTACCATGTCTTGACATTAAAATAAAGTGGCCAAATGATCTGTACCTAAATGGGATTAAAGTTGGAGGCATTTTGTGCACCTCAACTTATAGAACAAAGAAGTTCAATGTCAGTATTGGTAAATAGACTTCTCTTTTGATGGTAATGTAGATTGCCTTTCGGTGATGATAAAGTAAAGTATTTGAATTCAATACATTTGCTTCAGAAGTCATAACTGGCGGAGCTTTATTCTCGTTGAATCCTTATTCACCATTCCTGACAAGAATTCCGGTTCCGTTGCTTTTGAAAATGTTCAGTATATGTCAATGATATATTTAATCTATCTTCCCTTGTTCATGCAGGTATAGGTTTGAACGTTAATAATGAGGAACCAACAACATGCTTGAATGCAGTTCTAAGAAAGTTGTCTGATTCTACTTACCAATTTCAAAGAGAAGATGTTATTGCAGCCTTTTTTAATAAATTTGAGACCTTTTATGATACTTTTATAAATCAAGGTGAATCAATGCTTCAACCTGCAGTAATGCATTTGTATTCTCAAAAATAAATATCCAATGATTAATAGATGTTTTCTTTGCGTATGTCATGCAGGATTTCAAACTCTCGAGGAGCTATATTACAAGACTTGGCTACACAGGTGACATGAATATTTTGATGATTCTGTTCTGAGTTTTCAGACACATTTACATCTGTGGAACTTATCGCTGGATTAATTGTAAAAATGGATGGTACTTGTCCACATTTATGATCCAAAAGGCCATGTTTGAATCTTATTGTTTGCATTTGTGTAAATTAGAGAAATCGCTGAGAGATGGGTGTTTTTTGGCTGGTTTTCATGTTCATGTCAGTACAATTTTAGCTTTCAACCTTTTATGGGAGTCAAGTGTATGAAAACCCATTAGAAAGTTTCCTCACCCATAATCAGGAATGAAAATGCTCAATCTTGATTCTTTCTTGTCTAATCTGTCACTAAAGTTGAGCTTTCTGAATCACGTTAGCTGGCTGCTTCTTTAAGTTAAGCCTGCAGCTGAGATCTGTTCCTATCTAGTTATCTGTTGGTAGGTGAGAAATTGAGCAGTCGCATACTCTCTGGTTGTATTGTCCCTTTGTTGAGGAAAGCATATGTCATACTTGTTCATCGAGTGCTGATTATGTTCTTTGTGCTGCAGCGGACAGAGAGTAATCATACAGGAGAAAAATGAGGACCAAGTGGTAGAAAATGTGGTGACTATTCAGGTATGACTGCAATAAGTGGTTCCTGATAAGCTCATTGCTGTAATTTGGTTGTGGATGCATGTCCAGTGCAGATATTTTCACATTCTTACTGCATGGATTTGAGGAAAATATCTTGAATCGTCTATTTAATCTGAAAAATGGGACTTAATTGTCAAATATTTCAAATCCTATTTGTTCAAGTTTTAGTTTTTGATGGAAATAATTACCATAAAAACATTGTTGTATTTTGGTAAGCAAATATCTAATGCGGGGGGAATCTATGATCTTTTCAGCTAGTCTCTTAGAAGAAAAGCTGCTTGTTCCCACCCTCTCTCTCCTCTCTCCCTTTCCCCAAAAAATATGCCATGTGGAATTTTCTTCTGAAACAAGTAAAATGCTTGTCTACATCAGTTTCTCCTCATTTCTGTTGTTTATGAACTGTACAATTTGTATGGTAACAAGTTGTCTTGAGGTATAGAACGTTGTAAGCAGCTGCTTTTCACGACAGTATGCGTAGTCAATAAGTGCCCTTTCATTCCTTTTTTCCTTTTTTTTTTTCTTTCTTTTCAACTGCTGTATTGAAGCTATTATGGTAATACAATGCGACATTCATTTAATATTAGTTATTTTTCTCTATATTGGCATAAATACATGGAAATCCTTGATGTGAAGTACCGGCAAGCTTGCAGATTTCAAATTATATTCTGTACCAATAAGTGGAGATAAAGTAACGCTGTTGATCTAGACCTACATATAATGTATTTTTTTTTTTCAATTCTCTTTTGTGCAGGGGTTGACTTCATCGGGGTATTTGTTAGCTATGGGTGATGACAATCAAATGTGCGAGCTTCATCCTGATGGCAATAGGTAGGGTAGTAACAAACAAATTTTGCACTGATTCCATGAGCTATGAAGAAATTATGGTAAAATTGTGGTTGTCATAGTTGTCATTCGCAAGTTCCACCTATTATCCAAAGAGAGATAAGAGTTCTAAGTAGCACTGAGAGAGCAAAAAAATTGGGGTATCCATGACACCACTGAAAGGCACTAAGTCAGTACCTTTGGCCTCTCGTTACCTAAAAACATACAGACTTTCTGAAACTTTGTTGTACTGATTTTCATTCCCGGATTAGTACAGGCCAGCGTAATGATATGGGCGTAGTTATGACAGTCCAAATCTGCATCTTTATCATCGTAAAATCTAAAAGGAGCCGGAGCAAGAGCCCAGCAGGAGATTATGCTCTGAAAGGTTCATTGGTCCGCAGATTCAAACCCTGTGCTGGAAGATGACAAATGATTGCTCTATATCTCTTTCTCATATGCCCACGCTCTGTGAATTAAAGATGCTGGACGTGGGCTTTGGCTTCACCTTTTAGGCCCAATTGGCTCTTGAAATTTTTAAGGTTTTATTGACATCAATCGATGGAAAAAGTTATTGAATCTTTAGGCTTTTAGTCATTCACTTATGAAGACAAGCTGTTTAATAGTCTACCAAAATTGAATTTGCATTGCATTTGACTTTTGAATTTTATGGTTGCATAAGCAAAATGGAGCCTTATAATAACACTATTTTACTTTCGGATGCAATGGTCGTATTTAATGTATGTTTAATTTGAATATGATCTAAATGAAAAATAATCGTAATATTGTTTCTCATGTGGCTACAGTTTAGACTTCTTCAAAGGACTGATCAGAAGAAAACTTCAATAAAGAAGATGCCGAGTACCTTCCCCGGGTGGAAATTTGTCACCGTCGCGCAACTTGTTCGCTAAAGACCAGAGGTTATTTTATTTAGTATTTGTTGTTGTTGTTTTTTTTTTTTTTTTTTGTCCCACTGCTTATTCAACTTCTCAATTACTAGCGTTTTGCGCCTTCCCCCAAATCTTTATACCCTTTATTTAATTCCTTCAGATTAAATGAATTGTGGCCTCTGTATAATGCTTTTCATTTTTTTTCTTTAATTTTTAATACATCTGTGAAATGAGAGAGAATATTTACGGTAGTCAAACATTTGTTGGAAATCTGGTCTTCCTTTGCTAGCTATAATTGATTTTCTGTCACTGTTATCTATTAATAATTCAAATTTAAAGGAAAGCTAATATGTTTTTCACAAAAACTGACTGACACTCTGATGCGAATACGTCCGTTTGCCATTATATAATTGCTGAATGACAAACACCCTCTGCTGCTTGCCTGTCCAAGCGTCTTTATCTATTTGTGTTTTGGCGAAAGGTGGGAAGGGGGAAAAAAAAAGGGAAAAGAAAATTCGTGCCTTCACAATGTTCACATGCATGCAAAAGCTTTTCAACAATGAGCGAAGTATAATTGGAGCTGGTGGCCGGCCGGGGTCCATCGGCGGACACCGTCTCCATCATAAAATGGAATTATTCTGTAAAAGGCTCCTTCCTTGTATGGTCCCCCAATACATCCAAATGTGGAAAACGCTTGTTCGATTGCTGATTTTGTCTGCCTATTGCCATGGAACACATACAAAGTAAGCCCGCCCATTGCAATTTGCATCGAGGTTTCTGGCTCGTTGCACGTTGAAAACTCTGTGCCGTGCTGTTTTGGAGTTTGGACTTGTGAGCGTAAATGTAACGTGTCTGTGTCATGCATTGTCACAATTGGGAGGAGCCAACAGCTTTTTCGCTCATGGTAAACCTTTCATTGAATCAATCATCATTGGCTAGTGGGCTCGTATGCGCTCAAAGTTCAATAGCTGTAACTCAGATTCTCCTCACAATAAAATTGGATACTTGTCTTCTCGATGTTTGTGGGTAGATTAGATATTTTTCTACTATTAAATGAGAGTCGAATTTTAAACTGTGTCATAATATAATTATTAAGAACTATCTTGATCGATTTTTAATTATAAATATCAATAAAATTTTAATTGTAATATATTAATATGTAAAAAAAAAACAATCGTGATTGTGATATTATATTATAAGAAATCCGAGACCTTTAACATGATTTTATTGGGATCCGGTCACATAACATTTTTCTTTGGACACAAATATTCATCGTGTTATCTTCATTCAATTTCATGCCTCCATCTTAATTTCTTAACCTCCCTGCCTTTATTGGATGAGACATACACCTACATATCGCATTGTTTTCTACGTTATCCAATGGAAATTCAATACATACACATCCATTCATAAATCGACCAATCATGGTATCGCATTGATTAAATTCGATGAACCCACTAAAATTTATGAAACTGTCTCATGTAATTTTTTTTTTTATATATAACTTTCTGGGTAGTTTACTCAGTATATGATGCCCATTGTCCCTTTTTCCTCTCCATTTCTCCAATTTTGTGGCATCCACAGATGGAAGGCATAGATATGGTTTAAAATCATGCTTCCAGCAGCTTACGGGGAACGTTGAGCAAGTTCACTCGTAGTCTCTCGTAGTAAAAATGTTGCTCCACAACAAAATCTTTGTTTAACTCAAATTAATACCTCCCATAAACTTGTTTCTAGTAATTTTATATGTTAATCTCCTTTCAGGTTTCGGCAGTTATTTTTCTTTTTTGTGATTAAATGCAGCTAATTGAGGGAAATATATTACTTAGAAAAAAAGAGATCAAAACGTCCCTTGAATTGCTCGGTTTTTTGATCTCTTTTTTTCTAAACAAAAATAAATTATATACATACACATATAAAATAATTACGTATCGAACGTGGTCTTACGAGGTCTTCCAAAAGCGGGATCGGAGTTTGGTGCTTATTATTATTATCAACTCTGTCCTATTAGGATCGAGTTTAAATATTTCTAGCGCCATGAGAGCTTCTCTTGGATACTCTTTAAGCTGGGGCAATTTCTGTGCATAAATGCGACTAGAAAAAGTGACGAAACCGAATCCAAATCATTAAATTAATCACGAGGGAGATAGCAAAAATGACGGGAGTTGTTGATACATCTGCTTTGAAAAGATTTGTACTACAAGATTAATGATTGATCATTTCTTAATTAATTAAAGAGTGAGAGAACAGTACAGCCAAGAATAAGATCGGTCAAAAATCCTTAACATAATCACATGGCTGCCATGCGTGGTGGACCAAAGCTGAAAGGTGAAGGATTTTTTCTTTTAAATAAAAACAAAATTAAAGAATCATAAACAGTTATTAACCAGTGGATTTTTAACTTTAAGAAAGTAAAAAAGAAGATGTAAGACTCGAGTCACCAACGGACTGCAAATGATTACGGAAGCATATATTTCATTCACGTTGTCCGAGTGAAAACTGTCAGATCTCACGTGGCTGGTAAAGACGCGTCTGGAAGTGTGCACAACTTTTAGAATTTGGATTCTCTTAAATTCAGTGGGCACATTTTTTTTTTTTCCCCCATGAAAAATACCTGAATAAGAATTGAAAATAAATCTATTAAAAAAAAATATAACGCAAAACGCATCCCAGATTCTCAGTTGTGATAAAGATAATAATGGTTTGTTTTCGAAATCAAAACCATCAAGGGTGAATCGACTAAGGAAGATGAAAAACCCAAACTTTTGATTTTATTTTGCATCCGCGTCCGCGAGCCAGTAGGAAAAGCAAAGATTTGTTTGAGAATAATTGGCTTTTTGATTGGTGTGGGCCAAGAATCACACCACACGGCAGCCACCAACTGACCATCATGTGATAACTTCGGCTTCTATACTTTTGGGAAATTTGTCACAAGGATCCACCTTAGGCCACAGATTTAGATTTTTCCTCCTAATTTTTTAACCCCCGAGTTTGCATGTGACAGTTCAAATTTTTTTATGTATGGTCGTTGTCATGGTCGTTGTCATTATCATTATTATTATTATTTAAATTGTCTTTTTTTGGTTTTAAATTTTACGGGAAGAGTTGAATTTTCATAATAGATGCGAATAAATTTCTTGTTCATTAAAATAATAGTAATACTACATATTTTAGATTTTTTATTTTAAAAAATTATTCAAAATGATGTACCATTTATCAATTGATTGGTGAGATAATACAATTAATTCACTTGAATCTTGTAAAGAATTATCAATCAATCTATTAATGATACATCATTTGAGATAATTTTTTAGAATAAAAAATTTGAGATGTGCAGCACTATTGTTAAAATAAATATACCCATTCATATTACAAAATAATCTTTGTTTTTTATTTTTATTTTTAGATTTAAATGGTTGCGATTGTGTGAGTATGACTATTTGAACTAAGAAACTCATATACTCAATAAATCTACTTTCAAATTTTAAAAATTTATATTTTACTCTATAAACCTGTCAAAACCTAATATAAGCTTTATATATATATATATATATATATATATATATATATATATATATATATATATATATATTGTTGTTAGTTTCCATCTCTCCACTTTTTTTGGTTTTATGACTTTATCCAAATTTCTTAATTGTTGCAATGGCTTTATATATATATATATATATATACTATGTTTAGTGTAATATAGACTGTATTATATTAAATAATATTATTTTATATTAATAAATTAATATTATTTAAACTTATTAGTATTTTAGGATTTTATTATTAATTTTTTAAATTAAGTATTAAATAAAATATATTAATTATAATATAAATTTTGTTTAATAGTATACTATTATTATATAATAAAATAATACAGTATTATGTTGTGCTATCAATATTATTATATTTATCTTATTTCTATATATTAGTTACTATAATATAGTATAATAATCATATTATAATATAGTATAATGTAATATTATATTGGAAAAACATAATACTATATAATTATATAATATACTATAAATTATATTACATCATATAATAATATAAAATTATATAAACTTATTTTTATTTTTTAATGTTGAATATAATTGTTTAATTTAAATTTAGTATTTTATCGATGATTAAATAAAATTAAAATATTTTTACGTATTTAAAGTAAAATAATTAATATGATTTTATGTAATGAAAGTAAAATAATGTATTATCATTTACTCATTAAATATTTAGATTTATTACTATCTTATGTGATTATTTAAATTAAAAGTTTTATTTAAATATAAATATAAAATAATATCCAATAAATTTAAATTTATTATAATTTATTAAATAATAAAAGTTAAATAATTATGTCTAAAATATGAACAGCCCCATGGATTTATTTTATATATCTTTAACTATATTAACTATCTTTTTTTTAGCCACTAGGTTAAGCCTAGTGGTCAGAGCCCAAGTCTCACAATTGTAAGGTCTTGGGTTTGAACCCCCACAATGTGTTGTAGGGATTAATTTCTTTCTTCAATTTAAGTGAAGATAATTCTTTTTCTTTCAAAATGTGAGTGGAGTAGACGTCTTTCGAATATTAGAGAGGGTTAAAATTTGAGTTGTGATATATAAGATTTGTAAATTAGTCCCAATAATTATCTGATTGTAAATATCAGTATATTAATCTTATTAAATATGAATTGTAATATAAGTATTAGTCTCATGTAATTTAATATCTTTTTTAATGCAGTGCAGTATAATTACAACTTGCCCCTAAAGATAGGTCAATATAAAAAGAATATTTTAATGCGATGCATGCATCAGTACAATTGTAATAGCCGATGACGCGTACAAAATTAAGCAGTAAAACGGTAATTCTGTTACTGCTGCTGTTCAGGAGCAGCGTTCACCATGGTTATCGGCGTCAGCTCCTGCAAACTTTGACTGGGATTTTGGTCAAAGCAACTATCATTTCAGAAGCTGCTTCTCAGTGATCTCCCTTCTCTGGTCCACGTTAATGACCAGTGTACTATTGTCCCCCTCTTTTCTTTTGTTTAATTGTTTGTGTTTATCCTTTGACGGTGCCACCGAAGGCGAATTCCCGACACGTGTTGTATAGAGACTCTACAGAGGTACCAAAGACAAGTCCCGTGCTAAAGAGATGCGCAGTCTGATCTATTAACACGATGGGCAGAATAAAAGGGTAAATGATAAATTAATATAATTTAAATTAATAATAAACCATGCGGAATTTAAGAGTAATTACGAGTCCCGTTATTAAATTTTATTATCAAAATCTTATTTGAAATTGAGATATTATATTTTTTAAGTTAATTGTTGTGAAAAAATTATAATTATAAAATAAAAGTTAATAATATATAATAAATATAATTTTTAAATAATAATTTTAATAAAATTATAAAAGATGTAATAAATTTTTCATCAAGAGAAAAATTATGTCAAAATAATTATTAAATTACAGCAACTAATGTTTACTAAATATTTTTATGTTCAATCCTAAATAAGGCCTAGGTCATAAAAATATTGTGCATTGTATTATTTTCTTTTAGAAAGTGTGTAACCATTGTATATAATTGGTACTCATTTGCTGATTCCTATTTCTATCAAGCATGAATTCGATTGCAAGGTATGGCGCCTATAAATAAAAGAGAATGTTGGGATCTTTAAATAGGAAATTCTAAGTACTTTATTGTTTCTTGCCTTTGCTTTCATATATTATTTACATATATCAATACCATTTGAAACGTTCCATACGCTTATGGATGAGTAAAAACTTATTTTATTCTTTATTTTAAGGTTAGTGTCCATTTAATCTCTATATTTTTTAAAATGCTTCAAAACATCTCTACCTTTAAATTATTAACATTCATGCTGTTACTATTTTTTTTCATTTGACTTATTTTTATAATATTACCCCTTTACAATAATGTTTCTTTTTATGAAATTATTAATTTAACCCCAAAAATAAAATAAAAAAAGAATATATATTAAGTTTTGTGAGAGCTTACGTGTGTCCAAGAAAAAATTTATTGTAAAAATAATTAAATTAGTTTTTTTTTGGCATTAGTAAAAAAAAATATATTAACTCCTCAGCAGTGTATTCCAAAAAAAGTAACATATATTTATTTTTTTCTATTTTATTTTTTGAGATTAAATTGATAATTAATTTTTTTTACTAATGTCCAAAAAAATTATTGTAAGAGGGTAATATTGTAAAAATTAAGCCAAAAGTAACAAAAAGTAAGAGAAAATGTGCTAATAATTTAACGTTGGAGATGTTTTGAGGTATTTTTAAAATATAGGGACTAAACGAGATTTTACCCCGCTTGTGGATAGGGATGGCGGTGGGGTGAGGTGGGGGTGGGCAGGCCTACCCCATTCCCCACCTCAAATTTAATAAGGTTAGGATGGGGAATCCCCGCATGGGGGGCAGAGGGCAGACCCAGGATTTAATATTACCTTGAGCTAAATTTTAAAATTTATATTTTGAAGCGAACATAAAAATTTATAAGTAGAAAGAAGTACATTAAATAAGGAGAAACACTAAGAATCTTATCCCTCTAAATATGTATTATAGACAACAAAATAATTATTAAAAAAAAAGGCAACTCAACTATGAAGACACTATTTTTCGATTATAGAATCTGACATTGCAACCTATAATAAACATGTAATTATATAAGGATTAAAAAACCAGTTAAGAATTTCAAATTAAAATAGATCAATACATGTAATTAAAATCAATTAAAAATTGCAAGTAAAACTTTGTGTTTGAAGTGAAGTACTAACTTACCAGACTTAATAAATTAAACAATTAAAATTTATTCATCCTTTCAAATTGTAAAAGTATTATTAGTCAAAAGTTTTAATAATAAACGAAACTCAATTTGCCAAAAGGTATTTGGGTGCAGTTGTTTCTTTGTCAAGTACTCTGGTTCTCTTAAAAGAACTAGATGTTGATGATTCTTCTATCAAAAACTCCGTAAAATACTCAAATCTTATTTTCTAACTTATCCTCTTAGTTAATATAACTAATAAATACAATATGAAAATTCACATAAAAATTTTATGAAAATATTGAAAATTGTTACTATATGTTGTTTCTGTAAGTACTTTTAATACTAGTGACGATGTTATATTATATTGACATATTCTTTTTCAATTATAAGTTTTTAAAAACAAATTAAATCAGTAATAAAATTTTAGCTCCCTAATGTTTTCAATCTATTCAATAAATATATAATTTAATCATTTTATAAAATAAGTCACTTATTTCAATTGAAAATAATATAATTGAATTAGGGACATATTTGTAAATAAAATAAAATTTTACTGTTATATAAAATTGATGAAAACATAAGGGTGATTGAGTTATGGACATATTTGAATATAAAATAAAAACTCTATTGTTATACTAAATTAATGAAAACATAAGGGTAATTGAGTTAGGGTATGATTATGAAAATAAAATGAAAACTCTATTATTTTACTAAATTGATAAAAAAAAAAGTAAGGGGCTTAAACGATTTTTTCAAGACTAGACCGAGTTGCACGTGTAGACCCACCATTGGTGGGGAGTGATTTCCCTATCTCTACCGCATTCTTCATTTTTTTTTTATAATAGATATAAATATATGATTTCAACAAATTAAAAATTAATGATTTAAATGAAATCATTATCATATTATAAAAACATTTAAATTATTTTTAAAAAATCTCCAAAATTTTTAAACAATATCTTGAAATGATATCAAAATTAAAAAATATTTGAAAAGAGTAATATTTTGAGAGTTAAAAGAAAACATAACAATGTTTTAGGGGTAAAAAAAAATATATTGCAGGGATTTTTTCTAGTTATAACCCATTTATATCAAGTAAAAAAATTATTAACTAATATTGTACATGATAAAATAAAAACTAGTAAAAAAATTAGAAAAAATATTTCTATATAATTGAGATTAGAGTGAGAATAAAATAGGGAGTACAAAACTAAATCCCACCCTATTAAGAATTTAAAAATTATTTTTTTTCATTTTTCATCATAAAAATTATGTAAAATTCACCAATCTAAGGTGGAACTCCGTTAAGACTCCAAACCATGAAGAAATTTGCCGCCTCTATCCGTGGACTAATTCAATGTTAGCTTAGAGGGTGGGGCTTCATTCGAGGTACCAGTCTAGTGGTGACCACTCCTCCAATAAAAACTTTTAAAAACGATATAAAATTAATGGAAATATAGGTATAATCCAATTCGCCAATGGAAGATTGATGCTGTGCATGTCGCATACTACGAGTCCTATAATAATTTTTAATTAATAATAAAAAAAATCAAACAAGATGAGGCAACTAATCAAATGAACCGAATAATGGAATTCATCACTTTGTACGCGTAAAATTGACTTCAACCTATTCCATCCATATAGACTACTTATTTTTTAACATTTGGTGGAAGTTTCATGGCATGTCAGTCAAAAGAGCTACACATCAGGATTTGGTTATAATATAGGTTTAGTGTTGATATAAGCATTTTTTTTTTAAGCATGGAATTCTTATTCAAAATGGAACAACATAATTATTGAATTCTTGTATCAAATTTATAATATAAAAACATTACATTTCTATGGTTAGTGATTATAAATAAATTCCACCAATTACAATATTTAGGTTTTAAAAATGTGTTGAGAGTTTTCTGAACATATTTTAAAGCTTCTTATGTTGCATCCATATTGGTATATTTTATTAATTGATTTATTAAAAAAAAAAAAACTTCCTCATCTATTGAATTTTGGTCAATTGTACATTTGCCAGCACATAATTAGTTGAGAGATACATGTAACAAAGTTCGACAAATGAAAGAGTGCGCACTAGATTTAAGACTTCCTCTTGATTTTTAATGTGAAAGTATATGTGATAAGGTAACTGCTTAGTGTTCACATGTTTTGAAAACCATTTCTTGATAGAGTTGTTGGTGCTTCCTCGCTCATTATTGAGATCGAAAGTTTGAGTATACTTATGTGTGGTCTAAAGCAAACTTTTTACTCGTACATTTAACATGTTTGAAAATATAAGTGAGAGGATTGACGTCAACTTCCTTATTCGTAATTTTCATGTTTTATACTCGTTAGAAAGAGGGCTCTTACAGCCAAGTAATGTTCACCACTAGCCCACTAATCTCTCATGCTCTATTACTTATATTTGTACTATAAAAAAACCTGACTATAAAATACTATAAATATAAGTTAGGAAATTTTATTAAATAGAAGTTACAGTGGAAACCAGTCGATAGTCCTATAATTAGCATTTTCTCTTCAACTTGGTATTATATAGTTATACCCACATTTTTACCAAATCTGAACCCACAAACTCACATCTAATAACATGCCCTAATCTAAACAAGAATAAACAATTTAAGTCTTAATCCTTTTCAAACTCGAATCCTACAGGATAAGAGATGAGTTCCTTAACTCAGTTATACTTCTAATTATTTCTTTTATATAAAGAGGCTACCACTCAAAGGTAAGGAGATGGAAAATATACATGAGAAATAAGCATATGTGGTGAGGGATATAATATTCTTCAAACATTTTCTCGTGCTCCCTTTTTTCTTTATTATTATTTATTTATGGTGCGTTTACTTCATAAAATGAGAATGAATTATAATGAAAATGAGATTTCAATATTTATTTGACAAAAATAAATAGGAATGAAAATATGCTGAAATACAATTGATGTGTTTACTTGGCAAAATAAATGGGAATGAGGAATGAGAATGAGAATCAATTTACAAAATATCCATAGTATTAAATAATATAATTTCATTAACTAGACACATGTATAAATATTACTATAAAAATGATATTAATTAATCATAATAATAATAAATGTTAATAATGATAATATTAATAAAAATAATAATAACAATAATTAATATAACTAAAATAATAAAGTTAATAATAATGAAATTTAAAATAATAAAATTAATTATAATTTGAACGAGAATAATTCAAAAAATATAAAAAAATTAAAAGAATACAAAGTCAGTTCAAAGAATGAGAATTTTTATTTTTAACCCCCCATGAGAATGAGATCATTATTCTTTATTTTTAAATTATGTAATATCTACATATTTTATTTATATTCTCAAATTATATTTTATCAAATAAACAAATATTTTATTTTTATTTCTTAAACCTTCAAATAAACACTTAATGCTCTAAATTTTTGAATTAAGAATTGGAGAGTCCACGATAACCCCCCAACAATCCCTGATGAATTTATTATTTTACAGAATTCAGACCATGAATCTCTTTATTTCGAGGACCTAAGCTCTTTCATAACCCGTTTCCCACGTAGACGAACTCTTTTTGGATTCTTTTTGCCAATCCAAATTTTGGCGTGCGTGTTATGAGAAGCGATATGAACTCAACGTCAACGTCATCGTCAACGGTCACGGCATCCACTTAAGGCAGTAGCAAACTAGCAACCAGGTGGATGAGCACGGATACGGGGAACTCTGCAAACGGACCTGGGACACGGTGCAAGACTTGATTTCCTTGGATAGTGACAATTCACTTTACACGACGTCGTACCAATAGCTTTGCGCATAAGTTCTGCAGACTTGGTTCCCCTTCTGTTTAAACTCCAAACCAATATTTCGATACGTTCTCTCTTGCTTGTCACGTCAGCTCTTCGAGATCGCGGGACCCATCGTAATTCTCGTTTCTCACCAACTGAATTAATGAATTAGGTTGGTAGTACCACCAAGTGAATAATGGGTAAATAATTAATAGCTGCATTTAGCGCATTAATTAACGGGGTAACGAAGCTTCTTGATCGTTATGAAGTCTGATGTGGCATTAATCATTACCGTTCAATTAATTAATTGATGAAGATATGCTAACATTCGTGATTCGCCAGCTAGCTAATTACGATTAAAAGCAAATTAGGAGCGCACAGCAAGTAGTGCAGTGCAGCCAAGACCTGGGGCAAATGGGGAGACAGTGAGTCGGTGCTACTTTCTCTTGGTCATTCGGTCCAGCGCCAGCCAATTCACGGACCATGATTTTCCAAATATTGGTGGCATCTTTTCGTTTTGTAATCAGCCTTTTGATTTCTTTTTTGTGGTTCTTTTCTCAGATGTGACGAAGTATTTGGTTGATTAGTAGTTAGTTGGTAAGTTCATGCCAAAAAGAAATTAAAAGAAAAGAAGAGCAGAAAAAGGCTGGCGAGGTTGAAAGAATCAATTCTAGAACTAGAAGCCAGCAAATTTTTTTAATATTGCATGTAATAAAAAACTAATCCCCGTTAGATCTGGTAAGCAATTTACACTCATAGTTTACGATATTAATTTAAAGCAAAATCTTTCTCTCAAAAAATAAATAAATAAATAAAATGTTATGAAAATAATTTTAGTTTACTATTTCAGCTTTAAATTTTTGCTGAAACATCAATTTTGGATTAATTAATTACTTGTAGTTCTGTTCCTCTGAAGTTGGGACATTGTATCGTAGACGGTGAAGAAGATTGCATACGGAAGAGGACCACACTAATTGCGTGGACCACTGTGATCAAATCCCTCTAACATCCAATCAGAACAGTACACTGTTAAGACCAGACCCTTTTCGGCGGCACAGAACCAACGAGAGTCAAGAGTTGGCGTCAACAATGTCCGCCACTAAATAATCTCCACGTATAGCACCTCCTTTATTCTCCAGCTGTCACCCTTCCGCTTGTCCGGCGGCTCTCCCCAACTTTATCCTCTTCCGCATCCAAACAGAACCCATTTCTTAATAAATAATAACGATAATTTAAGATTTGGGAAACCATATAAAACCGCTCAACAACCGCCTTGTATTTTAAGCAGGCTCACATTAAAATAATTCCATCGTCGTTTTAATTCAAACACAAACCCGTCACCAGAGAAAAACTCACCGGACATATCACATACGTATCTCGTTTGTTCACTCAATCTCTTTCTTCTTCTCCCGAACTCCTCGGAATAAAATCTCTTTGATGGTAAATAAATTCATCAGTTAAGTTCGATAACCGTCTCCAAATTTATCCAAACAGATTCCGACAATTCCACGAAATCTCGCTTTTGAATAAAATATTTTAGCAAGGGGAAGAAGAAGAGGAACTAGAGTGAAAAAAAAAACATGAAATCTACCGTCATGTTCACGACCGTGGTCCGACGCCGTATTAACACCGTCAATTCCTGTGATCTGCCTGTTTGTAGTTAATGATTTGATTATGCATCCCTTCTGCTGCATCTCCGCAGTATCTGATCACAATCCCTCGCCTCATAATCCCTTCGCTGATAACTTATTCACTATGCCTCCTCCTCCTTCAGCGAATGTAACAACATCGACCCGGCCTGACCCGCCGGTCCGATCCACCACCGTCCAAGCGACCCACCACCATCATAATCACAGCAACAGTAATAACGGGAATAACAACAATCATACAGAACTGAGGCTGAGTCAGCGAGCGGAGCCGGTGGATGTGAAGATAAACGGCATCGTAGGGAATGGGATATCCGGAGTGCTGTACAAGTGGGTGAATTACGGGAAAGGTTGGAGGCCTAGGTGGTTCGTTTTGCAAGACGGCGTTTTGTCGTATTATAAAATCCACGGACCTGATAAGATCATTGTTAGTGAAGAGACCGAGAGAGGTTGCAAAGTTATCGGCGAAGAGTCCATAAGAATTATCTCAAAACGCAAACATAAGAGGGAAACGACGTCGCAACGCCATCTCAACCGCAAGCCTTTCGGCGAAGTCCACCTCAAGGTACGTATTTGACTATTTATCAATAAAACTTCTCTTTTTTAAAAAAAAAAAAATTTTAAGCATTTATTGTACTGGATTTTACAGGTTTCATCAATCCGAGAGAGCAAATCGGATGATAAACGATTTTCGATATTTACTGGCACGAAACGGCTGCATTTGCGGGCCGAAACGCGGGAAGATCGATTTGCATGGATGGAGGCATTGCAGGCCGTGAAAGACATGTTTCCGCGAATGTCGAATAGCGAATTGATGGCTCCAATGGACAGCATCCAAGTGTCGACGGAGAAATTGAGGCAACTCCTATCGGAAGAGGGAGTAAGGGAAGAGGTAATACAGGAGAGCGAGCAGATTATGAGGAACGAGTTTGCGCCGCTGCAGAGCCAACTGCTGTTGCTTAAGCAGAAGCAGTGGCTGCTAATGGACACGTTAAGGCAGTTAGAGGTACATTTAGTGAAAACTAGAAATCAAATTCGGAACTCTATTTGTTCGGATTCTCCTACGGTTGCAAAATGATTTTTATTAAAAGTTAAGTTAGTGAATTAAGTTTGTTTGTTGTAGTTTTGTATGTAGGCTGTTGGTTCTTGGGGTAGGAATTCTTGTTGGGGCAGTTAATGTATTATCTCACTTTTTCCACTTTTAGGATTTCACTTTGAGTCACTAGATGAGAGAGTGACATAATAAAATCGATTTTTTTTCTTGGAATACAAAAAATCTTTGGAAATTATAATCTTTGAACGCCATACAAGCGGAAGGCTAATTGGTTAACTCTCAATTTTTGTTGTATTTTGCTTATTGGAAAATTTCATGTGACCTATGATTTTGCTGCAAACCGTCAATCTTCTCTTAGAATGAGAGGAAGCATATAACTTCAATTTAGAACTTAGTGTTTATGTTTTATTGAACGCTGCTGTTAGTATTTCTTTTTCCAATGTTTATAAAATGTTTGCTCTCAGTATCTAAATCTCTCATTAATGTTTTCTCTAATGTTTCTTTTATACCGTATGATTGTTGTTAACATTTAACTGAGTGCGTAGGAAGTGGAGCATCTCTAACAATTGCTGACTGTTATGGTTATCTCAAGTGCAGTATCATCTGACAGAAAGTTTGTATATCCTTTAACAATTGCTAACTGTTATAAGAGGGACCGAAGGGCATAAAGTAGACAAAGGAGATAAGTTGAGTTTATAAAAGATTAATGATGTGTAAGCATCATACGAGATATGACTGTAGTGAAGGTGATCTGGTTGAGGGCTAACTGGAATTTGTTTAAGATAAGTGTTGTTATGCTGAGTTGAAGAAATTTCAGTGATTGGTGTTCACTGTGTTGATGAAATATGGCTATGGTGGCAGCAAAAATAATGGCAACTGCAGCAATGATGGTGAGAGTGTAGGGTGCAGCTCTGGGTAATGAGAGTAATGCAGCGGAAGAAGAGTGGCAGTATTACAGTTTTGGTGGTTTTCTTTGAGAGCAGGTCAGTGGAGAGCGACTAACTTTGTGAGAGTTTTGTTGCAGCAGTTGATGATTTGGTAAATCATTCTCATGAAAATGGATTCTCCAAAGTCGATGATCAATTGAATTTTAGTGATATATAATATTCAATCAGGTTATTATTCATGCATGCCTGCTTAGTGTGCAAATTTTGTGGTTCCTTTCCTCATAATTACAACCAAACATGCCTTTACCATCTGATGGGATTATCCTTGCAACGTACTAGTGGGGTACCCAGCAGATGTTTTAGACTAACAATCTGGCTAACTTTCTGGAAGAAATTTAGTCTCCATTTTTACGTTTAGCATGGTATGCCTCCGGATAAGTATATGGTGTTGTGTACTTGCATATATACATGGTGGTTAGTTGTGATCTTTTACCTTTGTTTAAAAAATAAAAAAGATTTTCTGCATTTAACCTGTCAGAGTTAGCTAATTGTGCATAATCTATTTGGTTTCAGTTATATTTATCTATATCAAAAACTTTAATGTTTGTCCAAACTTTTGAAAAACTACCCTTGATAAGTGTTGAAGTGTTGCCCAAAATATTTCACTTAGCAAATGTATTTGGCCCTCAGTTTTATTTTGCCAAGTTTTATCTTACTAAACTTTTTCACTTTCTAGACCTTAGCCAACTGTGAAGAAAAACAATGCTACTTTCTTTAAGGATGAAAAGAATCAGTTGTATGAGCATCTTGGTCCATTAAGACGCTCTTTTGTGTATAAAAATCCATCAAATTCGAATGATTCTCTTAAATTTTCAGGTAGGACAACTGATGTTAAAAATTGGATCAGTTTTCATGCAATCCGTATGATTTGCATATGAATGAAAGGCTCAGATTCTTGTAGACCCCATCGTGGTGCTAGCTAATCCCTTCAATAGTCAAATCAAGGAAGAATTAGAGAATTCTGTGAAATATTAACATTTTATCTTAGTTGGAAAATGATAAGTACAGGTGAGGTTTGTTGATTTCCTTACTGTGGAGAATTCTGTGAAATATTCACATTTTCTCTTAGTTGGAAAACGATAAGTATTAGGTGGCGGTTTGTTGATTTCCTTACTGTAGAATAACTTTTCTGCAGTAGTTGTTTTGATTAATTATTCTCTCATTTTCATCGATTAATTAAGTAACTTGTGCAAATTGTAGTTTCCCTTGTCTTTAAGAAACATCTCAATTTTACATAGGCACAAGACATTGCTATTAGCTTTTTCATGGTCCTCTGAAAATGCTGTTCAAATTTTATTTTGTAGACAGAAAAGGTTGATCTGGAGAATACAGTTGTTGACGAGAGCCAGAGACAGTTGATTGATCAAGATGCTTCCTCTACGTTAAGGCAAGACAAATTCAGTGGTAAGTTTATTCAGTAACCTCTATAGTTTGTTTTGGTCCATATATTCTCCTGCTAATTACTTGTGGAATCTTAAAGTCCAATGAGGTGCCCATAAACATTGAAAATTTCTTTATTGAATTTACTGCACTTGACAAGGTTTTTTGTCTTATTCATTATTGTCATTAGCAAAGAATCTATGGCTAAATCTTTTTCATTTTTCATTTATTGGGAGGAGCATCAAGCCATTCTTAAGAGATTAAATATTCAGTTTTTTGTCCATATGTATTGTTGAAACTCAGTGGTTTTTCTTTTTTTTCTACTTTCTGCAGAGGGTAGTGCAACTGAATCTGATGATGACAATGAAAGAGTTGATGGTGTAGAGGACGAGACAGATGAAGATGAAAATACTTTCTTTGATACTCGAGACTTTCTGTCATCAAGTTCTCTTAAAAGTAATGGATCCGACTTCCGGTCATCATCTTTCTCTTCAGATGAAGAAAGCCTTCAGATAGTCGAATCTGAAAATGACATTGATGCTTCTATCAGATTTGTTGGAACTAACTATCCTTACATTAAGCGACGTAAGAAATTGCCTGACCCAGTTGAAAAAGAGAAGGGTGTTAGTCTTTGGGCAATGATCAAGGATAACATTGGCAAGGACCTCACAAAAATTTGTCTTCCTGTATATTTCAATGAGCCTCTCTCTTCTCTACAAAAATGTTTTGAAGAATTGGAGTATTCATATCTCATTGATCGGGCGTATGAGTGGGGGAAAAGGGTAGGTACCTGACTCAAATTTGGTCTTGTTCATTGATAGTGATCTCTTGCCCTCATGCACTACTATCCACACCCACCCATGTACGTAGATACAAATATACAATCATACGGGAAATACTTCTATATTATGTAATAGTAACAACAGATTGCTGCATGGCTCATATTTCTGCAAGGCCTCTGACTTCTGTTCATACTTAATATGTATTGAACTTGTATTTCATTGTGGTAGATTGCTGCATGGCTCACAAGCATCTTTGACGAGTTAGATCTTTGGTGCAGTTCCATGAACTTTTGCTTTCTTGACATTTTAACAGGGTAATACTTTGATGAGGATTTTAAATGTGGCTGCCTTTGCTGTATCTGGGTATGCTTCAACTGAAGGAAGGATCTGTAAACCATTTAATCCGCTGTTGGGGGAAACTTATGAGGCTGACTATTCAGATAAAGGCCTTCGATTTTTCTCAGAGAAGGTTTGTCTTCACAAACTTAAGTTAATAATATACAATCTATACCTTCTATTCTCTTGTCATCTGCATTCATATGTGACGTTAGACAAGATTTTTATCATTCTGAATACCTTAACATTGCTGATAGAGGCATCTTAAATATTATTAGTCCAAAAAAATGAGCTAATTTGATGAATAATTGAGAATCCGCTGAAAAACATAATGTTGGATTCTCAAAGGAAAAATATCATAGATGAAAACAAGAAAATAGGTGATGAGTGTTTTAAAATTAACAAATCACTGAGATTAGAGACACTTATTCTGAATGGAGTCCCAATTGAAAAATTAAAGAAGATAACCCTGTAGATGAAAAACTGGCTTTGTTTCCAATGCATTGTGAAATAAAGACTTAGGAAGAATACAATTAACTGTGCCATTGCAGTTTCTTCTTGTGCTCTGCTTGGCTTTGCACTGAGATCACATGTGTATAACCTGTTTATCCGCATATTTCTGCATTTTCTTCATGATTTTGTCTATCATCCTTTTATAATAAATATATCACGCAACTGGTCTCATTTTATTTTGGTGTCAGGTCAGTCATCATCCCATGATCGTTGCCTGTCACTGTCAGGGCACAGGATGGAAATTTTGGGGAGATAGCAATCTCAAGAGCAAATTTTGGGGTCGTTCAATTCAGCTTGACCCTGTTGGTGCCTTAACTTTGGAATTTGATGATGGAGAAGTTTTCCAATGGAGTAAGGTATATTACCATCAATCCCAATAACATTCACCCTTGATGAAGGGTAGTTAGACATGGATGTTCTTTTTGTCAGGTTACCACATCAATCTATAATCTCATATTGGGAAAGTTGTACTGTGATCACTATGGTACAATGCGTATAGAGGGAAATCGCGAGTACTCGTGTAAGCTGAAATTCAAAGAGCAGTCTATCATTGACAGAAATCCGCATCAGGTTTTTCCTTCTTCGACTTAAGGCCATCACTGTGCGATTTTGCATTTTACAATGTTTTCATAATTGTTGTGATAATGGTTTTGGTCAACATGGATTGATACGAGTTTCATAGGTCCATTTTACTGAGCTACATTGTTTGTTCGTGCTAAATCACACATTATAGTAACAGGTAAAGAAATTTAGAGAGAAGTGTGAATAGTCTTCATTGCTTGTTTTAGATAAAATAAATAAATACTGAAAAGCACAAGAGTATTATTTCTGATTTGCAGTCAATTATTCTGATTGTTATTGAGCACTGTCAGTTCATACCATATAAATTTAGGTTTTTTCCCCCCAGGTACATGGAATAGTTCAAGACAGGAATGGAAAAACAGTGGCAACACTATTTGGAAAATGGGATGAGAGCATCCATTACGTGATTGGAGAATGTTCTGGAAAGGGAAAAGGACTTGAATCTTTATCAGAAGCTCGCCTGCTCTGGAAGCGGAGCAAGCCTCCCAAATATCCCACCAGATATAACTTCACCCGTTTTGCCATCACTTTGAATGAAGTCACCCCTGGTCTGAAGGTGATTATTTTGACAGCACCATTGCATTTTTCCTACATGTTCGTCTCTTAGATACTTGGATGGTACGTTCATATTATGTGCATGCGTGTTTTGTGTGGCTCACGTTCTCTGACTTGTGTAAGTACAGTCACACTAATACTGTGATACATATGATAGAGAGATCCTTTGCATGGTTTATAAGGTTGTGTTTTGTAGCAATTCTTGAATTCCCAAAGAATTGTAAAATCATTAAACATGTACTATGTACCCAATTCTGCTTGGATAGTGCTTTCTGGATGTGTGTTAGCATTCCACAGTTCTTTGGGATATATTGGTTTATAATAAAATTTTTGTGCAGGAAAAGTTGCCTCCAACAGATTCGAGGCTCAGACCTGACCAAAAGTGTTTGGAAAATGGGGAGTATGAGATGGCAAATTCAGAAAAGTTGCGGCTAGAGCAGCGACAACGGCAGGTAAATCTTGCGCAATAGTTTCACTGCATTAATTGATGTAGTGTGCTGGCCACTTCTGTGCCCTACATTTTGACGCCTCTTGAGGTTGACCTACATCTATTTTCCGTTAGCTCATCAGGAGAGTGAATTAACAAGAACAAGATGAATAGAGCACTTTTTTGGTTTATTAAAGGGAAAACAGCAAGTAATACACCATGCAGACACATAGGTGCTACAAAGGAAATGCTTATCAGTTGCCTAATGAGAAAAACTAGAATTGGGGACCAGTATAAAATTTGACAATGGTCTAGTCCCTAACATGCATGTAGACTCTTTTAACTTACAAATTTATATGTCCACTGCCTTGGATAATTCGCGTCGTTGTTTCTTGCTCATTGGTTGCTCATAAGATTTTGATGGTGTTGAATAACTGTTTTGAATTTATATCAGGCTCGGAAGATGCAAGAGAATGGCTGGAAGCCAAGATGGTTTGCAAAGGATAGGGCAACTGGTACATATCGCTACATTGGCGGGTACTGGGAAGCGAGAGAAACAGGAGATTGGAACTCATGTCCTGATATATTTGGCCATATCCCTTCTGATCAGACGTTGGACTGAGTTTACATATTTTCGTCTTGTTTTCTCCATTCTTTTTCATCCAGTTTTCTTTTTACCTTGGATGGTCCCCTGAGGACTGCTAGTGAAAGCTGTCTAGTTGCAGTTATCTCATATCATTCATGTAAGAAAATTAGATTATACGATGCTGGCACCTAATAGAAGAGAAAAATGATTTTTTTTAAAAAATTACCCTCTTGTCTATCCAGTTTTTATTGATTGGCCGATAATAAAAGAAATGTTTCCATCTCTCAACTCAAAACCTGCAACTCCTGGCAATGATTTCTCGCGCCATTCTTGTGATACTAACAGATGAAGCGTTTCTTTCTTTCCTCTCACCCTCTACAACCTTCATTCTCCTTCTACTACTTCCCGATTTTCTAAGCAAGTTCAATCGGCCGCCAATATTTGTTCCTCTTCGGTGGAGATATTCACACTTTCTATTTCTTTTAGTTATTAATTATCATAATGCAATTTCAAAGTTTGCATTCAAAACCTGAAGTCCCAAACTGCTATCTCTAAAGTGCTTACGGCACGTGGAGTGACTGACGCAACTGAGTTGTTTATTTTATACTCTGACAAGCAGAGTAGAAGATGGTCTCACGAGTTGCGCATTAGTTGTTTGCTTGGTATATTTCTGCTTTATTTTTCTGCAATGATTTTGATAGTTGGATTGATGAGCGGTGAGCTAAACAAATCCATGAACATCTCCTCAATCTCCTCCCCCACCCCCCAAAATCTGATCTAACCGTCCAATCAATCTTGACCATTGAATTACATGAAAATGACCTCAGCTGAACCCAGCCCCAACAATCGCATAAGACGACAAACAAATATCATTCATATATATATATATATATACTTGGGTAAAATATAAATATTGTGAGATTTCACCATATCTAATATCTTCCAGTAGAGATATATTCCGTTCATTTGTTCTTTTTGTCCGGATTTGACTGCTGTTTGCTTGTTGCTGTGACCACTTTTTTTTTTATATTTATATCTTGTAATTGCAACATCAGGCGAACGAGACACTTTTCGTTATGTCATGTCATGGAAGTGCATCACCATCTTCAAAATATTTTCTATTTCCCAAAGCCAGTTAAGATCTCTTGTGGGCATAGATGAGATAGGGCGGCTACTTGATTTTGGTACATTCATGGTCGGCGATTCGACTGCTCGCTGAGTCATTTCTTTTGAAGTTACTTACTAGATATTTTGGCCCGCTGCATAATAAAATGGCCGTGCCCCTTTGATGTTTCCAAATCCATGCGATAAAGCGTTTCAAATTCACTTTCCTTTAGGTCGGTCCTACCGTGGGAAATGAAATTATTGATTGCGTTTAATAGAAAATTCATACAATTATCGAATACATTTATTGTTGCATGCTGTACAAGGCCTTTTTTTTTTAATATTTACCTATTACGAATTTGTTTGTTCCACTTTTGAATAAAAAACGTTACACGAACAAATTGAGAACGAGAAGTGCAGCAAAAAATTTTAGAAATGACGAACAAAAAAAGAAAAAAAAAAAGAAAAAAAAGTGATCATAGTAACATGCATTCCATCTAGCAAATAATAAGCTGCTAAATCAGTATTAAATATCTTGATGTTTCTCTCTCTAATCTTGTAGTAGCCCCTCCCGATAATTTTAGGCAGTAAAGTAGCAGCAGGTGCGCGGAGTAATAAACTCATCAAAAGAAGCCTGAATACAGTATCAACTCTTCTTAATACTCTTATTATTTTAGCTAAAAGGTATCAAGAGAAAACTGAAACAAATGAAGATTCCCCATCTTTTTTTTTAAAAAAAAAAAAAGAAAGAAAGCGTGAAGTAGTAGTACTCAAACTCTTATCAAGTAAGAACTAATAAGACGGAAGCATATTTATTCTCTTAGTTTCTTCAATGAAAGTTATACTTTCCAATCAAAAAAAAAAAAAAAAAAAAAAAAAAAGACGGAAGCGTAAAGCTGGCAGGGAATATTCAGCATCAGCATTCCGCCAAAGACCGAATTTAAAATCAAAATGAGGGGCACGAGTGACTTCTGTCAAATTTTCAAGTGAGCAGTGAGTTGTCACTCTTAGTACATCGTTTTGATCCTAAGCTTTACTTGAATTCTGTTACAGGACAAAATGTTCCTACTCACGAAGTTTGTTCGATGCCTCGTAATAAAAAGAGGTTTTGTTTTTGTTTTCTGTTCTGTTCTCCTCTGATCCGAGTAAGTTGAGCTTGGGATGTTAAAATTTCTGAGTTCTCTGTCAGCGGCGGTTTCAGATGGCTTCAAATTTGGGCTTCAATGGGTTTTGGTTTTTGGGCCTGAAATAGGCTCACTTGTTTGGTTAATAAATGATTGATTTTTAAGAGTGACCTCAATAGTCAATCTAATATCCTATTTTTGGTTGGGGGGCGAATGTGTGGATACAAATTTTACTGTACGATCATCGCGTAGTTCTCAAAATTTATTAAACCAATTTGTATTCAATAATTTACAAAGAAAATATCGTGAATCTATAAATAGCATTGTGTAAAATTCTCATCATAGTCCATTTCAATACCTATACCCAGAAAATCAACCATATGCATGTCATCATCAACTAAAAATCAATCGTATGCTTTCATTAATGGACGTGATTAAGAAATGACCCTTCCTTATTTGGAACTGAAAATATCTATGCATATGCACAGCCAAAGCTTAAAAAGATTCTTCATTTATTCGTTGCGTTGGAATAAATAAAGACCTGGACATTTTTTGGACTCTTCAAGTATTTCCTTCATTGAAACCTAGAAATTAATGGCACAGCACTAAGCTGCTTATCTGTATCTGCCATCTACCTTGTTTGACTTTAAAAAAAAAAAGAAAAAGAAAAAGAAAAAGAAAAAGAAAATTCATTTCCAATCTCTTTCTGGCTTTTATATTCTTCTCGTAAACTCGAACCCTAAAACCGGCCAAAGACTTGAAGGCCATTATCCACAATACGGCATGCACCACCCCACCTGGCCTGACAAAAAAAATTGACGTGTATTATGAAACTTATTTGGCATTTCGGGTCTTGGTATTTTTCACAATCACAGACATTTCTTGGGCGAAAAGGGCAGTCAAGTGAGAGACAAATTAGAGAATATTTAATGCCGTAAAAAAACATGACAAGGCGGTCATATTGTCCCGTCGCGCGTGACGCCACCGACGTGCATGCTTCTCTTGTCTTCCGTCTTCACCGTTCAAATCCGAGAATCCAGAGAGAGAGAGAGAGAGAAGCTGGCCATTGTGTTTGTTGTGTAATGTAATCAAAGCCACGCCAAAGCAAATTTTGCCGTGTGTCTTTCAAATTTCGCACATGCTTGCTGCTCCATTCTTAGCTGACACCGCAGCCATAGCCAGGCGTGTTTCCCAACTCAACTGCGCCTCTCTTCTTTTTTTTTTCCTCTTTTTTTGGTATTACAGTAAATAGCTTACGTGTCCAATTTTATTATCATTATTATTATTTTATGTCCAAAATTACATAGTCTTTGCTGATTATGTAACCGAATACATAAGGCGATTAGAATACTAATTATTAAAACGTCGGGGGAAAAATACAGGTGGTTTATTTGTTGAGGTTACACGTGGAAGGCTTAGATAAGACCTTTGTAACCGGAGAGCTGGCAGGGCGTGGTGGTTCATTGTCGCACATCTATCCGTTCCTAAGCGCACCGTATTTGTGACCCCACGGCCGTGCCATACGGACAGGAAAAACAGTAAAACTCCTGGTCAAGTGGGTCCCACGAGCGTGCCAGCTCAGGCCGCTCGGTGCAACTGTGAAAGCGACTGTTTGTATTGGCTCTGTTCAGTGTTCATTCGTGAGAACTCCTCCGAAGCAAAAACAATACCCAACAAAACAAAATTTAATTTAAAATATATATATATTAAAATAAATAATAAAATACAATAAGCATATCAACATTCAACGGTTCTCTGCAATAATAATTGTTGATTTTATAAATATATAACCTTCTATGATAGGAGATGATAATTGATAAACTAGATTAGTTTAAATAATTTTATTAACCGAATAATTGGTGCATCAAATAGTTCAATGACACGATTTTTTAATATAATCATAAAACTACGTAATCAAAATTCAAAGGTCTTATGCTATCTCGTCCTAATATATATATATATATATTTAATCATTGAAAATACAATAACGAGATTATATCAATGGGTCAATCCACCAACTAAACTTGTTTTTCTAATTTCGCATTGAAAGGTATGGTAGCATAGGTTATTGGATAACCATAGTCACACAATCAAAATATTTTTTTTTTTATCCGGTTGTGTGGATTGAGGGATCAATAATAACTGATTGTTATGGTTTTATTATAAGTTTGACAACAAAAATATGGAAGAAGACAATGCCGGGAAATCCATTAATTAATTGTCCTTCTCCATATGGCTTTTGATCCTAGGACATCATCTTTGTTTATTGATTACATCAAGTTCTTGACATTATCGAAATGGTCATTTAATAAAAACTTTTATTACGAGAACTCACTTAAATTACAATTTACATCATAAAACATCACTAATCTTACGCGACCTTATCGATTAACATAATAAGTTATCTATTTAGGAGCGTGATTGTTGAAATTAAAATAAAGACCCAATTATTATAGGTCTATGATATAAAATGTTTGAACTTCAAAACGGGATTTAACTTTACAATCTTTCTCTTATTTGTCACATGATCATATTTATTATTATCATTTGATTGAGTTTTAAATTATTATGACCTTGAATGATTGAGAAATGAAGTTAATTATATTTTAAGATCTTGTAAACAATCATTTAAATAATTTTTATTTTTTATAATCCATAACAAGGTATTAAACAAAAAAAATAGGTAGAATGATAGGGGGATATGTGATGATTCATCTCTTGACCTTACGTGATCATTTTATTTTAATTGTTTTATTTGATTAATACGTTAGTTGAAGGCAGGCATCTAAATTCATACCTGGCCGGATGGGTCATGAAGGAGGAGCGCACCTTACTAATAAATATAAGGGGTCACCAAAGGTAAATCAATTTGATATTGAATTTATTGATTAACTTTCACCAATGAAATCCTGATCCTAATTCCTAAGGCTAGTGAGTAGAAATATAATTTTAAAAAGAGTTCGGTGAAATGAGTAAAAATCTTGGCCAAATCTCCAACATCATTCGTTGTGTATCATAATCATTCTATCACCAATGCAGTTCCTGTAGCCACACTGGCCGTAACTCTAACTCGCACATAGTTGAAGAATTCAATAGGTGAATTAAGGATCATGTGGAAATTAGTACGTTTCAAGTTTTAACCAGCGTACCCTGCATGAAATAACTTTCACGCTAAGCTAAAAAGCTAAAGCAAAAGTAAATTCTTTATTGTAAGATAATTGCATTTATGGCATTAGAAACATCTCAATGGGCGCATATTATTATTTTTATTATATAAAAACGACAAATACTATGCAGTTAAATTGACGTTAAATTATTAATGTAAATTAATTTGATGGAGTCATTGAGGTAGGTACTTGTCCTTGGCAATTGTCACGAATCATTTTTAGTTGGGTAATTTTTCAAATCTTGTCTTCTAAGAATAAATTGTCGCTCCCAAGGCTTGTTTATAACAACAGTCATGAAGTGACACCAATTCTAGTAACATGTTCAGCATAGCAGATCTAGCAGATCTGAATCTCATAGTTAATACGTGGTGTATCTCGAATACCAATTGTTAAAAAAATTCATTCTTAAAACCCATAAATTTATAAATACAAATGTTATAATTATAATAACATTTGTATTTTAGCCTACGTAGAATTTAATAAACACAAAGGTTGTCGTAATTATAAATAATATTGTATAATATCTGTTAATTGGCTGTTGAGTAAGACTTTTTTATTGGTACATAAAATTCAGAGTTTGAAATCTATTTATACGGGAAAATGTTTGGTTTATATACTATTTGAAAATGAATATCAAATTCAAATAATGAAATTCTATTGATTTAAACCGTAAGTGATAGTTAATTATTAAATTTTATTATTTTTAATTAAAATAATAAAATTAATTGATGTACAAATTAAGCATCTCATACAATATCGGTCTTAAAAAATAATAATGAACGGTAATTTGTATATAAGTGTGATTTTTATCTCTTAAATGCGGACTTGTCGTTTAACTAGTGAGAGTCGGTGAAAGAAATTAGAGAGCTACATAATTAGCATGTGCTCGTTCCAACTTCCAAATTCTGTGGATTGTGCTCTAGCGAAAGTTGGTAATTTGATAACCTAATCAAAACACAACCCCCCCCAAAAAAAAAAAGAAGAAAAAATAAAATAAATAAACAGTTGGATAATCAGAACAAATTGCAACGGAACTCATTGCATCCGCGACGAGTGACGATGAAATTTTAGCTTTAGGTCACCCTCCTCTTCGAAAATATAAATGATAAATCTTGAAAGCGGAGGGGCCACCTCAGGTAACATAGGTCCATGCTATGCCCCCATGATTCATTTCCAATGCTCGAATGATTAAGGATTGTTTTTATTCATTCACCTTTTTTTTTTTTTTTTCAGCTTATCTTAGAATATAATTTGGTGGATTGAAATTTAAGACTCGAAAAAAAAGAAAATAATAATAACAATGATGATAATTATATAACAAACCCTACTCGACGCTGATTGAAAAGGCATTTTACCCATTTTTGCAAGTATTTCACGATCAAAATCCGATTGGGTTTTAAATAATCATGACACGAAACTCCAATTATAGAATGTAATCTGCCCACAATTCATTAAATTGGATTGTTTGAATACAGAATCAAGATTCTCTTCCGGTTGTTATCAAACACAACCTCAACAAAACACATATTAATAATAATAATAACCCATTAAGCTAGGATACGAATGTTGTGTGTAATGTGCTTAGGCTTAATAATTGGTGTGAAATAAAAAAAAATTAATGGAATAATTTGAAGACTAGTTTAGTTCACCGTCGTAGCCTCTCTTATTAATTTGGTCCTTGATATAATTCATATCATTAATAGTATAATCTAATGCTTAAGGTCGTGAGATGTGGTACGAATGGCTTAACAAAAAAAAAAATTACTGCAGCTGATTTATTAAAAATTAGAAAAAAGAATCGTCAAACATTGCACACTGGACTAGTCACCGCAACAAGCATCAGTCCGTAGAATAGAACCAGCGGAACAGAACCGTAAGCCAACCAAACGCACATTAACAAAGGAGAGTGGCATTTTTGTATTTAGAATGAATGTACAGGGGTAGGAAAATATAATAGCAAAATTACGCAGCAATGCCCTCGGAGTTCTTAGTGATTCCGTCACGTCACCGATGAAACCAATAACGAGTGAAGCGGAGAGAATATACTGAGCAGCACAGTTTAGCGCCAACAAAAAGAATTACGATGACAACAAGAGGGCATATTAGTCATTAAAAAATTAAAAATAAAGCTGACCTGGCATGTTGGGGGTATATTACCATGCCTTGCTTGCATCGTAGCAACGTTCCCTAGGCAAAAGCCGGCTCTTTTATCACTCTCTCTCCCTGTCTTTCTTTCCTCGCTTATCTTTATTTAGTTCAATTTTAATTTTTTTTTAAAAAATTCGGTTTTGTTTTGTTTTATTTTATTTTATGTATTTTTAGCTTCGTTTCTCTCTCCTCTCTTGCTGGGCTTGTGTGTTTGTAGGATTCCCACCTATTCTCCCCAGACACAAAAACACTAAAGAGAGAAAGAAAGAAAGAAAGACAGACAGAGAGAAGAAATTTCTAGAGAGAGAAAATAGAACAAGCTGAAGCTAAATCGCCGGGAAAATGCTCGCTCTCTCCGGCGGCTAAGCAAAAATGCTGTGAAAGATTTTAAACGAAATCTAAAAGAGTGAGTGTGAGTTATATGAGAACGGAGAAATGTACGAAGCCATATTGGTTGAGCAGCCGAACGACGCCGTTTGCGGTAACATTAAGAAGAAAAAGGCTGAAGAGGATAACAATATTAACAATACTAATAACACGAAGGGTCATACTGTCACTGACCTGAAACCTGCTGTACCGTCGCTGCCTGTAGGCGGCCGCAGCCGATCCCAATCTGCCACGCGAAAAGTGACACCGACGACTATAGCTACACCGACCTTGGAAATCAGCGGACGGGCTACGAGCTCGACGAACGGAACGGGAACAGTAGGAACAGTAACGGGAGTCGTGACAGAGAAGGCGCTACCGAACGGGGATCTGTACATAGGGAGTTTCGTTGGTAACGCGCCGCACGGATCGGGCAAGTATTTGTGGACGGATGGGTGTATGTATGAAGGCGAGTGGCGGAGAGGCAAGGCGTCGGGTAAAGGAAAGTTCTCGTGGCCGTCGGGAGCGACTTATGAGGGCGAGTTTAAGTCGGGTCGGATGGAAGGATCCGGGACCTTCACCGGATCCGATGGGGATACTTACCGTGGCGCGTGGAGCTCCGACAGGAAGCACGGGTACGGCGAGAAGCGTTACGCTAACGGCGACGTTTACGAAGGATATTGGAAGAAGAATCTACAAGATGGACAAGGGCGTTACGTTTGGAATAACGGGAATGAATATGTTGGTGAGTGGAAAAACGGCGTCATTTCTGGGAGAGGAACGTTGATCTGGGCAAACGGAAATAAATACGAGGGACTGTGGGAAAACGGGACTCCTAAAGGAAGCGGAGTGTTCACTTGGCCTGACGGGAGTTGCTACATTGGAACTTGGAACATCAGTAGCAAAGATGTCAAGTTACAGCAGCTGAATGGAACGTACTACCATGGTAGTAATGGGAAAGAGCAGAATCTAGTGGTAACGTCGAGGAAAAGGTCATCTGTGGATGGAGCTAGGGCGAGCTTGAACGAGAAGAACATTATATTTCCTAGGATTTGTATTTGGGAATCTGATGGCGAAGCTGGAGATATCACTTGTGATATTATTGACAATGTCGAGGCTTCCATGATTTATGAGGGATTTGGGTTTGATATTGATCGAGATGGGATTAGACAATTTAGAAGGAGTCCTTGTTGTTTTAATGGGGAAGTGAAGAAACCAGGCCAGACAATTTCTAAAGGCCATAAGAATTATGAATTAATGCTTAATTTACAGCTGGGTATTAGGTAATGTTCACGATTTTGTTTTGGTTATTTCTGATCGATTTGCGTTTTCTCTTAGCATTCTGGTTTCTGATGTCGAAGAGATGTCTTCTTGTGTTAGGTATTCGGTTGGCAAGCATGCTTCAATATTGAGGGACTTAAAGCAGAGTGATTTTGATCCCAAGGAGAAATACTGGACGAGGTTTGCGCCTGAGGGATCCAAGATTACGCCTCCCCATCAGTCAGTTGAGTTCCGTTGGAAGGACTATTGTCCTATGGTGTTTAGGTATTTCTTTTTTCAATGCTTGACTAAGATTCTGAGCATTCATGTTTTAACATTAGTTTTATTGCCTGCGTATGTGCATTCTTAAAATGTTTTAGCTGAAAATAATAGGATTAGAATGTCTTATCTGTGGCATTTTTGTTTCATTTGTTATTCTATTTTTGGTGACTGGAATTTTGGGGTAACTGTTTGTAGACATTTGAGGGAGCTATTCCAAGTCGATCCTGCTAATTACATGTTAGCTATTTGTGGGGATGATGCACTTAGGGAGCTTTCTTCTCCTGGGAAGAGTGGAAGCTTCTTTTATGTTACACAGGATGACAGATTTATGATAAAGACAGTGAAGAAATCAGAAGTCAAGGTTAGCTGCTTCTGTCTTTGACTACTTCCATCGTAAATTTGGTGAAATCTTATTTCATCGGCATAATTAGGAATTGGTTGATTAGGTCTTTCTTAATAAAACATTTGCAAGGTAATCCAATTGGATTAGGTATAAAGTGGTTTTATGATTTCAGGTGCTTCTTAGGATGCTTCCAAGTTATTACCAACATGTTTGTCGGTATGAGAATTCTCTTGTGACAAAATTCTATGGCGTGCATTGTGTTAAGCCAATTGGTGGTCAGAAGGTATAAGTTGCATAATAAAGCTGAGTTGTTTAGGTATTTTCTGATTCATTGGTCTATGCATCTGATAACATTTGTGTTCGGAAATCAGACCCGCTTCATTGTCATGGGCAATTTGTTCTGCTCGGATTATAGAATCCATCGACGTTTTGACCTTAAAGGATCCTCACATGGGCGCACAACAGATAAGCCTGTGGAGGAGATTGATGAAACCACTACCCTGAAGGACTTGGACCTCAATTTTGTGTTTCGCCTTCAACGAAATTGGTACCAAGAACTCATGAAGTAAGTTTGTGGACTCTTCATTTTCATTTTTCTGCTCGTTGGCATTTGCATGTCCATGGGTTATTCTTTTAATATTATAACATTTATTGTAATGTTATCTCAATAATTTTCAGGCAAATTGAACGAGATTGTGAGTTCTTGGAGGCTGAGAGAATCATGGATTACAGTCTTCTGGTTGGCCTTCACTTCCGTGACAACACTGCAGGTGACAAAATGGGGTTGTCACCATTTGTTTTGCGTACAGGTAAATAAACACAGTATTTACTCAATTGAAGGACCTTATGGCAGATTAAACTTCTGCGGCAGTGTGAATGTTTGAGTCTAATTTTTGTATCCCTCTCTGCAGGCAACAGGAATTCTTATCAAAATGAGAAGTATATGCGTGGCTGTCGCTTCCTTGAGGCAGAGCTACAGGACAGGGACCGTATTTTATCTGGCCAGTATGTTTTTTCGTTGTTCCATCCTTACTTCTAGCCATTAATGCTTATCTGAAAGTTTAATTATTATTTTAGGGAATCAAATAATCAAGAAAACATCCCCATGGACTTGAAATCCTTTGCTTTAAATATTAACAACTGGAAAAACATGGTTTGGTTGGACTTTTTAAATCTGCTATGATTGCATGAAAGGTGGCAATAATATGTAACTTGATTTTGATAATATCCTGTGGAACAATTGAAAGTCGCTTGGGTTGACTTGCTGATTTTGTGTGGATGATTCAGAAGGCAATGGTTGGTTGTGGGGCGTGTACAGGATCCCTGACGCCTTGTGATGTTAGATAAGAACTAATAAGGCTTAACTTGATAGTTGCTTCCCATGATTTTGCTTGTACAAAATGATTGGTGAATTATGTTGCCATGAATGTAATGGGATGCAATTCTGCCTTTTTAATAGATGGCAGTCATAATTATTTATCTGACTGCAGTAATTCAAATTGAAACAGTTTTTGTTGTTACCTTTTCCTTAATATGATTGACAACGTGGCAAGACTTACAAACTGTTCAGATACATCTGCTATCGTTCCCTATGTTGAAAAATGATAAGTAAACAAGATGTTTTAGGACTTGAGGACTGAAATAGGTTGTAAAACTGCAATCCTTGCAATATTTATATGTAATAATTTTGATGTTGTGTGGATGAATTAAGTTCTCCAACAGATTGAAATTTGGGTTTTTTTCAGGAGACCATTGATCAGATTAGGAGCGAATATGCCTGCAAGAGCAGAGCAGAAATCTAGAAGAAGTGACTTTGATCAATACACACAGGGTGGAGTTAGTCATTTGACCCCTTCCCGCAGTGGCGAGATCTATGAGGTGGTCTTATACTTCGGAATAATAGACATATTGCAAGACTATGACATCAGCAAGAAATTAGAGCATGCATATAAATCATTGCAAGCTGATCCTACTTCAATCTCAGCTGTTGATCCCAAACTCTACTCAAAGAGGTTTCGTGATTTCATAGGAAGAATCTTCATAGAAGACAGGTAGCCTTTAGTTCGGAGTCTGTGAATAAGGATTGCATCAGTTGAATCAAAAGAAGAGTTGGCCAAGATGATCTTGAATACACCCTTGTAGAGAAAATTTCTGGGAATTTTGCAGTTCCTGGTTTCAAATATTTTGTTGGCCAGATTTAAGCAGCCACTGTGAGTGTGGTGTGAAAGCTCGGTGTTGGCTTTTTTTTGGGGGTGTTCATGGCTGAATTTTGATCATCAGCCATAAGGTTGAAGGGAGGAGGGCAGGTGCGGTTGTACAGTCCAAGGAGGGAGGGAAATTTGAATTCTCGGTTTCCTTTATTTTAATTTTATTTCTTAGGGGAAATTTTGTGGGGTACCTGGGAATGTGAATTGTCAAGATTTGAATGATAAGTATAGGGAACGAGAAAATGTAATCCCTAGGAGAAGGGGGAAAAGAAAAAAAAGAGTTCAAAATGAGGGGGGACTTGGAATAAGAAAATGTACAGCTTATAGAAAAAGGATGGGATAGTTTATGGAATTTCATAAAAAAAAATTTTGTGAGATATTTTGACAAAAAAGAAATGTTTGAATCTCCTTGGAAGAGAAGCCCCAATCTCCAATGCGATCTCTCTCCCTCTATCTCTCGAACACACTGTGTCTTCTTTTCATCACTTGTTAAAAATGGGGCCTTTGCTTTTTGCTTTTTGCTTTTTGCTTTTTGCAGAGGGCATTTGGGCAGATTAGAGCTGATACATGAAAAGTAGAGAAAGTTTCTTGTTCTTCCCAACTTTGTTCGCCCTCTTTACCCAAAATTTTTTATTATTTCTCTTTGTAAAACAGAAAAGCAAAGTAAAAAAATATTTATTCATCAAATTTGAGGTACTCCAATGTAACGACCCACCGGCGAGATGGCAGCAACTGTTATTCTAGTTACAATGAGGGTAAATGTGTCATTTACTATGAGTCTTCGAAAAATGCGCCGGGATTGTACTGGAGAGGTCAAAGTCAGTAGCCGTGTCCTGCGTGAGGAGGAGTCCCACTCAGCTGGGACTGGGAGGAACCCTTTTCTCAACAGTGGAATTTTGTGTCTCTTTTTGACCTTGTTCCCTTTTGGGACCTTCTATTGTCTGTTCACTCAGACCCCAGGCACGCCTCTGTCACTCTGATTGGTGGGTCCACTGTCCTTTAATCCGCCTCCTACCTCTTGCATCATTTAATTATAATTAACCGTCGATTTTGGATTAAGGTCAACTGTTCGCTCCACTTGGTTTCTACTAACCAGGAAAGTGTTTGCTCCTAATGTCTTGAATTAGAGCCAAACAAATTAAAGACTATTTGTTTACCGAATACCATACAAATAAATAAATTTTTGAATCATAAAAATTAATACAATTAGTAAATAAATTTAATTTGATTCAATATAATTTTTTATGTCGGATTAGAATTTAATTTCTTTATTCATTTACTTGATTAAGACACTACTATTAAATAATTAGCCAAAATTAATTTATATTTACGCTGAAATATACTTATGTTTTCAATTCTAAATAATTTGCAAAAGTTTGTCATCAAAAAATTTCTAGATAGATTTATATGGTGTTCCTCTATAAAATTTCTAGATAGATTTAAAATTTTAATGATGTAAATGCGTTATATTTTAGTAGACATATTTATTTTGCAATATTAATACATAATATTATTTGATATAAAGTAGTGCAATTTGTGTTAAATTGGTGTGTAATGTTTGATACAAATTGTATTAAATAAGTATTAAACGGGATATTAGATTTTATTATATTAGATGACACAATAATAAGTGTATTGTGTCACCCTTTATTTTTTGAATCGGGTACAAATTTTAATAGTTTGACCTAATTATTAAATAGGTTGTGTTTGAGTCCACCTATATTTAACATGACATAAAAATTGACACAACCCATGTCTTGTTTTGTCAACTCTACTTTGAATCTTAATTTCAATTGGATGTATAATTTACCATTGGAATCACAATTCTTACCCTTTAACAATAATAAAAAAAAAAACACATAACCCGTTGCATTTCATAAACAAGAAGTCCTGCATGTGTATTATAGTTTGGGATATTATTATTTTTTCATCAAGCTTTTTCTGACACATTAAGTCAGTACCATAATTTGGTGAAAACTGTATTTTATTACTAAATGTTTATGCGCTTAGTACTTTATTACAATTCCGTTAAAAATAAGTTAATGTTTTACGAAATATGAGTTAAAAGTCAATTTTATCTTGGAGCACATAAGACAATTTTGTCTTTTAAAAAGAAAGAAATTACAAAAAAAAAAGAGAAATTTATCATTTGTCCTCTAAAAGTTTTCTGATGTATTAATTTCAGTACTAAGATTTCCTAAAACTACACTTTATCACCTAATATTAAAGTTGTTATCACTTTACCACCAAAATGTTGAAAATAATTAAATATTTAACCGGAAAAATAAAAGATAATTTTGTCATTTCAAAAGAAAGAAATTATATAAGAGAAATTACTTTAGAAAAGTTACTGTTATATTAAAAAAAAAGGCTACTTTTTTTTTACTGTATAAACATGTTGCTCATTCAAATATCAAATTCCAAGTAATACAAGTCAAACACTTTAGTTTTGATAATATCATTCAATACCAGCAAACTTAAGCTAATTCAAACACTACAATGGCAAACAAATATTCCAAATTTAATACTTCCTCATTTAACAATTGTGTTAACGTTTTGCTTCATTGTTATATTCCTTGAATGCCCTTATAATATCCACAAATTTTTTATTTTGTTAATGTTTGATAGTAAAGTGATGGCAATTTAAATATTAGGTGGTAAAATGTACTTTTTTAAAAAATATTTTAGTACTGAATTGATATGTCATAAAATTTTTAGTTGATAAATGATAATATCTCTTTCATAATTAGACGGTTCGTTTTGTCTATAATATGAAATTCCTTAGTTGCCCTTATGACATCAATTAATTTTTAATTACATCAACAGAATGACGGTAAAGCACTAATAACATAAACCCTCGGTGGTAAAATATAATTTTTACCAAATTATGATGCTTACTTGATGTATGTGAAAAATAATAATCCTTGTAGTTTTAATTTTTTGTTAGTTATTATAATATATTTTGGTCAAATTTCTTCCTTTTATTTCTCCCTGACAATCTCTATAGTATTGATTTATGACTTATCCTATATTCCATAGGTTAATGAAATGTCACTACTGATATATGTACACAGGCATAGGCTCTTCTCCATTATAGGTTAATGTTAAGGAATAAACAGTCTTCTTTAAATGGCCTGGCGGCCCTCGTAATATTGTCCACAAATATTAATAACTAATATTTCTTCTTAGGTCTTCTCAAAAAAAACAAAATAAAATAAAATTTCTTCTTAGGTACTTAAATCCCCATCCCGTCCTCAGAGGCTCAAGTAACAAAACCCTAATCACAAAAAGCTTTTGTCATGCCGTATGCATTCACTTCCGGTTGCAAAAGAAATTAAAGCAACAGCTTTCTCGTTAACCAAACAAGAGATTTAACAAAATCAGAAATACACGTTTCTCAAAACTAACGAGGACTTGGACAATTATAGCGGTAAGTAGTACTGCAATTAATATCAGGGAAGAGGGTATGTTGCTACTTTGCTAGCTAAGCTAAGCTTAGGTGGGCATTGACACGCCTCTAAAGCGTAAAAAAGTACAAACCCTATCCGCTCATTTACCCACATCACATGAGAGATCGTCCAGAGCAAAGAGATTTTGGCATTTAAATCGAATTTTTTTTTTTTTTATTCATGCACAAGAAGCCCCAGTCTGTTATTGTGGACCGTTGAAAGTTAGAAGCTAAGCTATACATATAGGTACTGTAGCAAATATTTATTATATTGACTCAACGATACCACCTGTCACATTTCTGCTTATGTTTACTTCGGACAGAATCGGCCGCCTGCGACAGACAGACATGTTTGTGTTTGAATGAATGAATGATCTCTCCAATCGAGTTCTTGTTTTGTTTATTGAATGACCTGTTTACATATCCAGGTTGTAATGATGATGCTTTGAGCTTTGTTCAACTTACTAAAATGAAATAGAAATAGAAATAAATAAATATATAAATATTAATTAATTAAATAATATTAAATCTATGAGAATCAGATGGGGATCTCCATATGCAGAGGTCGGAGATGTGCATGTGGTTGTAGTCCTCTTGATTGATCGTTTCATGCACGCAGCATTACTTAAATTTAATTAATATCTTGATTTGCTTTATGTATTGAGAATTTAATTATATTTGAGTTGCACATGGCGTGAGATAGGACAATTGTTCGGATCTGAATATTGTGAATATGAGAATATAGTGTATTACATAAAATGATCTTAATGCAAACTTGATCAATTTTCAAATCTTAAATCGTAAATTCTAGCAAGCCTAGTATCAGGCTATCGGCAACCATTTTAATAATATAGATGCGAATGTAAGGTCAAGTAGATTAATTAAAATTTTGAAGATGTGACGTTAACTCATTCTAAAAATGCTTGAATTCTTGGATTAGCACAATGCAAAGAAACGATACCTGAACTCGAACATATTAAGCTTTTATTTACAATTAATTGGTGTGCGTAATTAATTGAAAACGATTTAGACATGTATAATAGCTATATTTGCGAGCAATCGCTATTGATATTTGATAAGGAATGAGTTCAAGTGTTTTGTCGTCCCAAATATATGAATATAATTTATACAGTGTGGATTTAGAGACTCATGTCTTATTTAGATTTGAGATGTTATAATTTTTAAATCACAGTTATTGTTGAGAAAAATTATAATTATGAAATTAATATTGTAGTGTGTAATAAATATAATTTTTAATAATTTTAACTAAATAATAAAGATATTATGAGTTTTTTTATTGTACGTGCACGTGATTATATTATCTTATTTTGTAAGTCACTGCAGTTTGTATTTATTAAAAAATTTAAGTGCTAAATCTTAAAAGATACAACTACCCAATTTTAATACTAAATAGACCTTAATAGATTCCAAACCAATGCATATAATATCCTCTCCAACGTATATGTAACCTTGTAATTGATCAATTTGCGTAATTTAATAATAATTTGCACAAAAAGTTTATATTCGTCTAATACGTGGCCTTCCGATCCAATCCAATAAATAGACAAGGAAGAGAGATCCATTTTTTTAATGTGACATTACCAGCACCACAAATCCCCGTTAATTCTCTGCCCTAAAAATCTCATCTAACCTGCCTTTAAATCGACAACAAACATATGTTCGTTTTCATTTACTCTGCTAACATAAAAAGTGACAAATCCATTATTGTCGGCTCCATATCTGCTGTACTATCTGGAGCCATGCGGACACAATATCGTGACCCGGAGTGTGTTAATTTACAGCAAGTGATCAATTAATCTTAAGCCCACCGCTGCCCTTTTTATTTTGCCAGAGACATTTTTTTTTAATTTTTTTCTGGTGGCGTCCTAGAAAAGTTGTCTCTTTGACATTTAGACACATTATTGTCGGTTAATTGAGGAGTTTGTCTCCAACGAAAACTAACGCTAACTAACTAAAACATTAGTAGCCTTTAATCTCTAGCCTTGAAATACATCTAGATTAATTAATTAGTAGGCTTTTTTTTTCAATTAAACAATACAAGGATAGTTCGAAAAGATGTAGTTCGTGTACGTACATTGTCACTTATCTTAATGAATTTCAAGAGCGAGAAGAAGGTTTGAATTTAAGGTACGAAATAGATAACTCCTAAAAGATAGATTGCCGAAAATTGGTCCGAAATTTATGTTAATTTTTAAACTAAAATTTTATTGGCTATCGATATGCACATTTTTCAACTTTCATGCCTTTCAGAGGACGTAACAGATAGTGCGAATCATCTTTAACTTTTGGGTGAGGTATTAATTGAATGGGTTCATTTAAAGTGTCACCTTTCATTAATTTTCAAAGTACCGGCTACCTAATTTCAATGCTTTTGCTATTCACACGAAAGTCACCTCTTAAAATATATTTGTTGTATTATAATTAATTAATACATATATAATATATATAATTAAATTTAATATAATCGCTATTTATATAATAATTTATAAAATAAATACATACATGTCATGATATTATTTATCATGATAACAGATGTATTCTAAATTTTTTCCTCAAAACACCCATTTTCTGTGTTCCTGTTTTCTGTGTAATGCATTTTTTTCTCTTTCGCACTCATAATTAAGTTCCTCCTAAAAAACTGAAGTCTTCATGCCTTGTGAATCTTACCCTTGTTTTGGAAATAGCCTAGCCTGAAATTTCAGAGGCCAGAGATTATAGGCTACTAATTTTAGTTAATTAGCGTAAGTTTATTTATTTAAATGTATCTTTTAAAGTATAACGGCTTTTTTTTTTAATATGAAAAATATTAAGAGTGGATATTTCTAGGTTTTAAAGTACAAATTTGAGGTTGATTATAGTCATTAATTAGTTATACTTATCAATTTATTATAACTAGGCGATAATAACAAGTTTCAAAATCTTATTTTTAAAATATGTGGATGTCCATGTTAGAGAAATTTTTTTTTTCAAAGTATAGTTACAAGGTACATTATGATTTGGTTTTCGTTCGTGAATTGCATACGTAAAATGCATTTTATGAGATCCACACTGTGCTAGTGATTAATAAAATTGTTTTCTAACTAATTATTGCACCCATTTATTTTTATGACTATATATTCTTTGTGACATTAAGGATTAATTGGCATTCTTGGTTGAATTTTTCTATGTCGGGGATCATGGAAGAGGTTGCAAAAGAGCCGAGTGTCCTTTATTTCCACCAAAAAAACTCTTTTTGCATCTAAATCAATTCTATTTGCAAGTTTCCCAATCAATTGTAAATTTGCGTATCGTGGCCGGGACCTAAAAGGGATATTGATAATAATGAAAATGGTTAAATATTGATGGGGACTCTACACAAACAAGTGGTTAATTGTCTGTTTTAATAATATCATTTATGAATAAAAACAACTCATTCAAATCCACCCAAGCCAAACTGTCATCAAAGAATTATCAGTGGTTTGGGCTCCATTCAATTAATATGGTGTGTTGTAATTTGGTGGGCAAGTAAGCTTTAGCTAGCTAGCAAAATCGAACTACTAGGCGGGTATTTCATTGTTATTGCCCCTAAAATCAAAACAATGTTTATGTGATGTTACCATCCACATAGAGGCGGATCCACCTCCTAATCTGCAGAGTGTTCAAGTTCTTATTGGAGAAAATAATTTAAAAAAAATTGAAAAGAAAATTATTTGGATTATTAATTAGTCACCGTTAAATGTGTTAAGTAGTCCCATTAAAAATAACCTGTAAACTCATAAAATTTAAATTCCTAACTTTGGCAATCATAAAAACCCACACTTTAATTAAAAAAAAAAATAAAAGCCCACAAACCTGATTTTACTGTTATTTAATTTATTTTCTGTTAAATCTATTAAAAATAACCTCTACATACTTATCAACCCATAAAATTTTAATTTTCACATTTTATAATTTAGTCTCTGATAAATTATTTTTTATCTATAAATTAATGACGAACATTAATTTGGTCTATTTGACAGCGTCTTTCAAATATTAATTATTTTCCCTTTTTTTTTTGTAAAAAAAATGGAGGAATAATGAGTTGAGTATTCTTGCAAAACTCCGTGGGAGAAGTTACAAAATGAGTTGCTCAACATGGAACATGGAGTGTTGTTGAAAGCACGTCTTCGAAACGTGTAACCAAACTCTCATTTTTATTATGTCTGGAAGTCTCAGGAAAGAAAAAATAAAATAAAATAAATAGGGACAAGTACAAGCAATTAAGCAGCTAACCGTCCATGGTCTCAATTTCTTAAATTGGGGTTGCGGCCGCATGTCGGGAAAAGGCCACGACCGTACCCAACATTAGGCTCGTTTGGAGGGGGACAACCTCTTCCCCTCTCAATTAATAGGATATCAAATCAATAATTATTTTACTCTATCTACCAAACTCAAATGAAGATTATGCCATAAAATAAATGACAAAAAAGAAAAAGAAAAAAGTAGATTGAAATTGAAAAACCCTAATTATGCTGCCCCTATTGTTTCAAAAAGACAGGTATCAATGTATATTCTACAGGATAATTAAATCATAAACGTAAACGATTCTATAATTAGGCAGGGTGGTTTTGAATTTAGTACAGCGCCAGACTTCTACGTGCAGTCACGACTTGATCATTTAAAATTTTTAGATAGTGCAATGAATTTTATTTGAGACATGATATTAAATTTTTTTTTTTTTAAAAAAACGTGACTGGCAAAAAGGAATGCAAACGAATACACGTTTTCTCTAAATCAAATGAAAACATAATATAGTTTTTTGAACTTTTATAGTAATCCATATGGCTTTTTTTTTTTTTTTCTCTCTCTCTCTCTTCTCAATACAAGCATTTATATATGTAGATGTTTAATTGACGATGGTTAGGAATACAATATTAATTTATTATAATTCATCACATATTATTAAAAGGAAAACTCAATTTCGCATGTTGTGAAACATCTACCTAGAGTGCATGGATGAATTACTGCGTATTAAGATTATATTATCAAAAAAATCTACTTAATTTTTGTAATTTTGCATATGAACTGTCTGTTTTGTCCATAATCGACCATATCGACATCACATAATAAATGAAGGGGGAACGATGTGTTGACGTCCACCTGAGATGGCAACGCGCGATGGGAAAAAATAAACCAAGTCTACACCTGAAGATCAAAAGACGTGTGCTGCTGCGCGTACCCATCTTGGCTTACTGGCTGTGCCGGCTAAGCGAAGCTGTCCCAACTTTGAAAACAAAATCGCAGCCAGTGGTCCATTACTGGTCCATTTCGTTCCCAACATGAGGTTCCACTCAAAGGGAACACTCCCCCGACCGTTTATTTATATCCACATTAAATTAGTTATTAAAACTGATAACTTTATATTTCCCCCAGTTATTTCACAACCATCCGAGAAAGCTGCAGCAAACTTGGTAACTTATGTGCATCGGAAAAGTTACAGCCTTTAAAACACACATTTCCAATACTTACTTAATTTATGGCTTTTGATTATTTTTTTCTTCCTTTATTTATTTATTTATTTATTTATTTGGTTTCGTTTTAATGGCTGAAAGTTTCATACATTATGAGCCATATGCTTCTCCACTATTGTGAAATGATATGAAAATGCCAATTGTGGCAAATGGAATGGCAACAAGTGAAAGAGAGTGGAATCAACTGTGGACAAATAGAAGCAAACATTTGCTGAGTGGGGGAAGTGAAAGAGATTGTGGGTTTATTTATTTATTTATTTATTATCATTATTATTTGTTCATGTGGTTTTTAGGTGTTAGGCTTGGACAATAGGAAGTGGACGCTGTCGTTTTACTTTGATTTTCTTTTGCATGAATGATGGAGAATAAAGAAGCCCATATACATTCATTATTGCAAAGGCCCGCTAAATTGAAAGTTGCAACGTGAGCCTCGGGACCAACTCAGGTACTTTTGCTCCTTCAAAGAAGAACATAATTGAGAAACATGTCCAAAAATTGATTTATAGATACATTGTTTGCACAGTGATTTCTTTTTAAATTATTATAAACAAACGAGATTCATCAAATGAGGATCATCTATTTTTTATAAAAAATCTTGCCATCTACCCAGCACAATCATTAAATATTTTTTATTTTCTACTAATAAGTATGACATAATTTTGACGTTATGTTTCAATGGACTGTAACGTTGTGCCATGGGCATTGGGCCTTACAGTTGCCACCAACTACAATGCCCAATTTCAAAATTGCCACAATGGATCATGGATGCACAGTCCACCAATTCAACATTCATAAATTTCAATTATCCATTAAGGTGGAAAAAGGGGACAAAATAAATTGTTTTATGTGAGAAAAGACGAGGTTGTTTGTTAAATATTTTTGAAACTTATGTTTGATTTTCAGACATTTACATTTGAATAGAAAAAGTAAACTTTTGTGACTTTTATCTGAATGAAAAAAAGGTCTGAATGATAAATAAATAATATATTCTAAAAATATCTCTGTAAAATAACTTATTTTTTAAACTATAAAATCTAATTCTTTTTTTTTTTTTAATTTACAAGGACATAAATATCAAATAACCAAATTTAAGATGTTTTTAATTGTAAAAACAAATAAGATACCACTTAAATTCAGATATTTAAAAAAGAAAAACAAACATGTCATTCAGATTTTCGTATTCAGACTCATTCAAACTTTAGAAAAATTGAGACCCATTTAGATTTCAGATAAAAAAACAAACGCTACCTTAGATCAGCCACCATAATGTATATAAATCGATGGGGTCTTATTAATTTAGATGAAACCAATAATTGAGAGAGGGGTCTCATTGATTTTTATGATAGAATTTGACAACTCCTTATGCTGATAAAATGAAAATGGTGGTTGCTTTGCGATTGAAAGTATAGTGGGGACGAAGAATCAATCTGCGCAAAAATATGTGGAGTAGACGTTGGGTTGAACATGTGAAAGAATAAATTCTTGTCCAGCCAACTGCAACCAATTTCTGTAGCTCTCATGTTATCAGCTCAAATATATTTTAACTAACTTCCATTTGTGGCTAGAGTTCTGTTTTGTTGGTACCAAATTCTGAATTTGGTCCACTTATAATTTCAGTTTCTTGGCTGAATTTGATGTTCTTGTTCAACTACTCTTCAAGCATTGTTGCTCTAATTGATTGTAACGTCGGTTTTACTAAAAGAAAGAAAAGATTATAAGATGATAAGATTAAAATCTGAACGAGATCGTCAAAGCAAAAAAAAAGGGGGAAAAATTAAGGAAGCGAAAGAGGAAGATAAAAATGAAGGCGTTAAGAACAAAAACAAAAACACAAAGGAAAAGTCAAAAAAATATATGTATGTATAATGTGAATGCCAACGATGAGCAAAACAATGCTTGCTAATATAAAAATATTGCAGCCTCCAAAAATAAAAATATACACAAACATATTACACATGTACCGCTGGGCTTCGTATGATGACGAGCTTTATCAATTATGGGTCATCTATCGGACAAGAGATCGTGGCCCATATTAGAGTGTCCAGACCAAGAACAAGAACTCACCTGATTGGGCTTCTTACCCTTTCTATGTAGTGCATTTCGAAATACTACAAAATAGTAATAATGTATATATCATGTCATGTATACGCCACTTTTTTAGATGGCTGAAATCACTTGCACTCTTACACGTGGGCAGATGAGAAAGAGGAAATGTGTAGCCAATTTCTAATCAGAAATTCAAACTTCAAAAAGTCAAAAAGAACATATTCATACCTTATCTTCATCACTTAAAGGCTGCAAATGAGAAGATTCCAATAAACTTTTAACGAAATGTCCAATTCAAAATTTGCCATTCCAAGCATGAATTTCAGCATTCGCTTGCCCAGCAAAGGCTTTTTAATTTTCAATTCCAAACTCACTGTCTCTCCTTAAATTGGAAGCAAGAAGGAGAGTAGTGATCAAAGGCTATGAAAGAGTAAAGCAAAATTGTGAAGCATCAGTTATCTTGGACACTTCCCAAAAATCACTTGTAGCCTTTTCATCCAACATAAACGCGTTGTCTGCAAAACAGCATTAGACCATAGGCATTAGCATGCCTATCCAAAGGGTCCCACTAATAAGTCTTATTATGCTTGGGAGAGTTCAAACAAACCATTTGGTTCAGTTACTTACATAAAAAATAAACATCTTCATTTCACATCAAGTCATATTTTGGATTTTTTTTTCTTAAAGAAAAAGTCATATTTTGGATTTGCTGTATAAAATCTCAGCATAGGGCCGGCGGACTAGGAGGCTTAGAGTGCAGAGTTAATGATATCTCCTAATTTAGACTAGGGACATGGCATTTGGGCCCGCTACAATACATGCGTGTATCAAGTAATAAAAAAAGAAAAAAGAGGGGCTGTCACCCTCTTCATTTTAGATAAAGGACCAAAAACTTCACTGATATTTTAAAAAATATATCTACACCTTCATTTACTAATTACAAATTAATTATTAATGCAGTAAAAATAATAATTTCCCACATGTTAATTACTTATAATTATTTAAGCATTATTTTTTATTACGGTATTAATAATCGTAAGTAATTGATATGTGGAGAATTATTATTCTTACCGTATTAATAACCAAATTTATTTATTTAATTTAAAGAAAAATTTTGATAAAAATTTGTAATTAGGGTATATTCGTAATTTTATTAATAATATATGGATAAATTTGACAATCAACAATTAAATTTTTATGTGTTAGAAGGGTATAACAGTAATTACATATTGAAATTATAAATTCTGTTAAAAGAAATAGTTTCCGTTAGTAAATGAGAGTGTAGATGTCTTTTTTAAAACATTAAGGGATTTTTTTGTTTCTTTATCTAAATATTGAGGGTGTGTCAGTCTTTTTCTCATAAAAAAATAAAAAAAAACGTAGTAATTTTTTAGCTTTAATAATAATTCAACAGGTAAATAATATAATATATTAAATATAGTAATTTTTGCAACTGATTGCCCTTTAAATGAATTAAATAATAATAAATAATATAATATTTAAATATAATAAATAAAATAATAATAAATTATTAAATATTTTAATATTAAAGGCCACATAATAATAAAAAATGAGTTTTATAATAATAAAAATGAGTTTTAAGTTTAATAAACTCAATTTTAAGATTAATGGTACCAGTTCCATATTTATTTGTTCAATATTTACAAGATTTTGATGGTCGCAAGTTAATGATCCTATATTTCATATTCATTCCACAGGTTTCAAGTTATTTTGGTTTCAATTTTAATGGTTCTAATTTCAAGAATAATGGTAGACATTACATATTTTATTGGTCTATAACTTGAATAGATCTCGTGATTGTAAGTTAATGATCTTATGTTATATATATATTGCCATAAGTTTCAATTTAATTAGGTTCAAGTTTAACAGTCTTGATTTCAAGACTAATGGTAGTTGTTTCATATTTATTGGTCTATAATTTGCACTACTGTGAGGGTTGTAAGTTAACGATCTAGTGTTTCATATTTATTACCCTAAGTTTCACGTTACAATGGTTTCAAGTTTAATGGTCCTAATTTAAAGATAATGGTAGATATTTCATATTTATTGATACATAATTTACTTCACTGTCAGGGTGCAAGTTAATGTTTATTATCCTGAGTTTTAAATTATTATGGTTTTAAGTTTAATGATCATGATTTCAAGATTAATAGTAAGTGTTTCATATTTATTGGTCAATAACTTACATTAGTGTCAGGGTTGTAAGTTAATGATCATGATTTCAAGATTAATGGTAGATATTTCATATTTACTAATTCATAATTTGCATCATTATCAGGGTTGCAATTTAATGATTCTATATTTCATATTTATTGCCTTCAGTTTTAAGTTACTTTGGGTTCAAATTTAATGATCCTAATTTTTAACGACGAATCTTATTTTCATCACTAAAACATGCTCTAAAACGAATTTAGCGAAGAAATATATTCATCGCTAAAACTAATTTTAGCGACGAAAAATATTCATTGTTAAAACAATTTTTAGCGACGAAATTTATTTTCGTTGCAATATATCAAATTTTGATCGCTAAACGTTTAAAGGCCACATTTTTTTGCCGCTTAATTTTTTGGTGATGAATAAAATTTTTAGTCGCAACATGTCCTCTTTAGCGACGAATCTTTCATTGTTCAAAGTAATATTAAATATTATTTTTTCTACTATGAATTTAGCAACAAAAGTTTTTTCGTCGCTAAAAAGTACGTACAGCAACAAAAATATTTTTGTCGCTAAAAGTTTCGTTGCTAAAGATCAATATTTTTATAGTGCATTTCTAGTTTAATATCTCCTTCCTATCTAAACCCAGAACTTGAAATTCTTCAATGAAAATGGGTTTGGCGCAAAGGGTTGTGTGTTTCTTGCCTTTCTTTTGGCCTTTAATAATCAATAGATAATAAAAAAGAAAATAATGATAAATGCTCACCTTAAGGTAAGGTGAGCATCAACTATTATTTTATTTTATTTTATTTTATTTTTGTTACCTATTGATAATTAAGGAAAAAAAAGGCAAGAAACGCACAACCCTTTGAGCGAAACTCATTTTTACGGAAGGATTTCAAGTTTTGGTTTAGAAAGGAAGGAGATATAAAACTAAAAATAAATGTGAAGCTTATCTAACTTGAGAGAAAAAAAAAACTCAAAATTTTTTTTGAGAACTTTTGAAAACTTGTTAAAAGACGGAGAGAATGAGACTGTGTTGTGAAAAAAATGAGAGAATGGTAGACTGAGATACTATAATGTAATGAAAATGGATTTCGCCCAAGGGAATTGTGTGTTTCTTGCCTACTTTTTTTTACCTTTAATAATCAATAGGTAACAAAAAAAAATAATGGTGAATGTTCACCTTACGGTAAGGCGAACATTCACCATTATTTTTTTTTGTTACCTATTGATTATTAACGGTAAAAAAAAAAAAAAAAAAAAGCAAGAAACACACAATCCCTTTGGGGGAGGTAGGTCGCATATTTTTGGCATATTATTTTTTTGATTCTCCTACACACTACTTTATAGATGTTGTTGATGCCGAAATCTAGTCATTAGTGTGGATCTGACCAAATTGTCTCGTTAACACTTAAGAGTTGTTTATGATGGGGATTTGAGAGTGCCCTCATGCTCTTTCAAAAGAGGCTAATGTTGGGCAAACCCAATCTCCTCCATCAGCCCTCATTCCGCCTCCTCGCGTTGGTAAAAGTGCAAATGAAAGACCGAGTGAGAAAAGTCTCGAGACTCGTGCTCCATCACCTGATCGCGTCTCACCGCCACCTGCTCGAGATGAAGGCGAGTACCTGGGACCGTACCAGAGAGCATACGCCAGGGTGGTGGGGTCCAAGTTTGTCAAGGAGCTCGTAGGCACGAGTATGAGCGAGATGGCAGGTTTCGTGTAAAAAATCATTTTTCAGCTTGCCACGGCAGTGTCGTAATACTAGGCTAAGGCTTCTCGCGATGATAAGAGGCAATAAGAGGATATTTAGTCCTTGACGAAGAAATTGGATGAGTCGAGCGTTCGGAGGAGAAACTGACCGAGGTACAACAAGAAGTCCAGGACCTTCAAGAGAAGGCTGCTCTTGCTGAACTGTTGGAAACTAATGTGGAGCTTGACACCGCTCGGAGTCAGCGAGATGCCTTTAAATCTGCTCATGATGAGTTGTTGAACCAATAAGGAGGCAGAACCAGTTGTTATTACGTAAACTTAAATATCAAATTCAACTCTTACGTAACAATTTATGCGTTTGGGTTAACAAATAAATAACAGTGAGTCGTAAAGAATATCATTCAAAAGGCAAGAGTATATAGTCTAACAAAATTTAGTTGCATAGATGTAGGAAATCAAATTTGATACGAACGTAAACAGATATTGATGATCAACATCTCATATGATCTCATAATAATAATCAGCGTGAATTTGTTGAAGATAAAAGCTCAGATGATTAATGCTTTTTAGCACTATCAGTCTCGGCTGGTGCTTGCTTTGCCTGTGGGGAATTTTGACAGCGGTAACTGCACTCGCAGTTGTTACCATCAACACATTTCTCGCTGTAAAAGGTGCCATACTTCTTGGATAGACAGAGATCACGGCATGAATTCTTTTGGCAGTTCTTTAGTCCATGCCTCTCCTTGCAATAACTTTGGCTCATCCCACCTGTAACATAGGCGAGCAAAAGCATCAGCACAAGGGAATGAGCAACAGCCTGCGCCATCTTCAAGCCTTTATTAATTAACAATCGCACTTTGCTTTATTCTCAAACCTTTTAATTTATAGCCTGAGGAATTTAATTTTTCTTCTCTCACCTCAAATGAGAAAATAGCTCCATGCCTTTCGATTAAGTAAATGCATACCCATTTGGATTTGCTGACCATTTCTCTCCATTCAACACAATAAACTAATTTTAGAATGTCGTATTTTTTTGTATGCATATACCATTGTATGGTTATGATTCCTTTCTTGAGGAAAAAAAGGGTTGACCTCGTTTCAAATTCTCATGAAACCTCATATGTGAAATTATTATTATTATTATTATTATTATTATTATTATTATTATTATTATTATTGCACTAACATTTCTTGAATTAAAAAATAACTAGATTCTACAATTCTCTCTCATTAGATTATAGACTTGTAACTTCAGTTTTGCCACCATAGCAAAATAAGTAATCGAATTTGGAATGCAAAAATGTAGACACTAGCATTTTGCAGAAGATAACACAAGAATCTGAAAAAGAAGCGTTTGCGATAGGGGTTAAGGGCTTATTGACAAATGGAAGTTGTTTATGAGATTAACAGTTATTATTAAAAAATATTATTTTTTCTTAAATATTTATAACCAGATATCTTAATTAAAATAGGAATATCAAAAGAATATCTCATAGGTATTGCATTAAATATCTTAATTAAAATTGCTTATATGAATTTTTTTATTATTTTTATTTTCATTCAAACACACACACACACATATATGTATCTACGTGTGTGCATATATGTATATAATATATATAGTCGCAATATTACATTAAGTTGCAAGAACTGATTCTAAATAAAAAAAATAACTTGAATGAATATGAAGGAGCTTGTCATTTTCTTGAATTATCTTCAATATAAGTGGAGAGGCATTTCTTCTCTCCAAAAATTATTGTATATTTTCTTTTAAATTCTATATTCACATGTAGCTGATTTTTGATGTTTGAAAGATTTTATTATAGAATGTGCTGCTGCCAGTGGTATGAATTAATGTAGTCTCACTAGTATTCATGATTTGGGGTAATGATGTAATTAAACGATTATATTTCTATTATTCTTATATTTGAATCTAGTGATATTGTGGTGGTTTTATGATAATATTCTATTGTTTTGTGCCGCAAATCAACCAATGAGTTGGGTATGTGCTGGGTATATGTCGTATGGGGTTGTTGTTGAATTTGCTGGACCTTGGATATGATTCTTGCCGTGTTTATAAGAAATAGACAAATGTCTTTGTGTGGTAATAGAATTGTTTAAGTTGCCTTACGATAAATCTAAAAGTCTTAAGTAACTATGCTTTATAACCTCAAACCTTTATTTGTAAGACTTGGTGTACTTAACTGTGAAAGAATGTTAAATGTTGACATATTTTCATTGGTGAAGATAAATGAAGTTAGGAAAGTTTTGTAATCACTATAACCGTCACAATTTCTTTGGTAGACTTGTAATAATTTTATTCATGGCATGTAATTTATTTTTATCAGAAGGCATGTTTGCTTGTAGTCTCAAATCTAGGTTAATATTTTAAATAAGTTTTGCAATATATGTTTTGCTAGTTTTTTTTGGTTTTAGTATTACTTGGAGGGGAATTTTGATCTGCTGAAGTTTATCAAGCTGGTGCAACAAGCAGGCCTTTATCTTAATCTTACAATTGTGCTAAGTGGAATTTTGGGTAAGTTACAACAATATAATTTTTTGAAAAGAGCTGACAAGACGCTTTATTTTCTTCTTTTTTTTTGAAATGTTGAGCAAAAATTTTCTTTATTTTCAGGGGTCCTGTTTTGCTTAAGTACATTCCAGGTATCAATTCCTCTGATATACTATCCCTTTATTAAATGTTTATAATAATTCATAGGTTTTGTCATATTGGTTTCAATTTGATTTTGATCTTGGTTACAGCCCATCAGCCCCTGCTCCTCATTCCCAACAGCCTTCAATGCTTTTCTTTTTAAAGCATTGTACTTTGTTTCACGATGAAATTTGTTTGTATGATGCAAAGTTGAGGACACGATAATAGTCATGATTTTATTGTATGCAGCAAAGATCATTATCCATTAAATTTTATGTTGTTGAAATATTAAGATTTCGTTAATTTTGTAGTAAGAAATGAGGGCTCTTGATCCCTTCCCTTTATTATATGCATTTTTTTTTTTGCTTTGTCATTCATTTATTGTGAAGTGTGTTTAGGTATTAGTCATGGGCAAAAGTAAAGATCTTTACTTTGGTATTTTTGTCTTCTTGTGATTCATTGGTATAAATGGAGAAAAAAGGCCAAAAATAAAATAAAATTATAATTTTTGCATGAATTCCACCATCTATGGTATGTTGAATAGATTAAAAAGTAAGTAGTACATAGTGACTTTGAATAGCAGGTGGGGGAACTCATTTTTTTTAAAAAAATTTAATACATATTGATGGAATAATTATGCTTTCCTTAATTATTTAAAAATTTTCTTTTGGAAGAATACAAATAGACAATCACCAGCAAAAGTGTAAACGACTACCAGGGGGCTTACAGAAAAAAAGTGCTCTTATTCTAAAAGCAAATGGTTAGGACGTAATTTCAATGTCTTCAACTTATGAATTTATCTCTTACTTGTAAGTAGTTATTGTGACTTACCTATCGGGAAAGAAACACGCCCATACCAGATAACACTAATTAGATGTTATGTTTTTGCAGCAATGAAGAAGTTAACCGTTTGAGAAGTGAAAATTTAAATTTGTCCGTTACGCTTAGGGTCAGTATATTCATTAAATGTAGCATGTACAGATATTATTTTGTGGGTTTTTTTTATGTTTTAAAACATATTCATTACCTTTTTGACAGTTACGAAAACATATTGGGAAAACCTACAAAAAACTTCTTCCCGAACAAAAGGCAAGGTACAAAAAGAGAGATGAAAGGATGGGTAATTCAAATTCACATTCTGGTGACAATGAAATAGTGGAAACTAAGAGTGTACCTGAGCGGTTTTGTGCGCCGGTTAAGAATTTATCGGAAGAGAAGAAAAAAGCAATAAGAGAAATATGATTTGAAAGCCTGCTTGAACTCAGATGTGGCAAGCTGAAGAGGAAGTAATGCCATTGGTTAGTTAATCAGTTTAAATTTGAAAGGAATATAATAGAACTTTATGGTCAGAAATTAGAACTTTCTCCCAAAATGTTTTTGAAAATCATGGGCGTAAAAGATGGAGATATGGCAGGAATATCAAACGCAAAATTAGTGAACCAATAAGTTGAAACATGTGAACCAAAAAATGAAACTTTTTAACTAAAAACTGAGAGAAATCAAAACAAGAAAAATTTTAATGATATTTAACCCACGTAATTGAAATTTTACTGAATTAACTGGAATAAGAAACGCAAAACCTGTGAACCTATAATTGAAATACGGCAACCAAAAATGGAGAAAGACCAACCAAAATTCGTGAACAACATAACCAAAATAAATTTCTAGAAACAAAACCTGGTTCCTAACCTTAGAAATTGGAATCTCAACGAGTTAATTGGAATATTTAACATAAAATTAGAGAAAAAATTAGTTAAAATGTATAAACAATGAAGAGAGAAAATAGAATGAAAACTTGAAACAGATTCAATATGAAAATTTGAAATTACTTGGAATATCACAATAGATATTGGTACCTAACAAAGTTAGTAGGAATATCAAATGCAAAATTAGTGAACCAATAAGTTGAAACATGTGAACCAAAAAGTGAAAATTATTAACAAAAAACCGAGACAAATTAAACAAAGAAAAATCTTGATGATATTTAACCCATGAAATTGAAATTTCAGCGAATTAATTGAAATAAGGAACACAAAACTTGCGAAACTATAATTGAAATACGGCAACCAGAAATGGAGAAAGACCAGTCAAAATTGGTGACCTATATAACCGAAATAAATTTCTAGAAACCAAACTTGGTACCTAACCTTAATAATTGGAATCTCAACGAGTTAATTGGAATATTGAATGTAAAACTTGAGAAAAAATTAGTTGAAATGTATAAACCATTAAGAGAGAAAGCATAACAAAAACTTGGAACAGATCCAACAAAAAATTCAAATTACTTGGAATCTAACAACAAATATTGGTACTTGACGAATTTAGCGGAAATATTGAACGCAAAATTAGGGGACCAATAAGTTGAAAAATATAAACCTAACTATTAATGGAGAAGCATTACCAAAACTCGGAACTAATCAAACAAAAAAAAGTAATATCGATATCTAACCCATATAATTGGAATCTTGACAAATTAATTGAAATATTAGACGTGAAGCTAATGAAATAATAGTTGAAACATTTAAACCAAATGTTGAGAAAGTTTCACCCATTTTTAAAATTAATCTAACAAGAAATGAATTTAATTGGAATTTAACCCAAAATATGAGTATTTTATGAGTTTAGTAGGAATATTCAACTTAAAACTAGTGGATCAGAAAGTGGAGATAAACAAACCAATTAGTGAGAAAGTGTAATCAAAATTTGGCACGTGTGAAATTAACTTGAAATGTCACCAAATATATTGATATTTAACCAAAAGAGTCGAGGCATGTTTTTTTTAATTTTTTTAACTTTTATTCAAGAAAAAAAATATTTTTTCCCCTTAAATATTGCTTGTGTTCAATATTTACAAAATTTCTTTGACTTTTTTCATTTTATTTTATTTTATTTTTTCCGCATTAAAAATAATTTTATAAAAATTATTAAATGAACAACCGGTAAAATACCGGTTGTTCAAGTTTCCTTTTTACTGTTGAGGGGGCTGTTGCATACAGCGCCGTATCATAGGAAGACTCCTCAAAAACATGTCTTGACTGACAATAAATCTACTGCAGCGCCTCTGATTTCTCGAAATTATATTTCTTTGTGTATATATTTGTACATGTAACTATGTATATTTCATTTTAATTTCAAATTGAAAATAAAATGAGAATTTCCCAGAGAAGACAATGAATCACATTCAAAGTTACGACGATTGCAGGAAGGCAAGGGGGATCCTAATGTCACTCTCACTCGCACTTATTGTAGTCTGAGTCAAAGTCATAAAAAGCTAGATTTGCAGGCATTAGTAGGAAGGTGTTTCCAATAAAAAAAAAAAAAAGGGTCATGCCTCTTGTAAATTTGTAGTTGTCCAAATAAAAGAAGAAAAAAGGAAAAAAACGAGTGGAAAAACAACTGCTCTCACACCACTGCCACCACTTATGCCCAGCCCAAAACTTTTGAAGACAGGCGCAGCCATGTACACATGCTCTACACTCCACAGCTGCCAAGCTCAAAGTCAGGGCTGCTGCTTGTCAGGGCTGCTGCTTAACACCAATACTACCACTGAAGCTGATCGGCAGCTACTCATGAGGCCAGAAAACTCACTCAATCCTCATACTAAGCCTTTTGTGCCACAACCGACTAAAGCCCTTTTCCTTCGTCATCACGCGCCGCCGGCGATGAGACACCGCTTCTTTCCAATTCCTCCACCCCATGAACATGAATATGATGTGCCTTTATCATCGCCTCATTACACCGGTTAGGTCATCGTATTTATCTTCATATTCATACCCACAACAAGGAAACAGTAACGGGGAGAGTACGATTACCATGCACAATTACCATGGAGTTTTTCAGCACCCAAGGAAGCAGCTGCTGATGACAACACTAATATCAAGAAGAGTGTGGACGATGGCCACTACCAGGTTTTGCTTGCTGGTGGAGAGACTACTTTGATGATTAAAATTATCCCAAACCGTTTTAAGTCCGTTCTCTTTCATTACTTTTTCTCTTTTTCTTGGCTTGATCTTTATTGAATGCTTGCTTGTTTCTGTATCTTTCTGCTAGAAGTGTTGTGTGTGTGAGCATCTGGTTTATTTTCTAGCGAAATCTTTCACCTTTTTAGTTAATTGGGTTGATATTTTCAAGTTTCTTTCCTTTTTATTTTTTTAATTTGCTTTTTGTTTGTTCTTCTGTTACTCTGCTAGCATTAAACAAAACCCTGTGTGTGGTAATGCTATGTTGCAGATGTTGCTCTTTCAATTAAGTTCAGTCTTCTCGTATTGTCCCAACTACTACATTTTCTTTTTTCTTTTTGTGTATTATTTTCTGTTTTACTTTTTGCTTTTCCTGAGACCTTTGTTGTATCAAATAACGACTGTAAAAGCTGATCAAGAGATAGTAATGGTCATTGTTTAGGTAGAACTCTCCTTCCTCTTTTGTCCTTATTTACCTTTATTTGTACGGTAGATGGTAGTAATGTTTAATCAAGGACCGATCACCCAGTATCTCTTGTTTTGGATCACATTAATACACAATTCTCGTATCTGGGTTCTTCTCTTCAATTCAAGTCTTCATGCTCACGATTTTATATTTGTTTTGGTTTTCATTTTTAAGTCTAGATTTTTTGTTTTTTATTTTTTTTATGAAAGGATTCTTAAAAATAGTTTAAACAAGAACTTGTATGCACATTCATACACTATAAGTAACAAGCATATCTGTTGACTTGGGTGTGCTTTCTCTCACATTTATTCTTACACTGAGATTTTTCCTTTTGATACTGAGCAGGAGGCATGACTTGCTGCAAAATTTTGGATAATCACTGCAGGGCTGAGAACATGTAGGCTAAGCTCTATTATTAGTTTTTTGGAATTATTACGGTACTGGTTTGTTTTTTTGTTTGGGAAGAGATATCTATTAATTCAACGAAGAAAAAAATACATCAATATTGAAGGGTATGAACTTATCCAAACAATAACTTCGCATTTCTCTAAGGCTAACTTAGTTTTAAGTATGCTCATAAATCCTGTATTTCGGTACTGATTTTATTTCTTCAGAACCCCGTCTTTCTTATCCGCATCAGTATCAGCTCCATTCTCAACTTTGGATCTTTTTTCTCTTTTTTTTTTTCACAGGACGGGGATTTGTTTTTCAAGAAAATGGATATGATATCATCCAACTTAAAATTTTTGTGAGAGTCATCCCATCGCTTGTTCAATGTTGTTGTCGTAAAAGTCAAAACAACATTAGTAATTGTCGACTCAATAACCAATACTCTTTACATGAATTAAATGGGAGGTACGATATAGATATATTCAAGTCAAAAATTGATAATATTTCAAGTTGAAAATAAAATGTTTATAATATTTCAAAGTAACCAAAAAAAAAAAAAAGGAGAAGAAAGAGAATGCACTTCGCTTAATATCTGAACAATTCATCTCGTTTAATCTAACGGCTTAAATATAAAATCAAAAAGATAATAATCCAATCTTTTTACGACAACAAAGACAAACAATCAACATTATTAATTGTCATTTCCTTGAATCTTCTAGTTCTATAGCTTCCGTATGATAAGCTCTTACGTTCGCTCACATTTCATTGCGTGTATATAAGATGACATGTGCCCTAAATTTACTTGTCCTACGAAAGGAGACTAATTTGTGAGTCACAGAGTCTTGCGCTGAAGGGTAAACTCTCACTGCAGTTGAGAAAGAGCAGAGTGAAATTCCAACGATGGCCTCGTATGCATCGTCACCTTGTTCACTGAACCCAAACGCTCAGCCCTTCAAGCCACAACCAAAACGGCCTTTTTCAGAGACATTAATCATCCCTCACGCGCCGGTGATGACATGTGGCCGTCGGTTGTCTTGCAAACCCATGTGTTTTTATCAGCCAAAACCGCCGGTTTGGTGCTCGCATTCAGCCAACGTTGTGCCGCCGTACAATAACGACAATGTGAAAGCTAAGGTTACTGTGACGAGGCCTCTGACCATAAGAGGAAAAGTTGTGGGCCATAAAAGAAATTTGAAATGGGCTCCGAAGAACAGAGACGACGTCTATGAAGCAATGCCCGGTGAAAACACTACGCTGATGATAAGAAATATCCCTAACAACCTCAAGTGAGTTCTTTCTTAATCAAAAGCCTCTCCTCTTTGCTGTTCTTTCAGTACTACTCTTTCCAAATCCAAGTTCATTCATGTCGTCCCAAGCATTTGGTATAATTTTTCTGTTTTTTTTTTTTCCTGTAACCTCTGGCGCAAACGACAGTGAAATAACGCTGACATTCAAAGAGGTTGTAACGCTCATTGTTTGGCACCTGCACTCGGGGGTTTACTTTTGATTTTGTCTTCATTCACTGTTTATCTGTAACTGTAAGGAAACATGTTTAATTAATTAGATGTCACATAAAAAATGTACATTACTCGATCGTACGGACGTACTTTAATTTTATCGAGGAACAGGGGGCTTGCATGTTGCATTTGCATCCACTAATCTACACAACCTTATTTGACTTGATACGCATTGCTTAATTAATTTCCGTCTTAATTACATCTACACTAAGGTATCGTGTGAGCTTAATAATTTCATTTACATTAATGATGCAGAAGGCGCGATTTGTTGCACATTTTGGACAACCACTGCAGGGTTGAGTGCTTGAAGTCAAAGTGGCATTGTAAATCTGAGTTCGATTTTTTGTATTTGCCTATGGATTTTATGTAAGAACCCCTTTTCTTTTTTCTAATTTTCCTTTTTAAAAAATTTTTTTTTTTTTCCTGATATTTTTCAACTTTCAAATCGAAGCATACATTTGTTTCTGTGAATGGTTTATTTCGTAATTTCCAGACGCAGAGCTAATCTGGGGTATGCGTTTGTGAACTTCACAACTGCCGCTGGAGCATTGAGGTTCTGGAAAGCGTTCAACAAATATAAGTGGGAAGCTGAGGCGCCTGGCAACAAGAAAACGTGTGAAATAGCATGTGCTGACATCCAGGTTAATTACACTGCTCAATATGTTTTTTTCCCTTAATTTCCACTGCCATTAAATGATCCTTTTAGATTTGTAAAGTGAAAGTGAAGGCATTTTTAATTAATAATTATTGTGAAACGCAGGGCAGGGATGCGCTTGAGAAACATTTTGAGCACCTCAAGTTCTATTGTCACACCGATGGTTACCTGCCGGTGATACTATCTCCTCCGCGTGACGGTTGGAATTACAGCAAGCCTATCATAGTTGGGAAACGCTTTGATACGGCAGCCGCTCCTCCTCTGTATTTTGACAGGAAATTCAAATCCACATCCAAACTGACGAGAAGAAAATTTAAGGCCCTGTCATAACTAAACGACGACGTCACCGCTGCTCCTCCGTCGTTTCATAATCTTTTATGTCTGGATTTGTAGGTAGTTAAGGTAATTAGCTTTTAGCCATACATATTTCGTCTTTTGCCCTAGGACGAACTTAATTAGATTTTTTGTAAGGGCGGGCACGGACTGTGCGTGTTGTTGTTTGATGTTATGGCCTTCGTTTTCATTATCTCCCTGGGAACATGGCAAGAGTCTCGGGTAAATTGGAAACATTGGTTTCTTCTCGTATGGCATTTCGTTGAATTTTAGTCCTTTTTCATAAGAATAGAACAATAATAATAGAATAATAGCATTTCTGAGCACCGTGTTAATTTTTAGTTCCTGTTGGGTGCCTTTGGCATGACAAAACGTAATCATACGTGAAACTAACTTCTAAAGTAAAATTAAAGAACACGTAATCATACGCGCGAATTGATGGGGCTTGCTTGACCTTTGAAGAGTTCAATCAACTTCTTAACTAGATTTAATATTCAAGAATGTTACGATTTTAATCCAAGAAAGAAAAAAAAAAAAAAAAGAGATTATGAGCTTCGATTTTTGGCTTCACCCTGCCCTGCAGCTGCGGAGGTTAAGTTCCAATGGCAAGAAGTTCATAATTCCCCCGAAACAGCAAGTGCAAGATAGAGAGTTGGAAGCAAGCCTGATCACAAGTGAGCAAATATGGTGAAACATGAGTGATCATTGCCTTTCACATCAGAGAACATTGCCAGCCTTTTCGTCTGCCTGCGCTCCGTGGGATTTACTTACACTCGGGTCCCCACAATATTCAGAGTCTTGTTTTTTTAATAAATTATTTTGGGACATGAAACAAAATAAAGGGTTTTGTAAAAAATATATATATATACATAGAAATTAATAAATTAATATACATATTTGTATTAATTATCATGCCATCGTATCTTTTTGCTTTTGCCCAAATTGTTGTGGTGGTATTTCGCGAGGACGACTAGCTACCCCCTAGACGAAAAGATAGTCTGCTCGAAGACGAGCAGACAAGCGAAGCCTGGTAGTAGGAACCTGCGAATACGAACCCCCTGCTCGTTCGCGAGGACGATCTCCTCGAGGACGTACTGCGGAGAGTTCTTTTTCTCTTCTGAGCGTCAAGGGCGGATGGACCCAGTCAAATAACGGTTAGCGAGGAACGCGCCTTTATCCGAGAGTCTAGGCACGGAGCCCAGTCAACCAACAGCCACGATGTTCAGCCACCCACTTCATGAACGAGAGAAAATGGAGAACGTGAGAACGTGAATCGCGGATCACGGGGCGCCGATGTCAGAAAGCAAGTATAAAAGGGTAATCGACGAAGGTAAACGGGTTAGACACTTTGAAATCAGAAACCTTAAGAAAGAATTCAGTATTTTTGAGAGCCAAGAGTTATTTGGCACCATTTTCCCACCAAAAAGGGGTAAAGCCCGATTGACTGACTTGAGCGTCGGAGGATTTACACCGGGAAAAACACCCGGCGCACTCTGACCAGTTTTTGTGTACGCAGAGAGATACGGGAACGAAGGGTCGCGTAGGACATCATTCTGCTCACCTCGAGAGTAACGTGAGGAGAGTTCGTTGCGAGCAGCTAAATAGACCGTTGAGGAGAGATCCTGGTCGTAGTCGAGCAGAGACCAGAATCCTGCATCAACACAAACCATCCCAAAAATCCCAAACTACATCTGTAGTCCAATTAAATTGATAAGCTAGCACAAGGGCATATTGTCTTAGAGTTAACTACGGGCACGCGCTTTTGGACGTGAGAAGTGACTGTTGGAGTTCTTATTATTTACTTGTCATTTTGAAAAACAAAGAAAACGACGCTTTAAGGAAGTAAAAAAAAAAAATAACCTACAACAACAGCAAGGATCGTCGAAATCTTGCTTTGATTTTGTTTCAATTTTGGCGGTAGCCACTGAAGCAGAAAAGACAGGTAATTAAAACCCCAGCCTCTAGAGGCAAGGGCTACCAGCTAGCTCTGGGTATCAGCTAGCGTGGAATTTCCATTTCAGCTGAAGAATTTTGCATGACAAGACTTAATGAGCTAGCTCCCAAGACAAGCTTCTTTTTTTTTTTTAAATATTAACTATGAGTTAGCGTGCTGTATTAAAAATAGTTAATGATTCGAAAAGAAACACACAAAATTTATTTCCGTGTATCTTATTATTTCGTTCCGAAATTGAGATTTAATTTCATTTTATATGAAGTTTAATGTAACAATAAATTCGGCCAATTTAGAGTAACTTCCTAGCAAGTACATGCGTAACTTCTTATTCTTTTTTTTTTTCATTAACTTTCTTCAAATTTAGTTGTATTATCATCACCAAAATTGTTGCGCGCAGGGTCTTATTTCAAATGATTGTATTAAATTATTGGGTAAAGCGACGGTAGCAAGGACTCAGCTGAGAGGCTTTAAATCATGGGCAATTTCCCAGCTACTGGCAGACAAAACGAAGACTAAAACTCAGATTATTTATTATGAATGGATGATCTTGGCAACATGATAACGTTGGTTTGAACCTTGGATTTATTATTTATTATCCAAAAGCTAAAATAAAACTCAGATTCATTTACTCAGAAACTGCTTGTTTAACTTATACAATTTAAATTTGCATTTCATTTTTAAATTTAAATGAAATATTCCAGAAGAAAGAAGCTGCAATAGAATTGAAAATGAACAAGCCTTGGTGTAGGGTCCATTACAATTTTAAATCTTCATATATGTGAGTTCAGAAATTCTAAATTAAAAGTATTACGCTTTATTAATATACGAAGGTCATGTGTAATATATATATATAAAAGTTTAATGTACCCTTCAATTTCCTTGGGAGTCTTATAAATTAGGGTTATTATTATTTTATTATTTTAAAAATTACTAAATATCAAATGATTATAAGAAATATTATCTCTTATTATTTTACTATTATATTTTTATAAAAATATTATTTTAATACTTTTTCATTATAATTGTTAGTTGACCAATTAATTAACTAATAAAATATCAATTTCACCATTCATGATTAAAAAAATATTTGAAGTTTATTTACAAAATAAATTTGTAATATATTTATTAAAATGGATATAAAATAGCAACATAATTTTTTTTCTAGAATTATGATATATGAATTACAAATTTATCTTATTATTTTTTTAATCATTAAAGATAAAATTAATATTTTGTTAGTCAATTAGCAGTCAATTAACGGTTAACTAACAATTGTAACAAAAAATAATAAAATTATATTTTTATAAAAATATATTAATAAAATAATATAAGACAATATTTTTTATAATTATTTAATATTTAATAATTTTTGAAGTCCTAAAATAATAATAATCCTATAAATTATCACCGGCTAATTGTATAAATAAATATTTATAAAAAAATAAACGATTAAAAAAAGACTATTTATTATTTCTTATTTTTTTTTCTGGGGAACTTAAAAAAAAAGGGTGAATTAATGAACATGAGACAATACGATAGAGAAAAATAGAAGTAAATTTAGAGAATTTGAAAAGCTGTAATCTGCTGCCATCTCCAAAATCTTTGCGGACTTGTTTCAACTTGTTGATGGTCCTTAAAAGTTGAAAAGACCGCTTCTTGCACCGAATAAGAAACCCCTGGCTTCGTAATAATTGCCCTAGAGGCATTAGGTCTGCTAGCTTTTCAGCATCAGCAGCCTCGCAGGAATTTCCATTTCAGCTGAAGAATTAGAACGAAGTGACCCACCAAGGCTAAGCTAAATACAGCACAGTCTGTATCCTTTGCCTTGTGATTCTTGACTTCTCGTGCATCACTTATCCAGCATCAAGCTCAGCCATTTCTTGTAAAAAATTTTGCCAAAAAAGCTATAGAGTTGACACTGTCAAGAGAAACATACCAAAGAGAAGATTCAGTAACGGGGAGTTCTGTAAAAGTTGTTGCATGGCTCAAGAAAAAACTTAAGACCCTAACCCTATGCAGGAAGGGTGCTTGCTGTGATTTAAAATAGTAAAGATATTGATAGGAACTTTGTCTTTTCATTGCAGACACTGAGAAATTTTGGTGACCAATGCCTCTACTCCCTCGTACATTCTATTTAATGTTTCTGTTTCTTTTTTTCTTTTCTCTTTTTTTTTGGAGATAATGCTTCTGTCCTTTTATCTCTCCTTTTATCTTCAAATTTGCTTCGGTGATCTTTGAGTTAAGAGATGCTATTTGCATCTGATGAGTATGCACTTATGACGTGTTGAATATGTGATATCTCTATATGAAATTAATAAGATTCTCAATTCAAATGACTGGTTTGATTAACCACTGCTATAAAATGAGCTGCAGATTCTATAACAAGATTAAATGTTTGAATTATTAACAAATTTTGATACTTCGCCCGCAAGCAGAGAATGGAAGTGAAATTGCCGGGTAATTAATGTAACTATTTCTAAGTTTGATCAATTTTAAGTAATTGACAAGTCCAAGTGAGTTCTGACTTCTAATTTGATGAATTCTTTTGCCAGATCTAGTATAGACATTGTGAACAAACTCACATTTCAGTACACATTGTATATAGATTTGGTTAAAGTATTTATGAACCCAATTATTGGTGGGTCTAGTTCAAAGAATATCATTAAATTTTTGGGACAAAGAAGAGAAGTGACAGTAGCAAGGGGCTATTTTCCAACGACCAGCTGATGAAATGAAATAAAGACATAAACTTTGATTCTAGAATAACAGAAATTAATTTGAAAACGTTATTCTGAACCTAGTTTGATTAATTTGTGATTAATTTGTACGTAGATATTTGGAACCAAGCTTAATGACTTGAAGCGTTAAAGAATCTTGAAGTTAATTTAAGTTGCATAAAATCTCAACTCATTATAAGCTCAATCAAGTAAATGTTCCCGTCATCTCAAACATATGTTTTGACTGATAAAAAGTCCACTGCAGCGCCCGTGATTTCTCGAAATTTCATGTTAATTGCAAATTGAAAATAAACTGAAAATTTCCCAGAAAAGACAACCCGCGCACCTCGAATCCCCCAACGCAATTGTTGCATCTTCTAAAATCTCAGAATAAAATGAAACAATGAATCACATTCAAAAGTTACGACGACTACAGGAAGGCAAAGAGATCCTAAATGATCCTAACGCCACTCGCACTCGCCCTCACTATAATCTGAGTCAAAGTCATAAATAGCTTGTCATATGGCGATAGCCATTGGTTTCGTCTTTTGGAAGGAGCAATCATATCTGTCTTCTGGAGCACCAGAACTTGAGTGAAGACAATCTTTCTCTCAGGAAGAGAGTTGACGTCCCTCGAATATTTGAGAGGGTTAAAAATCTGAGCGGTACTATATCAGAATTGATGTAAACAGGTCTCAGTATATGTATGATTGTAAATATCATGAGCAATAATCTCTTCAAAAAAACAAAAAAAAATAATAAACCAGTTTTCATCATTTTACTGATTCCATATCCACAACAGCGAAATTTATTGTGAAACGTTGAATTTTTTTTTTTTTTCATATTTGATATATTGGTATCTTTTTCTATTTCTGAATTAAATAAAATCAGAGAATACATTTTAAATTAGTATCTCTTTCATTGACTATGAGAGAGACTAGACGATACTTTCATATTTGATATGACCAAATGATGCCACAATTTTCCACTGAAAGAAGAAAAAAGAAAAACGTGTGAAAAAACACTGTTCTCACACCACCTCCGCCCAGCGCAAAACTTATGAAGACAAAGGCACAGCCATTGACGCATGCTCCGCAACCGCCAAGCTCAAAGTCAGAGCTGCTAATTAACACTATTACTGCCACCGAAGCTGATCAGCAGCTGCAAATGAGGCCAGTAAACTCGCTCAATCCTCATGCTAAGCCTTTTGTGCCACAACCGACTAAAGCCCTGTTCCTCCCTCATCACGCGCCGCCGACGATGACACACCACTTCTCTGCTTTCCAACTCCACTACCCCATGAACGTGAATATGATGTGCCTTTATCATCAGCCCACTACACCGATTAGGTCATCGTATTCATATTCATATTCATATTCATATTCATACCCACAACAAGGAAACAGTAACGGAGAGGCGTGCGATTGCCACGTACAATTACTATGGAGTTTTTCAGCACCTAAAGAAGCAGCTACTGATGACGACACTGGTAAAAAGAAGAGTGTTGGTGATGGCGATGATGGCTACTACCCAGTTTTGGTTGGTGGTGGAGAGACTACTTTGATGATTAAAAATATCCCAAACCGTTTTAAGTCAGTTCTCTTTCATTCTCTTCTCTTATTCTTGGCTTGATGACTACTCTCTTGTTTCTCTTGGTTCCGCTAGCAGTATTGTGCATGTGAACATCTGGTTTATTTTCTGGTGAAATCTCTCACCTTCTGAGTTAATTGGGTTGATATTTTCAAGTTTCTTTTTTTATTTTTTTTATTTTGCTTTTTGTTTGTTATTGTGTTACACTGCTAGCAGTAAACAAAACCCTGTGTATGTTCATGCTCGGTTGCAGATGTTGCTTTTTATTGTTGTCCGCCACTCTTTCAATCGAGTTCATTCTTATTGTATTATCCCAAACACTACACTTTTTTTTTTATTTGGTGTTTTTCTTTTTACTTTTCCTGAGACCTTTGTCGTATCAAATAATGACTGTAAAAGCTGATCAAGAGATAGTAATGGTCATTGTTTAGGTAGCACTCTACTTCCTCTTTTGTATTTATCTACCTTTATTTATACGGTAGATGGCAGTAATGTTTAATCAAGGACCGATCACCCAGTATCTCTTGTTTTGGATCACATTAATATACAATTCTCGTATCTGGGTTCTTCTCTTCAATTCAAGTCTTCATGCTTACGATTTTATATTTGTTTTGGTTTTCATTTTTAAGTCTAGATTTTTTTCTTTTTTTTTTTCCCCCTGAAAGGATCCTTGAAAATAGTTTAAACAAGGACTTGTATGTACATTCATACGCTATAAGTAACATGCATATCTGTCGACTTGGGTTTGCTTTCTCTTACGTTTATTTTTACACCAAGATGTTTCCTTTGGATAATGAGCAGGAGGCCTGATTTGCTGCAAATTTTGGATAATCACTGCTGGGCTGAGAACATGAATGCTAAGCTGCATTCTGACCCCTGTAGGTCTGAATACGATTTTCTTTACCTGCCCATGGACTTTTGGTAAATAAGTTTAAACCTTTCCTTTCTCACAGTCTAATTTATTTCCCAATGATTTTCAATCAAGTGAAGCATTTTTTTTAATTGAGTTAAAAAAAGCATTTAGTAATACGAGAATTTGTTTAGCCATGGAGCCAATCTGGGCTATGCATTTGTCAATTTTACGACTTCAGTAGCCGCTGTGAGATTTGCCAAAGCCTTCAACAAAAGCGGATGGGAGGCTCAAGTTCCAGGGAATAAAAAGACTTGCGAGATATCTCGGGCAGATATTCAGGTGATTAAAATGTACTGTTTGTCAACGTCCATTGGCTCCTTGTCTTCATTTTTACTTATTGTTATTTAATAATTTTCAATCTTATATTCTATCAAGTGACTGGAGTTTCTAACTAGTGCTTGTGGTAATCAGGGCATAGATGCGCTGAAAATTCATTTTCAGGAAAAGTGTTTCAATTGTCACACGGACAGTTACCTCCCTGTGATACTAGCTCCTGCCCGTGACGGTTGGAAGCGCACCAGACCTACGATTATTGGGAGATGTATTAATGTAGGTGCTGCTGCTCCTGTTTATAGGAGGAAATCCCCATTGATGATGAGAAGAAAATGTTTCAAAAAATAAACCATCACTGCTCCTCCAGTTAGAATTTTTCTGTGCTGCTTTCAAGTATAACCATTCTGTAATCTTTGGTTAAAGTCATTTGGGGCACAGGGCTTGGTGCTTGGCATTTTACGTTGAATGGCCTTTGTTTTCATTCTCTCCCTAGGTGAGTTGTTTTATGGCTCTTGGCAATGTCTGGGGTGAAGTGGAAACATTGGTCTCTTATTATGTGTTTTGTGGCTTTCTTTGAGAAATTTGCCTGTCGTTTGTCTTTGTGTATTCGGTTCCTGCTGGGTTTTGGAGCTGGTGTGACCCTACCAAAACATTTAGTAGGATTTTAACTTTGCAATTCGCAAGCTTTTGAAGGAATGAATCATGTTTAATAGTCATTGATACTTTTGTGCTGTATGACGTTGAAAGTCTTTAATTTTAAGTCTAATTTTTTCCCCCTCTTTCTGCACCGCGCATTCCACCACCACACCCCCTCCCCTTTCCTTCCCCGCAAATGCATCCGCTTTATCTGGAGTCCTTTTAACTGCAAACTCATGCTTGAATTTCTTTTCTGGTTACTACGTTTTTTCGTAGTTTTCCTTGTTTTGGTAGATTTTGCTGAGATTGTAACAGCCGTCTTGGTTTCTATTATTGATTCCTGCTACAGTAAAGATGAAGGGGCCTTCTAATTTGTAATACTACAAGTAAAGCGATTGGGGCTTGATAGGCAAGTCCTTAACTAGAAGGGTACATCAATGACCGTCTTAGGCTTTAGCGTTTGGAAAAAGCATTTAGCAAGGAGCACTAAACCCGTCACTAAATTATCTTTTACACCTAAAATGATATAAAATATTTCTCTAATGTAACATTAAAATCAACGCCAAAATGGTGTAATGAATAATTTTGCATCAAATATGGTGTAATATTATTTATTGTATTATATTTGGTGTTAGGAAAAAAAAGTCTTAAATATTTTTATTACTTTATCTTATTTATATATGTGTCTTATTTTATATAATATTTTAAGTTATTATTACTTTTTTGTTATTTTTTAATTTCATTTTTTAATTTTTGAATATTATACTAATATTTTAAAAAAAAATATTCAACACAAAAATTAATAATAAAAATAAAATGTCAATAACATTAATTACTAAATTACATATTACAAAATTAAAAATGCAAAATTAAATTAACACAAATTAAAAAAGCTACTACTACTAGCACTCCGAAATACACTAATTGATCATTTATTGGATGAATTTAGTAATTCGAATAACTAGAGTATTATTGTTATTGTATTGTATTTTTCTATATTATTGTTGTTATTTATTGTTATTATATTTTTCTATATTATTGTAATGTTTAATTTTCATAATGTACATATTATTGTCATTGTATTTTTCTATATTAATGTAATGTTTAATTTTCATAATGTACTAATTTATTTAATTAAATGCAAATTTAATAATTTTTTATTTTTTTTGTTAATCGATATAAAATTACTTATTACTTAATTATCTATATTAATAGTAATATTTATTGTGTTAATTGAATTAATTCTTGAGAATTAAAGGAATAAAAAGAAGAATATTCTTTTTGGTGTAAATGGATTGGAGATGAAATAATAATTTGACGTGAAAAATGTATATTTTTTGTGTTGGTGTTACACTAAAATTGTGTTATGCATTGGAGATGGCCTAACATCTCCATTAATGATAAAATTGACCTTAACTTAGTTTGTTGCTCGTGGAACTCCGATTTCTGAAGTTTCATTTATTCTTTGTTTATTTGTTTAAATCGCATTTCGTAATATAAGCGAAACAGATTTACTTATGTAAGAGATCACATGATAAGAGAATAGTTATTTCAAGTACGTGTGACTGTAATGAAAGTTGAAGCTACAGAAAATTTTTAGTGAAAGAAAATCATTTGTATTTTATGTGTTGATTAATTAGATAAATTTGGTACTTTTATAGAATTTTAACTAATTTAAAAGTTGTATAGTTTTAAAAAGGGTAAAAGCCCATTTAGTCCTTATATTTTAAAATGAGTGTCCATTTAGTCCCTGTATTTTTAAAAATACCTCGAAATATCCTGTAGTTAAAAAAGTATTGATATTTCTCGCTACTTTCTTTTTTTATATCTTTTGGCTTACTTTTACAATATTACCCTTTTATAATAATTTTTTTATTTAGAAAATAATAAAAAGAAAATAATTAAATTACAAATTTAACCCTAAAAAGTAAAAAAAAATTATATTAATTTTTTTGCAAGCACCATTTGCACACTTGATAGTTGCATACAATTTTTTACAATTTAATTTTTGACAATTAAAAATTAATATTTTTTTATTTTTTAGGGTTAAATTAGTAATTTAATTATTTTCTTTCTATTAATGTCCAAACCAAAAAAATTATTATAAAAGGGTGCTTGCAAAAAAATTAATATAATTATTTTATTTTAATTTTTAGGGTTAAATTGGTAATTTAATTATTTTCTTTTTATTAATGTCCAAAAAAATTATTATAAAAAGGGTAATATTGTAAAAATAACTCAAAAGAAATAAAAAGTAACGGTAGGGGTATCAATACTTTAACGGCATGGATGTTTTGAGGTATTTTTAAAAATATAAGGACTAAATGGATACTAATCTTAAAATATAGGGACTAAATGGGTTTTTACCCTTTTAAAAAGAATGAAGTTGTAAACTAATTAAAAATAGCTGTTGATGTGGTGCCGGTAGTTCAACTCGTGCTTTTAATATGAAATTATGAACGGTGGTTTCTTTGAGTTCTTGCAAATTGTGAGAATAGACTCTTAGTGAATTGGACGGCTAATAAAATCTTGTTTGGGATTGAGATAATATTATTTTTAAGTTACAGCTATTGTGAAAAAAATTATAATTATAAAATAAAAATTAATAATATATATTAAATTTAAATTTTAAATAATAATTTTGATAAAATTATTAAAAATATAATAAATTTTTCATCACACAAGTAAAAAATTATATCAATGTAATTTTTAAAATATAACAGTTAATATTTACTAAACACTTTATTACTATACTTTTTAAAATGCAGTTTAACTTCAAGTACTCAGAAACACTCACAAATGATTAATTATTATTGATTTCTTGACAATTGGTTTGCCGCCCAGCTCACACCAACTCTACGTAATGTTATCAGTAGGTTACTTGCTATGATTTATTTGTATTATTTCTATTTCCCTTATTCAAGAATGCGCTGATGGTTGTTATGCTGTACTGAGTGTATCATCGCAGAATGGATGTAGTAAAGGAAAAGGGTGAGGGATGATGATCATCACAAATACATAAAATATAGTTTCATGATGAGATTAATTAACATCAGCACGTGTTCAATGTGCCGCGCCCGTGAATATTCATACCATATTTGCCATTTTTGGGTGAGCCAACACAGAATGAAATCGGTAGATAAGAAGATTTCTTTTCTTCTTATCTGGTACTTCAAAAGAACAACTTGACTTCTCTTTTTTCTCAAATTGGGTCTGCAAGAAGCCAAGAATGTATGCGGAGGACACTTTGAAATTTAAGGAACCGGGAAACGTTTCTCTATTGACTGTAGAGAACATTGGACTCTTCTAATCTATAGTCTCTGCGCAGAACCATGGAATGAAATATAGGAAATTGATAAGCTAAATGTAATGTAGTTCTTTGGACAACAGTCTTGGATGCCATGACTGATAAATACAGTTTACACATAAAAGAAACTTTGACATTCCCAATTGCCAATCGAGAAACTTCACCATTAGTATGCATTTTAAGATAGCTAGATAATCGACATTGAGCACGGTAAGAGGGAAGCAAAAGTCAAAGGTTACATAGAAAGAATTCTGTATAAATGCAGGGAATTGGAAGACAGCAACTTGTATGCAAATTTTTATTATTGAGCAAGTAGAGTGCCATTTAAGTGGCAGAAAAGATCATGTACACATTCATGAAATAGGGTTATAAACCATACAAAATCAAGACCATGTCAGTCATGATTTAGAGTTACAAAGTATCAGGTGAAAAAAAAAGGGGAACAGATACAAGTAGAATAAGGAATATCAAAATGAAGATACACAAAAGCAAGATTCCAACATTTGTAAAATATTTTACAAGTAAAACTGCATGGTTGGAGGTAACACATGTTGAGATAGGACCCGTTTGGGGCAGCTGCGCTGCCAACGCGCAGCTGCTCCACAGGCCAATTCTAGGGGAATATTCCCCTAGAGTTGGCTTGGGGAGCAGCTGCCCCAAACAGGTCCATAATCTCACTTATTAGAAATGCATGAATATAATGGTTTCATAAGCTGGGTAAAAAAGAGGGGGCTGCCAAGTGGCAATTGCAATAAAATGTTCAAGTGTTTATATGAGCAACTTGCATATAACCATTTCAGAAGTAGAATAACATTGGCTTGAAGCAATCAGCACATGAAGATTTAAACACAACATCAATGCAGTGCATAAAAGAAAAGTAAAACATATACATCGGATGCTCCGGCAGAATCTAAAGTAACCAAGCTTGTAGTCAAAATGATTCACATTCAAATTCAATACAATAGAAAATCAACCCTATCCATTAAATAAACAGGAAAAAAGTCATTTAATTAACGAGGGGCTTTCTTTTTCCCAGCAATAGCGACCCTCTTACCCTTCAATGTGCGACAATTGTTCTTTGTGTGCTGCCCTCTACATGGCAAGCCCTGAATATGGCGAATTCCGCGGTAGCATTGAATCTCCTTCAATCTCCTAATAGCAAGTGCATTGAACCGCCTCTGCAAAAACCACCCAAAAAAAAAAAAATCTCAAACAGCGAAATCAAAACTCAAAAGGTGCCTCTGACGAAGAAATAAGGAATTATTACCAAATCTCCTTCAATCATGTATTTGGAGACCTCGTCACGAATAGTAATGAGCTCTTCCTCAGACATGTCTTTGGTGATTTTGTTCTCCATTTTGAGATCAACGAGGATTTGGCGAGCTCTTGTGCGCCCAATTCCATGAATATACTGAAGCGAGTACTCAATCCGCTTGCTGTTTGGAATCTCGACACCTCCAACACGAGCACATTGAATGCTCAGACTGGGATACTGCTCACAGCGCCATTTAATCAAAATTAACCAAGAAATAAACAAAAAGAATCAGTTTTTCATTTAATTATACATGAGATGGAAAGAAGCGGTTGCTTAAATATCCATATTTCATTAAATTAAATCAGAGAGAGAGAGAAAAAATCGAAACCAAAATGAAGACGAAGGGATTGTAGGTAGGAACAAATAAGTGACCCAAACAAACCGTACAATGAATGAATAAATAATGAGGAAATAAGAAAATATAAGTTCTAAATAATATGAACTGTAAGGAAATCACCTGAGGCTGCTTGGAAACAGGGAAAGACTGGGAAGCGTTGGTGAGAAGATTATTGTTATGTCCGTTGCAGATAACGGAGAGCGCCGGAGCGACAGGCATTGCAAGTGTTTGTACCATTTTCTCTTTTGGTTTCTTTTGTTTTCTCGGAGACCAAACGGAATGGTGACTTTACGGCAAGCTCGAGTGGAGAGATGTAAACGCGAGGAACTTATCCTTTAAAATGGGCAAAAGAGAAGCTGTAAACTCAGTTTCATTATTGGCCACCTGTCGGCTGACGGGTAAGCTCATTCCAAATTTCAATCCACTGGAGTGGGTGTGGGCCGACTCCGGTGCAGTATTAAGGCCCAATCTCAATTTGATTACTGCTTAGAAACTTGAAAGCTCCGTAAGGAAGAGACCGCCTTTTTCGTCTTTTTGGCTATATCTATTACTTCTAACATTTCTTTTTTGAAAAATTAAAGTCGAACCATCGTCTTTGTTGTATTTAAGAAATTCGTTTTAAAGTATGGACCAATTTTTATTTTTTTTTTAAAGAATTCTCAATTTTATGCTGCAATTGCTCAAGTATAAAGGCAGTAATGATCGACAAAAAATTGACCCTCCGTAATATAACTGAAAAAAAAAAATTAAAAAAAAGGGCTCACCGGAAATCAATTCTTGTCCTGCATAGTCATTTTAATGGAGTTGTTCATTTGATTCTAAGTTGAAGAACAAATGTGTTGGAGTAGTATATACAAATTACAAACTGGACAGGGAGATACAGCTTAATCAATTAGTGATCATTAAAGTATTCAATTCATCAGGGATTAAATAACCAAACAGTACAATAAAACTGCTTAAATCTTGCACAACGTTCTAGATGAAAATACATGAAACGAAATATATTGAATTCAGAACAAAGTTCTTGAATACAGCGCATCTTGATTCAAAACAGAACGCAAAGAACCAAAAACCAAATTATTCATAAAGTAGCTACCATTTAGATAGGCTAAACTAAAGTTTTGCAATCTTCCAACAGTAAACTCTGAAGGCATAATCACTCACTTCTTGCCTTTGGGAGCACCAAAAGGCCGTCGTTTTCGGGTAATAGCAAACTCCCCAAATTTATGACCAACCTTTTCTTCAGTGACCTTACAACGAACAAAATTTCGTCCATTGTAAATTCGCACTGTGGTGTTGAGGAATTCTGGCAAAATGGAAGATCTCCGTGACCAAATTTTCTTGTTTGCAAGAACAGCTTTCTTATTCTTCAGTTCTGCCAAGAATGCATCAACAAAACTGCCCTTCCATAAAGATCTTCGTGGCATGATCGTAGAATTCTTTTCACTTCAATCTGCCTCGCTTCAATGAAAGTGCTAGCTCCTACTCCAACAAGAGCAATTTTCAAGCAAGGCAATCAACATAAAAATAATTTCAATTATCCATGGTTTATTCTAGTCAAAGGGCAAGTGAAATGGATAGTAAATAGCCGATGACAAGCATAGCAAGCTTAATAACACAAACATTGAACATGAATAGAGTCATCAATTCATTCAACAGAAGAAGATATAGCACATAATTGTCCATTCAAACCTTTTCTCAAACATTAGAAGTTCAAGAAAAATTCACTCGGACCTTTTATCAAACAGTAGGGGTTCAAGGCAAGATATCATTGATCATCAATAGAATCTACAATTCATTCAAAGAAAAGAAATATCTACTACACATAATCACAATAAATCTACTTAAAAACAACAAATAAATCGCACTTGTCTTATTTTCAACCGAAATCATTATCAGTAAGCCCAAAAAAAATACAAATGAAATTAGAAAACATTCCAGGATTCGAAGATTTCATTAAAAAAAAAAATCGAAACTTAACCACGCAATAAGATTGGTGCAAAAAAATGGAAGTCCATTACGCAAGCACAAACACAGATGAATAGATGAAGCGAATTCAATCTATCTACTGTATACTGGGTACTAAAAAAATAAAACAAGAATGTAACTAAAATGAGTAATAATAACTGTATTTGGAGGGGAAAAAAAAGCAGAACAGTTGAAAGAAATTACCTTTAGAAGGATTTGAAACTGCGAAAGGAATTCTGGTGAAGAGAGTTTTAGGTTTCACAGGCAAACAAATATGGAGAAGAATGAAGATGCAGACCGTGATACTGGACTTAAAAATAAGGCCCAATGGAGAAGATGTGGTGTAGAAGTCTTCACTTGGATTATGATATATTGAAGTGGGCCGGATCCAATTTATAGGTCAGAAGTAATAAAGACCTAATTTTTAAAATTTTGCTTTAAAAGTTTTATATGATTTTGTAAGTAATTCTCATTTAAGACCAAAAGTATCTTTATTGTATTTATTTTTATAATATCCATAACGTTTATTTATTTATTTTTTTACATCATAATCCATCGGAAATACAGGCAAGATTCTGATTGATGATTAGTCATTGCATAAGATAGAAAAAAAAATGAAATATTCATGTAGCGTGTTATTAATAAGAAATCCTCTAAAATTCAGATAACTTGATCTGATGGACGGGTGTGTCCATATTTGCATCTAGTCTTATGATTTTTGTTTTGGATTTTATCAATTGATGCAAAATATTTATAGCAGTTTAATATGGTGACGTTGATGCATAGAGTTGGATACAAATATGCACACCAAAATTCTCTCATTTTTTTTCTTGTCTCTTTAAAATGTAAATTATTCTGTAGAAATTATAAAAATGAAAAATTTTGTTACTGCTGCTGAAAAATCTATGTATCCTCTCACTCACCGAAAGCTCAAAAGACAAACATACTAGTGAAAATAGACTACCTACGTCTTGAAGCTAGGTAGCATAATACCATAGTCATTTCCTCTCCAGAAATAGCCAAAGACCATGATTTGGCCTTATCTAGCAGAACAATTCCGGACAGGGTTAGAGCACTCCAACACCACAAAGTTTCAATGGCTGCTTCCTGTACGTCTCAGCTCCTTGGAGGAACCTTTGGAAAGTCTGTGCTACCCATATGTTTACCAAAAATCAACTAGATGCTAGTCAAGCCATACGGCACAAAAGGTGCAACAACTACTTGACTATGTGCATAAAAGTTGCACGAGGGGTACGTACAAGTGTTGATATTTGGTCAAGCTGCCTTCGCTACCGTAAACGGACGACTATTTATTTGGTATCAAACACTTTTGTCTCTTTGGATTTGTCTCAAAGTTTGAACAAGCTTGCATGTCGCGTACGGAAGAAGCTGGGAATCATTCTTTCGTTGTTCTGACCAACCGGGATCTCGTAAACGGATGACCATTTATATTTTGAGAATGTTCAGGATTTTTGACGGTATCATTGATGAAAGATTGCAAGTCAAGGATTCCCTGATGAACTCTAAGGGACGTGTTAGACTCACTCCTCAATCTTGCTCAAGGAAATAATTCGGAACTGAGTAGTTACATTCTTTTAAGTAGTTACACGCCTACTTCTTGTAAGTAGTTACATCTCAATTAATTCTCGACTAATGCAATACTTCGGATTGCTTGTAATTAAAGCAATATTTTTCCTTTTGTACTTTTTTTTTTTTTTAAACAGGAACTGATACAACCTCAAGAACTGTAGAATGGGCAGTGGCAGAGTTTCTTCACAATCCGAAAGTACTAACAACAGCTCAAAACGAGCTTAGAGAATTACTTGGCAATGATGGGAAAGTCGATAGAGGTTGAAACTCGTAGTTGCCTTACCTACAGGCAATAGCGAAAGAGACTTTTGATTGCACCCACCAGGTCCATTCCTTGTGCCTCAAGAAGTTGAAACAGAAGTAAACCTATAGTAAACGTATGGGCCATGGACCGCGATTCAAACAAATGGCAGAATCCAATTTCATTCCTGCATGAAAGTTTCTTAGATAGCGAAATTGATGTGAAAGGCCGAGACTTTGAGCTCATTCCGTTTGGAGCTGGAAGGAGGATTTATCCCGGCTTGCCGTTGGCTCACAGAAGGGCACATTTGATGTTGGCATCGCTTTTGTACGCCTTCGATAGGAAACTTTCTGCTGGCTTGAAACCAGAAGATTTGGATTCGAATGACGAGTTTGGCCTTGTACTGCACAAGGCTCTGCCTCTTCTGGCTATTCCTATCGAAAAGCAATTCTATATCTCGAATTATTAAATATTAACAGCTGCATTAAAGGGACCCAAACGTCACTTCATTAGCTCACCAGAGTAGCTTTTTTTCCACGTTAAGAGTCTTAGAGAAAACATTTCTATCCACGTCTCATGCGGTGACATAAACTCAAAATCAAAAGAAAGACTCATCAGAAGGATACTTCGCAAGAAATATTACGTGCATATCTAACGGACCAGAAATAACGTCCCTCCCAAAGATGGTGTGGCGTGAGGGACAATGATCCCTAGAACTCTTGCTTGGAAGTACTACTCACATCATTTGATATTTCTGGGGATAAATTTTAGGAAGATCACAAGTAAGACTCATCTAAATCAAATTCAAATGATAATAATTATAGATAGATTAAGTATATAAATCTTGTTGGGAAAACAGATAGATAGAGTTAATCTACAAACTTAATAATAATGGTAATTGTTGCCAAAAGAATGTAATAATGTTTGCCACGAACATCAACCCGCAACCTTTTAAGCTTCACTAATGCAAAGCAATAAACTAGTTCTTGATGAAATCTAAAGAAATTATTGTTTGGTTACTGAGAAAATGTAAGTAAAATGTGAAGAAAGTTTGTTTTGAAGCTGATCAAAGATTCTTTTATTCGTTTCAGTCCTTCTAACTAATTACACATTACAAACCACTTGGCCTTAGCCCAAGTGGCTAGAACCCTTCCTCACAAGTGTGAGGGAAGGGGTTCGAGCCCCCGCAAAAACATTATGGGGGTTTAATTTAAATTTCCTTCCTTGGAGTCTCAGAGCTCGAGTAAAGGCAATCTTTCTCTTAAAATGAGAGTTTGACGTTCCTCGAATATTTGAGAGGGTAAAAATCTGGGTAGTACTATATGAGAATTAATGTAAACTAGTCCCAGTAATTGTTTGATTGTAAATATCAATTGTAAATCTCATATAATATGAGTTGTAATCTGAGCATTAGTCTCATGTAATTCAAAAAAAAAAAAACTAATTACACATTACAAGTTTATATATCAAGCTAAAGCAAGTTCAACGATACACTCAAATCGTTATTCACACGTGAGCTGTAACTAACTTGCCAAGTCAGCATTCAAGATAATCAGCTGCAGTCAGCCATAATCTGCTTTGCTTGAGATGATTTAATATCACTAACAGTTCTAATATTTATATTACCACGCATCACTTGCAGTGTAGGCAAGTTAACATAAGAATACTTGTGTAATAAGTGAATATACAAACAGCTACAACAATTACATAGTTTATCAACGACCTTCACGTACGTCTTCGATTGCCTTATAAATATAATTCTAGCTACTTGTTATTTTTCCAACTTCCTTAGTTATGTTCTCGATGAGTGAGAGGAGCAACGCCAATCTCACCCCTAGCGTCGCTTTGTGAATTGGTATCATCAGTGACGCTGCTGCCACCGGATGAGCTAGAGCTGCCCCATCCGTATCCGAACCCACCAGCACCATCATCCTGTTCGCCGGACCCTGACCCAAAGGCAACAGTACTGCCACCATCGGGCCCTGAACCCACGCCCCAGTTGTACGTCCATTCTCCAACAGGCGACGAGCAGCAACCGCACCGGAAATGCCACCCTCCATCCTCGCCCGAACCGCCTTGACCAGCCACGGCATTGGCTGCTGCTTCTTTCTTGCTTGCGTCCTTGGACATAGAGCTACAAGGAGATATTATGAGAATAAGTATTTGTGATAATGATACCATTAGCAGGCACAAGCAGAAGGCCACGTGCTTGCCCATCTTAATCAATTTCAAACAAATATATATTGTAATTGATTTTTAATTTGGTGATGCGTGTGTGTGTGTGTGCATGAATAGGCTTCCTTATAAATAATTTGATAAGTCAAGCACTCACACGTTTGATATGGGCAACGGTATTTCGACTTGACAATCATCTTCTATATGCTTAGCTTAAAGAATTATTTGCCACATCCGGCCGAATACACGTTACGCTGTTGATGTGTGAGATTACTCTACTATATCATACCGAATTACAAAGAAACCCAATCATTTATTAATTCGAGTTCTTTAACTATTTCAAATTGATGAATCTTCGTGACGTCACAGACATGTGATGTGTCGTGATCAAGTTGAAGAACATGCGCAACATACAAATTGCATGGACATGCATAAGGCAAATCGAACATCAAATCTGTGAAATCCTGAAGGTGAGAGTACAATCCGACTTCAATATGGGACGATTATGAAAAAAGAATAATAGTAATAACTATCTAATCACAATTTTTAGTATATGTCCTCATCCATATCTAGGTCATATCTTTTTTTTCCCAATGATTTTACAATGTTTAGGTTTTCAAGATCTAATAATTATGAAGTGCAACCGAGTAGTTAAAGTTCTAAGTTCTTGAGTGGTGCGAAGTTGAAAAAAAACAGAAAAAGAGGAAGGGTTAAGTCGGTGCTGAATCCAAATTTTCACCATACGAGTTTTACAGTAACAATCCTCATTCGATCATTGAAAAAGCTAATGACAGGCAATGAGATAAATAACAAGAAGAGGATCTGGATCCTACTCCTCGTGCCCCAATAATCAAAATTACCATAGAATTAGGAAAGAAATTTTTTTCGATATATATGTAAAAATTCTTGGTTGGGACAAGCATAACCGCATCATCTTTACACCTATCCACTAAAGTTTTTACAGTTCTACACGCATACACATCAAGTTAGAAATTAGCTAATCATAATATAAAAAAGGAAGATACGTAACGTAATTTTATTGGAAAATTCCATTGACCCTGCAAATTTTATTGAATAGATGAGATTGAGAACTTCATGTAGCTGCAGTGGTTCCACTGCCGCGGAGGAAGAAAGACGCAGCACTTGCATCCGCAAACCAAACGAGCTTCCCATCTTTCGGCGAAACCAATTGGGCCGGAAGGCGCCCATTGGGCTTTTGGTCCATCATGACGTGCAAAAATGGACGGGCCACGTCAATCCCCGAGGCCACAATAGCCACGTTCGCAGCAGCGTTTATAACGGGTAGAGTGAGTGTCACGCTCTCCCGGGGAGCGTTAGAGGAGACCCAGGCAACCCATTGAGAGTCCTCCTGCAGGACCGGGTTATTGGGGTAAATAGATGCCACGTCGCAGTGGGTCCCCAGAGTTAAGAGAACAAGGTCAAATTGGGGACAGTCGCTCGATGGAGAAACAGGAACCGTCCGCTTTCTAACCTGTTGCCTGATGGAGAACTCGTAGTTATTGGCAGCTGATTCTCCCGGTACGCCGTGGCTCACAGGAATAACGTGAGCCGGCGGTATGGGTACCTGCACCAAGAAAAGAAACGATGATAGATTGTCAAAGGTCGGTGGTGGGCTGTCCAAGTTTAATGGGCCCTAAGACACATATTTACAACAGTTCAATGCGTGTCAGCATCTTTTTGGCGACTCAATGACCATTACGGAGCAAAAGCAAATCTGTTGCTCTCATTATTATTAGCTTAGTTAGAGCACCCAAGACTTTTCCGGTGGGTATTGTAATACTAATATTGCTGTACGTATACTTGCACTATGCACTAGTCAATTTCCAGAACTTTTTTAAGTGGTTACCGTAACAATTGAATTTGTTCAAAACAGCGGTTCTCTACGATTGGTTTAGAACACAGACACAACATACGTAAGCTTATATCACTAATCTCCTAATTTGCATGAAATTAATGCAAGGGGAAAATCAAAGCCATACATGCCGTTTCTATCAATCAACGACGCAAGCAACTCATGAAGAGTAAATAAGTGTATGAATAACAGTAGAACCTTTGAGATGAATGCTTCTTGGGCTTGTCTGTAGAGGCTATCGGGATGTCTCTTAGGAACCACGTTCTCTTCAGCCCAAAACACATGCCATTTTGACCAGTCCACGGTTCTCAAGAACGGTGGCCTTGTGAGCTTCCTACATAACAAATTATATCAACTGCATGCATGAGAAATTCATTGTAACTACGCATCAGCCAAGAAATTAAAATTAAAGTCATGACTCATGACGAGGATCAACCCTAAGCGATTTGGCATATCTCCCCCAGAGAGAACAAGCGAAAAAGAGCCTCTCTCCCTTATAGCAGCTTCGGATATTTGATACACGTAATCACCGAGGCATGAGTCGAGTTCTTCACAGCTATCGAACAATCTCAGTTCTGGCTCTCTCCTCTCCATTATTATCAGTCAACTCCTCTCTTTCTTTTTGATGTGGTACGTGAGTCGTGAGGCTTCTCTTTTACAGCCCTATAGCTTTCTGGTTTCTGGTACATTACACGTATATAATAGACAAGAGGACCGTGAGCTGACAACATATAATATACAGTGTGCATGAATTGACAACGAAAACGACGAAGCCTCGTTTACTTGCGTAGCTTGAAAACAATAAATAACCTGCTAAGTGGCCTCCCCCATCAAGAAAGGAGAAACACGAAAAGATGAAAAGCCCTAGCCCTATGCCTGTATGTATTTTGGATTTTTATCGTAAATTACTGAATTATCCCTTTGTCTTTTCTCTGTGTACGGTGTTTGGGGGCAAAATGCTAGTTCTTCTCTCCTCATTTTCGAAGCTTTGACTGGAGTGGATAAGCATCAAGTTACTGGGATGTAGTTAATGTTGGCCTGCGCATGCGCAAACCGACCAACTTTTTGTTGCAATCAATTATTGCTGGAACAGTAAACACGAGTATTCGCATTTAACGCCTGTTTACGGATTTGGAATTAAGGATCAAATCAAACTCTATCATTGACTTATTTAATGGATTTAGATAAAAATAACGTTTGATAAAATTTTTAAAAATTATTTATTTTGTAATTTTTTTATTTTAATTGTAACTTTTAAATGTGAGAAGGGAGTTTTTTTTATAAGCAGGAATCATATTTTGTTAAAAAATTTATTATAATCTCTTGCAAAAAAAATTATTATAATCAAACTTATTTTAATAAAACTATAATTATGTGTTATTTTTTATTAATCTTAATATATAAATACAAGGTAATTGATATTTTTATTTTGATAATTAGTTAATAAAATAACACTTTTATAATAAAATTTATTAAACTATTTATTATGTTTTTCAAATTTAAAACAACATAATGTTTCAAACATCAAAAAAAATTTTAATTAACAAATTATTTAATACACACTATATAAACAACTTATTTGGTCAACTACTAAAATTTCAATTTAATCCCTAGTACTTTAAATGGCATACTTGTTAAATTATCAAAATTCAAATTATCAGTTACATCCAATCCATTTAAAGATTTTGATTATAACATCTAATCATATTTAATTTATGGATGGGTTTCCTTAAGAAGATGAATCTTTACTAATCACTTTGTTTTCTTTCTTTCTTTCTTTCTTTTTTTTTTTTTGGACAACATATATAATATCTATTACTATTTTAGAGATATTAGAAAATATAAGTTTCGAGCCAAAAGGCCAAAACAACTCAATGGTTGAATGGTTGGGGTCCTTCACCATGGTGAGGGTTCACATTTCCATTGATTCAAATTCCTCCTCCCTTGTGGATATATTTTGCTTTTTCTCATTGTTTTTCTGTATTTTTTATTTTCAATTATTTTATTCTTATTATATTTTAAGGGGTAAAATTCAATATGTTCCCTAACCGAATGTAATTGTATCCCTTTTTTTCCCCCTTTATATCACGAATGCAAATCGTATCTTATTAGTCGAATAAACTGCCTCTCTTGGATGTTCATAAAAGAAAATATTGATTATAGATTTCTAAATTAAACTTTATAAATCCTTTTAATCATAGAATAATTTTTTTTATTACATGAGACTATTACTTAAAAGTACGACTCATATTACATGAGATTACAACTGATATTTATAAATCAGACTATTACTGAGACTAGTTGACATCAGTTCTTATGAAACCTGCCAAGATTTGTACCCTTTCTAATATTCGAAGGACGTCAACTTCACTCACCTTTGAGACTAATTTATATTAGTTCTTATAAAATTTATTTAAATTTTTATTTTTTTTAATATTCAAAAAATATTTATTTTATTTATATTTAAAAAAATTATCTTTACTTATATTTTTAAAAAAATACTACCTTTATTTAAATTTAAAAAAATTAAATTTTTATAATATGTTATAAAAATTTAAATTAATGACTCTACAATTATGAAGCATGGTTCTAATTACTTTGAGCCTCGTGGCTCAATCGTGGAATAATTTAATTCTATGGATTCGCGGCCAGCCACTTAAAGCGTGCACGGAATCATTAATTTAATCAACGCACTGCTCCAGCTAATTTGTAGAGAGTTTTGTCTTTTCTTTAACAAAGGACAAAGACGTGAAGTAGGATCAACGTACGTGAGCTCGCGATCGATCCAAGTAGTAATCGGACAAACCGCAGGGTGGAGACAAATTATACCCAAGCCTAATCCAGTATGGTAGGCTAGTAGTTAGGTTACGTAGAGGCTGCAGTATGAGGTAACCATCATATATATATATATATATATATATATAGATATATAGACATTGTTATGTTTTATTAAACGTATCATATACGCACTCATTCACAGCAATAATAACATATTTTATCAAGTTATTGTTGCTGTAAATATGTGTATGTTATGTTTACTTTAATATAGAGAAATCCTATATATATATATATATATAGATAGTTCGTATCTTATATACATGTAAGATAGAAATTGTTCAAGCCTAATTCAATATAGTAGACTAATAGCTAAATTACGTAGAGATAATTTCTATTTTACATATATATAAGATATATTTTTTCATATGAATAATATCTACACACTATTTATATAAAGAGAATATATCTTACATATATATAAGATAAAAAAATCCATACATACGTAGAAAATCTGTAACAACGACCGAAGTTCATAATGCAGCATGATTGCTTAGGATGAGTAGGCTACTTTTTTGGGGGTCACAACTTACATTATAGGTGTTATTTTGAATATAACGTTTTAAAATTTATGAAAGAGTATTAAATCCAGAGGTATTTACGTCGTTTTGTTCTGTTGTTGAATCGAAAATTCTACTTCTTTCTGAAGCAGGCTAAGTTACAAAATCTGTAACTTACAGCCACTCTTGCACAGTAAAATAAAAAGTGGGCCCAAGTGAGGTCCAAGCAGAGCCCACAGCCATTTTATGAGGGTGCTGTAAGGTACAGATTCTGTACCGTAGCATTCTCCCTTCTTTCTTGATAATTTTATAATTTTAAGTTATTTTTTATTTTTTTATTACTTTTAAGATTTTTATTTTTTCTAAAGATATGAATTTGGATATTATTTATTTTAGTTTTCTTATTTAGATTACAAAATTTTTATTATTAAATAATATTTTAAATTTACCTATTTTGAAAAAATTACACATATATATAGAATTAGTATAAAAATAGCTGAAAGTTTAGTTTGTTCATTCAAACTTTTTTAATAGAACTTTTATTATTTAGAAATCTAATTTCTCATACCCATCAATCTTCAACATTTCTGCACCGTCGGTTCATGATTCATTTGGCAATAATTTCCCCAAGGCACTTGCTTGGCCTGATATTTTAGTTAGTAATACAACTCAACATACGATTACGCGGGAAATGAATTAATGAAAGGTCACTTTCAACTTCCGAGCTCCGGTCTATTACAAATTTATTTTGTCTTGGGTTTGGTACCCGCCATTAACAGGAAGTGTTGTTAATTTGTCACTCCTCATCTCATGCCTCTAAGTAAGTTTGTTAGTGAAATTCGAAATCAACATATGAAACGATTCATCACATGTGAAATACTGAGCGTCGCATGCTATATAGATATATACCCCAGCTTCAAGTTAAATTAAAATACTTATCACAATGTTGATACAATACAAATTGGGCGTATTTATAAATACTGCACGTCAACAGTCTAAAATAAAGAGTCTCACGTACTCGCTGTGCTGTGCATAAATTTATTTCCATCTGTTTGGTATGAAATTATATTTGACATTAATTCAAAGACAGAGAGCATTTAAGACTTACTCACATTTTAGAAAATTAAAATTTGATCTTCATTTTATTTGGATGCAAAGGCATATAACAATTAATCACACATTGAGTGCACTTATGATCTTCTATATATCAAGTATAAGATTAGGCAGAGTAATGGAGGATGCATGGTAATAGATCTACACTCTAGTGATTGTTTATTACTACATATATATATAACATGTAGCATTACATAAGTTACGTTGACTGTCGAGATTCTAGAGGAGGGAATTAACTATTAATTGGAAGTCCTCAAAGCTAACAGCACCATCACCGTCTCCATCCATGGAAGCAATAATCTCCTGGCAATCAGCTAATGATAACCCAACTCCTAAATTTTCCATAACTTCATGCAGCTCTGCTCCAGTTAAGATATCATCACCATCAAGATTCAGAGATTCAAAAGCTGCCTCGAGCAAATTCCCAAGGCTTCCAAGCTCCATGTCTTTGGTGTTCATCTCCAAGAACTCCTCCAAGCTCAGCAATCCGTCGTTGTTCGTGTCACCTTGCCGCATGATTTCCCTGACATCTTGCTCACTAGCTCTGTAACCAACTGAATTGAATATTCCAGAGAGCTCAGCACCAGTGATCGACCCATCGTTGTCCGAATCAAAGGCTCTGAAAGTCTCCACTAGACTTAAGACATGGTTCAATGTCTCGGTTTCTTCGGAGAGAGGCCTGGATTGAGCCATGGATCAACTTCTGCAATTACAACAACTAATATTAATGTAAAACGTCACTTGTGTTAGGATTTGGTTCATTCTATGTATAAATAGTGGGGATGAGGGCGGCCATTATTCTTTTGTTGTTCCTTTGAGTCGAAAAAAATTAAAGTAGAATAATTAAAGTAGATGTCGATTCTCAGTTCGAGTTGCAGGAAAGTCGTTTTTGTTGGGAGAACCCATGCCTCTCGGTTCGAGCAGGGACTTCTAGTCTGGATTGTGGTACGAGCTTAAACGTGACTCTCACAGTTGAGACTCTACCCAGAATATCTCGTGGATAAAAAAAAAAAAAAGTAGATGTCGATTCTTATGCTTGAAATTATTATCCTTATCCTCAAAGTTGCACCCAAAAGATTATGCCGATGGTGACTATATCACATTCCCGGCCATTTCCTTCAATCTATATTTATATTTTATATATCTTATGCATAAAATTTTTTTCCTATTTATTGTGATATTATATAAATCGGAAATGTGGATAATTTCTAACTAGCTAGCTAGCTGAGAATGCACGAATATTTTTTTGGGCTTAAAAGAGAATTGTAGTTGCATTATGGATCATGTAATTTCATATCCTTGATCATTTTTTACACTACACGTCATCGTCCTCCTGGATGCTTCCAGCTACGGCATCCTAGTTAGCTTTATAGAATTCTCTGCATTGGAGTTGCCTGTTCTTTAGTTAACTGTTCAGTGTAAAATTTAAACCGGATTTTAACAAAGAGATAACGACTAAAAAAGGCTCTTATTTACAAATTAAATAGCATTTTTATCTTAATCAGAGGTATATTGGATAAGTTTTTGCATAATTATTTACAAGTTTTGAATACTTTATTTGTGAAGTACTAAATCTTACAGGTTATTGTCCTTATCTCTTGTGCCCACATGAAAAGAACAAGTTTTGGGCCTTCAATTTTAATGAAGCCAAACTATACGCAATTGACAATGAACACAGACTGTAGTTTCTAAGTAGCCCTTGTTATTTTGGTCCGTACTGAAAACAAATATGGATCACTAAGCCTTTTATTGAAGCCCGCTTGAAAGTCTCCATAAGTCGGAAATTATTTTCTGGGCCATCTTGATGCCCAATTCAAGGCAGAATTTTTGGAGGGCCAGATTAATATGGCCTCTATGGTTATTATTATTTATTCCTACCGTTGCTGCCCCACGTATTTGTGTAGACAATGAACAGAAATATTTGTAAGTCTTTTAAAGCTGCGGCTCTTTTTCTTCTTATAAATTTGTGTAGACAATGAACAAGAATATATTACATAAGACTCACATAATATTTTATTAATTATTTTTACTTTTCAACTAATCTTTTCATACCACAAAAACTGCTTACTTAGCTTTTACAGCTGTCCATGACTATATCATTACTGTAAAATTATTCTTTCTCAAGTTCGGAATCGTTGGGGTAACTTGTTAAAGATCAGTGCATTGCATACTTCATGTCATGCAAATCGGTTAAATTCTTATTTTTGAGTTAAAAAAACCCCCAAAAAACTTCATTTTTATTTATCGCAATTTATTTGCAAATCATTTTTACTTTAAAGAGTCAATAGCTATTGTTTGTCATTTTAGTTAATTATAGGAACTATTACCCGCAACAAAAATGTTTCCGGCCCGCGATTTTCCTTTGAATATTATTTTCCTAGAAATATAATCTTGTTGTTGTTGAGTTGTTGAGCTTAAACAAACTTTGACATAAGAGAAAACTAACGACATTGTGGTGTAGTCAAGTGTTTCGTCTTGTAGTTGTTTTATCCATTATCTTATTATAAAGGGCAAAAAAAAATTGCAATTTGGTATGACAACTGGTATAGAGTTTTCTTTTTGTCTTTTTTTTTCTTTTTATACATAAGTAACTACAATTTGGCTTAAAGACTATATATAATATAGTCTCGGGTAAATTTTAGCTATATTTAAGGTGCTGCATTTTTTAAAATTTTAGATAATAAAAATTCAAGGTGCTGCACTTTTAAGCTTAAATTAATTTTAGGTATCTAAACAGTAAACAATATGAATGCATCGTGCAAGTTATCAAGAATTTACAGAAACTGTATATTATTATCAAGTTGTATTATTTTATGTTTTTCTTTGATAAGTAATATAATCTTATATTTAAGTTGTATTTTTTTCTTGATCCTTAACATGATTATTAAATAAGCGATATGAACTCGACTTAAAATCGTGACAAATTTATTTAACTCAAATCTATTCATTGGTGTGAGATAAATAAGTCATGTAAAATATTGTCACTCTTCTACCCTATGTTTGGGAAGAAGAATATTACTAATTTCTTAAATTAAATTTCCGACTCCTTAAGTATACGATTTTTTTTGACTATTTTATCATTTTCTAGCTAATCCACAGCGATCACATAGCCTTATATATTGCTTGCAACACACAATCATGATTCCGGAAAAAGCCGGAACATCTACATGAATGGTTGGGCAATTAAGCATTTTCAACCGACGGATCATGATTGCAACTTAAAAATCATTAAGCGGGTTCTTCGTTTGACCAACCAAAAATCTTCGTAAGGTTTCTGAATCAACGGGCATATGATTCCTAGTTCTATTGGCTTATTCATGATGACGTAAGAAACATTATTTTGCGAATATTCAAAATTTGACTCAAAACACAAGAAAATCTTTGTAGATTTGAGAACCAAAAAGTTGACGTACCTCTGCTTGTTTTGAGTCGATAGATTTACATTCGTGATAATGAATAAACAAAAGTAACCATATGATTAAAGGCAATAACAAGATTCCTGTGTTCGGTGCTCCTGGAAATTATCAATACAGGATTCTAGATTAATTTCTCTTAATCCGGCCCTCTTTTTTGTTAAACCAATTGGATTTAAACAAGTATTAATCCTTGCTTAAAGATGTTAATCCGGGTTAGCAAACCCTGATCCCAAATTTTGCCAAAGAACCAAGAATGAAGCAGGCCCACTTGGGCAGAGTTGGTGTACGTGGTGGTGCCACTGTGGCCAAAAATCGTATGCCACATGAGCAAGAGGAAATCAAATCAAATACTGCTGCAGGTCAGTGGGTATCCACCTAAACCAGAAAAATCAAAAGAAGACCCGTACAATATATACGTATATATAAAATAAAATTCTTTTTTCTTTTCTATAGCATTAGCTTTTGATACTTTTAATTTCCAGTATTAGTTTATTTACCCTTTTTAGTACAATCACATCACCACATCGTGAGGACCAGAGTTGTGTTCCAGTTGTGTTTATTACTCTGGGAAAAAGAAAAAAAGAAAAAAAAGGGAAAAAAATTGTATATGTGAAAGTTGGCCCTCAGTCTATGGACGATACAGATGTTTGACAAAGCTTTTTTGTCTGGCATTGGAACAGAGAGAAATGAGGCATCGAAAAATCAAAGAAAACAGAAAGTGGCTCAAAGCTTCATCAAAAGGCCAAGGGCATTTGGAAATGCTTACCCCCATCAGTTCACAATTAGCCGCCCCCAGTTGTGAATTCGCGACCCTTTCTGTTTTTGTGCGTTGGCTAATTGGTTACTTGGCTCTGCTCATCTTTCTTTTTTTCTTCCGAAACTGCGCCCCATGTTTTTATTCATTATTCAGTGGCCATTGGTGCTTCCCATGCGCCACTTCTCATTTACTCACTTGACCCAACCCAAACAGTTCGTTGTATCCGCTTTTAACTTTTACTCCATCTGCTTATTTAATTCATACTTATCTTGTTTTTGAGTTTACTAATCCTGATTAGAAGAATATTTTTCCTATATTTTAATTTTAATGAAGGAACAAACTTGTCTAACACTTGTCGCCACATGCATTGCCCTATTTTATTGTTTTAAGCCTTTTGTACTGCGGATCGGATCGCTAGAAAAATTTCCTTAATTAGTAGTTGTACATCTATGACAGATACCCAAACTTGAATGAAAAATTGACATGGGAACTAAAGCCTGTCGAAATACATTGTTTTAAGCGCGTTTTTTTCCGTCTTTATCATGTTTCAGTTCTCATATCAGTGCCCAACTTGAATAATTCTTTCCTCTCTTCTCTCTCTCCATTTTTTTTTATTATTTGCTTCGTAAACTTGCTCTTTCTTTAGTTGTGAATAAATAAATATCTAAGTTTGTGTTATATGAATTGACGAAAATAATTATTTACAATGTTTGTCAAATGTAAGAAAATCCACCTGTTTCTTGTTGGGATGAAAATTGAAAGCTCTTCTGGATGTTAATGGAACGAATTTCTTATTTCGTAAGTTGTCGTATCTAACTTTTTGAATATGTTATTAATGTCTATGGGATGTATAGCTCAAATTTTTTAACTTGAAGTATTTGCATGATCGTCTAGTTTAAGTAAATGAGACAAATTCAAGTGGAGTTCCAATTTCCATGAACGCCCGTGGATTAAAAAGCATACTAACAATAATTAGGAATATTTCTAAAATTCAATTGGACAAATTCTATTAGGTTAAAATTCCCTAATAATTTCATGTAATGTGTTGACATGAATCTCACATGATATTGATTGTTTTTTTTTTTTTTTTTTGCGGAACCCCTCCGATAAAATTCAAACAATAAAATATGATTTTAATTTTATTGTTCCTTCTTGATGGGAAAACACCGAAAAAATTACCTTAACTTCATATTTTATGATTTTATATACAATTTATCACTAAATTTAATACCAAGCTATGTGTTGCTCCTGCGGAGAAGGATACATGACGGCTGATGCAGTACCGCTACATGTCCGTACAAAATGGTATTGCATGTGTGTGTGTGTGTGTGTGTATTATGTATCTATATATCAAGGCATAAGTACGGAGATTTCCATTAGATTTAATTACCTTATTAATACGTTATATATTTGTCTTGGTTCTTAAATGTGTGCTTACGCAGGAAATGTTAATATTAAAGGGGGAATATTTATCTCTATATTTATTTGTGAACATATGTAACAAGTTATGACATTTCTAATTTCTTCTATAAATAATGCTGTATAAATTGATTTGTCAACAACTAATAAATAATCAAGAGGTGTTTAAGTCACATCGCCCTAATATTTAGCCAAGTGGTTTAAAGTCATTTTTCTTTCAAATACAAGGGGAGATACTTTACCCATCATCTATCTTAAAAAGAAAAGAAAAGTTCTTGAATAACATCATTCTACTAATAATATATACACTCTAGTACTGACTCTAAAATCATCAGAGATGCATTGTGCATGATGATGGGAGAAAAACTAATTTGTACTTTATCCATCATCCATCTTAAAAAAAAAAATCATCTATCTTAAAAACTAAAAAAAAAAAATCTTGAGCAACATTATACTGATTAAAAGAGTGCCCACATAAAAAAACAAAAAAGAAGGCGCCTGTGCTGGAGAAGGAATATATATATATATATATATATATATATATATATATATATATATATATATATATATATATATATATATATATATAATCCAAAATTGATGATCTACATATACCTACCTTAGAAAATTGTAACTAATTAAGTAGGTACAGAAAGAAGCCTGTAGAATTATTATTATTATTATTTTGTTAGTTATATGAATGAGGCTGGTTCTAGAGGCATATTATTGCTAATGAAAGAAAATACAAAAAATAAGGATTCCACATTCTTTTTAGAAGAATTAAGCTAGTTTACAGTAGACACTAATATTGCGCAATAAAAGCATACCCCATGATTTCGGTTACATCCAGGGGAAGTTATACTTTGCCAGGGGTATCTAAGATTAATATAATATTACCCGGTCATGACTACTCTAATGCCCACCCGTTCGAAACATTCATGCACTAATAAAGGAGCTTTCTCTTCCTAGGGATGGCAATTGATTGGATCCGACCCAAGATCCACGTTATCTAAATCTAATTGGATCGGATTTGGGTCGGTTTAAAATAAATTTGAATCGGATTTGGATATTGATGTGCGGATCTAAGACGGATCTGGAGCAGATCTAGATCTATCTTAATATCTAAATCCATATCCATATCCACCCATCTTTTAATTTTATTTTATTTTAAAAGTTTCTTAACAATTGTGAAATTATAATGATAATAAATTTTATTCATAGCATATTAGTGGTATTTACCATGCATTTAAACTCTTAAAACTTAAAGGTTAGTTTTGTAAATTTAAAGGTGAGCCAGCTCCAAAGTATGTTCATGTAATATTTAAATTGTAAGTCAAGTAATACAACCTGATAATTTATTTTACTATATTGGTCAAATAATTTTTAAGGAATATAGTTTTTCATATATTTAGTCAAATATGGTCATAATGAAAATAATAAAGCACTGAATATAATCATATTTAATTTATATGCCATTATCTAATGTTGTAGGAATGAGGGTGGATGTGTCGTAAATATTAGAATGATGAAGGAGACAATAGAATATTAGATTAATCTTACTCCTGCAATTACTTTTGAAGGATATTTTATTATATTTTTTACTTATTATTTTGGTGTAAAAGTATAAGTTACAATATTTATTATATTTTTGAAAAAAATTATATAATTTATTTGTTATCAATATATTTTAACCTTCAATTTTCATTTTAAAAAATTATTACTTTTTTATTGCTGAGTTTTAAAAATTCATGACGGATCTAAAGCAGATTTAGATTTTTATTTTTATTTAGATTTGGAGCAAATATAAATATTTATTTTTTTTAAAATTAAATATAGAGTGAAAAATATGAATTCATGACAAATCTAGAGTAGATAAGAATCTTAACTTTTATTATGGATCTAAATATAGAACATAATAAATTTGAGGAGTAACAAACAAGCAATTTCCTCGTATCGACTTGCTTTCCTTGTCTTTATTTGCTCATACCACTCATAAATCGTGACTGTGGCTCCCCATCCAAAGCCCTCGTAATCCGTATCAGCCATACGGCTCCACCTTAGCCGACGACAGAGCCTCTGTAGTCTATATGAATTGAAAAATAGAAAAGAAAAAATGATGTTAATTGTTTATCAAAAGTGGGTCCCACTCGTCGTTTGACACGTTTCTACCTCAACGAGCGCTATATAATGCCGCCATCTCCTCGTTCATTTGCTCAGCGAAACACACACAACTCGTAAGGGGTTCATAACTCTAGAAAACTTTTCAAGTTACACGGGGAAAAAAAAAAAATAGAGTGAGTCATAAAAGCCAAATCCCTTTTCTTTTGAATCTACAATGGCGGCCTCGGTTGACAATCGCCAATTCAGCCGCCTTGAATCCTTTAACGGCATCGTTCGTCCTTATAAACCCGGTCCAAATCACAGGTCTGACTCGCCTATTCGGTCCTCCCAAAATGGGTTCGCTCGCAAGAAGCAAGTCTTTCTCGAGGAAGACTGGTCGAGTGACGATGAAAATGAGGCTGATTATATGGAGATAATACGCAAAGGCAACAGTGAACTTGAGCCGTCGATCTTGGACCCCAGAGATGAAGGCACTGCCGATAACTGGATCGAGCGGAACCCCTCCATGGTCCGTCTCACTGGGAAGCACCCCTTCAACTGTGAGGCTCCCTTGACCCGGCTAATGCAACACGGTTTCATAACCCCGGTCCCGCTTCATTACGTGCGTAACCACGGGCCGGTCCCCAAGGGATCATGGGACGACTGGACCATCGAAGTAACCGGTTTGGTCAAGCGACCAGCCCGGTTCACTATGGATCAGCTGATGCACGAATTCCTGAGCCGGGAGTTTCCTGTCACGCTAGTTTGTGCGGGTAACAGACGCAAAGAACAAAACATGGTTAAACAAACAATTGGATTTAACTGGGGTGCGGCTGGGGTTTCAACTTCGGTGTGGCGCGGAGTACCATTACGTCATGTGCTCAAGCGCTGTGGGATCTTCAGCCGTAAAAGTGGGGCCCTGAACGTGTGCTTTGAAGGGGCTGAGGATTTGCCAGGTGGCGGTGGGTCCAAGTACGGGACGAGTATCCGGAAGGAAGTAGCAATGGATCCAGCAAGGGATATCATATTGGCGTACATGCAAAATGGTGAGCTTTTATCGCCTGATCACGGATTTCCTGTGCGGCTGATCATACCAGGTTGCATCGGTGGCCGCATGGTGAAGTGGCTGAAGAGGATTATCGTCACCACTCAAGAATCCGACAATTATTATCATTACAAGGACAACAGAGTACTTCCATCGCACGTTGACGCAGAGCTTGCCAATGCCGAAGGTAGTTCTTTCACTCTCTGTCACGTGATTTTGCTTATGTTTTGTGCACCAAACTGGATCCTCACACACGATCTATCAGTTTTTATTTTTGATTATTGCGATTTGATTTTGAATAGAATAATAAACCAGAATTAATTTGGACCCATCCGTTTCATTCTTTCTTTCTTTCTTTTCTTTTTCTTTTTTTTTAAAGATATTTTTTCTGTTTTGATGTAACGCGAAAAATCCCGTTTTTTTTTTTTTTCCTATCTTAAAGACTCCGGATGCACACGCCGCAAACTTTTGGTATTCTGGTTTAAACCTATAGCGTTCCAGTTAATGATTTGCTTGAGTTTGTGTTTTAATAGTGAGCCAATTAGGCTATTCTTAAAATATATTTAATGTAACTTATAACTTTTTTAATTTCATATGTTGGATTGAAATCTAACAGCTGAAAACTAATTTATGGAAAACGAGTAACAAGTGGGCCACAAACTAAATTAGCTTAGTTTTATAGGCTGTAAATTATATAAAATGTAACTTAAAAACACCGAAGCAATAATTACCGTGCCAGTGTTTAGTTGTTTTTGTTTCGTTTTTTTCAAATATGTTGGCGCTGTGAATAATATCGTTTACAATTGTAAGAGAAGTAAGAAATAAGATTATTGTTTAATGGTGCGTGCAGCATGGTGGTACAAGCCAGAGTACATAATCAATGAGCTCAACATAAACTCAGTGATAACGACACCGTGCCATGAGGAGATTTTGCCAATTAACTCGTGGACCGCTCAAAGGCCATACACTTTGAGAGGCTACGCATATTCCGGTACGTTATGCCATCTTTTTTTTTTTCTTTTTCTCTTTTTTTCTAACGAACGGAATCTTCTACTAGTTTAAAATTTTGTTCTGTACCAGATGCTGAAGTAATGAGGTGCATTCAACCTTATGGAAATAAATAAATAAATAAAGAACTAAATCTTAGTCCCACGGAATTCATAGTTGCCTTTCTATTTTTTCTACAAATTGCAAACAAATTCAACCAACGTTTCTTACTTAGGAAGGTGTCTTCAAGTTGCAATGAAACTAATCTTCTTGTATTACGCGCTAAACAGGAGGGGGGAAGAAAGTGACACGAGTGGAGGTGACACTGGATGGTGGTGACACGTGGCACGTGTGCACGTTGGACCACCCTGAGCAGCCCAACAAGTATGGCAAGTACTGGTGCTGGTGCTTCTGGTCACTTGAGGTTGAGGTTCTCGACCTGCTTGGCGCCAAGGATATTGCGGTCCGAGCCTGGGATGAGACCCTCAACACCCAACCCGAGAAGCTCATCTGGAATGTAATGGTACGTGCATCCTCACGCATCTTGCACGTGGTGTTTCAATGATTCCATTCTAGTTGTTTTTATATTAAATGGTCAAAGATAAATGATTCCCCACTTCCTAACAATTTAACCCCCTTGGATTATGCCACGGGGGATATGTTTGTTTGTTAAGGGTGTGATTGGGGCCTAACCAGATTCTCGGCCCCACAAGTTTGAAGTGTTGCGCATCGAAATCCAGCTAATCATATTCACCCAGAATCTAGACTTTACGTATTGAATTTTGCTTCCTTGACTGCCTGCCCCTAGTTTTGGCTCAAATTGTTAAAAATATTTTCTTTTGGAATTGATATACAGAATATTCAATTGACGGAAATATATATATTTTCAAACTTAATTTGACATTGAAGTTAGAGTTGAATTTTGAAGCTTGTCTCACTAATGTGTGTTCAAAAAACAATAATGCAGGGAATGATGAACAATTGCTGGTTCCGTCTGAAAGCAAACGTGTGCAAGCCACACAAGGGAGAAATCGGAATCGTGTTTGAGCACCCAACACAACCGGCCAACCAATCGGGCGGATGGATGGCTAAGGAGAGACACCTCGAGAGATCCTCGGATGCCAATCAAACTCTAAAGAAGAGTGTTTCTTCGCCTTTTATGAACACTACCTCAAACAAATATTCGTTATCCGAGGTTGCGAAACACAACTCTGCTGATTCAGCATGGATCATCGTCCACGGTCACATCTACGATTGCACTCGATTCCTTAAAGATCACCCTGGTGGCACTGACAGTATCTTGATCAATGCCGGTACCGATTGCACCGAAGAATTTGACGCTATCCACTCCGATAAAGCCAAGAAAATGCTTGAAGATTATCGCATTGGTGAACTGATTACAACAGGCTACACTTCTGACTCCTCGGCCTCCTCGCCCAACAACTCCGTGCATGGGGCATCCAATTACATTGGGACCAATTTGGCGCCTATTAAAGAAGTTGTGCCAACGAGAAGTGTAGCTCTTGTCCCACGTGAGAAAATCCCATGCAAACTCGTGGAAAAGATTTTGATATCTCACGATGTGCGTCTCTTCAGATTTGCCCTGCCCCAGGAAGATCAAGTTTTGGGGCTGCCAGTGGGCAAGCACATACTTTTGTGTGCTACCATTGACGATAAGTTGTGCATGCGAGCCTACACGCCAACGAGCTCCGTTGATGAAGTGGGCCACTTCGATCTCGTCGTCAAAATATATTTCAAAGGAGTTCACCAGAAATTCCCAAACGGAGGACTCATGTCGCAGTACTTAGACTCTCTGTTAGTGGGATCCATACTGGACGTGAAGGGTCCATTGGGTCACATTGAATACACTGGCCGTGGCAACTTTTTGGTTCACGGAAAGCCAAAGTTTGCTAAGAAGCTGACTATGCTAGCTGGCGGCACAGGGATCACCCCTATTTATCAAATCATGCAGGCCATTCTGAAGGATCCTGAAGATGAAACAGATATGTACGTGGTGTATGCGAACAGAACCGAAGATGATATTTTGCTAAGAGAAGAGCTTGATGATTGGGCCAAGAAGTACGATAGAGTTAAGGTTTGGTATGTGGTAGAGAAATCAATTAAAGAAGGGTGGCAATACAGTACGGGATTCATCACAGAAGCAATCCTCAGGGAGCACGTCCCTGAAGGATCCGGCGATACTCTTGCGTTGACGTGTGGGCCCCCGCCGATGATTCAATTTGCCGTGCAGCCGAATTTGGAGAAAATGAACTACGATACCAAGGATTCATTGCTGGTGTTTTAAATTAAACGATGGGATCAAGCACGGACGACGATACCAGCCGGGGTTGTACATATATAAATGTATTTTATTAGTTTTATTTTCAGTATTAATTATTTTTATTTTTTTCCGTTCAAGATTTAAAAAAAAAAAAATGGTCCAGCTTTTTTACTTTTGTTCTTTTGATGTGAAATCAATTAGCAGCTGTTGTCAGTTGTCACGTAAAAGTTTTCCTAGTACAGGAGATGGTGTCCGTTTGGAAATTTCAGCAGCAGTTAAGTACTGCGTCACTCTTCTTGTATAGAGTCTATAAATAAATTCTCCCCGATCAATAACAATTGAATGCCCTGTAATTTCCCTTTTGGTACAAATTTTTCTTCTTCATTATTGGACAAATTAGTCGTATAACTTCTCATATCTTTAGCAAATTGCAAGGCTACATTGATGTTAAAAGCATTTTCAATATCTGACATTTTTAAAATGATATAGAATTGAGATCCTACTCAATACATAAAAGACCATTACGAAATGCAGACCTAACAGCAATAATAATTTTTTTTTTTTTTACATTTAGAATGATAAAAATCCAGATCATTACAGCAGACAAGTATGACAAAAGTATCATGACTCTTATCACATACAAGTAAGAAAGATAAATTCCAAAATTATGAAAATTTTCTTTTTGCTATTTGTTCTCTTATATAAATTACGGTTTCGGGTACGAGGAGTAATACGAGTGAAAATACTATTTTTGTACCATTTTTTGCTTTTTATTGCCGAAGAAGGTTAATAAGGAAAGATGAAGTTGAAGGTTGATTAAATAAGAAATAAATTAAAAGAAGGAAAGTTCTTGGTGTTGAGTTGTAATTATGATGCTCCTCCGCATGTTAGATTTTGTGGGTGAATTTTATGTGTCTTTTCCTTTCGCCAAAGATTACATTTCCATGCGGAATTCGGGATTCAGGACCAGTACAGAATAATAATATTATTTTGGCTGCAGCATCCTGAGTAACTTTCTTTACAGCAGGCTAAGATAGGCACAACGGGACCGGACAGCTAGCCATCGAATTCTCTATCTCGTATCTCATTTGGCGCGGTTAAGATAAGGTACCCCATGCATTTGATTCGGATATTCCACAAGATTACACGAGTTCGAAAAATCAACCAAAAAAAAAAAACAGTGAATAAGGAAACAATAATAATTATTTGCCATAATGCTCACATCTTTATTGACCACTAAAAAAGTTATCATATCTGTTAACATATTATCAACTCTTGATTTGAAAACATTATTTTCTTCATTAAACGATAATCAATTCAACGCACATAAATGGTCTCATAATTAAGTGGCCTCGCTCACCATGTATATAATCACAAACAACTAGACATGTTGCACAATTGTATGACTGTTTATAGCTCTATGGTGGTGTCACGCACTCAAAATGTATGGCATAAGCAACGCAGGAAATATTTACCGAGCCAGAACACGTGCTTGATATTGAGTAAAACATGCATGCATCAAACTGTTAGAGTGATAGCAGCGGCTCAAGGGATGCAATAATGCGAAACATCCACGTGGGACCGGTTAAAGATAGATAGAAATAGTTGGCCACCGCTGCTCCCGAGAGCCACACTCAGACCGCTGCTGGCTGTTGCGGGTGAGACCGAGTCGACTGGGAGCCAAAGCCACCATTTTGCCGTTCGATGCTCGAAAGGTCGCCTCTATTATTTTCTTATTATTACCTCGCATCGCATGACCCCCCGACCTCTCCAACATTGTCGTTATTCAATTGATTGTTGATTCTTCTCACTTCTCAGCACTTACGTCTTTAATTGTAATAATAAACTAAATATTAAGAAACTTCTCAAATTTTTCCTAAATGGAATGTAACAAGCGAATCATCTCCCTTTGTTTTGCTCCCTGGGGTTGGCTTTTGATGTTGAATTGAAAGGTCAGCTATAGTCTTTCAATTTGATTAAGCGATTTATATATAAAATATACCAACAAAATGACAGACTATTACCAACAAAGATTTACCCACTTGATGGAAATTAGCTCCCTTTAAGCATTGACGGTTTCTTTCCTTAAAGTCGCAGGAATCGCTTGTTGGGAGAACCCACGCCTCTTGTTCGAGCGACTTCTAGTCCTTGTGGTAGAGAGGGCTCAGCGCTCCCCCACAATGACCCTACCTTAATACCTCGTGGATAAAACCAAAAAAAAAATGACAGACTATTGTTGCAACTCACGGCAACATAATATTACAGTAAAATATCGATAAATAAAATATAATTTTGGGATCATGAAAATCTATTAATTTAACAGATATTTAATTATTTGATAAAATTATAAATTATCAGTTTATGAAGTTATTTTTTATTTTAAAATTATGATTATATTTCCATAAACATTTTGTGGTTTATTTGGTAAATTAATATTTCTCAAGAGCATCCTTAAAATATTTTTCAAAATATAATAACTAACTCGACACTTAACCTAAATTATATGAACTACACCTGTTATTTACCCATTTCCAAAAAATAATTAAATTTCATATTCGCATAAAGTACTGCATATGGAATTCAAATAATCGTGTTTATTTTCGCTTGTAGTGCCTTTATTGGTAAATTACAACTAATCAAGTTATTATTATTATTATTATTATTATTATTATTATTATTATTATTATTATTATTATTATTATTATTATTATTATTATTATTATTATTATTATTATTATTATTATTATTATTTTTATTTTGGCTGATAAACTGCATGCGAAAACCTTACTCATTCATGTTCTTCCCTTCATGGCAATGCTTGGAAAAATTTTAGCTTAAGCCGAGATAAAGAAATCATTAAAAAAAATAACAAGTTTCATAAGAAAAAGAAAGGTAAAATTAAAAAAAAAAGTATTCTAATATTACTCATTAATTCATTGTTAATAATGAATGATTAAGAAAACAAATACTATTTTATGTGCAATGTTAGTTGTTAGGATTCTTAATTATTTAATTAATATAATACCAAGTCCATAGAACTTGGAAATTGGCTCCAAAGACATCGGGTGGAAACACGCTATTATTTTAGTATGCATGCTCTGCTGTCCTGCAGCAACCACAAAACCATTTTGGTGTCGCTCTCACTAGAGCCGTGGGGAATTTAATAACATTTAAAATAATTATTAATGATGGCAAATTGGAGGGTTAATTGTAAACGAAAGCAACACGACAAATTAAAGTGCAAGCTAGCCAGCTAGCTAGCTAGTGAGAGTTTAAAGTTTATTTTATTAGTCATTGGATCATGTCATCACAAATCTCAGGAAATTTTTAATTTGCTTTTGGTTTAATTTACAGTAAATTTGGCTGAAGGGCGGCCAAGATATTTGTTTGCCCTTTTCTTTTCTCAAAGAACATCTATCAGTTTGGTAGCCAGCTACAGGGCTTATTTTTTATTGTTATCACTCGTGATAATGAATGAATTAAGCAAAAAATTAAGATAGATTAAATATTGAATTAAATTAACAGGAAGTTGTGTTTAAAAGATAGCAAGTTAGATTAATTTAACCGTAAATTTCCTCAATTATGAGGAAAAAAAAACTCAACGATATTAATAATCTTTTTTTAACAATTACTTTTCAATTGTTCTCGTCGTTGTACTCTTTTTGTTATTATTATTATTATAATCATAAGGTCTACATTAAGTATACGTACAAATTACAGTCATTCAATGGAATCATAGTATATCCAATGATGATAGCTTTGGTTTGACCTTTATGAAAGTAAGAGGTTGAAGATCGATTCTTCCTCAAACCAATCTAAGAGGGGATACATACTTGATTTGTATTGTACATTGTTTTCAATGAGATTAAGACGAGTGAAATGGAGAAAAAAATTTTTGGTGATGCGCTCTGTTTTTCTTCTAAAGAGAATAATAATCATTAAGCAGCTTATGAAATACGTGAGCAGCTAGCTTTTTAGCAAAGAAAATGAGGGTGATTTGAAAATTAATGTACTGCTTTTGTTTTTCTTTTGCAACTGATGAATGTATTCATTTGATGACTACTAGAAATTCAATGTCAGTACTGCACTGGTATATAATAAGTTCTTCTTCAAGCAACACTCATGAGTCAAGTCTCTTCTCTGGATCAATCTGTGCCTCTATAATTAAAAAAAAAACCCTAAGTCATGCAAAGTCTTCGATCTTGAACCTCACAAACCGATGACCAAATTTATAATAACAAAAATGGGACGAGCTCCCATGGACACAAGTGATCGATGATGATGTATGTAACAAGTTGTGACAAACTCAAAACTTCTTGTCAGAAAATTTGTGCCACATGTTACTGGATGTTCTTTGATATTTTGAAGAATTGAGAGCGACTTCATGACACACTATGTCCAATTAATTAAGCGTATAAATCTCTTGTTCTGAGGTAAAATCATGAGTGAAAAACAATCAAATTCGGAGACACTGGCCGTGGCTCGACCAGCTGCCACAAATTATTGACAGCCCTTATCGCCCGTGATTTAGAGTCACGTCATTTCCTTTATGTGCTTTATTGATGATAATGTTTGTACTTAAAAGATTAGGGTTTGTTTTGATTCATTTCAGTCCCACCATGACCTTTTATGTTGATGACGTCATCCGTTATCGAAACTTTCACAAGGTCTCTCGCTTTCTGCATATACGTGCTTGTGCTTGTGTGTGTTTGAGCTCCGTCAGTCAGTCTCAGTCATCAACAGCACAAAGGACCCAGAAATTTGTAAGCTAGTGGATTGATCTATATTATCCACTCTGGACTGATGGACTCACTGCCATATTTCAATTGCTTTCTTTGGAAATTTTTGAAACCCTCTTTTGTGAAAACCACAAGTTTCAAATTGTAGAACAAATTGGCAGCCACTACTAACGAATGACAGTTCTTTGGGGCCAGGCCAACTTGCTGTTGATGCGAGCTTAAAGCCTTGTCGTGTCTATTATTCGATTTAATGTCGCTAGAATCTCATTGTCCATCCTTTTGCATTGCACATCAAGAGGATCTGCCATTTCGGTACCAGCAACCCGATATCACAATTATATCCAAATTAAGATGATATTTTGGCAATTTCTGCGATTATATATAATGGTGTCCAAATATATTTGGCTTCTTAATTAAGAAAGAAAATTTGCCGTTTCAAATGTCCATCCTTTCGCCTTTCACATCAAGAGGAATTACCATTTCAGCACCGCAATTATGAGAGCAACTTGAAAGATCAGTTTCTTATTCTTCCCAAATTTCAGAATTATATGCATAGGTGAACTTATAATTATCCAAATTAAGATGGCGTGTTGATCATTTTCTGTGTTCACTGCAGTGCATTACTTCCTACTGGCGTGCATTTTCAAATAATTTAAAACATTAGATTGTTACTTTTATTCCACGAATGCTCCTGGGTTCGTTTCAGATATCTCACTTCTAATGCTAGCTCTACCAAGTGATAAATAGTAACAATTTTTTTTCAAAGATCAATTACTTTCTTGTATGTAATTTTTCAGTTCTAGAAATTAAAAGCTTCAGATTTAGAAGGAAAAAAAAAAATTTCTTTTCCTTTTAAAATTAAGAAAAGGCCACAACGACCGCATTTCTAGATATTTTCCTTTTAATTGAAAAAAAAAAAAGAAATCGAACAATGAATTTGATTTTCTAATTGTATTAGTTTCTTATAAGAGTTATTATAAATATAAGAATAATCAATAATATTAGTCACATACATAATTATTTATTATACAAACTCGATCCTACTGAGTGATATGATTGTATGAATTTGTACAGATGATTTCGTGCCAATTTGGTAAGATATTAGCTTTTAAATAATTATTGTCAGCTGTACTGTGAAGAAAATCACTTAAATGTTTTGATAAAATTTATTTTAAGAAGCGTTAAGAGTTTTAGAATTAAGCAATTTTATGTATTCAGTGAATATTATTGTTAAATTATTATAAAAATATAAATAACTAAAATAGACATAATATTAAATAATATTGATTTATACAGTTATAAACATAGTTATAAAATATTTTTTTATTATGTATATATAATAATTGATAACTATAATAAATATTTTTATTTGATTAATTTTTTAAAAATTTATTATCTCAATACCTTCAGTAATACTATTAATTTGAATCTATAAATACCTATTATAACCTATTACTCGCAATGTGAGCATCTGATGAATAACGATCATGATTCAGAGAGGGTCTTGTGAATTAACTGAAGAAGCAACATAAAATCTTAATAGTAATTTGAGATTTCCCTTTCTTGTCTGAATATAGGGGGAAACAAGATTAAGGAGGCAAAACAGGATAGCTAAAAGCCAAACCCTCCGTTTCATACTAGTTAACAAAGTCGATCTTGATTGAGTGCATCCTTAATCCATGAGTAAGCATCAAGATCAGAAGAGAAAAATGGCAAGGAGGAGGCACAGCCATAATGCAGTGAGAATCACATACTATGTCGAATCGCCTAACGTCCGATCACATCAAAAAATCAAGCCTCATCCATTTTCCAGAAAACCTCAAACAACAAGGACATGTGGTTATGATCGCAGAGCAGAGCTCTTAGCCTATGCAAATCATCTCAGAGAAGCAGATCCTGAAACGGTTCATTGGTCGAGAAAGTTTCAAAGCTCCAAGCCAAAGGTAAGTTTCTACCTTCTACCCTTTTGCAAGTACATGAGAAATGCACATAAACGCATGCATGCGTACGTTATGAAACTGAAAAAAGAAAATGCCATGAACAGAAATGGAAATGGTCTGCTACGCCGGCTAGAGTCCGCGCTATATTTCATCAGATTTTCCAGGGAACGAGAGGACGGTGGAAGTACGAGCGGATGGTACCGGAAGAGAAAATCAGTGGCAGGAAGAAGAATTCTTCAAGGAGAAGCATTTCTCTGTTTTGCGTAGATTGCATTAGCTCTTGACCTTCGTTTTGCAGTTTTTCGGATCTTGAATTCTTGATCATTGTTTCTGTATTACTCAAGTTGCATAATAGTTTTCTTTTGCATTGCATGTTTGCAGAGGAAATTGAAGTGCGCGCTGAAAGAATTGTCATTTGGTGGAAAGTGCGTCAAGATGTAATAGAGATGATGATCGAGTTGATTCATAGGAGATGTGAATTGTGGCAGACAAAGTCCTGCCATTTGAATTTGTTCTCTCTCTCTCTCTCCCCGGCTCTGTGTTCAGATGGCAATGCAGATTTTCATGGATACTTTGTCTCAATTATTCTCTTGATCCACCTATTGTGGTCTGTTATAACAGTAAAATATCCGTTTCTCACTCCCATGTTTTTAACTTTCCAAGGGTAGAGATCCTCTATTGTTTTAACAAATTACAAACAAATCAACAAGATCAGTGTAAGCATAGTTTGCCTATAGAGAACGAAACTGACTATTTATGGACAAACGATTTGATTATTTTGAATATTTCTTTATCGAGTCTCACACAATTTTTCATAAAGCTGTACATACAATATAAGGATATGAGATCATCATATCGTATAAAGCGAAAAAAGAAATTCATCATATTTTTCAAACTGAATAATAAATGAATGTTTATATCATTTTACCCTTCCATTCAAATTGACTATTATGCATGAACAAATGACAGTCCATGACTCAATCCATACATTCATGACTATGAGGAAACTGACTACTGCAATGCCTTGGTTTCTAAAAACTAAATGCCTAATATATCTAAGGACAAGGTGCCCGTTACCTTGCTATTCTACAATCAGTTGAGATCACACAGCCATGGTCATTCTGATTATATACCAGATTATGTTATGGCAGTCAGAAAGAAATTTAATGTATGCAACAGTGAAAGAGCTTTGGCCGGGTCTATCCTCACCCTTCTACAATTTGACAAGCAAATTATCGATTTCTATTACCTCCTCTATGCCTCCACCGCCTCCTTGAAGCACCAACCAGTATCCTGGGAAGAACACGTCCTGATGCAGCAGCAGCTGAACCAGCAAGAATAGCTCGGCGCACCCCAAAATCTTCCTCATCCAATGAGTCATAATCCATGGGATATCTACCTCGCCAATGAAACCCTCTGCTCTGTCCCTGGTCTAACGACTCACCAGGAAAGTAACCATCATCCAAAGAGTCATCTGAATCATAATCACTATAAATGTCATGAAACCCGGGCTCAATCACATAATCTCCCAAAAGCATAGCCCCTGGTGTAGAGGACATTATTGTGCTGATAACATCATTTCTCTCCCTCTCCCCTTCAAGCTTCTTCCATTTTTCTTCAAGTACAGGGTCTACTGCTCGAGGCCTTGCCAATGGGTGCTTTGCCTTAACATGCTTCCTCAGCTCTTTATAAGTTCCCACAAACGAGCACTTATCTTGCATGCATGATCTTTTCTTGGAGTTGAGATATTTACGGGCTGGTTCCACCACAGTCCAACCCTTCACTTGTCCGCGACAAAGAGGGCATAGAAGCTCTGGAACTTCAGACTTTTCACGAGCATGCATGGGATCTAAAGTGACATTGGAGTTATCCAACGACTCATTTGATTGTTGGCCACTCTCAATAGAAGAAACTTTTGTGTAGGCTTTCTTGTATTGCTCAAGACAATTCGAAAAACGACGGCTCGTAGCACACATGTAAGGTCTGCATCCTTTGTGATAAGAGGAACAAAGAAGAAGCACAGCATTGTGAGGAAACTCCAGGCATACTGGGCAGGTCACACCTTCCCAATCTTTCTTCTCCAAACCTCTAGGATGTTTCTTCTTTGACAGGCCTTCTTTACCAGCCTTTTTAGGCCCAGACGGCAATGGGTATGGTGCCACTCTGTGACGTCGTGAATCAGACTTGCATCGCACTTTGTTAACTTTCGCCATTGACAATAGTTAACCTTGAAACAAGCAGAGTGAGAAGGAACGAATCATTCTCCTGGAAAAGGTTTAAATAATATAACCTGCTAAATCATAAATATGACTCTGCAAGACACAGGCAAGTCCAATTTCATATCCACCAAGTACAATGCATTTTAACTAGCATTCTGATTAAGTTGGTTGTATTTTAATAGCATCTAAGCAATTCATATTATTGTTCTTAACTACTATTCTTACATGAGGCCATTTCAGAACTTCTGAAATTATTAAAAAAAAAGAAAAGAAAAAGCAAAGTCTAATTCATAAAACAAATTTGTCATCTATCCATGTATGACATATACAGAAAAATATAACACCGAGGCAAAAGAATCAATTGCATGCCAGTATCAGTCAAGTACCAGAACCCACCAGTTTTCTCAAAATACCAATCATATCAAACAAACCACAAACTTCTTAATATGCACTTGTCAAATATCATATTGTTGTTTGCCAAACCTGAATGCAACATACCCACATCATATGCAGACTTCAAAAAGTGGACTGAACATTTACCACCATTGAAAAGGCTCAACTGAGTACATCTATGGCATAAACTAACTTTAAAGTCCAAAACATACACAAAATCATGGGGACAATCATGGAAAAGGGTCATAAATTCATTATTCACTAGATATCACATCAATATCTGTACATTGATGCCAAATAAGTTTCAAACTACCCTTGCTTTGCTAGAATTTGTAAACAGAACTAAAAACCGTGCACAATGGCAGTAAAATGTCCATCCAACTCATTTACTATAGCCAATAGAACCTTTCCCAAAAGATAAGAACTCAGACAAAAGAATCTTCATCAAAAAGGGAAGTCTTATTACTGATGGTACTGCCAACCCTTCCATTCAATCAGTCTCAGTCACAGACCATGCATGGTAAAGAATCCACACTAGGTCATTACACAAAATACCACCAATTGAAACAAGCAGTGTATACTTCATCCACCAACTGTCTAAAAGCAATAACATATTTTTCCCAGAGAAATTTGGAGCTTAACAATAACGAGGTTTTAGAATTCAATGATAAAGATGTTACTAAGTGCATTTTCTTCTTCTCTTTTTTCTGTATTCACCAATGATATAGTTAGTATCCTTACCTTACCCTCTACCCAATCTACCCTAAACCTCCCCATTGAGTGTGTTGGCTGGCATCCAGCTGTCCATGCCATTGCCCACACCTTTTGAGGCCCTGACCAACGAAAAAGGGAATGTTGGTTTCAAATGCACAATTGACCTGCATAGCAACTTATTCGAAATACACTGGGAAAACAAAATGAAGATACAATGTAAAATTCATCAAAAGCTACAAACAACAGATCTGCTGCAAAATTATTGTTTGGAGTGTTCATTTAAACCCCAAAAAATAGAGATTGAGAAGCAGCAAAGTCTTTTCATAAAACAAGCATCCTCTCAAATGTCGAAGATTTTTAAAAACAAAAAAAATCCAAATGAATGAATTGGGGATGAGCATCGAATTGGGCTTAGTTAAAAGTAACTTATTGCTATCAGCAATATAACTGAACTCCTAATCACCTCACTCGGTGGAAATATCCTTTCCACCAATCAGTCATTTGTTGCTACAAAGAACCTCCCGTTTCTTCTTCTAACTCTGCAATTTTTTCAACAAGTTTGATACTCGAAATGAAAATGCTTAAAATTATAAATACCCATTAGTGGCACTCCAACCTTCACCAAACATTCTATCTAACAATTCAAGAACACAATCCTCATTACTCTAAATAACTGTGGCTAATTTTTACACTTCTCTCAGCATGATTTGATGTAACTTAGAACCAAGCTGAAAATGATGGGCATTGGTCAAACAGTGTGTGATTTTTAACCAAAAAATAATAAGAAGAAGAAAAGGAAACAAATTAAAATGCCTTCAGAAATTGTCTAAAATTCTGTTTTAAGCCAAATTATGCAACTAAGGCCGAAATGCTAAAATATATTCCAGTGCAGTGCAATGTATGCTCGAACGTTTCAATTTTCAAAACACAGATAATCCAAAAATGCCAAAATCGTAAATAAGTACAGTCACAAGCACAATTCTGATATACGAACATAACATATTACAAAAAAACATGAAAGTAAAAACAATTCAGACACAAAAAAGAAAACCCTAGAACCAAAAACTGGCCAACACACGCACTATCCAAAATGTCAAACTCCAGTTAAATAAAGATACGTTAGCGGCCGAAGAGCTCGCAATGAGAGGGGAAAATGGAATCCAAAACCAGAAAATGGAATCGAAGGCTGAGATCAGAGCCTCGATAAAGAGCGCAGCGTACCTGGAAAACAGAAAAGATACAAGGGGAATACGACACGTCGTTTGGGTGGGGGCCAAGAGAGAGGGATTTTGAAAGTGGTGTGTTTAGATGATTTATGGAGGGAAAGGCGGAGAGGATCGGGCGGTGAGCGAACCCGATCTTCACGGCCACGTTGGGCGATGATTGCGTCTTGCGTGTGCTGCTGCAAGCTAACGTAGAGAACCAGGCTCTTGTCTCTCTCTGTGTTTATTTGTAATTTTATTTTAATTCCTTATTTATTCAATTTATATCATAGGGTTGAAAACTTTTGAATATGCTTCGACCGTCGGCTGATGCCAGTCATTTTTACGCCACCATCTTGGTTTGTTTTTTTTTTATTCCGCCTGGCGTGCAACAGTTGCACGGTACCCAAACTTTATGCTTTTCTGTTTAGCCAATAGATCTAATCGTTAAATATTCAACAGCTGGAATGTATTAACACTTAATTTTTACTGTTTATTACAAAATCATAAAAGTGAAATATTTTTAAATATTTATTTAAAATAAAATAATAATAATGACAATAATATTACTTAAAACAAAAAAAATCTATAAAATTTAATAATGATGATGATGATGATGTTGATGGCATTAATAATAATATACTAATTAAAATAATAAATTTTAATAATAATAATAATAATATAATTGTTAATAATAATAACAATCATTATTAATAATTAAAATAATAAAATTAATATATTTAATAATAGTAATAAAAATAATGACATTAATGATAATAATAATAATAATAATAATAATAATAACGACTTAATTAAAGTAATCATAACAATTAAAATAACAAAATTAATAAATTTTCATAATAATAATTAATGACAGTAATAATAATAAATAATAATTAAAATAATAAATTAACAAATTTTAATGATAATAATAATATTAATAATGATGACATTTATGGTAGTAATAATAACATGTAACAATAATAATAATAATAAATTTTAATAATAATAACAATAATATTAATATATAATAATGACATTAATAAATAATTATAATAATAATAATAACAGTTAAATTTTTTTTCAAAAGTCATTTTATCCTAAAAAAAGATTTATATATAAAAATTTATAACTTCTAGGTTCTATTTAATTTTTCTTAAAATATAGGGTAGAGTGATGCAATTAACTAAAATAAGACAAAACTCATGTTGCAACCGTTGCAACATAGTTTCATCATTAGGGTCATTTGTACACTTTCTACTATATTAGAGTCGGCTAGAAACGTGTTCGGTTGGCTGAACTTATGAACCTTAACAATTCCCGACCCATTTATACGCGATGGCATTTGAAATTTCCCTTTTAACCTTGTATCGTTCACTGCCCATTAATTAAATATATAGAAAAATCAAACACTACTCGTGATGAAACAGAAACAACTTTTCTAAATCCGTTCTATTTTGTGTAGTGATGAACTAAACTTACAAACTCCAAAAATAATAATAATAATAAGGGTTTAATTATGTTGAAATAGTTTTAAGATAGAATACGCTTTCGTAATTACATAATTAAAGTTATAACGTGTTTTTTTATTATTTATCACTTTACACATATGGTGGTGATTTATGATTTACCTTAAATCAACTCCAAAGTAGCAATTGCCTAATAATAATTTCGTTGTTTTCTTGTATTTTCTAGACCAACAAATTCAAGGTTGATGTAAATCCTCTTACCAAAAATTGAAAATAGCGCAACCTTTTGGTTGGCTCCGGCTGCGTTACTCCTCTTACACCACATCCCTAGCTCTTCCTGGCTTTTGTCTTTTGTTTGGCAAATTGTAGTTAGCTCCTCACTCTCTCTTTCATTTATATTTGCAGTTCAATGTAATGAAAATTTACAGTTGTCTTATTACTCTAATTCTTAAAATTACTCTTCAAAGATCAAATACATTTACATCTAAATTTTTTATATTTCTAAACTATCCTCATATAATGAATACATTTATGGTTTCAAATACTCTTATCCTTTAATTTTTTGTTTTCACCCATTAAGTTATTTCATTATGTACAAAATATAATTCTCTAAAAAATCTATAAAAAAATCTATTTTATAATGGGTGTTTGGGAAGTGAGAAAATGAAGGAAGTGGGCAGAAATGAGAGAGAGAGAGGAGGAGAGAGAAAAAAAGAGAAAAGAAAAGAGTAATGGTAAAAAATTAATGCGAAATTATTATTGCACCACCTTTCTTTTGTCTTATATTCATCCAACCACTACAAAATTTTAATATGTTCTATGCACTTCATTTCTTTTAAAATTTGTATCAATTAACCACTTTTACACTAACAACGTTAAATAATTTAAATGAAATGATAATTTTACTCCTAAATAAATTAAACGAATATTTTATTTTATAAAAATTTTTGAAAATAAAAATTATAATTATAAAAAACCCCTATATTTAATAAATAAATAAATCTCAAAATTAGAATTTTTATTTTTAATCAAAATTAGAATTATAAAAATAATTACAAAATTTTGGGATTTAATAAAAATCCCCTAAAATTTTAAAATTTTGGGATTTATTTTTAATAAATAAATTCAGCTATTTTAATAAAAATTTACAAAATTATAATTTTTTAATAAAAATAATTATTAAAATTTTTTAAAATCTAAATTTAATAAAAATCAACTGAGCACCTCTATTTTGGATTTATTTTTTTATTAAATTTAGGGATATTTTTATAATTATAATTTTTTTTATCTCTCAAAGTTTTTATGGGATAAAATGATTTTTAATTTATTTAGGAGTAAAATTATCATTTTGTTTAATTTATTTAACGGTGTTAGTGTAAAAATGACTAATTGATATAAATTTAAAAAGAAATGTGATACAGATAATATGTTAGAATTTTGTGGTGGTTGGATGAAGATAAGACAAAAAAAAAAAAAGTGATGAAATGATAATTTCCCCTGACATATACAAATGCAATTGCACCTAGAAATTATAGCTTTAAATTCTTCATGCCTAACTGCGACTAAAAGGTTCGATAGTTGAAATAGAAAGTTTGAGCAATTTATTTATAGTCATGACAATAAAATTAGCGGTGATTTTTTTTTTTAAGTTATAATGATTAGAACTAAAATTAGAAATATATTTTCAGAACCAATCATGATGGTAATTAATCTCTTTCTACCTTAATTTTAACAAGGATATAATTAAATTCTATATAATCAAAATGGTTAATGGTTAAATAAATAAAAATCTAATGAATGAGAATCGACCATATCACATTTTAAAAAATTGAGAGCAAAGTAACACATTAATTATTTAATATGCAGTCAAATTTATCTTATGTTAATAGTGATTATTAAATAATACATAAATCTATTATATATTAAATAATTAATATATATTAATACAAATTTTAAAATATATTATTAAAAAGTCAAACTAAATACTGAAGTTAAGTGTAAAATTTTTAAAAGATTTGGGATTTTGTGTCAAAATATTAAAACTTCAACATGTTTTAACGCTCATGCAAACAATAGGGACAACAGGGATTGTGAAGTTAATAACCTATTAAATCCATCTAATCCACTAAACTACTTAGTTTGATGGTTCATAATAACCGATAAGAAAATGACAAACAGAAGGGGTATAGTGCCATGGGCGCACCATAGCCGGCCCCCTTTTGGTTTCCTTGATCACCCACCACTTCTACTTCTCGTCTTGCATAATTTAGAAACGTTTTGTCCCGGCCACGAGATTTTACCGCGCTAAAATGTCTTGTATTAAGAAGATTTTCCTTGGACCCATAGCACAGAGTAATCAATCAAATATTATATGCAGCAGAAAATCACAAGGCAAAATTACCAAGTAATAGGAGCTTTACTTGATCTGCATCCTGATATACACTTGCTTCTGTAGCATTGTTTCAAATGCGAGATATATACAAAATAGTGACCGTCCCTGTCTCTAACACCGCATCACATCTCCCCCCAACAATCGTTCTCCCATTAGAAGAAATAATAATAATAATGAGGAAACCATACCAAACTACTGTCCTACAATTACATATCAAGTACAACATAACAGAGTGGATACTCTTGATTGAGTTAATAAAAAGCATGCAGCTTTTGCATCTGGACAAGCAAAATAACTCTAGGATGCAAGGCTGTGCTTGCTTCATAATGGAAGAAGCTCTGTCTTCAAGAGTGATGCTATCATCCATTCCGAGAGTGAATATATGAACAATCTGAGAAGCTAGTAAAAGCTACAACCCAATGAAAAATTGTAAATGTTACTTTTGGGACTCCTGCCTCACAGATGGCATAACCAATTGCCAAATGCCCCTTAAGACTCTCAGGTGTTAGACATGTATCAGCATGGCCACAGGTGCATTAAACATAAAATTAAAGCATGGTAGAAGAATTCATGTGACTCACTGTGGAGACTGATGGAGCACAGAGAGGCTAATTGTCTTAAATAGAAGCATTCATGCCCACAGTTTTTGCTCTTCTTTCCAGTGTTAAGGAGAGCACAGCAACAGGAAAAGTACTGAAATGTAATGTAACAATTGATATGTACCTCACCGTCTACCTAGATAAGGAGATGCTGAGCCTGAGTTTGTGGCAAGTGGCCTCTTAACAAATGGGTGGTCTAAGAGCTGAGCTGCAGTGGGACGACCATTCGGATTGACTTGTACACATTGCTTGATAAAATCCTGAGCATCTTTTGAGAGACTATCAGGAATAGGTGGTGGTGAACCTCTTCCAATTTTGAACAATGCCGCCATCTGTTGAGTTACGATAAAGAAGATGCAGTTAAAGTGCCAAAAACAAATTTTATACTTGGGCATATTTCCGAAGTAAAGTCCTTACCCTACAATTGTACTGATCAAATGGATTTTGTTCAAACTGATATAATAGAAAGTAGATATAAAAGACCAACCAACGGAAACCAACAAGGAAAATAGGTTTTGCAAATCTGTAATATCACTTCTTAATCAAAATGATGTGGACTGTGACAGCAACAGTTTTAATAAAAATTGCACTTACACATTCCATAGGAGCATACGGAATTTGACTGGTTAACATCTCCAACACAGTGCAGCCAAGGCTCCATATATCAGCTGGAAGCCCATAACCTTTGTTCTTATTATTAATAACCTGCAATTGTAAGGCTTGGTAATCAGAAACACCTGAAGGAAATTATTAAACACACTCTTTATTATACGGGCATTGTGTTTAATAGAAAAAAAATCTTGCAAAGTCTAACATGTTTAAAGTTGAGCAATACCTGCCAAATTATCAGGTACAAAACAATATCACACAGTGTTGTCCAGAATGCAAATGTCCAGAATGCAAATGAACATCAACATAGTGTTTCATAACTGAATTGGTTTTACTAATAACAAACGCATAAAATAAAATACCATTTGAGATATTATAACTTTGAGCCATAAGTTCTTCAATGCTTCATAATGTCATTAACTTATTCAACCTACAAATTCATGTAAAGTTATTCAACGCTCAAACAAAAGGATTACTGCAAACCTCTGGGGCCATCCAGAATGCAGTCCCCCTGCAAGATTTTACATCATTCAATTTGGTGGCCTGAAAATCAACACATGAAGAAATATTAAGAAAAATTTACAACCATTTAAGAAGATACTGAAAATGAGAAGAAGCTCAAAGTCCAGGGATGACAAAAAAAACCTTTGCCAATCCGAAATCAGCAAGTTTCACTGATCCATTCGCATCCACCAATATATTTGCACATTTAATATCCCTTCAACACAAAAAAGAAGGAGATGAGCCAAAATGAAATAATCATACAAAAAACATATGTTTCTGTATCCATCCATTCTGTGATTGCAATACAACACTCACCGCCAACCACTTTGACGCTCACTAAGAATTAGTTAAGAAAAAATTCCTTCCGGATCATGGACCAAATGTAACAGAAGCCCTGATTAAAAAATCTATTAAAGCAGAACTGAAAAGAAAAGGGGATAGAAAATAACTCCAGGAAGACTAGAGTGGTTATGAACCTGATGTATGTGGGTCCCAATTTCCTAGCTTAATATTTACAATGAGCTAGCAATTTGAATCCAAATATCGAGGAAGTATAACTTTTGTTGAATAAATTCAATATTTATCTTCCTTCAAATGGAAAAATATTTTGCTCCATTTTGTTGTTAGGTAAAAGAAAAGCATGGAAAACGACAATTTAGAGTTATCACCACTAGGAAAAAGGCATGAATGCATGTGAGCCCACACACCCACCATCATAGCAAAGACATAAAGTCCTGGGAAACAGTGAATTCATCTTAAATTAAACACAGTTGGATGATGACACTGTGAATAAGTAACAAAATTACACTAGAGCTTACAAGCAGTGTTCACTTAAAAAATCAACAAGTAAACACTTTAATAAGTCATCATAAAAAACAACACCAAAGTAGAAAGAACTAAAATTCCAATGAAACAGGGAAAGCATATGATTGCTAAACTAGCACAATAACATAACTTGCTGCATAGGCTTAAAAAAAATAAACTTGCTGCATTGATAGCAATGATTAAACACATTGAATTAAAAAAATCATAATCTAAGAAGAAAATTTTGGAATCAGATGAGATGGCTCGTCAATACATGATTAATGGCATAATGGATGCACATTTATCACCTGTGAACAACATCTTGGTCGTGAAGATACTTCAAACCAAGCAGAATCTGTCTTGTGTAGGCAGAGACCTGGGAATCTCGTAGATGATACCGCTGATAGAGATTTAAAAGGGAGCCTTTAGTTACAAGCTCAAGAAAGATATATAGCTTTGATTCATCCTGCAAAACCATTAAATACAGAAAAGAAATTAATCGAGAAAATTACACAACATAAACAACTAAACAACAGATGTTTATCCTATAAAATCCAAATACTTCTAAAGATGGAAATAAGTGTCAATATGTGAAAGAAGCACACAGTAGAGACTGGCACCAGATGATGCAGGCATGAGATTAAAGTTCAGCATGCATGTGAATTCAACTTTCTTTCTTTAAGCCTTTTTTCGAAAATTCAATGTTCCAGACAAATCATTAGGATGCAAGCTTGAGTAAATCTTCTGAAGTCACAGTGCCTATAATTCTGATAATCATTTAGATTTTCACAGATTTGGTAATGGAAAAGCATAATTTGCACAAATTGCTTACGCTACTTTTGGGTTCAATAAAAGCAATAGGAAAAACATAAATAGAAGAACTTTCATTAAAACAAATTTTACTGCTTAGAAGAATTTGTAAAGGACAACTATGCAATATTCTTTTTTATATTAGTTAAGTAACCTCAACCTTCATCTATGCGATCACCTTAATTATTATTTCCCTCTCCAATCATACATATAACTGTTCCACCAAGATGAAGCAAAGAATGGAAGAGGTTAAGGAAAAGAACTTCAGAAATGTATATGTATCTTAAATGTAAGAAAAGAACAGGCTACTTATTCACTTTTGAAGGATATTCAGTCATGTCGAAAGTCGAAGAAAATGAAAAGCAAGAACATAATACCTTATCTGTGCCATAATACTGAACTATGTTTTCGTGTTCGAACCGACTTAAAAGAGCTATCTCCTGCAAACAATGGCAGCACACGATAAGTAAAATTAAATTATATCCAACCCCAGACAGTTTACTAAAGTACTTGTAAGATAGAAAAATAGTATATATGTGGAGAATCAAACTTATACCATGACAAAAGAATATCCTGTCTCACCTGCTCAAGTTGGGAAATACTCTGCTTTGCCTGGCTCCCCTGATCAAGCAACGAAACTTCCTTAACAGCAAAAAAGAATCCATCGCTGCACATGAAACACATACATATTCATTAATCAAAAAGCATATTATACACACAGGCCTCTGTTTCATTTCAAATCAACAAATAATAATCCAGCTGGGCAACGTCTCTGATCTAGATTTATTATATTTCATGAATTTCCCAATAGCATCCCATTCATTTTGAAAAATCGTAGTTGTTTATAGAAATTTGAGCAACATGACAAACAACATCTAAGCACTTACTCAGAAATCCCTTCATATACTGATCCAAAAGATCCGCGTCCCAGAAGGTCACCCTTCTGCCAATATGTGATAATCCTCTTAAACCTCCCATTCGGCGAAATATTTGACGTAGGTTCAGTTGTGGTACTTGAAGAATCATCTTCGTGTTCTGTCGTAAATGAACATGACTCTGATAACACCATATCATCTTCTTCTTCCTTAATAATCGCCCTGGCAGCTTCTTCTTCTTCTTCTCCTTCTTTTTCATTATCTTCGTCATCAGATGAACTGCTTAGAACTCTATCATTCATTACTGAAGACGGCGTTATATCATCTTTGGGTGCAAAATCTCTCAAGATATCCCACGTAGAACATGCGTTATCAATTACCGGTTGCCTCATACCTGGCGGCGGTTTTAACAGAGGTGGCCGAGCTCCTTTAATTCCTTTCACGTAATTACTACTAACACAGCACGCACTTGACTGGGCCAACTCGCTCGGAGGCAACTCAGTACTCTCCATAACCACAAGAGCATCATTGTTACCGGCCCCAGAAGCACTACAAGGCAATTCGGCTACCTGAGTCAACTTGGTCCGAGTCAGCTCAGTTTCGTTCCTAATTCTGACAGTATCCGAAACCCTATCGCACAACTCACCGACAACCGCACCCGCTGCGTCACTCTGTCTATCCACCGTTTCTTTTAGACTATCCAGCTGTTTCAACCTCGACCTCGGTAGGAGATCAGAAGACGAACGATTTTTTCGAGCCTCCCACGCCGCCGCCGGGATCGCGAAATCCTCGGGACCAGACAAGCCTAGGCTCCGACAAATCCGCTCGAACTCTCCCTCCACGCCTTCGATGCGGAAGCTCGTTCTGTCGGACAAGTCAAGCGATCGCGTGATTAGCGAAGATGAAGACGATGAATCATCAAGTGACGACGATGTTGAGGCCACATCATACTCAATGTGCTTCGCCGCATTCCGCCTCTCCAGCCGAGGTTTTCGCCTCATCTTCCTCGGGTCCATGGCCGCTTTGCCGGCGGATTTCTCTCTAGGACTTAAAAATCGAGGTAAGTGATGCATTTTAGAGCTGAATCCATCCAAATTTTACAACATACTGTCTTGAAACTTAAAAACTTCCTTCACAGGTGTCCAAAACGACTCGTATAATCTTTCTTGATAGCTGTCTCGAGAAAACTGAATGAGAAGAAGAAATACGACTGCGGCTGCGAAAACGTAAACGTATAGTCCTAAACTCGTGATGGTTGAAATGATGAGGGGGAGTAGACTGGAGAAACTGGTAAACGCCGACAAGCGTAAGAAAGTAAAGAAAGACAATGAAAACGCGGTGCCACGTGGAGCGTAAAAATTGGGTGAATGGATTGCTGAGTTGGATCGTATGAGGGTTTTTGTTTGCGTGCAGGTGAGAACCTGTCCTCTTAGTGTATACCCGCATGTTAACGCTGCACCTTAATTCTGACTTATGTCAATCTATTATCACGGCTTTCACCACATTGCGTTGGACGATGAGCTCATTCATTTCCTGTCGTACGACGGACGCCGTACCTCTATTCCGTAAATATGCTTTTTTAAAATGTTATGTATGATTATGAAAGCAATATTTTTTTTTTGAAAGGAAAAAATATGCTTTTTTAAATGTTACGTATTGGTTATGAAAGCAATATTAATTGATGAATTGCTTCTCAAAATAAATAAAATAAAAAATTTTGATGAATTGCCCAAATCTCCGCAGTCACTTGCCGAGGCGTGTCCCACTACAAGCGTTCGATGAATTGCTCAAATCGCTTGAGGCGTGAGTCGCGACTTACTGACATCAATGTATGGGAGAATGCTACGTTACACGCATCCAATGGGAAGCAGCACACGTATCCTGAGGAGAGAGAAAAATCGTGCAAATTCAGGCTGTGAAAGTTTTCTATTGGCTGCTGTTACTTACAGAATCTGTAACATAGACTTCTCCCAATGTTAAAAACAACATAGGAAGAGCTTTTAGTTTTTACCACTTGTCAGCATAAATTACAGGCCTCATTTTCTTATAAATAGATAATTATGAAATATGGGTTGTAGAATTAAATAATTACAAATACAACAGTCTTAATCAAACTTTAGCTTCCTTTATTTATTTTTTCAATTAAGAGAAGTATTTGAAAACAAATTCCTAACAATTGAAAAAACCTATTGACTCAAAATCTCAAACCATACAATCTTTCCAACAGTCATTCATCGTTCTGAAATGTTTAAAAGTCAACAAGGAAAAAAATTTGAGCGCTTTTATATTGAAATAAAAATTAAAAAAAACGTCAATTTAAATATATTCAACCTTAAACAGTTTTCATATTGTTTTTGACAAACTTGGAGAGTTGAGATATGATCGGAGATATTTTGTTGTATGCATTGCCTCGTTGAAAACGTTTCAAGATTTATAGTTTTTTTTTTATTTTAATAACTTCGTTATTGACTGCATTAGATGAACAGAAGAACATCCCTCAAATTCTTTGCATTTAGAATGAAACTTTCAAAATCAAAGAGTACCGTTCAAATTGGTAAGATTAAAATGAAAATATTAGAACGCGTGGGGGCTACAGGGTTCAATTATATAATATAGTCAATATTGTGGACTATTATGAAAATACTTGAAGTAAGCATTGATTTCAATAAGAAAATTGATAATCTTCTTTGAATTATATAATCTGACCAGTAATGAAGAATATATTTTGTTGCCTAACAAGATATTAAAAAAAAAAACAAACAAACAAACAAAGGCTGGTTTTATTTTATTCATTTGCCATGCTAATTTTATTGCTTAATTAAGCATATATGCTTGGCTATTATCATGATTAATAATAGCATAATTTCTCCGTTTCTAATAAGTTTTATAACCGTATAAAAAGAATTAATTTTGAATAATTAAAGATGTCAACGATTTTTTTTTTTTGTCAAACTATAATTTTTTTTTAAATGGCATACAATGCAGCTAATATATTTATAATCAAAATCTAATGAAAAGAAAGCTATATTTATAATATTGTTACAATACAGCCCAAAGCCTCGGGGTTGGGGGCTTAATTTCAAAAGAGTTAATTGGGAGCAAGGCTTTGGCTTGAACCTGCAAGTTTAGCCTGAGAGCTTGGGACCAGTGGGTTAAGCTGCCACCGACTCAACTAAGGTACTTAAAAATTGATTGTTCCTTTATTTAATAGATAATTGTACTCGGACTCGAATTTGAAGAGAGTCTACAAAAGATAGTGTTGTGTACCTTATCTAATTAATGTAAATACCATCGTATCAAGTATATTTTTAATGCAATTGTTCTGGTTCACTTTGCATCATTATATTTGCAACAGAGTTTGAATTTAAATATAAGATTTTTATTTCATTCTTTAGAGACCGTTTGGGGCAGCTGCGCTGTGGAGAGATTCCCCAACTGGAAAAATTAATTTTATTTTTCATCAATTAGGTATAACTTCTTAACCTTAAATCTTTATCATTAGAATAAATAGATTTAATAGTCATAAATACAAAATTTGAGTTAATATTTTAAGGGTATATTTAAACTCCAACCTATGGTCAATTTGATAAAGTTGTAACTTTTAAAATAATTATTATTAGCTGTGCTGTAAAAATAATCAGATGTAAAAAAAATTAATTAAATATTTGATAAATTTTATTTTAAAAAATATTGTGAGTTTTAAAAGCAGTTGTTGGTAAATCTTAAATTGCTATGACAATATAAATGATTGAATTTGATATAATGTTAAATAAAATTTATTTAGTGTTAGATAATTGTGTACATATAATAATTAATAATTAAAAAAAATATTTTATATTATTAATTTTATTTTTTATTTTTCTGTCTCAATAATAATAATAATAATAATAATAATAACAATCACCATCATCTATTTAAAGCTAATGATTTTATTTCCTAATTAATAAGGATAATTTTGGATTACTATAATATATATGAAGATATATATGAAATTATATTAAGTATAAAAATTATTTTTAAAATCAAATTTTGAAAATATAGTTCTTTCCTGCTTTTTAAAATTTACTGTAGAATGGGGTGATTTTAGCAAAACTAATTTAAAAAAAAAATACTAAACACTAAAATTAACTTTTAACTTTTCAAAATCAATTTTGATCCTCCAAAAAACAATCCCAAATAAACCCTAAATTTGCCAACTCTTCCTCCATGAACACTTTAGTTCGCTTCTAGCCCTCTAGTATATATTGTAGTATTGTACTATTATGTAGTGCTTAAAAAAATTTTTAATTTTATTTGAAATCAAATTGAAAAATACTTCAAATGTGATAAAACTGTTGATAGCCATTGCCATATCCCATATGAAAGTGCTTCTTTTTTAAGATATAACATTTTTTTCCTTTATAATAACTCATTCCAGCATTAAATCCATCTTTTTACGTAAACTTCATAATTTTCTTTTTTTATTTTTTTACATTTTGTCACTGGCTTAAAATCCAATATGGTATTTACTCTTTGCTTATATCACGTCATATTGTTAACATATTATGATTTTACTACTTAATATTTTCTAACATATTAATTTATCATTAAAGTTTTCTGACAATTTTTTTCCCTTAATGTCTCGGATTTTATTATTTTATCACTAAACCATTAGCTCCATTAATAAATTACTGATGTCATAAGAATATTTTAAGAATTTTACTAGGTATAATATTTATAAATTTATCAATTAATTATTTTAGACATATGAAGTAATCAATTGATAAAAGTATTATTTTTTGTATATAATTAATTTATTTAGAGGGTTAAATTAAACTTACTTACACAGTTTAGGTGTAAAATAGATTTTACTAAAATTTCTGTTAAAAATTCAGTTATTTTTAATGATTTTGTGGTAAAATAGTAAAAGCTGACATATTAAGTGAGAAAAATTAATTGTCAAAAAATTTTTAATAACAAAGTGATATGTCAAAAAAATGAGATAGTGAACTGATAATATGTATATGTGGAGAGGAATCAACATCTCCCTACAAATATTGTTAATTTTATATTCATTAATAATAATTAAATTCTGAGTTAAAGCAACGAAAGAAATTTATTAAAATTAAATATTTAATTTTTAATATTTTCTCTCTCGCCGTGTGGACTAACTCAAATCTGTCTCCCTCTTATATTTTCTCTCTCCTTCACGTGTTCTCTCTCTCCTTCTTTCTTCTTTTCTCTTGTTTCGTTTGCGTTTTTTATATTTTCCTCATAAAAACTTTCTTTACCATGTAATGATGATATTTTTTGGTCAGGACATGGAAAAGGACCTTAGTTTGACCAAGGAAAAGCTAATTGTCATGGCATTGCTTCTTGAGAGTGATTATACTGAAGGAATTAGATAATTATTTGTGACAATTTTAGCATTCATATTTGGAACTTCTGATATAGACTGCAGTGTTGTACTATTTGAACTTTACAGAAGTTTCTTTTCTGTTTAAATTCGTATTATACTATTCTTTACAATCAAAAGAAATCATTGAGATAATCTTAATAGATGACACAAAGAGTTGTAAAATGAAAAGGTTGAGTGGTTAGGGTTTAGAGGACAGTAGTTCGAACCCCACAAATGTAATATGAGGTATTTTCTTCCTTAATTATAATGTATAATTGAGTGAAAGTAGTATTCTCTCTTACTTAAGTGTGACTGAAGTAAATATCCCTTGAATATTAGTGAGAGTAAAAAAACTAGATAGAGCCTCATAAGTATTGATGTAAGTTGATTCTAATAATAGTATGATTTGTAAATATTAGTTAAAATCTTATGTGATATAAATTGTAGTTTCAGCAATAGTCTAATATAATAATAATAAAAAATAAAAAAAGAGTTGTGAAATGAATTTGAAGAGAGTAAAGACGTTTTTGGTTGAGAGAAAAAAAAAAGGAAATGAAATAAGAGAAAAGAAGAGAGAGGAAGAGAGAGAGAACACATGCAAAGAGAGAGAAAATATTATAAGGAGAAAGATTTGAATACGTTCACATGGATAGTGAAAATATTCAAATTATTAAATATTTAATTTTAATAAATCTCTTTCATTGATTTAACTTAAATCCAATCCAATGGATATTAACAAATATAAAATTATGGATTTTTTTAAGGAACTTCTAATCCATTCTATATAATTATTGTATAATAAGAGATTTTTAATGTTATTAAATTAAGGGATAAACTAACAAATAAAACATACATTTCAATACAATATATTTTGTTCTATAGTATAATAAAATTCTCCGGTGAAAATGCCTAAATGTGGATTTCATGCGCCTCGTTTAGGCATTTGCACCTTCGAAGCTCTCTTTCTCTCTCTTTCTCTCTCTCTCTCTCTATATGTGTGTGTGTGTGTGTGTTATGTATATATATCACTATATATTTCTAATTTTTGTATTCATCATCATTTTCATTTTATTTATTTATAATTGTCTCATACTTTGGTTTAAATTTTTGTGTTGTGAGTGAAATAATGACTCTTTTAATATGCAAAACACACTTTATTTACAAGATTGTACTGTCTTTTAATAGACAAAAAAACTAAATATCGTACTATCTTTTAATAGACCAAAAAACTAAATATTTAATGAATATGACAAAGTCAAACACTTGTATTCAATGGATTAATGCGAAGTTATTGAATTTTGAAGAAAGCTAAATATATTATAGTTACCCGGTATAAAGAAGTAAAATTATAAGAAAAGTGCATTTATATGTGAGCGTTGCATGTGTTGCGCGTACTTATTATTATTATTTTTTTAATATTGATTAAACACCATATTACTGTATTACATAGATATATTTACAATAACTACTATTACAACAGACATTACATACACTGATAATTATAATCAGATATATATTTATGAGACTTATATTATTACATTAAATTTTATAAAATATATGCTTAAGATAAATAATCTCTCACAGAAGAGGGTGTCCTTACTCCACTCGCATTTTGTAAGGGAGAATAATTTTTTAAATATCATTGTGGGGGCTTGAACTGCTGCCCTCACAAGCGTGAGGGCAACAGCCCACCACTTCGACCAAGGCCAAAGTGGTTGTGTTGCGCGTACTTAACCTTGTATAATTAGAATAATAAATACATGTTAATTTTAGTAGAATATCAAAGAGGGTGGTTAGGACATTAAACGACTAACCTAACCATTTTAATGTGTTAGGATTGGGCTTTTTGTATTTAAAGTTGACTGGGCTTTATCGGACTCCCACCAAAAGTAAATTACCCATCTATCTCCTATAATTTTAACAAATAACTTTTTGACAAGCCATAATATATCTGTGTGTACACACACACACACACACACACACACACACACACACACATATATATATATATATATATATATAAATATATTGTTTTTTTAGTGCTAGCGCCTTATATATTACTTTTTTAGTGTGTGTACCTTTTTTTTTTTATGCCAACATACTTTAAAACTATATGATTTAAGAGAATTAGTTTTTAATTTTTTTAAAAATATATCCACATTAATAAAAATGCGGGCGTCCACATCTCTTATATATACATATATAATAAATATTTTGGGGTAACAACAAAAAGGTCTTTTAGTAAAATTATAAGGACATAATTTACAATTTTCTTTTTTCATATGGATACTTATCATTTTGGTTCCTTTAGAATTCATTTGATTGCCTTTTTTGTTTGGGGGGGGGGGGGAATCATTCATTTGATTATTATTTCTTTTAGAGTTTGAAACAAATACGTTTTTGCATATGATTTCAGAATAATAGTTAAATTATCGATTTTATTAATGAATCCGTAATGGAATATGCACTCACATGAAAACTGTTAGACAAACTATATTTGTTTATGTAATTTTACTAAAATTCCGGAATCCAAATATTATCACCCCAAATAAATTATGTCTATTATTCTAAGAATATTTTTATTTAAATATTTTTAATGTTGGTTTTTAAATGTATAATTCTAAGGCCATTGAGTCCTTGTAATCTTCTCGTACTGTTTAGAACTGTGCCTAGTAATTATAGGCTAAATTTGTGTCGAACGCGATTACTTTGCGATAAGATGATGACGTTTATAGACTTCACATTTGCATCCGCCACCCTGAGACCATCGAACCGTTCGTAGTATACTGTAACGCAACTGACAAGTCGGTTTCGCTAAATTTATGTTAAATAAAGGGATTTTTTAAGGTAAAGAAAACAAAGAAAAACATGTAATTAAGAAAATGATTCTTGCAGACGCAAAAACCCACCACCATTCATATGGTCAGTATATGTCACATACACACACCATTTATAAGTTGTAACGATCCAATAAAACCCACGCCGTATAATAAAACAACACCAAGGCAAAGCATTCTAGAAAACTACAAAAATAAAAATAAAAATAAAATTCAACACTCCCTTATAAAATAAAACAATTAAGGAAATATAAATAAAGAAAATAAAAAAAAGAAGAAAAATGATTAAGGGATTTCTCAATTTTCTAAGAAGAAGAGGCTGTTCTTCATACGTTTCATTCCTCAGTATCCGAAACTAACAGAAATTACGCCTTTCTCTATGTTTCCTCATCGCACCAGCACAAAATAAAAAACAAAAACAAAACCCTAATTTCTCAACAAAACTCAAACCCTAATTCACATTCTTGTACTTTGTCTCGCTCTCCTTTCTATTTGTACTCAAACTCGTAATCCTTTTCTCTTGCGAGAAAACGCCATTGCTTTGGATTGAGGGGGAAAAAAAGGAAAATATTATACTGAGCGGTTATAAAACGGTTACGTTTTTGGTTTAGTCAGGCAACAACAATCAATCATTCATAGCAGGTTAGGGTTAGTTCCTTTTCACGCACCATCGATACAAATTCCCCTTTTTTTCATTTTTTTTTAAAATTTCCGCTGTTCGAACCCTAAGCGCTGAAAGTTACATACAGCGTTATTTTCTATTTAATGCTGTCTAATGTTCTAGGCTTTCTATTTCTGCGCATTATATGGGTGCTCTCAGACTTTGATTTTTCTAGGGTTTTTTCCCCCTCTAATTTAGGGAGATGAATTTTAGGTGAAGAATCGTGAGTCCTTTTAATCACTGTTGCAATCCTAACGGGTGAATTTGTTGTAATTTTTCGAAAGGACTGGCGGTTCAAAATAGATGAGGGTCTGTTGAGTGCGTTGTGGTGGTGGTTGTTGTTGTTGGCGGTGGTGGTGGTGTCTGCAAATCCATCTTTTGAATAAAGATGGAGGCGTAGAGAGAGACAGATTTGTGGTTCAATTCCATTGTAGTTTGTATCTGAACTCTCATGCCTGGTTAGGTTGCCATTGCCATTGTTTTCACACCTGGTTTAGGATTTGTTACGAAATTTCTCTTGATTGATAGTAAGTGGGTAGCATTCCTTTATTAATATAATCGTTCAATTCGCACTCCACCAGAGTATTGAGACAGTCATAGAATTTATACTGAGCCTGCGGCTAGTGTGATTGGTGACTGACTTGATTGGTCGCGTGGCCAATTGGTGGTGCTTGTGAAGCAAGGTTGGCTTTTTGCGAGAAACAATAAAGATTAGAAGTGAGATTAGAACCTGGCAAATATCTTACAGAAGGGTAATAATTTTTTTGGGGAGGGGGTGAAGAAGGTGATAAAAGTGTTTTTTTTTTTCTATATCTGATGGTGTTCAGTGCTCGTAATGGAAAAAAGTGAACCCACATTAGTTCCACAATGGTTGAGAAATGCCGGAAGTGTTACTGGAGGTGGTGGTTCCACCCATCACTTTTCCTCATCTTCTCACTCAGGTACTCTCAATTTGCCTAGTTGTAAACTATAGTTATTTGTTTGATTTATCTATTATATGTGTTTCCTTCTGGTCTTTTTGTCCGCATATCTATTGGTTAAAATTCTGTGGTTGCTGAAATGGATTTTTTTTCAATTTTTTTTGGGGAAATATAGATGTTCCTTCATCAGTCCATCACACGAGAACTAGAAATTCTAAGAGTGGAAGTGATTTTGATGCCCCTCGTTCAGCTTTTTTAGACAGGAGTTCGTCTTCAAATTCACGGAGAAGTTCTAGTAATGGTTCTGCAAAGCATGCATATAGTAGTTTTAATAGAAATCATCGCGATAAGGACCGTGAGAGGGATAAAGAGAGGTTGAGCTATGGGGACTTGTGGGACCGTGACTCCTCTGATCCTTTGGGAACTATCTTAAGCAGTAGGATGGAGAAGGACTTGCGTCGTTCTCATTCAATGGTCTCAAGGAAACAGAATGAGCTGTTGCCCCGAAGAGTTGCAGTGGATTCCAAGATCAACAGCAATAGCAACCACATTAATGGGAATGACGATGTTACTGGGGGTAGCACTGGAAGTGGCATCAAGAAGGTTGTATTTGAGAAGGATTTTCCCTCTCTTGGATTTGAAGAGAAGCAAGGAGTGCCTGATATAGGACGAGTTTCATCTCCTGGGCTGAGCTCTGCTGTTCAGAGCCTGCCTGTTGGTAATTCAACTTTGATTGGGGGGGAGGGTTGGACATCAGCCCTTGCAGAGGTGCCCCCTATAATTGGAAACAGCAGTTCAGGTTCACTGTCTGCTCAAACTGGTTTAGGTACTACATTGTCTGGGCCACCAAGTGTGACGGCTGGTCTTAATATGGCTGAAGCATTGGCACAAGCTCCTTCCCGAGCTCGCACGGCCCCTCAGGTAATTGACTTATTTTATTTTTATTTTTAATTGAGTTTGTTACTTATACTGTTTTCAATTATTAAAATAGTAACCATATATGGTCTAACAAGGCAAACTTTCTGTTATCTTTTAGTTATCTGTGAAGACACAAAGACTCGATGAATTGACTATTAAGAAGTCGAAGCAACTAATTCCAGTGACGCCTTCGATGCCTAAGAGTTCGGTAAGCTCTGCTTTAATTTGTGTATGTTAACTGGAATTCTATGCTTAGTATTTTATCATTTTATGGTATGTCCCATTCATTCAATATAATATATCAAATTACTCCCTTTTGCTGGAAAGAAAAATATTCTCTTCTCTTCTCATTTAGACGAAAATATTATTTTTATGAGAGTGCCTGTGTCTAGATCTTTGTATAGTTAACATATAACCTTCTTTACCTGTGCTGGATTCTGTTTGTTATTTGTCCTTATGTGGATGTTTTCTTTCGCATAATGGACCTTTACATGTGGAGCCTGTTCTCCTTTATTAGTTGTCTTTTTTCTTTTATTTTTTCTCCCTTGGGTTGACTGGGAAACATATCCTGCACAAAAGTGGGCTTTTGGCAGCAAGTTTTGCAAAATATTTTTTGGTTTGTGGATATCTTTTGCCTCCCCTCTTCTCTTATCTCACTTGTGTGCACTCGAGGTAGGAGCATATTGTGTTACGTTATAGTTGATGTGTCTGTAGATGATATTGATCATGAGGTGTGTGGAAAAAGTGTGATAATGTATCGTGCAATATCTAGAGATGCGGATGATGAGGCTAGGAACTTTGCTATTTCTTACATTGTACCTGTCATTCCATTATTTTGATTTATGAATATACCGAGATGTCTAGCATGGGTTTTTTCAAACATTCTGCTTGTGCAGCCATATGAATTTGAGTTACCTTCCGTTTCCTGAGGTGACTAAGGTGATCCTACTTGTGACCTGTTCAACCTAAAAATACAGTTGTTTAGCAGTTAGGTGGGTTGTTCGTTGAATTGTATTAACAAGGGCATACTTGCATGATGATCTGAATTTTGATCTCTTCAGGCAAAATTACTGATATATTATGGATCATTGGCTGTGTTAGAATTTAATGAATGCGAGTGATGGTTAGGCTGGTGTGTTTTCCTGAGAAAAAGAATGAAGTCTTGTAATGGAGCTTATTGACTCATTATTTCCTTCCTACTAGTATTATTTTTGTCTCTATATGTCAAATTTTCATATGGAGCATGTTGATACGTGCAATACATTGATTGAATCAGGTGTCAGAAGCAAACTGTGAAAAAAAAAAAAATTATCTACTTTTCTCCTTTTGAGGGAATGTTTAGAAAGGGTCATCATTTGCTTCTGGACAGCTGGTGCTTTAGAACCATAATAAGTCTGAGAGTTTCAAATTTATCAATGCAACTCTTTTTCCTTTTTCCGTGCTTACTCAAAATTGTTAGTTTGAAAATCTTTCTTTACCTTGTGAAGTGACCTGAAAGAAAAAATGGAGTTAATAAAAAATGTTTGTTTCAATGACTTTGCATCATTTTTAATTTCTCTTTTCGTATAAAATTTGAACAAGTATGTTGAGTTCTAGGTTATCGTAATCTAATTTTCCTTTCAGGTTCACAATTTTTCTGACAAATCTAAGCCGAAAACGGCTGTTAGGATCAGCGACATGAGTATGGCTGTAAAGAATGGGCAACAGCAGCCCGCTGCATTGCACCATGCTAATCAATCTCTTCATGTTGGAAATGTAAAGTCTGATGTGCCAAAGACATCTCATGGGAAGCTTTTGGTTCTCAAACCAGCTTGGGAAAATGGTGTATCCCATTCTCCAAAGGATGGAGCTAGTCCAACAAATAATGCCAACAGCCGAGCAACAACTAGCCAGAGTACTGCTGTTCCATCAGTTGCTTCTGCTACTCCAAGGAGTCCAAACAACCCCAAACTTCCTTCTGGGGAGCGCAAGGCCACTGCGTTGAATCCAATATCAGGATTCAGTGCGGAAAGACGACCTTCCTTGTCTCAAACTCAGAGCCGGAATGATTTTTTCAATCTCCTAAAAAAGAAAACCTCAATGAATACTTCTGGTCTCCCAGCGGATTCAGGCACTGACATACCATCTCCTGCTGGGGAGAAACATGGTGAAGTCACTAAGGAAGTAATCAGTGCTCCTTCGAGTCCTCATGTGATTGAGAACGGTGCTCAGGTGACCATCAATGGTGGTACTCACAAAGAGGTTCAGAGATTTTCTGGTGATGGTGAGAAAACCATGAGCCGCTATGCAGCGGTAGATCCAGATGAGGAGGCTGCATTCCTTCGTTCTCTTGGCTGGGAGGAAAACTCCGGTGAGGATGAAGGACTTACGGAGGAGGAGATCAAGGCTTTCTATCAGGAGGTAAATGAGTTTTGCCTTTTTGTATTTCAGCTCTGATTGAGTTGTCCTTATATTTGTATCTACTTTACCAATGTGTCTACAATTTATCTTCTTCAGTTATTGTTTTTGTTTGGACTGTAGTTAGTTTGAACACTGTAAAATGGAATTTCACTTATTTTGTTGGAGTTTATTTTGCAGTTTGAGAAGCGAGGCATGCAGCTGAAGCTGCCTCAATTTCATGCAACGAGTATTGTTGGAGCTTCCTCTGAATTGAGCTCATCTGACTCTGGATCCGAGGCTTGATTAACTCTAGTTCCATTACATAGTAGATCAACAAATTACAATTTTTGGTGGCAGGTGGTTAGTTTCTTTTTGAATATTTTTCTCTTTTGTTTTTGGAGAAAGCCGAGGAGTTGGATAGAAAGCAGGTGGCTGGGCTTTGGGTGGGAGAATGAATTTTGGAAATAGTGCAATAAGTTTCAGGTGCTCCAATCCTGCCTACGTTTAGAAACAGGGGAATTTTAGGCTTCAAGGTTGTTGGCTGGGAGAGGCTGGATGGGGGGCTGTTTTGTCTTGCATTGGAAGATGCTTAGTGTGTTGCATCTTTTGGGTACTTGGTCCTTTTCTTCCTTTTCCTTTCCAGGAGGTCAATTCTACAAGAAAAAGAAAAAAAATTATATATATATAAATGATGATGTTTTTTTTTTTGTCAATTTTACGGGGAAAAAAAAGGAAATCAAAATTTTTATTTTTTAGCCCTTGTTACATTATTGAGGTTTCTTTTTTTGTCTTTTTCTTTCTATTTTTTTAACCTTTTTTGGTAGATCATGTTGATATTCAATGGCACTAATTACACATGAACAACAAGGAAATAGAAGTATGAAAATTCAGTTTATGAACTGAATATATTGGTATGGTGCTACCGTGAAGACTTTCTATGTTTCTTATATCGCTATGTGATGAACGTCTTGAAAAGCAAATCACTTAGTTTTGAGTTGCTTCCCAATCCATGGAAGATAATTTCAAATTAAATTTTGAATTTGTGATCGAAACTAAGAAATGTAATGCAAATTAATTGTCAATGGTTGTGTGTTAACGTCGTGAATCATAACGTCATTTGGCTCTTAAAGACACTATTTTGAAAACGAGTGAAATCATTACTATTATATTTTAGAGTACCCTGGTTAATTTTTATCAAGTGTGATTCGAGTTTTAAGAGCAGACACTGGGATCCGTATTGATAGTCTTCACTAGAGAAAAATGAAAAAAAATGGAGAAACCAAGTTGGCAAATAAAAAAAAAAAAAACCAGGCAGATGATTCGTCCGTGACAACGTGTCTTGTTTGTCTCTAAAAATTTGTACTCTAAAAATTTGCATAGGGTTGGCAAAAAAGCTTAGCCCACGTTGGTTGGGTCTAGGGGTGGGCGTTGGATTTGGATTTGAAGGTAAATTCGATCGGATTTAGTTCGGATCAGATCGGATTCGAATTAATCCGAATTATCCGATCGGATTTGCACTGTAAACAAAAAAAAAATTGAAAATTAAAAAAATAAGCTGAAGTGCTAATTGATAAGTGCCAACTGCTAAACCACTACCTCTAAGGACTAAGCTTAATTCACCACTCAGCACTCACCACTCCAATTGACACTGTTTAGTGTTCACTCACTCTCAGATCTCAGTCACAAACTCACAGCAAAGGACCAACTGGCAACTACCAAGTACCAACTCAAACTGTCAAACATTAACAAAAGACACAGTGACTCAGTGAGCAGTTGAGTAAAAGCAAAATGCCAAAACTAGCTTCATCCAGTCATCCATCTTGAACCCATACCCATTAACGACCACGCCAAAACTCAGCTGCCGCCAGCCCGCCTACACCAATCGACTAGAAGCTAGCCGATTTCGAGTGAAACCCAGGTGAACGGAACCCAATTAATCGACCTAAACTCAGCTGACAGCTGCCTCTTCAATCACTGGACTGATCACGTCCAGCCGGCCAGTTGCCAAGCCAAATGCCGATAATCCACTTCTACTATTCCCGAGTAGCTAGCAACTTTATTCATAGTAAGCAATTAAACCCGACCCATGACAATTGAAAGTTGAAACTTATAATTTCATGCTTCTTTTAGTTGCGGGTAACCGCTTGGAAAATGCCCCCAAATGGTTTGGGCCAAACCCGAGAGCAAGCGGCTAGCCGCTTGCTCACGGGTTTAAGGGTGTTTCTTCCCTTTTCTCTTGTTTTCTTCAACCTCTCTCCATTCTCTCTCAAGACCTAACACATATGTGTCTATGCGATTTGTTTGAAACTTGAAAATTAAAAAATTTATTGTTCTCGAATTGTTCTATTTTTTCCTTTTATTTTTTTTAATGTATGATTATTCATTTGTAACGTTAGTTGAGAGAGACATGAATATGTATTGATGTATAACTATAAAATATAAATATATTTTGTCTTTTGAGAAAGACAACAAAAGATGAATTTATTTGCTCATGTATTGAAACTTTGAAATATACGATTTGTTCATATTTTCATTCTCTCCAGTCTCCACAGTTGAAATTTTTTCTTTTAATTTTTTCATTATTTCATTTTCATTGTTTGATAATTCATTATTTAAGGAGCTTAGCTGAATTTTATTAATTATTAATAAACTAAGAAACAATATCGTTTCATCAAAAGTCATATTATTTTGTGTTATTTATTTAGAGACTTGGAGCAATGTTTATTTTATGTTGCTTATTTGGAGGCTTGGACTTGGAGTAATGTTCATGCACCTAACTTGGAAGAGCATTACTAATTGAATGAAATGATAGTGTTTGTACAAAATGAATGCATATGAGAATATAAATGGGCCATTGATTATAGATTATTAGATTTGATTACTTAAATGTTTTCATTTTAATGGTTTATATTTTTTTATTTCTGTGAATGGAAACTTTGTATCGGCTTGTTTTCTTGATATATGTCAATGTCATATTGTTAAGAAAATAATACAATATACATTGTCATTTGTCAACTTGTTTTCATTTTTTTAAATGGTTAGTAAGTTTTCATTAATTATAGATTTTATAAATTTTTTGTGAGAATTGTGAAAAAGTCCAAATTCGATTTCAATCTGAATTAATCTGAATCTAAAATATAATTCGAATCCAAAATCGAAACTCATCCGATCCGATCCGAATTCGGATTGAATTTGGATGAATTTTTTTTTCACTCTGAATTATCCGAAATCCGATTAGATTCATCCAAATCCGATCCGAATCCAAAATTGCCCACCCCTAGTTGGGTCTGAATATGCACTGAAAAATTTAAAGTTCACACATATTAGATTTGGATAAGGATTTAGAAGGAATATCTGGATTTTTTAATTTATAAATAAAAATAAATTAAATTTAAATAAAAATAAAAAAATCTAAAATATTATATTAATATTTTTTTAATATTAGTATTTATGATTTATGAGGTTGTGTTATTAATATTTTATGAATTGAACTATTATTCTATTATGTATTGAATAATTATCTTTAATTTAAATATTCTTTTGTTTTAATAAAAATTATTTTATATTTAAATGAAAAGCTCAGACCCGACCAAGGGTGTGTTTGGAAGTGAGGTGTTATAACTTTTAAGCTGCAGCTATTGTGGAGTAAAAGTTAGAAAAAAAAAGAGTGATGCTATTAGCATCCCTTTAATATCCTAATGAAACCTCTTCTTTGAATTTACAATTTTATCCTTGTGTAGAATTACATGAAACCCCATACAATTTCATCTTCTCTTTGCAAACATTTTACACCTGCAACTACAGACTTCATAATACGAAATTACGAACTCTTGGCACCCCCATGTAGAATATCCTTTTTTTTTTAATTTTTCAGTCCAATTCAAAATAGTGGAAGAATTGCAAAGAACTTATTATTGCTTATGGGTCCCAAATTCTATTTTTATTTATTTTAATATTCATAATTTTGTTGTTATATTTGTGAAGAACAATTACCAATCATTGTCTTGCTCCTTCAAATACAACTCTCACGGTTCTCAAAGTTCATTAGTTTATTGTTGATACATCATTTGTGCCATTATGATAACTGCAATAACTTGGTTTTTTTTTTCTTTCAAGCATTCATCTTCTTTTTAAACTCAACAACTTTTTTCATGATTTTTCTTCGATCTGCAAGTGAAATCATCTTGCTTCGACGATAGCCTAGAGTTTTCTCTCCTTTCTCTATTATTAGCCTTCTTCCTTGTGAATCCAATCTCTGTTTTTTTTTTTTAAAGCAAATTCGAGGAAATAATTGCAAAACTCAGCTACTTTTCTGCAATTAACCATCATCTTTTCAACTTTTAAATTTAATAAGGTTATTTACGGAACAAGGGAGGTGTCATTAGAAAAAAATTACATTGATTTTAATATTTTGATGGGTACAAAAAGAAAAGGGGTGTTGACAGTACTTTTGAGGAGTGCCAATAGCTCCGCTCAAAAAAATTTGCTAAGTTGTCAAAGCCCAACTACAAGTATTATCAAACACTTTAGTAGCTGTGCTTCTACCTTATCACACTCCCAAACAGGCTATAAAGCTCAGCCCGTGCAAACTTAGGTAGAGGCTTTTGAAGGGCTTGCGTTTCTTATCAATAATACCCGCCCAAACTCATATTTTACCAACATCTAATTTGCACTACCTCAAATAATAAGGGCAGCTTGTCGTCGATCATGCTATCCTAGGATAGAGTTAAAGAGTTTTGACGATAGCTCAGCTCATCAAATAAACGACGTTGCAGCTAATCCTTATACTACTAGTACAATTTACTAGGAAGGCGATCGCATGTTGTTGTATGTTAGCATAAAATGCATCAACCATTGCATTCATTGCATCGAACAAATTGTCATAACTCAAACTTAACTCCGTCAATTACTGGATCTTTGCCGCCCGCGCATCATCAGGGCCGTTGATGAACCTGTGCTTGTGTGAAATTGTGCCACGTACGGAGGGTAAGAGACCGCTTTAAATAGACCACACCATGGCCACGGTTGTGACTCCTAAGGCTAGTGCTGATTAATGGTAGCTAGCAGCTAGGCCGATTGGAGAAACAGGTTTGTAAATATTAGTAGGCCCGCGGGAGTCTGGACGTCGGTATTAATGGCTCGAGACGCTACGTCTTGGCTCGTGGGATTCAATTTGAATGTCTTCATTTCTGGTGCCAATATGCGTCGTGATTTCGGATTCCATTCCGCACTTCTTTTGTATACTTTTCAATCAACGTCCGTCATATATGTATATATATATGTGTGTATGCACGCGCGCGTATGTATGAGTACCCTCATTTTCTTTCATGCGGATACATTTTTAAACTATGTCTGTGCAGTTTAAGAGAGTTAATTTTAACTCTATTAAATCTATTATTTAATAACATGTCTATATGTGGCATTGATCTTTCTTTAGTGCCACATATGCATCAACCATTGCATCAAAGAGACTGCAATACTCCAAATTCCCGTCCAAAATAGGTTGCTTCGCGTTGAATTTTGCATAGTCTAAGGAAATGGGACTTGCGTCTGAAACATAAGCAAAGGTACAGGTTTACCATTAGTGGTACCTTTGCTTATGTTAGCATTAGTGGTGCATTTGTCCGGGACAAAAATCCCACAACATCATGCGTCGCTGGAAATGTTTCATACTTTCATTGGAGAAAATTCGAACTGATGGAGGGTAAGATTTTGCGAGGATTTCTGTTGAAACAAGTGTTGTCACCCTAAGCTGCATGAATTGCTTTGTCCATGTTGTTCATGGCACTATAAACATATTTTGCATCAGGCCCTGGGATCATCTAGCTATCCAACGTGATCCGGCCAAACGAAACGTTGCTCATTTAGGGGACTATGTTCATTTTAACCAACTCGTTAGCTGCATACTGACTGCGTGCTACGTTTTTAAGATCTTGATTTCTGACTCCCAAAGATAGTAGGAGATTTGAACATTGTAATGCTTCAAGAACTTTGCTGTTTGGCTCATAATAAAGTCTGATAAATTCAATTCCACACCTCTGGTAAAGAGAAATCACATATTTCGGAGATGGGAGATTCTTTACATTCCTTCCATAATTGACACCGATGCGATAGGTGCCTGCATGTAACGCACCAGGACCATGACTTCAGGATTTTCAATTACAAGCATAAGTAAAGAACTAAATTACAAGCCTAAGACACGTGCAGTAAATCAATGAGAACATTCATTTCTAATCTCTGTTGTTTGTGGGGTAGAAGAAGGAAAATTACCCGAGCAAAGAAATAGTTGATGGCTTGTTAATAGTACAATGATAGCCAGAAATGTCTTTCAGTTGCTCACAGACCCTCTCATTTCTGCTTTGATCTTTACCTCCTGAACATATGCTGAAATAGAGCTGAAGCTTGTGCCTGAAGTAGTAGGCAATTAACCCTCAACTAATTGTGTAAGCCAGCGCCTAGCATTGTTGTCTATCTCCATTATTTATTTATTTTTTTTTTGGGGACAAGCTTCCTCTATTTTTTTTTTTTTGTCTTATCCACGGCGATCCCTTAAGCGCCCCAATCATGGAGAGACCTTTAAGCCGTCCACAACCTGCACTAAGTCCTCTTTCGAACCTAGGAGAGGCACAGTTCTCCCAACAGCGACTTCCTGCGACTCGAACCTGAAAGAAACCTGGGCCCAGCCCACTTAAGGAGACTCTTCTTGACATGGGCCAAATGAGCCAACACTTTGTTGGTGACAAGCTTCCTCTATTAATTTTAATTTCAGAACAACTTAGGCAAAATCATTATGCACGCCTATATTATCTCATATCTAGCCGATAAGGCTATCCATTTAATAAAGTGTATCTAAATTAAGTATCAACTTAAACACTATTGCTATAACTAGGCAATGAGTTAGACAATAGTTAAACATACGCTAGCAGGAGCAGGCGGCTTTTTAATGAACATATTAAGCATTTTCCTGAATTTATCGCAAGGAAAGTAAAATATCTATTGTGTATTTAGCTTGTCATTCTGATATTATTCATCACTCTTGCAAATTAAACGCTACCAACTGCTTCAGAAACAAATGATTTCTGAATGTAGTGGCTCTGTATTGCAGTTCAAACATAAAAGAACCATAAACAAACATCATAGATTAATTAAATACTATCTATTCGTTTATTACTTAGCAAAAGCAAAGGTGTAACTTGCTTAATAAGTTACTTTTTCAAATTAGGCACCACGCTTACATTACAGCAGTAAAGTCAGAGAAAAATGCTTCTAGCATGGCCAAAATGGATAAACGGGCTGCATATTTGGATAGAAGAATCCGAAATTCTGCTCAACCCCAGCAGGCTTTTGATTCTCATTGAACATCTCAAATAAAAATGTATCAAAAGTTTGACCTGGCCTCCTCGGAGTCCCTTTTCCTCCCAAGACATGATCCATCAAGTTCTTATTATATTTTTGTGCATTTTCTATGCTTGTATAAGGCTCATTGCCAGCGCTAGGCCATCCTGACTCTGATATGGCCAAAGTCACATTTGGTACATCAATCTTCTCCACAGCTGAGTAAAAAGCATCAACCATGGCATCAAATAGATTATAATACAAGTATGGCCCATCTCTAACTACAGGATCTTTCGACTGAAATAAGGCATAGTCTAAGGATATGTGAGATGGGTCTGAAGCATAGGCAAAATATGGATACACGTTGATCATGATTGGAAAACCCCGGTGCCATAAGTTTTGTGCAATGTCTTTGAGAACCGCAGCTGCTTCATTTGTGAAAGCTCCGGCCGAAGGAGGGTAAGACGAAGCAAGGGAGGTTCCTGGAAGAACAGTTGTTACCTTAATTTGTTTGGTTATGCCGTAATTGTTGAGTGATGTCAATAAGTTGTTAATTGCTTGGCCAACATATTGTGCATCTGTCCCCGGAATCACCTCGTTGCCTACTGTGATGTAGCCAATGTTAACGTTATCAACAAAAGGAACAACATGGGTTTTAACCCATTCATCAGATGCCTGTTGACTTGAGGCAATGCTTTGTATCTCTTCATTTCTTATACCAAGAGATACAAGTTGTGGCCTGCCTCTCAAAGCCTCTAGCACTTCATGCCTCGGCTCAAAGAGCCTGACGAAGTTGATTTGACATCTTCCATAGAGGTCTATAACTTGTTCTGGAGGTGGGAGATTGTCTCCATTTAGTCCATAATTAACACCGATAACATAAGCACCTGCATTTGTATCACAAATTTTGTTAGCCTTCATAAACAAAGAATCTTTTATTACATGTTATGTATGTTGTATAATTATTTAGGACGTGTGAACGTGTTGGATTTTACCTGTAAAAGCAAGAAGTTGAATTCTTATTACTAGTATGGCTGCCGCAACAAGCATTCCTCTAGCCCATATGGACTCCATTGCAAAACAACTAGCTTTAACACTATATATGCAAAGAATATTGAGAGGAAGAACAAGAGTGATTGGCATGTTCTTCCATTCGAATGAAGCCTTATATAGGCTGAGTAGCTGATAATTCAATGGCGTTGTCTCTGGTTTGTCACTTAATTTCACTTCCAAATAAAGTTAAATTTTAGTGTAAGCATAATCTCAGAAAAAGTAACGAAGTCATTTGCTGAGATATTGCATTTAATGTAGAGTATTTGAAATTAGTCATGTGTTTGATTCAATTACAAATTGGAATTGAATAAATCAAATTTCATGTAATTTGGGTTATTTAAGTTGAATTTAAATATGACACGTAAGGATGATTCATTCAAACTAAATAAGGAAAGTAGATAACAAACTAAAATTAAATTAGGAAAAGAATTATATGATAGACATACAAAGTCTTCAATGGTACTATGCCTACTACAACAATAAAAAGAAAAGAGAACTATATAATTGTTCTAATTACTACTCTTTATTGCTGTCTATATATATATATATAAAATCAATTTTCTTTGTTGTTTTAAAATTTTCACACTATTCACTATTCGTATCCAATATCTGCCTAAACGGGAAGGGTCGCTTTTTTCAATTGGAGTCAAAGTGCATAGTATCTGGTTATATATAGTGATTCAAAAAATTAATGATTTAGAACGTTAAAAAAAAAAAAAAATTATACAGAATCAATTAGTTTCAATAGCCCTTTTTTTTTCCTAACGATTTTATATCCCCTCTTCTATAGCATCAATGGAAAGACAGTCGTAAGATTCATTTTGGAATATGAATGGAGAAGAGAGAGAGAGAGCCAGAGGGGATAGGCTCATTACAATTAAAGAATGTATGGGAATCTCCTCATACATAAGTAGTTGACGTAATCGAGTGGGAGAAGAGTTTGAACTAAGATTTCGGGACAAATGGGGTGAGGTATTCGTACATCTAACTCACAATTTAAATGGGACAATTTATCCTCGAAAAAAGGAAATATTGAATGAATTGATTGGAAATTAGGTGATTTACCAAATACAAATTTTGATTCCTTATTCAATCAAAAGAATGGAAATAGTCCTTTTTATTGTTCCTTTGAATACAGTAACAAGTAAGTATCTATATATATATATCAATTTTCTTTGTCGTTCTAAATTGTTGTTTTCAAAATTTTGTTGTTTTTTAGTTGCATTTTCAGTAGAGCTTTTAGGATCATTTCTAATCTCAATGAAAATTAAAAATTAAATTGAGTCCCAAAAAATAAAAATCACCTATTTTTTAAGTGAAAAATAAAAAAAGTACAATTTATTAGCATTCAATATGCTTTTTCAATTTTACTGGTATAGAATCTGCGATCTGCGTGTTAAGTCAAACTAAGTTCAATTTCCTACTTATCTATCAAGCATTAGTTGCCTTTTGTTCATTTCAATGTATGCAACGCAACTGAATTAAAAACATTTGTATCAATATATGAAGCATGCATAGATTATATATACAATAACCAAACAATTTAGAAAGGTTTGTTAATTTAAGTACTGGCCAATTAATCATTTATTTCCTATGTACTACGAATTCATTTTGGGTTTACCAAGTACAAAAAAATAAGTCACTGCAGTTCATTAGATGAAAACGATAAGGTCAAGCTCACCATGTTTTCTGTTCTTGTCCTATTGTTCCAGAATTGGCTATTTGGAATTAAAATTTTTGTGAAATTGCAAAGCATATGGGGCACAGTTCTACCTCGAAGGAGCTTGAACTTTACACCCAAACAGTTTTTGGAAAAGGGAAAAAAAAAAAAAAAAAAAAAAAATCAATGTCTTTAACGATCATCACATTCTATAGAAAGAGCTGCATGAGATTTACCAGGATGCTCAAGATTGTTAGTACAACACATTCATTTACAAAGGCGAATTGTTCCAATGTTTAAACAAGGAAAACGATTCTTGTACAGATTCATCAGTAATTCAAGCTCTAGGTCGCAATGGTATTGATATATCCATTCTCATTCCGAATGTGAAGTCCAATAAATCAGCCCACTGCAGGTGAAGAAATGAGTTAATGATCGTAATCAGCAGATAATGGAACAGTCAATAAGATAATCAGGATCAGATAGAATTCTTAAAAATGGAAATGGATCATGACGTCCATTTGTGCACGTGCTTGTGAGTGGATAAGGGGTATGTGCATGCAGGGTGTGAACATCCAAGTGGTACAGAGATGGCCGTCTCCGTGAGAGCACAATTTGAACAGCCAATGGATCTACATAGCAGTTCCACGTTTATAAGACCTTTGGGACAGTTCTCCCAAACCCCCAACATAAGAAAGTTCCATTGGCAGGCAAAAGTTTTCACTCTCCAAGAATAAAAAGCATGTCCGGTGACCAAAAGATGAATCTTACTTGTACAAAAACGAAATATAATTGTAATTGAACAGAGTACTTATTATTAAAAACGAAAAACAAAAGAGGGAAGGGGGGAATAAAAGTATCAGAAATCTACAAAAGTGCCATTACAATTAAATTTTAGACATATGAGATGGGTGAGAACTGCACAGTGTAACAACTTTAAATCCTAAACGCTAATTTACCTGATCAACACAAACACACACTGCAAGACACCTGCAGTTCCAGTCCACGCTGATGGACCAGTTTTCACTAGTGAATCTTGTATCAACAGACCGACTGATGCCGCTAGAGAAACAAAGGATACAACATAAGCCAAGAAAAGCCAGAGCTTCAATCTGTTGCAATAAAGAGAAAGATTAGCAACCATCATCATTGACAGCAATCCGCAGGGGTTAGTATAAACTGAAATGAGCCAGTTTAGGCTAGACACCAAGCAATGCAACGAACACCAACACTTCAATCATGAGATCAATAAACTACAGTATTCAGATATGTGCTCTCCACGCTTGCAAATACAAATCTATGCAAATTAATGAATTTTGGCTGGCCAAAATTTGACTTGGGGCAGAAAAATCAAAGATATCATCATACCACTGAATAAATGTCAAAGCATCAAGCTGCTCAAGTAATTTCTTGATTTTTTCAAAGAACTCCAACAAGTGCCTCAAGAATCAATCTGGGATATGATAAGAGGATAGTCACCATAATGACAGGTGAAATCATTCTTCATTTCCCAGTTTTCTATCATTTCCTATTATCTAAAAAGCTCAAGGCATTACTTCATCAGCCATCCTACTCTGTTGGAAGCATCAATGAATCCGTGTTAAACTTTAACCATTCTCAATGTCATCACTTTTTGCCTCACTTATTTCCTTATTCCTTTTTACTTTTCTATTCATACTAGTGCAAAATAGGTAGATCATTGGCACCATTTATCAAAATCCCACCCAAAAATGAATCATAAAAAAGAGAGGATATAAAGCTATAAACACCAATCATCATGCTAGATCCTTCGCTAATCAATGTCACCATATCACCCTCGATTTTACCACATGACCAATGATGTTGTATACAATTTGAGAAATCAGTTAATCAAGTTCTTTACGCTTCATGACTTAAATTCCAGAAGAACTATGAGAGCATTGAAAAACAATGATCTGTTCAGCGCTTCAAATCTCATCCAATGGAAACAAAAAATTTGATTCGAATTGATAACCCCATTTCCAACACAACAAAAAAAAAAAAAAGTCCCGTAAAGGCGGAAACAGTTCTCTACCATGGACCATTCAGAATAAGTATCAATAAAAAATTTCTATAGCTGGAATGTCTGATTGAAGAAATTTCAAATTACTTCATTTGAAGAACTTATCAATACAGGGTTCTCCTATGAGTCGCACAGATACATTATTATGCATGCAGAAGCAAAACGCGAGCGTGCGGATAGTGGGGCATAAAGTCCTCATTCATGTTGACTGTATTAACTTTCAGACTGCTAGACCCAAGCTGAAGGAAAAGAGGAGGGTTATTATGATTATAAGCACAAGGATTAAGATTAAACCAAGAGAACTAGAAATTTAATTACCAAATCCAAAGGTAAATATACTAAAGACATAACAACTTGACTGAAATTTAATTAAATAACCAATAAATGCCACTAATCTGCAGAAGTGACCCTCTCTGAGTAAACTACTGCAAACACTGAATGAAACAGAACTCTTCAAGGCCAATAATGCAAGCTCATTTTGAAAGCAGCAAGATGAGTGCAACGTTAATACAATGATGATTTGTGTTTATTTATCATAAGTTGAGAAGAGTTTAGCCACTCTCTCCATTGAATCAATTTAGATGAAAGCTTATGTTGATGAGTCCATGCTGAAGTTCCATTCAATATCTGAAGAGTATCATACCAGAATTTTCAACATAGATCCAGACATCCAGTGACTAGGTCTGAGTAATATATTGTGAAACAATTAGCTCTCCCAACCAAGTTCTCATCCACATATGAATAGAAGGTCCGACTCACCTATGGCAGTTTAAAACAACAATCTTTTTCCTTCCAATTCTACTCCCCAAACGCTAAAAATCAATGCCAAAGTAAGTTAATTACACAGATCAGCAGTCAACAACATTGCAACAACTAACAAGCATTCCACAATAAATTCAAAACAAGAAAAATTAAAATGACGAAAACAGGAAATCCATTTGGCTCAGTTGAATAACAAAACGATGCTTAAGAAATAGTATAGCCTAAAAAACTTGAAACTATTGACCTATCCGGCATCAAAAAACTCGATCAGCTAAAGTAGTAATCACTGATTCTAACTCCAAAGACAAATTATTAACTTCGAATTGGAAAAAAAAAAAACAAACACAGCTATGAATAGAAAAAGCGTGGCTAACCTCCACTCGCCTTCTTCGTAAGGAGAATAATCGATGTCTTCTTTCCGCACGCAATTGAACATCAAAGCCGCAAGAGATGCAAAAATACCTGTCAACACACAAACAAACAATTAGACAGAAGATCAAAACCCTAATAAACCATATGTATGTACAGGAAGCGAGAGAGGGAGGACCAGGGAGGTAGTGGACGAAGGAGACTTTGACAGAGCTGCAAACGACGGCGTCGATCCAGAACCACCAGCCGGCTCCAAATACGGCTCCAGCCACGCCGGGTCCGAATATTGCCCAAAGCTCCGCTAAATCCATTCGAGTTGCTTTGCCTTGCTTTGTTACAGTTCCAGCCTCAACTGAACTGTCAACCCAATTGCGCTCTCTCCCTTTTTATTGGTTCTCTTTTCCTTTTATGCATATTCTTTCAAAGCATTATTTATTTTTATTTAAATTTAATTAGAATTGAGTAATATAATATTGATAAACAAACACTTGAACGACAATGCCTACATGCCATATATTTCAATGAATATTATGTATTTTTAATTTTTTTTTAATGGTGCTTATTCATTTTTATTAAGCTGACGGTCTGTGAACTTGTAATTTGTAAAATCAATTCGCGGAAAATTGATATGATGCGTTATTATTGGTTGATAAAATATAAAAGTATAAAGAATAAGATTATTTAGACCCATCAAAATACTTGTTAAATCTGTTTATTCATTAAATACATCATTAAAATATAAAATATAAAATTTTATTTCGTTAACTTATTTTAATACTTAAAATACCTTTATTAAGTTAAATTATAATTAACTCTTTTTCTTTTCCTTTTCACGGCTTTTTCATTATTTACTCATCTCTTATTCCTTTCTTCTTCATTTATAGACTATTATCCATCACGATTTCATCCCCAAATCCTTCAATTTCATGTTTTATTTTCAATTGCATTTTTCCCTTAATCTTCATAAGTTTAGAATAATAATAATAAAATATCTTTAACTTTTAAAGAAACAGCTGATAATAAATTATGTTTATGTTTATACTTAATTGAAAAAAAAAAGTAATTAATAGCTCTTGACGGGGGTTTTCCATTTTGGCATACATATTACAGGCTACAGCTGATTAACCAGGGAGAGAGTTCAGTGTCCAATTGAAAGCTGAAAAGAAGTAAACAACTGATGATGAAGTGTCCGATCATGCAATTCTTTGTTCCACTAACAAAAGCGTGTGTGTTAGGGGGATGATGAAGTATAAAATGGCGCGTGGAAGTCAAGAGGAATTCTACCACCGATAAAATTTTAGCCAAATGTTTTAACAAATTCCGTTAATCTTTGTTCCATTAACAAAGGTATGGACGAGGAAAAACAAATTCAATAAAATGCGTAAAAACTTAAAAAAAAAAAAACGAAATTGTCATTGAATAATGAAGATGAGAATAAAGAATTAAACTTCTTTTAATTTAATTATGTACTCTTGTTTGTAATAGTAATTTTCAATATGGGCATTTTAATAATAAAATTTTTATTATAAGTCAGAGTTTATTGAGTGTTTTGGTAGAATCAAATAGTTCTAATAAAAATAAATCATATGGGTTTTTTACTAATTTTTTTTATATATTTATTGTGGGTTTATTTTTCGCTACAAAACTCGTGCTAGCATGTTTTAAATTATTACCAAATACGTATATGTATTTAGTGCGTTTTCAAATTTAAGCTCAATCAATTTTGTAGCCTCTCATCTCTCATATAAATTGAACTCAGTTGGCTAGTAGAAAAATTAATTTGATTAATACAATTAAACCTAAAAACAATATGAGATATAAATTTTATAACATTAGCCTCTTTTGAATGACACTCCAGAGCAATGGCTGTGAAGTCAATATCGATGAACATAGTGTTTATTATAAAATTAATTTTCCTACTGTTGATGAATATGGCTCTTCCAAAAGCACTTGGTACGTTTGATTTATTGAGCTATGTTATGATAAACTATAATTAGACAATTAAAATTCGGAGAAATTTCATTAATATTTTGAATGTTAAAAATATAAAATAAGTAAAAAAAAGTAAATTCAGTTTTTGAATAAAATAAAATAAAAAATTATTAAAAATTAATTAAAAATTTATTTCCAATTTCTTCATCTCATGTACTAAGAACTGGAATTATAAGTAATTAAAAAAAGAATTAAAAATCATAAAATGAAATAATATATATTGTCAATTCAAGTTAGAAACTATTAACCAATTACTCCTTTCACTAGCCTATGCCATTAATTTGGTTTGGTACCTGAAGGTTAGAACTTCAACATAAAATAATAAAATTTCAGATTTCTAATTTAAGTTTCAACTCAAATTGTAGTGAAATTTCTCAATTACTACTATTTTTTATAATGTTATATTAATATGTCAACGTTTAATATTCAAAATATTAAGAATATGTTTAACATATTAACATTTGCAAAAGAATATAAGAACAAAATTCATAATTATGGTGCTTCGATTCTAATTAAATTATATTGATAAGAATTAATTCAATAAGCTTATACACCCAAATAAGCTAAATAGTAGGAACTTAACTACTCCTAAGTAATACATTGTAGATTTTTTTTATTACAAGGAACTAATGCCCAAGATTACAACTCACATTACATGAGAATATTTATTGATATATTTATAATCAGACAATTATTGGAATAAGAGATCAGATTTTGACCCTCTCAAATATTCGATAGATGTCCAGTTCACTCTCATTGAGAGAGAGAAGATTGTCTTCATACAATTATTTGTATAATTGGAAAGGAACTTTTAGCCCTCACAATACTTTTGTGGGGCTTGGCAGTAGCTCAACCACTCGCCCAAATGGACTAATGCCCACCCCCACAATACATTGTAGATTATTATAACAATGATAGATTATTATAAATTTGTTAATTAACATAATATTCTCAAACAACTAATTAAAATTCTTTTGCCAATTAAAGTTGGCAGAAAAAATCCCGTACAAAATGATACATGATACAATATATGATTTTAAACATAATTAAAAATATATAAGAATTTGAGATTAAATTTATTCTTATTAAAATTCAGGATCAATTAGGACTTCAATTGGGGATCCTGATAGAATCATAATTATACCAAAATTTTTTATTTTCTAATTTAATTAAAATGTTCAAAAAAATTTCAAATTTTGGCTGAAGCCCAAACTCAATGCTTGCTTTTGTACTCCTACAACCTAATCATTAATAGTTTATAGTTTATATTTTTTAATTCATTAGGTTATTTTAATTAAAATAACAATTAAGCAAATATTTATAATAATAATAACAACAACAACACAATTCCTAAATGATGTCAAGTTGGCTCTTGTTGATTATAATTTGTTAATTAATGATTTGAAAATAGAAAAAATTGGGCCACAAATGGAGTAGAGGGAAAGAATGAGAGAGGAAAACAAAATTTCAGTTAAAAATAAATTGAAAAAATAAAAAATAAAGTAAGGAATCAAACGAAATTTAACACACAAAAAGACAAAAGTTGAGATACTTTCAAATGTTGCAAGGTAGCTGGATCCGCACTATAATACATTATAAATTGCTAAATGTAAGTCAGCAATAAATTAATATGAAAAATATTATAATGCCATGAAATAATATGTTTCAAACACACACCTCCGTGGAAAATGCATTAGACGATGACAAGTGATCCAAGTAGAGAAGTAGACTGAGTGACCTTGGAGGATATTATTGTTATTGTTATTTTTATTTTATTAATATTGATAAAGACACTCTTTTCTTTTTTGTCCCACTAGCGTGTCACCTGGCAAGGTAAAGAAAGGTTTTGAAACCAATGTTTTTTGGGCAAACATGGAAAAACATGGAAAATGGAAATAGCGTTCATGTTGATAATTTTGAAACACTCGATACATGTTTGTATGAATTATTTAGTTATGAAAAGCGCTTATTTAATTTCAATATTTGTTTTATTTTTTATGTTGTTTAGTTGTATTTTTTGAGTAGAGATTTTAAAATTTGAATAAATTATTTTATTTCTACTAACAAAATTTAAATTTTTAAACTTTTAATAGTAAATGTTATCGAAAGGTTTTAAAAAATTAAATTATCTAAAATACCCTCTGTTAATTTCACTATCTTATTTTATTCACTTTATATCATATTTTAAAATTCTTGTCTATTAAAGTAAGTTTAAACTTTTTAAAAAATTCTCTCAAAGTAAGTTTATATTTAAAAAAAAAAACTCTAATTGACAAACAATTATTCTTGGAAAAAAAAATTATTTCCTTTAAATTTACAGTTAAATTTCAGTTTCTAAAATTTTGACAATTAATTTATTGTACCATTGTATAGCCCCAACAATAAAGATTTTAATGGCATCAAATTATAATATAAAACATGATATAATGCAATGACTGCCAGTGATCGAAAGCTGTCGAACTGTTACAGGTAGTTCATTAACATTAGCAGCTACATATTTGAGTTTTTAATTTTGTTCAATATTATATATTTTTATTTGTTTATATTTTAATTAAAGAAATTAAAGAAAAACTTATGGGAACGGTGTCATATTACAAAAATCTAATCATCCTCTAATTCATTTAATGCGTCATTTTACTAAATATGAGAATGCATTATATTAATTAATGCAATCACATATAATACGTTGTATACAACATATTATTATAATATTTTAACATCAAATCCAAATGAAAACTTATTCTAATAATTTGCAAAAAAAATGAAAATATGTTTAATTATCCATCGAAGCTATTAAAAAGAAAAATCAAATAGAAATAATCGAAATATAATTGTAACAAGGCATTATTTTTAATTAATTACATTTTTATTGAATTTAAAAATATTGTCTGTACAGAACAGTTCCACAGTGACGTTTCAGCACCCACCAGTCTTGAATACAAGATGGACGAACGAAATCATTTTGATCCCCCACCCCCGAGCCACGTGTAAAAAACAGAATACCACACGAATGCTAATCTAATGCGTTACAACATACTAGTAAATTCCCCTATAAAATATCTTCCAAAACGAACCGTCCACCCTTGCCTGCAAGAAACGCGAATCTCTCTCCTTTTTCTCTCTCTCCTTCGATAGCGAAATCGAATTACGAAAAACACAAAACAAAACAAAACAAACCGCATTTTAAAAACGGATCCGAGAGTTTACGCACCAGAATAACTGAAACCCTAGCCCTAGCCGCGCCTTATCTTCTCTCTCCTTCTCGGCAGCACCGCGCGAATACTGTGAACGAAATAGATTTCTGTTAATAGGGCTAGGTTTAGGATTAGGGTACAATTAGGGTTAGTTTCTTTTCCCCTTTGACATAGAGTGGCATGCTAAGGATTAATTAGAGGTAGTAGGGTTAGGGTAACGGTTGTGTTTTGTGTGAATTATGGAATGTGGCGGTGGTGGAGGTGGAGGTGTTGGTGGTTGTTGGTGGTGATGAGCGGAGATTTTCGATGTCACGAGCGGAAGAAGATGATGGGTAGGGGTGCGGACGGGGGTTGTGGCACTGAGGAGAGGCCTTGTCGACCTGCCGTTTCTAAAATTCCGGAGAAAATTTCGGAAACTAAGAACCAGACAGTTTCGATTGATGTGTTCTCCCAGGCCAGGAAAGTTCTTTCTGAGCGGTGCCCATTTGATGAGGCTGGTGAAGACGGGGTTTTGAGAGACGCTTATTTGCCCAGTGGTTTAGCCACTTTGTTGAAGCAAAATGACAGTAGAAAGCGGCATAAGAAGTCTCACTCAGGGGCGGATAAGAATAAGAAATCTTCTAGCAAGGGCAAGAGGCCGAAAGGAACCAGCATTTGGGTCGAGACTGAAGAGTGTTTTAGGGACTTGGCATTGTCTGATATAGATGCGTTATCTGAGGTAACTTCTGTTAGTTCTTTAGCTTGCAAGAAGTGTTTTCTCATTCCTTTTTGTGGAAATGATAATGGAGATTATGTGAATGTGGATGTGAATGCAAATGTAAGTGGAGGTGAGTGTGTGAGTTGTGGGAATAGAGATGTTAATGAGGGTGTTGTTAAGGAAGAGGTTAAAGGGCAGAAGAAAGAGCATGAGCAAAAAGAGCATGAGAAAACAGAGAAAACAGAGGATGGTAAGCACTACATGGAAGTTGACAGTTTGGGAGGTGATAGTTTGATTAAAGAAGAAAAGAGTTGTGATATTTCAGATTCATATGTAGGTTTAGGGTGGCTTTTAGGTTGTAGAACTAGGGCTTTGTTAACTTCAGAGCGGCCTTCGAAAAAGAGGAAGCTTTTAGGTGGTGATGCGGGGTTGGAGAAAATTTTGATTGGTTGTCCTTGTGAAGGGGACTCAAGTTTATGTGACTTCTGCTGCACTGGTTATATGGGAAAAGGGTTGAACAAGTTGATTGTTTGCAGTTCTTGCAAGGTTGCAGTTCATCAGAAGTGTTATGGTGTGCAAGAGAACCTAGACGGGTCTTGGTTGTGTTCTTGGTGTAAGGAGAAGAAGAATGATCTGGATAATTCAGTGAAGCTGCCATGTGTTCTTTGCCCAAAGCAGGGGGGTGCTTTAAAACCTGTTAATGGTGCCTCCATGGAGTTTGCTCATTTGTTTTGTTCTCTGCTGATGCCAGAAGTCTATATTGAGGACACGATGAAGATGGAGCCTATAATGAATGTGGGAGGAATTAAGGAAACCCGGATGAAACTAGTGTGTAACATTTGCAGAGTCAAGTGTGGAGCTTGTGTCCGGTGCAGTCATGGTATGATCTGTTGGCTACTTATTTTAGACCATTCTGCATTTATTTTTTGCTGGTACTACTGGAGAGAATGCTAATAATTGAAATCCGTGGCCTATTTATCTGCATGTTAAACAGCAGCAGTAGGATCATATTTGTGATCATGCAAATTATATTGTTTGTGTAAATGATTCTATGGTTATAAAGAAATCACTTTGTTGGAATCTCCCACTGAGCATACGACTGGTGGCATTTTGCCCTTTCTGATGTAAATGTATTATTACTGGTTCTTGTTAAAGATGAATGAATGAACTGGTAAATTCTGCTTTTAAGTATTTAATGATGTATACCATCTATATGGATGCTTCATGCTATACAAAGCTCGCATTTTGTTTTCCTCCCTCCCTTCTTTAGTTTGTATAGAGTTAATCATATTTATCCAATTGGGCTTTTATTCCTCTATCATGTAAATGTATATGACTTTTGGGACTCATTAACTGAGATTAGCACTCCAATGTGATTCAACTATGAGTGCCTTGATGAGTTTTGTTATGAGTCATCTATGCTTGTTTTTATGCTTATCTGTATACATTACAAAGATCACTATGCCATTCCCTTGCAGTTGTGGGATGCTGCAGTTATTGGTGTGGATCAATGTTTTCTACTGCATGCACCACATGTCTGGATTTAATTGTGGATGTCACTTCATTGTTAGGGTCTTAGTGCTTTTTAAGTTCCAGTGCTTCTTTGTTGGGACAGAGGCTAAAGACCTTGAAAACATTTTAAGGTATTGAGAAAAATGTGTGAAATGCTATATGTTGTTCTTCAGCACCACTAAACTTTTTAAAAGCTGGAAGTAAATGAAAATACCGCAGTTAGGTTTTGGTTAATCGGGAAGCGTCCTTGAGTAAATATATGTTAACTTTCTTCTCACGCAAAGTTCTTTGTTATAGTCTGATGACTTTCAGAAAGCACTATTTAATCATACCTGCACATTATTATTATTATTATTATTATTATTATTATTATTATTTGGGGTGGTGTGTCGATGAGCAACGCAATTGCTTAGCAATCTTTCTTTTCAAATCTTTGTGAAAATATAACTACTGTGTGATTTGATAACAAGATGTCATGTGGGACAGAACCTATGATTATCCAAATAAGTAGGGACTTGTACCTCGTTGAAGGCATTATGTAGATAAAGATGAATATGGGACTAAAAGTTTGAAGCAACCAAGACCTTATTGTAGGGCTTCATTTAATTTAAAGTTCTTGTTACTCGTTTTGATCTTCAAATTCTTCTCCATTGTCATCTACCTAAGCTGACATCCTTTCATAGGTAGCTAGAAGTTATGGTTTGATGTTCACTTGGAAGTTCACTTTCAAGAGAAGAGGAGACTCTAGACAGAGAGAGAAAACACTCACGAAAGCTCTTGATAAAGTTTAGGCTAATGACACCACTATATACGTATATGTTTTGAAGAAGATACTAAAAAATGTGTAATAAAGCAGATTTAAAACAGGTAGTGGACCAGCTGTCCACTAAGAACACAAAACCTGGGACTGCTTGAAATCTAAGAAGTGGCTTATCGTGCTGTGCTGCTAGTAGTCTGAGGTCAATGCTTCATGCAAAATAATTGCTGAAAGAGGTTGATCCGCAACTCTTTCTGGTTCCTTCATAAAACCTTTGTCCATGTTGTTCAGGTGCTTATTGCTTTTTGGTTGTAAACTTGGTGTATTATTTTGCATCTCAGTCTCTCTGATTAAGTGAGACATGTCACATTGTGCTAGGCCTAGCCTTTTGGAAGTGGGATATCCTCCTTTGCATTTTCCTTATTTAGTGTTTATTTCATGTGTGCATTGTCTGTTTATGTACTTTGGTGTTGTGTTTATTAAAGATCCCTTAACTGAGTATGGGTAATCTTATGTGAAAATTTCAGAAGTTGGAAAAGAAAGTTATCTGCTGCCATTATTTATTCATTCTCATGTTCTTTTTTCCATTTTATCTTTTAGAATTTGAGAGGTTATAAGTGTAACTTTCCAATTCATGATAGAAGGAAGTGAACCCCTCTATCATTGCTTTTTCTTTTGTTGAACATACAAGTTTTTAATTTCTTGTTTGTTCCGGCTGCTGGCTGCGTCTGTGTTATTCTTAAGTTGGGAGGATATTGGTGCAGAATAAATGGTCTTGTCAATGGCTCATGGTTTGTTATAGGTCTTAAAAATATTTGCTCACCTAAGGTTTTGAGATTAAGTTTCCTATCACATTAGATTGTTGAGATTAACGTATATGCTTTTATATATGTTAATGTTGTCTTTTGTTAAAATTAACATATACTTTTTGTTGGTTTATGCAGGAACTTGTAGAACATCTTTCCATCCCATATGTGCAAGGGAGGCAAGACACAGATTAGAGGTCTGGGGAAAGTATGGATGTAATAATGTAAGACTATTCTCTTTGTTTCCTAGAATCGGCAATTTTGCAGTTGTGATTGTCGCCTACCTAAGTCTGTCATTGGCTTATTTCAGTGATGAAACTTTCCATTTAAAGTGGCTGTGTCTTATATGCTTCTACAGGTTGAGTTGCGAGCTTTTTGCGCAAAGCACTCAGACATCCAGGATAATAGTAGTACTCCACGTGCAGGAGATCCTTGTTCAGCTATTGGCAGTGAATCCTGTGTTTCCAACAATCTTCATGAGACATTGTCAATGAGCAAATTACACAAATTGAAGTTTTCTTGTAAAAATGGGGATAAAATTGGGGTTCAAATGGAAACTTCTGATGCAAATTCTGATAGGTCCACTGATAGCGAAGTGACTGGATTTTCTGATTCCAGATTAATTGGTGTTCCAACATCAGAATGTACTAATGCAGGGATGCCAGACAGAAGCGAGTTTGAGGATGTTAATCCATCTGACGCCCTTAATTTTATGCTGATTTTGAAGAAGGTACAATGAAAATATTTTGCAGTGGCATTGATTACATTTTTCTAAGAATTTTATGAGTTTCAGCTTGTTGATAGTCTTACATCTGTCTATCATGCAGTTAATAGATCGAGGAAAAGTCAATGTGAAAGATATAGCATCAGATATTGGGATTTCACCTGATTTATTGAAAACAACACTTGCTGTAATTAACTCTATGCCCTATCTTTTCTGAAAGTAATTTTAAAAGTTCATTGTTGCACCTTATCTCGTCTTCTTTTTGAAGATATTCTTGTGTGACTTTTGGCTTTCTTTCTGCAGGATGGTACCTTTGCCTCTGATTTGCAATGCAAATTAGTCAAATGGCTTAGTAATCATGCTTATTTGGGAGGCTTGCTGAAAAATGTCAAACTTAAGATAAAATCCTCAATTTCATCCAAGGCTGACATTAAGAATTCTGATTCTGATGGTCTAATGGTGTCAGAGTCGGATGTTGCAGATCCTGTTGCTGTCAAGTCAGTTCCTCCACGTAGACGGACCAAAAGCAGCATTAGCATTTTGAGGGATGATAAAATGGTGAGCTCATCTGAAGAAATTTTTAGCGGCAATGGGATAGCAGCAAATAAGGATGAGCTTAAGGTTGAACAACTTGACGGTGAAGAACCAGCAATTCATAATAAAGTATCCACACCTGACAGCACTGAAAAGGTAACATTATTCTGTTGGACCATTTGCTTAGAATTTCTTGTAGCACTTTGGTTTGTAGATTTTCAGTTTTTAAGTGATGTCAAATTATTATTTTGATTAGGCAGGAATGCAACTAAAAGGTTCTTTTAGTTTAGGAAGTTATCCTGTCATGTCAGTTTAGCATCCTTCTGCTCGAAGTTGGATATGGGGTCTTGCTGAGTGTCTCCAACCAGCTAGAAACTGTTTCACTTTATCTGATCTTCTTAGCTTTCACGGAGTATAATTGGATTACTGAAAACTCCCTCATAGATGCACCTTCTTCTATTCAAATATTTCATCATTAATCTTTTTCCCTTTTTTGGAACATATGTCCTTGTTTATTATAAAATATGTCCTTTGGAAGGTAGTGCTGTTGTAAGATTGGTTCTTTCTGGTCTGAATCCTTCTTTTTCCATTTTGAGTTGCAGTCATGTTCAATGAGCTGCCCTTAGGGTATCCTTCAGTGGTTAGGTTATCACCTTCTTTTCTTAGTAATATTTTACTTTTTTGAAACCCAAAAGGTCCTGATGTTGATGTCACTGTATGTCATGAATTATGTAGGTGTAGAATTTTTTTTGGATGTGGAAAGTTCGTTTCTTCGAGCTCTTTTTAGACAGGTACCTTCCTTCTTCAATGTCCTGCCCTCTTCCGAAATTCTTCACATCGGCTCAGACTACGTTTGGTTGAAATCTTGGAGAGTGTTCTGTCATGCTACACCATTCACCTCTTGACAGCACCATTCTCATTGTCATTGCTACACCACACCTTTTAGGATCCCTCTTGTTCATGGAATATAGTTTTCCTTGGTTTACTGGGCAATAATGAAGCCAATTTATCAGTAAGAGAGGCAGAGGGCTTGTTTGGATGTACAAGTGCAATACTTGATGAGGGTAGGAACAACATGATTAACGTGGATTATATTTGTGAAAGAATTATTTGCCTTGAACTATCGCTGATGTGTATATTCTGTTACTATAGTTGTTCATGGTTCATTTGCTAGCTCTGTGTCATTTAGCTATCCTATGCTTGTTAATCTAAAGAGTGCGACTATGCTGCATATTTTCACATCTCATTTTTATGCTTCATTGCTGGTTCGCTCATGCTACACTCTTCTTATTTTTCCTTGTTAGTGCAGAGCCCAACAGATCCTACTGGGTCTGAAGATTCTCTGGCAAGAGGTTCGCCCATGTCTGAAGGTATAGTTTCCTAAATTTTTCTTCCTTTCTAATGCCTCTTTTCTGAGACGAAAGTTGCTGTATTCTTTGATTATGATGTGCATGATGTTTAAGGTTTTACGGTCTTTGAGATGGTAGTTTCTTTTGTTTACATGCTTTCCATACTTAGTTTTCTCGATTTAGAACTCTGGTGGATTCTGTTAAGTCCATATAATTTGTAGTTGCTTTTCTCATTTGAAACATGACCTAGCTGCATGAAATTTGGTATTTTAAAAGGCAAAAAGCTAAATAAGAAGCTTTTTCTAATGTTCTCCAATTTTCTTGCTATAACTCTCTTTCTGCAAAATCAATTGTGTTAAACATCTGTCAATCTCTTATTTTTCATCAGTTTCTGTGATATATGTAATAGTTCTTATTTCTGTGGACGGCTTGTTTACCCGCATGAAAATCTCCAGACATGAGTTTTTTTTTTTGGGGGTGTAGGGGGCGTGGGGGATTTTGTTGTGTGTGATTTATCAAGCTAGGCCATTTAATTTTTGTTATTTGTATTTATGTAGTAGTGTCTTTTTTTTAACACAAAATGCTTATATCGGACAGGCAGTGCAGCTAAGCCCTCAGATTGTGGGTTTTTTGAAAGTTGTCAGTCAGAGGAGGCTGCTTTGCCAGAGCAAAATAATCTGTTAAACGTAGATCAAGAAAATCCTATTTGTTCATCTGTCGATACTCTGGTCCCCTACTTCTTGTAAGCCCTTCAAACTCAAAATTTTCTGGATTCAGAAAGTGCCTAATTTTTCACTATGAGGTGCTTGTTTAAATATTTAAAAGCCTTTTCTTATTCATTTCTAGTCCATCTGATGAAATTTTTTTGGGGACATTTTACGCTTATGTTGCAGAAATGCCAAACCATCTTCTGGTTTTTTTTGGCACCCATATATCCACAAGTCATTGCAGATACAGAGTGGATTGCTTTCTGGAAACAAAGTACATGAGAGTGATGGTAAAACTTGTCCTGTATTTTCATGATGGACCTCTGTTTCTGGTTATCATTTTTTGATTGGTTGAAATGGATGTCTTACTTTGGCTGGTCCAGGAGATGCAGAAATCTCTCGGCTGGAGGCATCTTCTACTGCCAGTGTCTGTTGTAATCACCAAGGTCGACATTCGAAGTGCAATGACATGAGCTGTAAATCTGATGGAGTAAATTTAGAGCCAGTGTTTAAGGCTAGGACACGGGGAGTTTTAGAACTGTCTCCCACAGATGAGGTGGAGGGGGAAATTATTTATTTTCAGCATATGTTACTTGGCAATGCATTTTCAAGGAAGCGGCTTGCTGGTCTCTTATCTCTTCCTTCTCTTTTTTTTTTCATGCGTTTATTTTTATTTTCTTGTTTCTTTCATTTGCTTTTCCTTCCGCCAAACTCTCCGTCCCCACGGGCACCACATGGCTCTTTTCTTCCTTCTAAGTACAAGGGTCAGGATCTTTTTAACTTGAAATTATTAATAAATTTTCATATGTTCCAATCTAAATCCAAAGGGGTTGAGAGTTGTTGGGTTGGCACAATTAAAAGTTGGCGTGTCGATTTAGATCGAATGCATAGGATTAATGGGATAAGTAGTTGGAATGTGTCTGAAAGTAAGTCAGAAGCATTGAAAATGTTTTCATCAGCTACTGAACTTCTTTTTTTCTTTTTTTGACTTTTTGTTAACAGATAATTTAGTTTGCAAGGTTGTTAAGAGTCTAAATCAGGAGATTGATGTGGCACGGGGGCGAAGGTGGGATGCTGTGCTTGTTAACCAGTATCTTTGTGAGCTTAGAGAAGCAAAAAAGCAGGGTAGGAAAGAGAGAAGGCATAAGGAAGCCCAGGCTGTGCTGGCTGCCGCAACTGCTGCTGCAGCAGCTTCTTCTAGGATTTCATCCTTCAGGAAGGATTCCCTTGAAGAATCTGCATCACAGGAGGTTGCTATTGTTTCAATGGTTTCGTTGTTATCTTCTTGCCTTGGGTTGTGTATTAGTTCATTTTCCTATTTTCTTGGCAGAACTTGTTGAAGTTGAGTTCTCATAATGGGAGGGCTGCCATTAGCTCACAGGTGATGTCTAGGGCGAAAGAAACTCTTTCAAGGGTGGCTGTGCCAAGGATTTTGTCAGACAAAAACTCTGACAGTCTCCAGTCAGTCTCAGATTTTTCCAAAGAACATCCTAGATCATGTGACATTTGTAGGCGGTCTGAGACAATATTGAACCCAATATTAATCTGTTCTGGGTGCAAGGTCATCTAGTTAGAGCCATAGCTATTCTTATTGGAAAATTTGTTATTGTTTTGTGTTGTTCTTTGTTCTGACTAAGCTCTTCTGCTGACAGGTTGCAGTCCACTTGGATTGCTATCGTAATGCTAAAGAATCTACAGGTCCTTGGTACTGTGAATTATGTGAAGAATTATTATCATCTAGATCTTCTGGAGCTCCATCTGTCAATTTTTGGGAGAAGCCCTACTTTGTTGCGGAATGTAGTTTATGTGGTGGCACTACAGGTGCTTTTAGGAAATCTGCAAATGGGCAGTGGGTGCATGCCTTCTGTGCTGAGGTGAAATTTTAACTTGATTAACTAGTTGATTTCACTTTTTTTTATACTCTCCTTGTTTTTCCCAATTTCACTTGACTTTGATCACTACTTTTGTGCTGCAGTGGGTCTTTGAGTCAACATTTAGAAGGGGACAAGTAAATCCTGTAGCAGGAATGGTATGTTTATATCCTTGATGGGAATTTAAATAATGTCTCATATCATTCAGTGTAGTACTTTTTGCATACATATTTTGAATGATATATTTAGTGGTAGGATTTTCTTCAGGCATAGAAATTGTTTTTGCCTTTGGAAGTATTTTAGGAACTTAGTATTATGCAACTCATACCCACTATAATGGAACTTCAGGAGGCATTTCCAAAGGGGATTGATGTTTGTTGTATTTGCCGGCACAAACATGGCATCTGCATAAAGGTGAGCTTTGCAATTTGTTTTTGTGAATTATTCTGTTTCCAAGAAACTCGTGTACTAAACTGCAATCTTGTTGATGCAGTGTAACTATGGTAACTGTCAGACCACATTTCACCCTACTTGTGCTAGGAGTGCTGGTTTCTATTTGAACGTTAAGTCTACTGGTGGCAATTTCCAACACAAGGCTTATTGTGAAAAGCATAGCTTGGAGCAGAAGATGAAGGTCTGCCTTTTATTACATTTCCTGTGGTTGGAGTTTTAGTCTTTTTACCTTGGAAAAGAGCTGAAGTATATTGTTTATGATAACTATTTTTGCATCTCAATTTTATAGGCTGAAACTCAGAAGCATGGGGTTGAGGAATTAAAAGGCATTAAGCAAATTAGGGTAAGGGTGTTATGTCCTTTTGCTAACCTTTTGGGCAGAGCTTGCTCAACGGTCATTCTTGCTGATTAAATGCATATTTGTATCTCTACTTATTAATTCTAGAATTTTTTTTCAGTTGGCTATTGGTGATAAGTTGGCAAATTTCTTACTGAATTATTTTCTTTCAAAAGAAGTACACCTTGTAATTGAAGCAAAAATCCTCTATGGTCAAAGCAGTCAGAATTATGGGAAGTTTTGAATGCCAAATTGCATATGGGAATGAACAACAGATTTTGTGTAGTTATGTTTGTTAAATTTGCTAGATCTGTAGCAGATGATTGTATATTCACTGCAAGGAGGGAGTGTATTGATATGCATTTGGTATAATGCACCACCGGCTGTAATTTCTTTTTTGGTTTATTTGCTTGATATTTCTGTTGCTAACGTATGTTGTGTATTACAGTCTTTTGTTATTATCTACTGCTTAGAATTGCATTTTCAATTTCCTGATTGTATTTATGCATGGATGCTTCTTTACAGGTCGAGCTAGAGAGGTTACGCCTTCTTTGTGAGAGAATTATCAAACGGGAAAAAATAAAGGTAACTGATTATCAACAACAATGGTCTTTGTGTGTATAAATTGTTTCAAGAGTCTTGAGCACATTATGATGTTGAAAAGTTAGTTCTGGATTTGTAGCTCATTCAACTAAATTAATATGCAGCGGGAATTGATTCTTTGCTCGCATGAGATTCTTGCTTTCAAAAGAGATCACCATGCCTCTCGTTTGGTGCATGGTCGCATTCCCTTTTTCCCACCAGACGTTAGTTCAGAATCAGCTACAACATCCCTTAAAGGTCATACCGACAGTTTTAAGTCATGCAGTGAAGCTTTCCAACGTTCAGATGATGTGACTGTGGACAGTGCTGCTTCTGTTAAGAACCGAATTAAGGTTTATGTCCCTATGGATTCCGACCAAAGGACCGATGACAGCTCTATGTCCCAAAATCTTTATCCTCGAAAACCTTCAGAAAGGATGGAATTTTCAGGGAAGCAAATACCACATAGACCTCATTTGTCACGTAGTCTTGCAAATGAAGAAGAATGGAGCTCAAAAGCTAGGAAGGTGTAGTCTTATTTGCGTTACTGACTATTTTATTCTCTTCCATTTTGTTCTTAAGTGAGAATTTGGAGTTTTGATCACACTATACTATTGCTCACAGAGTTGTGGAACACTTGAAAAAGAGATTGTAATGACGTCAGATGAAGCATCTATTAAGAATCGGAAGTTACCTAAAGGATTTATTTTTGTCCCTGTTAATTGCCTTCCTAAGGAAAAGCGGATCAATGAGGAAGCATCTTCTGTTGAACCAGTGGAACCTGATGGGTAGATTGGCAGTTACAGTGTATTTCATATGCTTATTGAATGAACGTCGACACCCACCAGTGGCAGTGGCCGATAACTGCTCTCTGCCCCAGCCCCGGCGATTTTTATTTGATTGATTACGGAGGCAGAGTGGTTGTGAAATCAATGCCAAGACATGTTACCGGCCAGTATAATATCCTGATGGATAGGAGCTACATGCTGGTTCTGGGGAAAAGTTTTGGTGTCGTTGTATATTTCTTTCTTTCTGAGAGTAATTGTACAGTGGGTGAGTGTTTAATTCCATTTTCATGTATTGCAAGGGGCTCAAATTTCTCTCTCATAGTCATCGACGCATTGGTTGGCGGAAGATGGTGGGGGTACAAGGGGAGCCCCCCGGTTGGTGTTAAATGTATGCAAGAAATTAAAAGGTGTCACCTGCTGTTCATACTCTGTAAGGCGATTGTATATATTCGCACAGTAAGAATGAATCCTCAAAAGAAATTGCATTCAAAATCAGATTGATGAATCTGAAATAATCTGTTGAGACGGTTGTGGCCACAGCAAATTTGCTCTTTTCAATCTACATTTCCAACATCGATTCTAATTTTCGGCCGCGTGGGATATGGTCGAATTCGTTTTACGATGAGACGCTTGATGAAGGTGCCTGCTTACAGATTTTGCTTTGCATTGTTCGCTTTCTGAGGTCTTTGATTGCTGTTAAGGTATTAAAATCTAAAACCCATAGCATAAAAGTTGTTAATGTAATTTTAACAAAAATAAGTAGAGGTGTGTGAATAATGTGAGATAAAATTATTTCAATTTTTAAACCATAGTAGCAATTAACACGTATTTATCAAACATTTTCAACAGCTCTTTGATCATAATACCAAGAAAGTGTCGAATGGGCTAATCTGTAAAACATTTATAACCTACGAGCAGTCCACTTGGAGTAAAATAGCACTTAAGGTGCGTTTGAAATTAAGATTAGGCAGCTATATCTTAAAAGTTACAGTACTAAAATGTTCGGTAAATAGTAATTGTTGTAACTTGTAAACTATGTTGATATGATTTTTCACTTGTATAATGAAAAATTTATTATATCTTTAATAATTTTATCAAAATTATTATTTACTGCATATTATTAATTTTTGTTTGATAATTACAACTTTTTTTACACAGCAGGTGTAACTTAAAAATTACAACATCTCAATCCCAAATGGGACCTTAATTGAGGGTCGGAAATGAAAAAATACTGGTGTGGTTAACTGATTTAGTTATGTTTGTTGTCTCCGCAACAAACCTAAAAATGTGCAAACCCATTATAAAAAGCTTATCAGTAGACACTATTTATAATTAAGTTTCTCTTTCATTTAATTCATTATCAAGTTATAACTTATTTATACACCCTTGTGAGGAGTTTGATCTTGTAAGTAAGAATCATTTTAATCTATAAGATTGAGAAGTTGTAAGGGTAGGAAACATTTAGGAGAATAAGTGTGAGATCATATCAAGATTATTAGGGTTTATTGATATTTTTGAAGTCAGCTGTAACCATTTTGCTTGTTCTTTGATTTGTTGATTAGCTCTACAAATTCTCTGTAAACATTGACCTTGTACTAAGTGATTGATTAACAAAGAGAGCTAATTTTCCTTCACGATTTAGAGTCCTGTATTTGTTTCTTTGGATCTATTAATTGTTGTGATTGATTTGATTCTTCTCGATCCTTGATCAAGATTGTGTTTTCTTGGTTTGATCTTCTCTTGATAACACAACAAGAAGATTTAAGGATATAAAAAAATAATAATAATGAAAAATGAAAAAGAAGCTATTGTCAATATTTTTCTGAAGCTGTAAGTTAAATTCTTCCATAACATAACGAGGTGGGGTTACACGCGGTCCGAGTGACGTAGGTGCACGAGAGTCCTTTGCCCCACAACCATCTCTTTTCTACAGGGTCTACGAACCAAGACCTGCTGCTTCATCTGGAAGAAAAGAGTCATAGGTACGCCGAACATTAAAGGGAAGGATCTCCATAAAAAGATTCCTTGTTTATTATCTATTACGAAACTATAAACGGGAGCTAGCAGTCCGGACTGTATTGAAAAGGTTCTAGCTAGAGACATAGCATGGAAGAGCCACAATGTTAAGAAACGAGGTCCAAGATTGAAGAATGGGAAGAATTACTTAATGCATAAAAATAATCTACGAGCTACGGCTAATACCCGAGGCATAAAAGAAGTATTTTCTAAGGGATCCCGAAACCACCAGCCATCTCGACCTGCCTATGGTTAAAAACCACCAACATGTCAGGATCCAAATTCGAATTGGTTTCTAGCCCAGTCAGAGGCCATTGCGTTTGTGCCAGCGGTCCAACAAAAGTTGGTAGTAGTATCATTTTTTTTCCATTACAAATGATACGCTTCGTCTGCGCCCTCCTTGTGTTCACCAGCACTCCAGTCCAGAGTGAAGAGAAGGTCAAAAAGTAACACTGAAGTAACATGAGTGGGCTTCTATTGATACGTAACAATAGAGCAGGATAACATTTACTGCCCACATGTTTGGTAAGAAGCTCGCTTGTTATGCAGGATCCGACGCACCCTGCGAAGCAAAATTAAACAGCGTTCCATTCTTTTCGACGGCATCGTTTCGCTTTGACTGCGAGTGGAGCGCCACAATCCTGTTCCGCTGTTCGTCATTTGGGATCGAGATAGCAACATTAATAGCTTCACCACGTTGTCATGTTGCCTGTCCTTGACGAAATAAATCAAACTTGCGCTTCACCTTTCGCTACGTATTTAATGGTTCGTAGCCCTCTATTTAGGTTTGTTGCATGTACACAATTTTTTTAAAGAGAGGAATGAAGACATGTGCCACGTCGGACACTCTGATCCAAATTTATTTTCAATGTGTGGTTTAATTTAAATTTCTTCCCAATAACAAGTTTTAAAAGACAACAAATAATAAAATATTATAAATTTACTACACAGATAAAGATCTAAACCTATCTTGTCCAGTAGTGTTAACGGTACAAACACTTATTATTGTGACTTAAAAGCTAGCTTAATTTGATTCTAACACTTATTATGAAAAATTATAATAACTTTATTATTTTTATTTAAAACTCTTATTTACAACCTACTATCACTTAAGCAGGCGTATTTAACTCAAGTGTATGTATTTTTAGTTTGTGTAAATAAAATAAACATAAGTTTGGTTGTCTCCTAACATGCTCATAAAGCTGGTAATCTATAAAAATTTTACAAAATTATCTTTGCTGCCAAGACAAATTTGGATAAATTTTAGTTTATATCGAATTCTTACTCTTTTACAATTGAATTCTTTTTTATATTTTTAAGTTTATAATATTTGTAATAGAGAAAATGTCTTGAGTAAAATAATTGGAGGTGAATTTAATTAGATAAAATTTTACTTTTAATAAAATTAGAAATACAAAATAAGGGGGCCTTTATAAGAGAAATAGAGGACTATCAGTAGCACCACTCCAATAAAATTTGAATTTTATTTCCTTCTCCACTCATTTTCATTTTTTAATTCGAATGCCACCTGCTGAACTTGGTATAAAATGGAAAGTGGTGAGTATAGAAAAATTTAGGGTGCAAACAGAAAGCAATGGCATAGGCAAGCCCACGAAACTCTGAACATGGATTATTTTTATAACCTCGCATCCCCGCTGGTCCACTCGAAGTTACAAGCAAACCGCCAATGGGTTCGCTAGAGACACCGACGACCGCAGAAACCAACGGCTCGGCAACCGCAGCCGTCACTTCTAACGGCGGGGATCACAAGCCTTCTGTCACCGCCAACGGATTGCCACTTTCTTCAACGGATTCCAGGATAGTGATGGCTCAGGAATCGGAGGCGACGAGAAAACGGAGGGCGAGTATGCTGCCACTTGAGGTTGGTACTCGCGTCATGTGCCGTTGGAGGGACGGAAAGTACCACCCTGTTAAAGTCATCGAACGCCGTAAGATGCACTTTGGTGGGCCCAACGATTATGAGTACTATGTCCATTACACCGAGTGTATGTTCTCCTTATGTTCAATCAAATTTAGCTTTATTTATGGTTTTTTTAAAATTTTTATTTTTCAAATTGAGCATGAAACTGGCTTAGGGTCGTGGTGATTGACTGTTTGTGGTTCATTATGATTGTTTTGTACTTAATTTGTGTGCTTTTAGGGATTAGGTTTAGTTTTAGGGTTATGTCGTATTATGCCTTGTTTTATTCTTGAATAGTAAGTTTAAAGAAGCTGAAGCTAGTTCTTAAAATTATCAATTGGTTTGCAGTAAAACTTCATGGAATTACTTATGCCATGCTTGTTCAAATGTTATTCAAACTGAAAGTGTTGGATATAAGGTTATTCAAATTGAAATTGTTGGATATAAGATGTTAATAATGTAATAAAAGTTCTGTTTGGTAAAGGCATTGATGTTCATAAGATATGAATTGATTAATTTAAGGAATTCGATCTTTTGGAGATTTTCATTGTTTAGAAAAAAGGATGGACTTTTTTTTTTGGTTGATGATATATATGTCTTGTTTGTGATAAGGGTTAATTTATTCAACATAAAGGGTAGGATTATTGTATAATATTTGGTTTTGTATTATGTCTGGATTATCTGCGCACATGCAAGCTATTCTAATTAGGAAATTTTAATGATTAAATCTTCTAATTTTTTCATATATTCCTTCCTTGTTCGCCCCTTTTTCACAGTCAATAGGAGGCTTGATGAATGGGTGAAGCTTGAACAACTTGATCTTGATTCGGTAGAAACAGTTGTTGATGAGAAGGTAGAAGACAAGGTAATCTCTCTGTTTCTGTACATCCTTCCTCTTCTCTCTAGAGTTTTTTCAGTCTCATCATTGCTGTTCTGAGCCATCTATGAGAGTTATATAAGGCTGTCCATAATGCTGTGTCATTTCTTTGATGTTTGGGTTCATTTGAGGGCATCCCTTTTTATCTTACCTGTTGACAGACTTCCTTTTCTTAATTTCTAGGTAACAAGCTTAAAAATGACCCGCCATCAAAAACGAAAGATTGATGAGACACATGTTGAGGTATGTTTTGAGATTATTTTCAAAAGTTGGTTATGAATTGTGAATTCCTTATAAAATGAGGCTGGTGCTGAGAATTGACATTAATGAGATGCAACTTTGCTGCTAATGACTGGATCTGACTATGTCTTATCATATAGGGTCATGAGGAGCTTGATGCTGCCAGTTTGCGTGAGCATGAAGAATTCACAAAAGTGAAAAACATAGCAACTATAGAACTTGGAAGATATGAGATAGAGACATGGTACTTCTCCCCTTTTCCACCAGAATACAATGACTGTTTGAAGCTATACTTTTGTGAGTTTTGTCTCAATTTCATGAAGCGCAAAGAACAGCTTCAAAGGCACATGGTGAGCTGTGCTTGAAATTCTGATGTTTTCTATTAATTCATTATCTGACCTGTTGTAGCACATCTTATACAAAAAAATTTAGAGCGACTATAGTGAGTGAGCATGCATTTTATGCACTCTTGTTTGTCATTTGTGCTGTATTTTAACTGATTAATGGATTTGGTGTTCATGGTGCTTAATATACTTAGTATACATTGTTACCTTGATGGTAATGCATCAATGCCATATGTTAGGGTGGGCTTATGAAATAGTTGTTCTAGTCCTTTCTTTTTTTTATGTCTTTTGAATAATCAAATGCTGATTGATTCCTACAGTACTTTTTACGTGCTTGTTTATCATTTTCGCAACTAAATGAAAGATATGAGTTTTTGTTTCCAGGAAAAGTTTGCCTGTTTGCCCTTCATAAACTGTCAGTTAATTTTATTTATCTTAATTGTTATTTTTCTGTTTATAGAGGAAGTGTGATCTTAAGCATCCCCCTGGTGATGAGATTTACAGAAGTGGTACACTATCAATGTTTGAGGTAAGTTCTCTTCACTAAGTGTTATTTTGAATTCGATACTATAGTTCATTGCTGGACACCTTGTCTCTGCCCCATTTTCTGTGATTTACAACATGGTGGCTTTCTCTGCTTTCTACTTTGGACTTCCATGTTTTCAATTTTCTGGAATGTTTCATTCACAGTTGCAAACTCTATGTGAACTTTACTTTTCTTATATCCTACTGTCTCACAGACAAAGTCAGGAGTTGATTTATCTTTACATTTTTATATGTTTAAACCAGGTTGATGGCAAAAAGAACAAGGTTTATGGGCAGAACCTCTGTTATTTGGCAAAGTTGTTTCTTGATCACAAGACACTTTATTATGATGTTGATCTGTTTCTATTCTATGTCCTGTGTGAATGCGATGATCGGGGATGCCACATGGTTGGGTATTTTTCTAAGGTAATTGTTAGTGCATCTTAGAGATGGCAAAATCCGGATCCGGATCCGGATTAAACTTGTGGCATCCGGATCCGGATCCGGATTAAACTTGTGGCATCCGGATCCGCATCCGGATCCGGAAAAAAATATGCGGATCCGGATGCGGGTAATATCCGCACGGATGCGGGCGGATATTCCGGATATCCGGATCCGCATAATAATAAATTTAATTTTAAATTTAAATTTAATAATTTACATAATAACATTAAATAAAATTCAATTATAATTTAACAATTAATAATTTAACATCAATTCAACATAAATAACATACAACAACACCATAAATTCACAAACAATAATTTTACAATATAAATCAAACATAAAAAATAAAAGATAAATCGATTTATTACAATATTTTCTAATTATTATTATTATTTAATATTTTTTTATAGTTAATGAAGATTATAGAGTTAATTATGCTTATACATTTAAATAAATAATTTAATTTATATATTTTTTAATTAAAATTTAATTAAATAAATAATATAATTATAAAATAATGCGGATCCGGATATCCGGTTTTCCGGATGCAAGTGCATCCGGATCCGGATCCGGATCCGCACGGATCTTAATATTTAAGATCCGGATCCGCATTTTTTAACATGCGGATCCGGATTTTTCCGGATCCGGATCTTCCGGATCTTTGCGGATCCGGGCCGGATCCGGAGTTTGTTGCCAACCCTAGTGCATCTTATTGCTTTTATGTTTTTGAGTCTCGGGCGGCCCAATTGTACAGATCTTATCATGGTCATATTTCAGAAATCTGCATTCCCTTTTTCCAGAGGCATGACATATGTCTGCAGCTAAGTGTATTGTTGTTGATGATGCAGGAAAAGCATTCAGAGGAATCTTACAATTTGGCATGTATCCTCACTCTTCCACCATACCAAAGGAAGGGCTATGGCAAATTTTTAATTGCCTTTTGTAAGCCTTCTTCTGTTCACTTTTCTTTTTCTATGTTCCCTCTTCGATTCTGAATTGTTACAGAACTACATTCCACTCTGTTGATGTATGTGCACTTATGTGCACCTAAGAGATAATACCTAAAATCTGACCAATGATAAAGAAGGTAGTGCCTTCTTAAATGTTAATTTAGATAAGTGAATCTTTCAAGTCTTTTACCATCATTAGTCTTTAGTATTGTAGTCCATACAAGATTGGTGTTTTATGGAAGCCACCGGTGATTCACTAGTGCTTTCTTAGCTATAAGCAATTAAATTGTCGCAGATGTATGAGGTTCTAATCTTCTAGACTTTAGGTAGAGGACCGCCAAGTCTTTGTGGCAAGATTGTATTTTCCTAGATCTTTGCAGTCCAAACTTCAACCATGCAGCCATAGGCATAATGTAATTATCCACTTGTTATCTCATATATGTTCTTGTTTACTTGAATTCAAAGCTCTAGTAACTTCAGATGTCTTTCTTTTTCTTTTATCTAAAAGATTCTGATTTCTGCTACCTCAATAGAATTAGTTGCTAATGCTATCTCTAACTTGGATCAGCATATGAACTCTCCAAGAAAGAAGGGAAAGTTGGCACACCAGAAAGACCTCTCTCAGACCTTGGGCTGTTGAGTTACAGAGGATACTGGACCCGAGTTCTTCTAGACATCTTGAAAAAGCACAAGGGCAATATATCTATAAAGGTATGCATGTCTGAATCTTTGCTAAATGTATGCCAAGTATCTTTATTTGGTTCAAGTGCTCCACTGTTTTCTTTCCGAACTTGTCAGATTGTGTTTTAATGTCCATACTTGAAGTTTTTATCTCCTTTTAGTCCAAAGTAATGTTTTATGGGCAGCCAATTGAGCATATCCTGCTGTTGGTTCAATATGTGGACATGATAGAAAAGTCAAATGAGAAATGTCATGTAGTACACAGCAAAATGATATTCCTTGAGGACTTTAGACACCTAATAATTTGTATTTCATTGTACTGTCATGGGTATACAGGTTGCATGAGTATCACCATTTCCTTCTTTCTGTATTAATGTTGTAAGACATTAATTAAGTCTAAATTTTATGTCAAAGTTCCAGTAAGATGGTGCCTTTATGTGTGCATATATGTTCGCATATGCGCACTTGCATGCTCTTGTATATATGCATTAGATATTAGAGAGAGAAACTGTCCGCATCATGGGGAAGAAAAACACTGTGAGCATGCGGTTCTGTCCTTTGGGGTTAGGATATTTGCTACTCTATACACCTGATGGATTTTTAAAATCTTCTTTTCCAGTTTGTGAATTATGTAACCATCCCTTTTGCTGCTATGCATCTGTTTAATTAGTCACTGGTTTGTGATAAATTCTATATTTAACCAGCCCCATTTCTCCTCATTTTTGTTTATCGTACTGATTGTATACAATTGATGTAACACTTGAAAAATTCACTTTCTACAGGAGCTCAGCGACATGACTGCCATCAAGGCTGAGGACATTTTGACCACTCTACAAAGCCTGGAATTGATTCAATACAGGAAAGGGCAGCATGTTATATGTGCAGATCCCAAGGTACTGGATCGGCATCTAAAAGCTGCCGGTCGTGGCGGTCTAGAGGTTGATGTCAGCAAATTGATCTGGACTCCTTACAAGGAGCAGGGTTGATGATCATCACTTCATCCATTGAATTACTGTACCTTTTATTCTATACTTTTGTACAATTAGGGATTCTAAAGTAGCAAAACTATAGGTCAGCTAGCCATTGGCTTCCTAGCATAACATAGCACTTTGAATTTTCTTGTGTAGTAACCTCCTAACCTACCGTCATAGGCAGATAACTGAAACTTAAGCCTTTCAATTATTTTTTTCTCATCTTCTGTTTAATAATTTGTACATTTTTCATTCTCTAGCTTTCTTTTAATCTCTCGATCTGGGGCTTTCCTGCACCGCTATTGTTGTATTTTGTCCGTTGTGTACTGACATTGTTTAGACCTGGGATTGTTGGCCTGCTGCTTCGCCGCCCTATCCAGCTTTTTCATGGCTTATAAATCAGCGAGCTTCTTTGGTCCTCGAGTTTGTGAGGCTTCTCCCTGCCCCATTTAAATCTATCTTGATATTTGGAAAAGCAGATTGAGAAATGCAAGCGAAGGACAGATCTAAAGGACAGAACAGAAACTGCCAATTGCAGTCGCTTTTACGTATATGATAGTATGAGTTGCCGTATAATATCCGTTCATCTTACCATTTCCTACTTTTGTTAAAAATGCCACTTTGTGAGGGCATCATGCTTATCCATCTTTATCAAAGAAACTTTCATTATCCTTTCCATTAATATAAAAGGACAAATGAAATTTGTTAACTGTGTCCCCCAGCAAATTCGTCAAACTCTCAGGGTTCACTAACAACATCTTTTCCCCGAATTTTATGTATTACATTTACGTACAATAGGAGGAGAAATGTGGCTAGTATGACCTAAAAAAATTGTTATGAGATAGATATTTGATCTGATCTGACCATTAATTAAAACAAATAGCAACTGCCGCGACCAGCCGGCAAGAAAAAACCGGATACCAAACGGTAGGATCTATGACTATCAAATTCAATGAATAACACTGATTTTAAGAAGGATTCAATTCAAGTCTCTAGATCTATGTCCATTGATCAATAATTTCAATTTCATATGTGGAGCAGAGCAGATTATCATTATCAGCACCATGATCTTGATGCTAATGCGATGCCATTAAAGACATAATTGAACAACACCATCCATCAAAATGAACCATATACATGCATCAATGGCATACATCAAACAGTTCGGATTTCAACTTGATGCCTGGGAATTTGAATATGTTGCAAATCTAAACTTTTCAATGCACCCCCATTTGATCGCCTCTTCCAAAGATTGATATTGTTTTCATCACCTGCCTGGTCAGCAGCTGGTTTCGACACTCTCTTTACCACCGGCAACGGAGGATCCATTTGAGCAATGTTAATGATACAAGCCACTCTCTCTTTATTCTCGTTACCAGCAGCAGCAGCTTTCGGCCTTACACAATGTGTATTCGTTTCTCTTCTTGTACAAGACCTCACCGTACAGCTTGTGTTGTTATTATTATTACTGTTGGTGATGATATTCCTGACAGAGAAAAACCTCTTGAGCTTGAAGTACTTGACATCACTGACGTTGAGATTGTTGCTGCTGGTTTTGGTGGTTAAGGCAAGCTGCTTGTTGTTGTTGCTAGTATGACTAGTTTTAGCTGTGGGGAAGCCAATAATCTTGTTGTTTCTCTTTACTTGGCCCATGCAACCGATCTTTGGCGATAAAGGGTCTTCTTGGGAGAACGAAGCAGAACGGTTTTCTAGTCTTGGCAGCGCCACATCTTTGATTGAAGTTCTCGAACAAAGCATTGGCAAGAATGTACTCTTCTGAATATAGTTAAGGTTTCTTTGATATTGAAAATGGTGATTGTACCCATTTCCCATTTACGTTTATTGATGATGAGAGGGATCAAACAAAGAAATTAATTGCTAGAGATATGAAAAAAAAAAAAAAATTGGTAACAAGAAAATTGGAATGTGCGGTCTCCTGAGAGCCACAGCCGGAAGGAAAGAGGAGAGATATATTAATAATGAGGGAAAAAAAGCATTGAGCATGTCTAAGTCTTTATAAATGGGGTGTGCGTAAATCGAGTAGAAAGAGTATTAAATTCATTCAATTTCATCAAAAATATGTGCCAAGTCTTGTAACTCTGTGTTTTACTCAGTCCAATTGACTAACTTATTAAATAAGATAGCATAAAGACATAACTCCATTCATTCAATTTTCAATGCTACAATTCAAATTAATTAAATTCTGTTTTCTTTCGCATTTGGGTTGGAGAGTCAATTACGAGGACCCTTATTTCGAATTCATTTATTTTGTATTTTTTTTTTTTGGGGCGTAAAATTACTATATACCACAAAGCGTAAGACACAAAGAAAGCCAAATGGTTATAATCATAAAAGAGGGGTCAGTTTTGCACATTCTATCTTAGCAATTGGCAAAGACGGCCAATTTTATGATGCCAAGTTCACACGCTACTACTGGGTGCTGGTAAATGAATCAATAGGCCGACCCCTCTTTTGTCTCCTTCAGCTCTAAAAGTCTATGTAGTCTTGCTGGCAATCAAAATAATTCAGTATTGTTACAACTTAATTTCAGTTTGAATGTTTCTAGATACATACACAGACATATCATATATATAAATAACATATGTACGTCCGTGTGTTCTTCATTCATAAAGCATGCAGAAACTTTGATTTTACTTGAAAATTTTTGGAATCAAATTAAAGATTTTTTTAGAGTATAATATGTGCAGTTCAGATGAGAGTTAGGGTTCCTATTTAAGACTCTTGACCCCGAAAAGATGAAAAATATAATAGCACGGGGCGCCACCAAAGTTTTTAAGTCAACTAAAAGAGTTAAATCATCAATCTCTTGCTTAATGTCAAATTAATTGGGTTGTCCCCTTTGAAAGTTGTGGTTGCATTTTATCTAAATTCACAAATATTATCAAATATAGAACTGCTATGAAATTCTAGTAGTTTCTTGATCTGAACTCAATTAACATATATTTTAAAAATTGAAATTTTATTATCTTTTTTGAGTCCAATGCAATTTTGACATGTTTTGCAATTAAAATTGAAACGAAATTGGTTAATGGGATTTTGACATAAACTTTTTAGAGATTTCAAAGATTTTTTTGGATTGATATGAAAGGTTTTGTTGTCTTTTTTTTCTCCTTTTTTATTTATTTATTTTTTTTCACTCCTTGATTTTGATAGATATAATTCGATTCCAGTCAAACTGACCAATAAATAAATAATGACACACATAATTAGTTAGAGCCACGTTTACCAACAAACATAATAAATAATGACACGTATAATCCATGAGCTCATTATCATACCATTAATATTGGTAGCATTACATAACGTACATTGACTGAAACAATTTAATCACAGCCTGTATGTGTTGAATTTTCGGATTTTCATTATCCATGCGTTCATAGTTACTTATTCTACAATTTTATTCTGCAATTGATCTTCAAGCAATATTGCGTTCAAATTGAATTATTAAAATGTAGAGAACTCTGCTCTCTTTTATATCATTTAGAAGTACCCCAAAGAAGCTTCTACGCGGAAAATATTAAGAGAATGATAATGGAGATGAACCCATATGACCAATTTTTTAAAAATAATCCCCTTTCATATATAGTCGACCAATTTCTTTACATTTTTTTTTAATTTTCTCGTGTAATCAAGGGCATTAAGGAAGATTCTTGTAGTCTTGTTGCCTTGTAATCTTATATTATAATTAACAAATAACAATATTGAGAATTGAAGATATGACGTGCATCCAAATGCAATCAATTTCAATTAGATATTCGTTAATCACTATCAATCGATATATATAACTCGTTTATTATTAGAATGTTACTTCTGTATAATATTGTATACACATCTATTTATTTAAGCATTGGATAAATATGATATCACTTGAATCATGCATCAATCATCTAGTAGCGATTAGTATCACATCAATTTGTACGCAATTGTTTGTATAAAACAGGAGCCAGTGAGTAAAGACCTATAAAATTTTAAAGAAATATGAGGGCTCAAATTGACATTTATCTCGTTTCTATATAATTTTATCATTTGGACCCCTCGAATTCACTTTGTTGTTAAGGCCCTCCCCAACTTGTTATTTCTATATTATAAACCTCCCCGTACCAAACCCAAATCCCAATTTGTAGAAAATAGTGTTATCTTTAGTAATACTTTTTTTTAGGAGATCTATTGCTCATGTTATTTACAGTCATACATATACCGAGACCCGTTTATATCAATTCGGATATGACACCGCTCATATTTTTAATCCTCTCAAATATTCGAGGGACGTCAACTTCCATCCTGGGAGAAAGATTACCCCGTTCAGATTTTTAACCCTCTCAAATATTCGAGGGACGTCAACTTCCATCATGGAAGAAATATTACATTCACTCAAGTTCTGAGACTCCAAGAAAAAAATTATAAATTAAACCTCTACAATTCGTTTGCGGGGCTCAAATCTCCTCCCTCACATTTGTGAGTGAGGGGCTCTAACCACTTAGGCATAAGTAGTTATCTCTAGTAATACTTAAGTTCCATCTAGCACAACAGTCATTGCATATGAAATTGTAGACCTTCTAAACGATATGCTTAATGGATAGTGATGTAATTGGTGAGTTAATAGAATAGTGAAATGGTGGTATTTGGTGAGAGTGAAACCTAAATGGGGAACAGAGCACATGAAGATGAACGTGTAGGACGGAAAAAAAAAAAAAGATGTATACAACTCAGACGACAAACTTTACATAACACCATGTGGGAGGCACGTGAAAGGAGCGTTTCATTTCATATTCTATTTTATCATTCTTCACTAGTGCTGTGTTGGCTAAACTAAAATGACATGTCACCTACAGAATCTTGCTTGATTTTCATTTATATATCTTCTGACTTTTGGATTCATTTCTCCATTTCTAAAGTGAAATTGGTTTTATGGGTCGATCTGAATGTGTGACAATTCGATCCCTCAATCACGTAAAGACATCTAGCGTTAATGTACAAGTCCTATTCATGTTTGCTTAGTTTAGATGGGGTTGATTTGTCAATTGCGAACCTAAACTGTTAATTTCACAGGATAACCAGGTGAAAAGCGATTAGTATAATTGACAAAATTGAATCAATTAGAAAGAGTATGTACAATTATTCATATTGCATTATCAAATAAAAACTTATGACTCAGTTGATTTAACATCTACAACTACCTCTTATGAGTGGTTCAACAGAGATGAGGCTTCTGGTCATGTCCTTCAGCCAAACAAATAAATATTAAAAATTAAAAAGGAGGGACGATTCTTTAAGTTCACTATGATTATTAGGTAAATATCACTGCTACAATTTTCCTGAATGTGCTGGATAAAACACTTGGCCATGATGAATACTGATCAAGAAAAGCAAAACAAAAGCTATAAGGGAAGTCAATAGCGCAAAAGACTCTTGTGAATTTAACAAAAGAGGTAAGTAGGTAACTAGGCATTACACGGCCCAACATTTTGTTTTCTGTATGACCACAAATCTCCTTTGGGGAAAGATCCAAAAAATAATTGAAAATCTTGTTCCCCAATTCTCATGTATCAGTATAATGTATAATAAGAAAAACAGTAGTTGTTAAGCACAAGAAACAACGAGGTGATATCCGATTTGAACTTGATCCGCTCGGCCATCAACATTGCCGACAGGTTCAAATTCAGGTGACCCCAAGATTAGAATATCAAAACCCAATGCAATTAATTAATTAATTAGATAGCTTTCGGTTTTGTTGTGTTTGCAGGTTGTACTGCACTTACTGTCACTTTGTATTTTGCTCCCCAGATGGCCAGTAATGTATGATTTTTTTTTTTTTTCATATTTGTAGAGTGAACAAGAACCTGATAAATGAATTATTCAAGTGGCAGAAAAAACCAGAAACGAAACAGACAAAGGTATCTGCAAAAGTTAGTATAAGAACCAGTAGATGACAAAATAGCACATAAATCTTGATATGTTAAGCTAGCCTCTTATCGTTGTCTAAAATGTCTGTTGTTCCTGGCTTGTTAGAAACTTAAAACAGTAGAATTGACAGCAATCATACCTTGAATTAAGGCCAAGTCCCTCCCATCATTAGTGTGAACAAACTTCAATCCAAGAAATGTTAGTCAACTAACCAACTAAACCTCATAAGCATTCACATCATAAGCGACACCATCCCCACAAGAAAAGTGCAAATGATTCGATGCGTAACAAATTTTGAAGAAAATACCCACTAGCTAATCCCATCTTTAAACCCAGCTCATAAATCAATCAATCAGGAACTTTTGAATAGTCTACCCAGGTTGGACAGCTTGTTATTTGAGGCAAGATATTCATTAGTTATTTCACTTTTTGCAATAGATCAGGTGATCAATGACATTTTCAATGCTAATAGTCGAAAACTGAACACTCTTTTGTCAAACACAATTTACAAGAATCCAGATCCTCTCAACAACTTCAGGTAGCTGATAAAGAAATTATAAATAAGAGACTGCATCGCGATGGGCCTACTCATCCTAATGCTTCTATCCCCAAAGGCCAAAGCCATCGTAGGAAAATGTATCCTATGTTTTATAGATCTCTGTAGCTTCTAATTCAAAGCCAACCTAAGTGGAAAAAAAAAAAAAAATTGCACCTCAAATCCTGAAAAATGCTTGTCCGAGTTTGAGTTGAACAGAACTGATCTGTGCTCATCAAATGAATTTTCTGAGGAATTTCAATTGATGAATTTCCAGCATGTTAATTCCCATATTTTTCCTTGATATTCTTGCTGCACTTCTAGTCCCACTTGAGAATAAATTTATAAAGCACAATACTCACTCTCCCAACCTAAAGGTAAATTTTGGAAAATAACCGTTCTCCAACACCAGAGAAAGAAAAGCCCCCACAGCTCGGCTACCACAGAGCATTAAAAACTTGACAATAGACTACAGATAGCTTTACAGAAGGCACTCATTTAGATGTTTCATCATTTTTTCCACCTTGCTCAACCTTTCCCTCATCCTCTGGCAACTGGGATTCAACCTTTTCTTCATTAGAATTTAAAACTTGATTTGAAGAATCATTTGTCTCACTAGTATCTTTCTCTGATTCATCATTTAGCTCCACTCTTTTACAGTCTTCAGGCGCCTTCATAGTTTCGGCCTGGAGTAGAACTTGCGAAGGCAAAACAGAGGAAGACAGTGATGAAGCGGCACTACCCAATCCTTTTGAAAGGCATACATACTTGAAAACAAGTTGCTTGTAATTATTTAACAGGTCTTCTACATCACTGATAGTGAGATCACCAACCTGGGCAAACAAGTATGGATATTCCTGAAAGACCTGGCTGGTCTTCTCTTCCTTTAAAAGCATAGTTGCCCCCTTATTTTCCAATTCCGAGAGGGATGGAACTTTTGTTATTGGTTCCTGATCTTTTGCAAATGTTACCTTCTTTACAGACTTTGATTCAGAAGATCTGACCGGTGTCAAATGTTCTTTTTCCTTCGTAGAATTCACTCCTTGATGTTTCGATTGTATAAGTTGTTCTACAGCAATTTGACCTTCACTTTCATCATTTTGATTAGACAGACCATCCATATCTGTTGAAAGACCAGATAGAAGGGCTTGAGCAGATTCCATATTTCTTTCAAACTCAGATTCCTCCATTGACAAGGCTTGTGCATCAATGTTAGAGATGAAAGACTCTGCAGAGAGCATGTTAGTGAAAAAATAGGCTGCTTCTCCAACTAATCGGGATTGACGCCTGTATCTTTGTATATACAATAGATTTGAGTGCAGTTGTGGAGGATTGGCCTGAGAAAAACATTAGTCACGCAAACGAATTTTAATGCCATAGTACAATCTATGGAATCCAACAAAATGACAATTTATAACTGAGTTAAGCAATTTGCTGCACGTGTTAAATTTTCTGCTCCATGTCCTTATTAGACATAGTTTACTACAATGAGTTTGGCCAATCAAATATGTGGAAGGATAATCTCCACTCTTGAAATATTTATATAATATCCATGGTCCAATTATTTGATCATCTTTTACTTTTATTTCAAAAGTTAAAGCTTAAATTTTCAACTAACAAATTTATGAAGGGTAATAAGCAGAAAAGGATATTGGAAAAGATAAGGATTGAGTAAAGCAGAGTTGTACTCCATACTAGAGTAGTGTAGCACACATAAGGGATCAAATGTGAAAATATACCAAGTAAATCATGTAATCACACATAAACTACTGATCTTACCTTGATAGTAACGTAAATTAGGACAGGAAGAAATTCATCAGCTCCAGGGGGGTTCTCGTTTAAAGCTATAGAAGCATTTAGCAGTAAATTGTTGATGACCTTGCAGCAGTTGAGAATACACACAAGCTTGTCTCTTGGAGCCTTGTACATGTTTATCTTTTGTAGCTCTTTCTGTGCAAGCTGAAAATAAAAAAACAAAGATGCTGTAGTAAAACTGTATTCCAGTAAATGAACCTGGAGCAAACATATATTGTTAGGGTGCTCAAGTCGTAGCTACTACTAACTGCTATTGAAATATGAAGAGAGAGAAAACATGGTAGCATGGACAATTTTAAGAGTGAAACATCTAAGTTTAAACTTCTAAAAGCAATGCTAGCTGAAGAAAACAACAGAAATATCTCTTTAAGTACCATATCTTTCATTTAGCCAAAAATAAAGAGAAGGGGAGGTGGGGGGAGGAACAACTACCAAGATGAAAAGATTGTAAATGATTTGCAGTTGGTCCTGGCATATCATGCTGTTGAAGGTTCCACAAACAGTAAACAGAAGCAGAGTTTCTGTAATGATTCTTCATCTTTAATACATATTGGAGTTTCTTATCAAAAAAGGCAGAAGCAGAGTTTGTTCAATTCAAATCTGAATCCTTTTTCTGTTCACTTATTTGTCATTCCTAACATTTTCTGTTCATCCTTTTGCTTTTTGAAAATAGTTCCATAGAAACACAATAAAGAAATATCACATAATCTCAGAGAACACTAAAATAGACATCTTCCTAGTCATCTACATGTGCTCAAGAATGTGTGAGCATTCGGTGAGCTTTGCAAAGCCATTTTCAACAAGAAGAAAATTGAAAAAGCAATTCTCCCTTTTCTTCTGAAAATATACATTTTATAACACTGGTCGAAGATGCTGCCAAGCAAGCATGGAACCTCAGCCCCAAAACTTCGACCGACTCATAAGGCATAGCATTAGGATACCATCTCAAGAGAGAAGTGTTGTATCCATCAGACAGAGAGTACATTGACAAGGAAGTAACACAGAATTAACACGATAAGAATATTCTATAAGCAATAGCCCAAGTTTTTATTCATACATCACACACAGAGTTCATTGACATGGAAGTGACACAGAATTAACACGATAAGAATATTCTATAAGCAAGATCCCAAGTGTTATATTCACATGTAACATGCTTCAACCATCAACAAGAGTCCAATAAGCCAATAATTCCAATAGAGAAGTATTCTACTTATTAGACAGAGAATAACTTCAAATAGAAATCCCACCACTTACCAGCCATGATGTTTCATTCTGAAAGGATGCCTTAATATCCAAATTTTCTGGACGAACGAATTGCTGAACCAAAGCTATCTTCTCTGAAAGCTGTTCATCAGTTTTAACATCATCGGGAATTGAAGCAAATACACGGGTAAATAACTTTGTCATCACATACTTCTCCAGTCCCTGCAAGTGAAAGAACAGCCGGAGGCAAACAAATCAACAAAAATAAGAAGTATCATCCATTAATTTACCAAGGAAGGAAATCTAATTAAGAGATGAAACTTAAGATGTAGAGTATCGAGTTAAATTTTAGTTTTACAATAAAGTTGATGATGCCATGTCCTATAGATTTCAATTTTTCAGTTATCAAAAGTTTAGTTATTATGTCAAGAAGGTTGAAGCCCATAGTTACTCACTTCGCCAGCACTATCCAGCTCCTCCTCTGAACAACCAGCCCAAAGAGGATGCGCCCTGAAAGCTGCTTCCATATTGGCAAGGAATGACTGCACTGCAGCACTGTCCCTTTCTGGATCAGGAGCATTGTTTGAAAATGAAACAATGAAACTGCAAGAAAGAATTTACCCAAAAATTTGCACATGATTGCCTTGATAAATGCAAAATAAATATTATCAAATGAAAATATGTTTTCGCTCCCAAGAAAGAACACTTGGGAGAGGTTTGACTTTGATGAAAAATGTTTCAAGTAAGCAGAAGTGCTTCCTTATTTAATTCGTCAAGTTTAGCTTAAATAAATGAAAGCACATTTTGGTACTAAATACATGGTTGCTGTTTGTCTAGAGAACACGTTTTTATTTTGAAATGCACTAATAACTGCTTTTTGAAGAAGCACTTAATGCACACTGCAAAATTACATTTACGCACAACTGTTTCCTAGAAAATATTCTCCATTGCATCTTAACTAATAAACCTATCCTATCGAACATTGAAAAGTCTATTAATGCTAACTCCTTTTATGGCAATATGCTCTGACTAAATTCCAGCGAATCTATAATTTCACCAACTCCATCACACACAGCATAAAACACTGATCAAATAACTAATGCCAAATCACATTCTATAACAACAACACTGAGCTGAGGGTTCAAATCTTTCAAAAGTGCACTGATTAAAGTTATTTTGCATATTCACATTCGATGATCTACTTATCCTTCTGAAAGTAGAAACTCGGATTCCTTTCAGCTCTTCAAAGTAACAAAAAGTAACTGTGGTGGAGTTCTCGTAGTGCTGCATGTAACTCACAGTTTCAGTTCCCAGCTGAATTACGAGCATTGACTTTTAATTTTATAAGTTAAGAGATCGGACGGACAAGAACAATGACTCAAATTCAAATCAATTAACTAGCATCAATCGTGAGAATTAAAAGCTCAAAAGCAAAGAATTAGGAGTTAGAAGATATAAAGAGAGGGAACCTCTTGATGGATTTGACGAAATCTGCGGCGGAGGGTTGACGCATGCGCTCTAGAAAGTCGTGCAATCCCAAGAACACGTCGGCGTTCTCCATTAAACGTCCACCGCCAGATATATAAGCTTACGTATTACGGGAATCAGTCTCAAGCGAAGACTGAGACTCAAATGTTTTGCGGTTGTGTACGTACAGGTATGATGATTGATTGTAGACAGAAATGAATTTTCATTAGGCATTCGCAAGTCATGGAGCAATAAAAGCTTTGCTTGCTTTGTTCTTGTTCAATCAAATTCGCTTAAGCTCGACCCGAGACGGATGATGAAAATCAAGATTCATAAAACAAGCCCGGTAAATAAAGCAAGCCCGGCCCAGGAAAACCTCGCATTAAACGAATTTTCAAGTTTTCATTTTAATAGTTTGTAGTCCCAGCTAATGGCTAGGACTCTATTCTCCGGCTAGCAGCAGCCTAGCACTCTATTCTCCTCCCAATTAGGCAAGGCAGATCATCTCTTCAAAAACTATGAGTAAACATATCAGTATTTCATGCATGAGAGTTGCCGCATGATAATAATGAGTTTGTTCACTTCTAATTTTCGGGGACGTGCATAAGTTTCCCAAAAAAAAAAAAAATTTAGGTTTAGGTGCATACACATTTCTCTTACATACTCATGATAATTTCAGCTTTTTACCTGAATAAATGCCAACACATAAATTAATAAATAGAGAAATTAATAAATAGAGCTTGAGCTTCACCGTATATGTATAACAAGAACATACATAGTTTGATCATTTTACCTGAACAAGTACTAACACACGTGCCAAAACATCCTTCAATACTGCAAAGTGAATGCACTATCGTATAAAATTATCTGAAGCAAAAGCTTGCACTCTTATCCTAAAATCGAGGTAGTGCATGCATTGTCTGAGAGCATTCCCCCAGCATTTTCAGACTAGATAACATTCATGGAAATGCAAAGATTTCTACTCAAAATAGGTGAAGTCGGTTACCAATAGAAAAAATTAAATTCAATCATTGAAATTGAAGCAGAAATGATTCTATTTATATGAAAGAAATTTGAGGACAAATATAAGTGGTTGTTCACAGTCCTTTTTGACAGCAGTACAACTACTAATTACATTCAATTCGTATGTTGACAAAATTATAAAAACAAAACATATAAATTTAAATCTTTGTATAAATACCCCCCTTGTATCCTCAAAGAAGTATAGGAACATATGTTGAACACCGTCAATTTTCATAGATTCACATACAAGCAGGTTGAAGAATCATCTCCTACGCATCAAATGCACGAAGATTTTTTGCTTTCAAAAACTTTACGTGGAATCACCAAAATGATGGAATTTTTATTGGACTTGCATTTCCCCTCTACATATACTTCTTTCCCTACATCAACTCTCTCATTGAATGCATGTTTGTCTGTGAAACATGCATCCACTGTTACTGATTCAAACACGAACGCCCCAAATAGCAGCATCCTCTTCACCACATTTTTCATGAACACTTCTTAGTCTTTCCACTGACTTGCAGATTCCACTGCAGCTCCAATCAAATGATGCAATGCAAACATTACCAGCTTGAGCTTTCCACTCACAATCTGCAGAGGCAGATCTAATTTATGCAAGTAAAATTAAAGAAAAAAGAGAGAGACAGAAACATGCATGACCCAACCTTTAAAATTTCCAACCTAATATATGCACTTAGAATGTCCAGATGGTGCTGATCTTTCAAGAACCATTAAATATCTGTCATAATTCCAATAACAAACCTTACCTAATGGTATAATATAACAATGCAAAAATATCATTATTTACCATTTTTAAAATGAATCCCAACTTCAGTGTATTAAACCTACAACTTAACCTACATTAATTTACTTTTGTTATTGCTGGGACATCTCTTTCCCCTCGTTGTACACTAGAACACAAGCAAAAGACAGAATAGTAATTCATTCTTTTTGGAAATGTTACCTGGAGGAGTCCCACAACACATACTGTGGTCATCGATGTGCTCGACCTCCAGACCAATAAACCACGAACCAAGTGACACATCTTCATTGGCAAACTTATGCAATATGGGCCTGCAGTCACAAACAGCACCTCCAATGACTTAGTTCAGCATAAAGTAGTACATTTGAGCATGTTAGACAGTGGACCAAAACCCCAAACATGGTATCTTTTGGATAACAGACAAGGCTACTTCAAAAAATAATTCCTAATTCTTACTGGTTGATAGAAATATATGTGGCAAGATCCTTCGAAATGGCATAAATCTGCCCAGTTGCATGCCGGAAGTATTTGTTCCCATCCTCGCCAAATTTCCAGTACTCTGGCTCATGGTACTTGACATTCCTAGGGAACATTATTGAATTAAATCAGATTTACATAACATCAGTACAGACCCAGAAAAATAAACAGCAACAATCTAGTGAATATAAAAGAAGGAAATTACTTTTGAGAAAGAACAGGTCCGGATTTCATACACCCAATATATACTCGAGGCTTTGAACGGTGACGAGAAAGAGTAGTTGCTAGCATACCTACACAAGAAAGACAAGGATATTCGACGTCGCAAATGATACAAAAAAAAAAAAAAAATCTTCCTTGCAAAAGGAAGAAAAATGGTTAAAATTCAATTATGAAAAGTAAAATGGATTGGTTGCAGAAGCAAATACCAAGATTTACATGGACATCGTCATCCACCTTAACATAGAAATCAGCATCCCATTTTGCAACAGCAGTGGAAAAGAAAATCTTTGTTTTTGCAGACAATTCATGATATCCTTCAATGTGCTCCTACAAGATTACAGAAGATTGGCAATAAAATTCTCACAAAGTATCATAGATTTTGGGGAATAGAGAAAACAGCCATGTTTACTTCTTACCAGCCGTAGGAAGTCCTTGTGCTGTGCATCTTCTGAATCAATAGCTTTATCTAAAATGCTATTGGATGTCGCACTGAATTAAATAAAAGCAGGTATATCAGGTTACTTCCCAATTTTATATTTAGAACAACATTCTGTCAAAGTTAGTGACCATCAAAGACACGACATTGCCAATTAATTTTACAGATAATGCATTCTCTAGAAGCACAAGCAGAAGCAATCATGATGTACCAAGCCATATCGAAGGAAACTGTTCCACACATAGGCTTTTGATAGAAAAAAGCATATCTTTCCTCTAGAAGCAAGCACAAAAGGTGAAGTAGATGTAGCAGACACTTAAATAAAAAGATTTTGAAATCAAAAGAGTGCTTCCTTTTAGCTGCTCTAACACTACTCTTGCACAATTCATGAAGCTAGCATTTTTAATCAAAAGTAATTTACCTGTGGCCAATCATGAATCGGATGACTATTCCCTTCTCACGTTCTAATTGAATAAGTTTTTCCCCTAATCAAACACAGAAATAAATGCCATTACAAACAAGCTCATAACAACAACAACAACCAACAGCAGACTACCGCATAATTCAAATCCAATATACCTTGAGGCATCCAAGTGTCCCTAACAGAATCACGTCGCTTCCTACTACTAAAAGCAGTATTAATTCCAATAACCATGAAAACTTTTGGCCTTGTGGAGTCCATACTTGCATTGGCAGCAGAACTTTCCAAGCCAGGCATTTCCTGACTACTCCGGGAAGCAGCCAGCTCCATCTGAAGCTGCGCAATCGTCTGGTCCAAAGTCCTATCCGATTCAACAGAACCATCACTGGAAGCATTCCATTGTCCATGTAAACTAATCAATTTTCAACTCAATTACAAAATGAAATTAAATTTCTACTTACTGAATTGCTCCACGGGTTTTCAAAACTTCCTTCGCCACATCTTGATCTTGAAAAGCTTTCTGATAAATTATAGATAAGCAAAATTAACGAAGTCAAATAACTAATTAGATAATTAACAATCAACGTACGTATAATAGTGAGACAAATATAACATACTTTAGCGCAATCAGTTGAAGCAACTGGCACTTGCTGCTCTCGTCTGCGCACGTTTAGCGATGGGCGTCCATCCGATTCGGGTGGGTTCCACGTCCTGATCCAATCAGCAACCACTTCATCAGCAAAAATAGAAAAAGAAAGATAAAATCACTTAACATAATAGTTTTTCTTGTGTTAAAAAAAAAAACATACAAGTTGCTGAAGAGAATCCCGAGAGCAAAACAAAATAAGCATATAAAAGGAATCCATTTTGTGGAAACAATAGTAGTAGTACTCGTTCGATACTTCATTTTCTCTCTTTTTCTTTTCCTTTTTCCCTCGGAGCAAACAAGAAAAGAGAGAAGAAAAAGAAAGCGCGTGAAGGAGGGAAGATGGGGGTTGAAAAGTCGTGACTGGCTCCGATGATGAAGATGCCGAAGATTGTGTTGTATGTGAGCTCCTTATATAAGAAGTTTAAGCTGACCTCATTTTTAATTTTTTTAAAATTTCTTTTAATCAACAAATAATGTGATTTTGAAAATGAACGTTGGGCCGTCAAAAGGTTAGGCGAAGCATGGAAATAGGATGTTAAAACAACGAAACGAAATTATGCGGGGTTGTGTCCTTGTAGGTGCGGCCCAATGGCGTGGAAATCACGTCGACGCCACTCGCGAGTCACGCCTCCAGTCAGCAATCGCAAACATCTCCCCGAACCGTAACATGCGATGGCCATCGCTACGGCGTCGTATTGGCCCAGGCGAGATACATTCATACATTCTCTTGTTTCTTTCATTTTTTAACCGTAGAATAATTTTTTTTTTTTAATTACACTTTACCTATCGTCTTTTATCTGATCGTAATCATACATTCAAAGTTTCCTCACCTAAGTTGCAAATATATCATAAACTTCATTTTACTTTTAATATGATAAAACTTAGATCGGTTCTATATATTTAAACTTATCATTTAATGTTATAATTGGTAGGATTTAATTTAATAGAAATTGTTTGTGTTTGATAGGGATATATTTTTTTTACTAAATAAGTTTTTTTATATTAATGGCCTATTTTAATATATATAATCGATGAACATATCACTTATATCTTTATTTTCATTCACATTTTATAATAATAATTATTAGTTAAATCCGACTTCATCAAACATCGTCACCTTTTCTCTCTTTATCATAATTGATCGCCGATAATAATTAAAATATTTCTTGTTTATTGAAGATAAAACTGTTTGTTAACTAAACCAATTGAGTTTTATCAAATTTTCTACAAGAACATGATTCGGGAGTAAAAAATTAAAATAAAACGTACACCAATATTATCTCCGACGGCCAATCCTAATACCACCGAACAGAACAATTTGTTGGTCATTTTCTTTGTCATGACAAATTATTGTTCTGGTTTTACGTATTATACTTTGATTTCAGTCTTCTAGCCGTCGTTAACAAGTTCAACTCGTTAGTCAAAGCAAGACAGTTTTCAAAACCGCAGCCAAAAATCTATAAAAACAGACACTATATTGTGTTGATATACTGTTTATTTGTGGCAAAATGGTTTGATGATTTTCATTGTTTGTTACCGAACTTTGTTTTGCTTTGTTTTTGTCTAATTTTGTGATGGCATATGTATGGTTATTCTGAGATTATTAATTTCGTTAGGAAACAAAAAGAACTACCCATTCTAACATTCTATTTATTTTTAATTTGAAAATATTGCACAGCTCTCATCATCAAATTATTCAACCTCTTTCTTCTTCTTTTTTTTAAATAAATAATCATCTACATATCTCTTATGAAATGGTTATATTCACAAATTGAAAGTAAAACCGAATCAAGTGAAACTAAAATTTAAGTTAAACTTAGTTTAAATCTGATTTACTTTGAGTAATAATAGATATTTCGAATTTTTTGTCCTAAATTTTATACTAAATGAACGTGTCATTTATTAAATAGTTAGTAATTATTTATAAGATCTAAGTAAATTAATTATATTATCTCACCAACCAATTGAGAAATGTCACATCATTTACGATAGTATTTTGAGATAAAAAATTAGAGATGTGTGGCATTATTCATTTATTAAGATATCTCTAATACATACATTTACATTTTCAAAAGAAAAATAATAATACATACATTTACTTGCTTTCTTAGTATTTTAGTATGAAAATTCATTAATTTTACTTGTTGTTTACTATAATGGACATCTGTACGTCTATATTTTATTGTATGATTTTACTTTATATTATACTTATATTTTTGCTGAATTGAAGGATTTATGTTTCAAAATTATTCAACTATTAATAATTATCACATATTTTAATTAAAAACTTATGGAAACAAAGTAACTTAACACATGAATCAATAAAAGAAATATGTATCATATTCACAATATGACTGCAACCTATTTTTTTCTATCATATGATTGATAAAAAAATTTCATGTTACCGTACAAGAACACCTGTGACCGATGGGTGAGTTTGTCTAATTCTTGTTACTCAAGATTTTGACCACAAAAAAATCGATTCGCTGACATCCTTTGTTTTCCACGTTTACTAGATTTATAATAGTTTTCATATAGCAGCCGAACCTAATTTATCGTTAATGAGTGAGCTTTTATTCTCCATCTGAAAAAAAAATCTAATATAATACTTGCAAAAGCATTTTTCATTTGGTCATTGTGTATATTTTGTCTAATACGTGTTGACAATAATAGCTACAACTGTGTTTATTTTATGGCCAAATTGTAGGGTGGAACTAGGAAGAGGTGTTATTTCCAATATTTTTGTCAATTACGTGGACATTCAAATTTTCAATCTATTTTGGTTTGGGGGGGGTGGGGGAGGGTTGGGGAACCAGACTTAGACGGTTGGACTTAGGAGCTAGGACCGCCCCAAGAACATCGATGATGGGCCTTTCATGGGCTGGAAGAGGCCTCTTTTGTTCCTTCAGCTTGGACAAATTCAAATTTTCAATCTATTTTGGTTTTGGGGGGGGTGGAGAACCAGACTTCGACGGCTGGACTTAGGAGCTAGGACCGCCCCAAGAGCATTGCTGATGGGCCTTTCATGGGCTGGAAGAAGCCTCTTTTGTTCCTTCAGCTCGGCCGGTCGAGCCTCTTTGTTATTGCACTTTCTAGGTATATTAACTAGCCCCCGGTTTTATCTGTTTTGACCCCGGCAATCAGAATTCTTTTAGATCTGGGTTTGTTAAGGCATACACCGCGTCTGTATGGTATGGTTCACTTTGGTTTTTCGTCGTCGTTTGATGAATGTAATTTACACGGTAAATTAAAAAAATGAAATTTCATGAAAATGTTCGTAATTTTTCGAAATGTATTAAAATATTTTCTCTAATTATAAAAAATAAAGTTATAATTTTTACTTGCTATTAAGGTCTCAACGGAGTGGTTTCCCTTTCTTGTTCTTTGATTGGCCACATGTATTTAAAAGGATTGAAATCATTAAATATATGCAATTTTGGCTTTGTTCACTTATATTTTCTTAAAATTTTTTTAAAAAAAAATTTCAACTTGTGCGAAAATGATAGAAACTGAACAACTAACAAATGAATTTGTGAAATGAATTTGTTGAGAATAATTGCACACAATAATTGGATTTTAATGAAATAAATAAGTGATGGTGATCATGACGCGCGAAATACCATGGAATAAGATCTGATATTTTTTATGAAGATTCCATAAATATTTCATTTCAAAAATAAAAAATTTGAAACAATTGAATTTTTTTTTTTTTTTTGTAGATTTGATGTAGTTACTAATTCATGATCTGGCATGTACAAGATGAAAACCTCGTTCAACTCATTTGCTTGATGTTTATCAATTTATAGATTAAGTAATTTGCCTATTTAAATTAAACGTATGTTAAAAAAAAAATTCATACTACACGTACTTTAATTTGCATTTAAAATTCACAAATTATTTTGGGAAGAATACAGCATCCTTGACCATCAAGTAACCGATAGCCGGATAGGACCAGGTCAACATCAAAAAAAACAAGAAACTACGACAATATGGCCACGGCATTATATAAAGTTTCTACAAACATCTAATAAAATGTGTCTTTTAGGCAAAGTTTCTTATTAATTTTTAGGTGATTAGACTTTGGACTTTGAATCAAGGAATATGTCGAGCTTAAGCAAAGGACAGGCGGCTACCTCATCACAAACTTTACAGCATGATTTTTATTTTATTTTTTTGGGGTGATTTTTAGTTTGACCGGTAATTAAATTTTATAAAAAGACTAAAATAAATATAAAATATTATATTTATTATTTTCAAAAGGATAAATGTTTTTTAATCTTTTTATTTTGACTTAAGTATCTCTTAATTGTTATATTTTAAAAAATATTTCAACACATCTATGTTCTTAATATATGTCACACTCTTACTCTTAATTTTTATTTACTTTTATAATAATACCTTTGCTACAATGCTTATGACATTAATTTAGTTATTTATTGAAAAATTAATTAACAAATTAAGTAATAACTATTTATTAGTAAATTAATTAATAAATATCATTATAAAAGAACTAGTACTTTATGTACCCTTGCAATAATATTACTAACTATTATTTTATAAATTAATTAATATTAGCCAACTTTAAATAATATTTAATATTCTTACAATACTCTTACTAATAGTTACTTATAAAAATTAATTTCTAAAATTAATCATAAAATTAAAATAATAAAAAAATTTACATTAGTTATTTTTTTAAGAATAATTTGATAAATTAATATTTTTAAGAATATTGTTGTAAAGATATTATTATAAAATAAAAATAAAAATATAACATATTTAACAATAAAAATATTTAATGTATTTTTTTAAAATATAAAAATTAAACAGACATTTAAATTAAAATATAATAATTAAATAATTATTTATCTCATTCTAAAATTCAATCCTGTGAGGACAAAAGGGTAAATTAAAGAGAAATATAATTTAAAAATTTCCGCAATATGGTCGGTGGGCGAAACAGTTCAAACTTGAAAGGCGCTGAGTTAGCCCTAAACTGGTCAAACCTCTCGTATAAAATGCGCATCCCACCTCTCTAGCATTATCCTCTCTCCGCACCGCACCGCACCGCATCGAATCTAAATCGGAGCTTCGTCTTCAATCTCTCTCTGTTTATATCACCATCTTATCATCTCGGGTATAATATTCAGATCTTTCACTTTTTCTTTTCGTTTCAGTTCTAGTATATACTTCTTCTTTTTTTTATTTTTTTTATCTTTGCTTAATATTGCGGTCTTGTTGTGCTTGCTTGTTTGTTTGAATTTGTAATAGATGATGCGATGTTGTTTTGCTTGATCGGTGCTGTAGTTTTATTGTATTTGGTGTGAATCTTGTGTATTTGTTGTCTAACCATTTAGATCTATGATTTAGTCGGCCTTGTTTTATCTGAGCTGGTAGATTGATTGATGACGATCAGATTGTAATTAGATTTGCCGTGTTGGATTAATATTTGCAACCGCCTGTTATCTGATTGAGTGGATTGATTATAGGATTTTTTTCCACTTGAGATTCATTTATCTTTTTTGAATGATGATTTGTATTTAATTGTGTAAAAAGACAAAGCAATTTGTGACTACAGTGGAAATTTTTTTGGGATTCATTTCCTGATCCATGTTAATCAGTAATTGTAATTTAATTAATCATCGATTGTGTTTGAATTATTGAGAGACGGGATGGAACTTTAGTACTTATGAAATTTGAAATTCTCATGTGTGTGTATATATGCCTGAGTGTCTAATTTAATAATTTAGACAGAGGACTTATTTGTTGTTATATATTTATCATCAGTCATGGCTGTGAATTTTATATTGTCTTGAGGTCTTGAGAACACTGAAAATGTTGTAATAGAGTTGAAGGGTGTTTGTATTTTTCAGTCATGGCTGTTAATTAGCCTATTGCATCCAAATCCCAGCGACATGGTTTGATTTGTATTTTGAATTCGTTATATCTATGTCTGGCACATGCACCAACAAAACTTGACTTCCCTCGACACCGCTCGTGATTTCATGCATGTCAAATAAAACTGTTAATGTGCCAAAGAATCACACACTTTTACTTGAAATCTCATCTCAAATTATAACAAGTTCTTCTAAGCCAATCTGTTAGGTCTGCCTGCCAAGCATGTTTATTGAATTCTCAAACTTGTGATGTTTACCGAATTAGCTGAATTAACTTTTTTATTGTACAATGTAATGAGCATTTGAGCCCTGGTATTTTTAGTTGGTTTTTATGTCTATATTTTTTTTGACAGTTGATATTTATATCTATGATTTTGCTGTGAAACTGTGAATTATGAGTATTTAATACTTTTATTTTGGTCTGTTCTCATAAATGAATGTGAATCACAATTAACTTTTTTTTTTTGAATACGAATCACAATTATTTGTTTCAGAGGAAGTTGGCAGTTTAGTCTGCTGAGTTGCAGTCACAAAGTGGAGAGTGTTAAGTCTGAAGCTTCTTTTATGTCTGAACGGGCCTCTCTCTTTTTGTCATCAATTGGTTTGCTTGGAGAGTATTGCCCTACATCTAGAAAAAAAGCAGACAATTCTTCTCATAAAATTGGCTGCATGCATCTTGGCACATCTGAGGCATATACAACACGTCTTGGTTGCCTGTTTATGCGACCTTTTCCGATTGCAAGGAACTTGTCGGTTGAAGGGGGATTTCTTGTTGAAAGAGACAATACTACTGCTTGTTCATTAGCTTTCTGATTAATCTTACAAATCTATCAAGATGGCCTTGCAAAACATTGGTGCTTCCAATAGCGATGATGCCTTTTATAGGTATAAGATGCCGAAGATGATAACCAAGATTGAAGGAAGAGGGAATGGCATCAAAACCAACGTGGTTAACATGGTTGATATTGCAAAGGCCTTGGCTAGGCCTCCATCTTACACAACAAAATATTTTGGTAATGAGCTGGGAGCCCAGTCTAAATTCGATGAAAAGACTGGAACTTCTCTTGTCAATGGGGCCCATGACACTGCCAAGCTTGCAGGGCTTCTCGAGAATTTCATCAAGAAATATGTGCAGTGCTATGGTTGTGGTAACCCTGAAACTGATGTAATCATTACGAAGACCCAGATGGTCAACCTGAAATGTGCTGCATGTGGGTTTGTCTCTGAGGTGGATATGAGGGACAAACTCACAACATTTATTCTGAAGAATCCTCCAGTGCAGAAGAAAACATCCAAGGACAAGAAGTCTATGAGGAGAGCTGAGAAGGAACGGCTCAAGGAGGGTGAGGCTGCCGATGAGGAGCTGAAGAAGATTAAGAAAGAGGCAGGAAAGAAGAAAGGCAGTTCTGCTAATTCAAAGGATGCTACTGCTAAAGGGGCATCAACCAAGAAAAAAGCCCATTCTTCTGATGATGATCACTCCCCATCTCACAGCCAAGCAGATGAGAACGAACCGGCGATTGATGATGCTGACGATGATGATGACATCCAGTGGCAGACAGATACTTCACTGGAGGCAGCTAAGCAGCGGATCCAAGAGCAGTTGAGTTCTGTCACTGCTGATATGGTAATGCTTTCTACAACAGAAGAGAAGAAAAAGTCAGGGAAGAAGTCTCCAGACCGGGAGAGTAAGGGACATGAGAATGGAGCTAGTGGCCCTAACACCCATCTTACCGATCAAATGAAGGATTTCCTGAAGAAAGGTGCCTCTGCCAGCCAATTTAAATCCTTTCTGGGATCACTCTCTGGGACTCCTCAAGAAGTCATGGATGCTTTGTTTGTAGTTCTCTTTGATGGCATTGAGAAGGGTTTCGCTAAAGAGGTGACCAAAAAGAAGAGCTACCTGGCTGCAGCAACTCAAGAGGAGGGATCACAGATGGTTCTGCTGCACTCTCTTGAGTCTTTCTGTGGAAAAGCAAGCCCTGCAGCAGTGAAAGAGGTGGCACTGGTTCTGAAAGCACTGTATGACAATGACGTGTTGGAAGAAGAGTTCATTTTGGATTGGTACCAGAAGGGCCTGGGTGGTGCCAGTAAAAACTCACAAGTTTGGAAGAATGCCAAGCCAGTTATCGAGTGGCTCCAGAGTGCCGAGTCTGAAACTGAAGAAGATTGATTGGTGAAATACACACTGGATCATAAGTATTTGCTATTTACTATACTGCTAGTGGTCCTATAATAAAACCTTAGCGTTTGTGGTCTGTTGTTACTGGTTCTATGGAGATGTTCTGTCCGCAGTTATTGGTGGTAAAATCTGTCCTGTTTAGAATAAAATAGGAACTTAGAGCTGCCGTCTCTGTTCCCGTTGTAATTTCATTGATATTGTGTCTCGGTTTATTGGGTGTGGTCAGCTGTGTCAGTGTCAGTTCCATTGTGGGCATGATATTGTAATATTATTATCTAATGATATTATGGGTATTTCCGTTCAATTTGTTCATTATGTTATATTTTCTAATATAATGTTATCTTTTCAAAACCGGGTTAGCAAAAGGATCTGAAAGCTTTCTGAGAGTAGCTAAAACGAAATGGGATTTAATGCCTGTTTTGTCTCTCTGTCGAACCAGGCATGAACTTAGGCAAATTGTTTTACTCTCTCTTCCCATTAGGCATTGCAGGAAACCGCACACGGCATGAGACATCAAAATCTGGTCCTTCGCCCCATGCTACTTGCTGTTACGGAATTCAAAGCTAATAAAATAACATTTTCCTGTTTTGTCCCTCTGTCTGTCCCCATCAGACAGTCAACCGACACCTCTCAGTCTGACCTTTAATACTTCAACACCTGATTTGTTGATCAATCATCAGTCTTATCAATTACCACCATCTGAATAATTTCTGGACCGGACTCGGACGCAGCCAACCATTATTTCAATATTGTACAAGGGCATCTTAGGGATTCGAAGATACATTCATTCCTCTAACACTGAATAGATCAACATCACAGCTCGGGGAGAATCCCCCCCAACCCAAAAAAAAAAAAACCGTTGTTCTTGAACCGTATTTCCGTATGCGTTGAAAACAACTTTGGCATTCCAATCGTTTCGATTTCAGTCTCATTTAGTCCCTAAATAGAAAACATTAAAACGAGATTCACTCGCCTACATTGATAATAAATATCATTATTGTCTCGTTTACATTAATAATACATGTAATGAAATATACTAATTGAAATTAATATTTTAAGACAGAATATTGTAAATAGTACTACAGAGCATCGGTTAAAAGAGGTGTTAGATTTTCTATGCAAAATAACTCTTTATATTTCTCAAAATATGCTAAAACTGGCACAATACTAATTACCAAGACCGACATAATTAGTTTAATTGATTACGCCTAATAATCAAAGATAAAGCCTCCTCATCGCGTCTGTCACCTAGAAAACGAGTGAGTGTACCAGGCTCCCGTGATGATGATGTCAGAGTAAGAGGGTGTTGGGTGGAGCTGACTGGTAGGGGCCCACATATGGATTCACTGAGTTGTCGTGGCTAAAACTGTAATTTGAAACGTCCAATTAAAAGGAAGCATTTGAAAACAAAATAAAATAAAAGCACTGACTCACTACTCCATTCTTCGACCCCAATACGTCTCTCTCTCTCTCTCTCTCTCTGCCCTCATCAGACACTCGAGCCCACGCTATAAACTCTACTCATACAGCAACTCTCGGCGAGAGAGAGAGAGAGAGAGAGAGAGAGCGAGAGAGAAGCAATGTCGCGATAACCAAAAAAAAATCGGGAAAAAAAAACACTTTCCAGAGAGTTTAGCACTCCCAACGAAACCCTAAGAAATGCCGTCTCAGCAGCCATACTCTCCCGCCGAGCCACGCGCCGTGGACCCCCGCATCTGGCGCGCTTGTGCGGGCTCCTCCGTCCAAATTCCCTCCGTCGATTCTAGGGTTTACTACTTCCCTCAGGGCCACGTGGAGCAATCCTGTCCCTCTGTTACCCTCTCCGTCACGAAACCTTTCATCCCTTGCCTCATCACTCACGTCGACTTCCTCGCCGACCCTATAACCGACCAAGTCTTCGCCAAAGTCGTTCTTAATCCAATAACCGCTCTCGAGCCTTCTAGAAACTTCCTCGAACAGCAACAGGAACAGCAGCCACGAGGCCTCAGCAATGGCAACGTTGACGAGAACAGCGTTGTGGCTTTCGCTAAGATTCTGACGCCGTCGGATGCGAATAACGGAGGGGGATTTTCCGTCCCGAGGTTCTGCGCCGATTCGATTTTCCCGCCACTCAACTACCAAGTTGATCCTCCTGTCCAAAACATATCCGTCACCGACATTCACGGCGCCGTTTGGGAGTTTCGCCACATTTATCGGGGGACGCCGAGGCGACACTTGTTAACTACCGGCTGGAGCAAGTTCGTGAACCGGAAGAAGCTAATCGCCGGAGATTCTGTCGTTTTCATGCGGGACTCAAGGGGCAAAATGTATATCGGACTCAGGCGATCCGTGAGGTACGGAAACAATGGAGATAGTGCTGGAGCTAGGTGGCGGGAGCAGACTGGTATGAAAGCAGAGGCAGTGGCGGTGGCTGTGGAAAGGGCGGTGCTGGGACTGCCATTCGACGTGGTGTACTATCCCAGGGCAGGGTGGGCGGATTTTATAGTTAGGGCTGAGGTGGTTGATTCTGCGATGAGAGTTTTTTGGACAGCTGGGATGAGAGTTAAAATGGTAGTGGAGACGGAGGATTCATCCAGAATGACGTGGATTCAGGGCACAGTTACAGCTGCTTCTATGCCAGATAGGGGACCGTGGTGTGGTTCTCCATGGGGCATGCTTGAGGTACAATAGAATGTTTGTTATTTGTGATTTTCTGTATCTATTCTGATTTTGTGTCATTGTTGTGATATTAGCAAATTTAGTGGCTTTGTTTTTTGTGTTAGAAGTGAAGCCTGATTTTAGGGAGTCAGTAGTGTGTTTTAGTGAGCATTTGGCTTTCTTAAAAGCAACTTCAAATTGTTATTAGGGCTTCTCTGTCAAATTTGCAGAGTTTTCACTGAAATATGTGAAAGTGAGTCTATAAGTGCTTGATAGATGTTTCATAACATGCTGAAGGTCAATATGTTTGAGAGCAGTTTCTACGAAAATACTACCAAATGCAGCTTATCTGATTCATGATTGATTTGTACTTTTAAAGTGCTGGATCCCATGATCCCAAGGTGCTTCTGCAGCAAATCCGTGCGCAGAGTCAACTTATAATCAAAATATATTGAAAAGAATGATCTACATATAAAAGAACCAAATAATGTGCAGAAAGTGAAGCCAATATGCTCTATTGTCCCCAAAATGGGAGAGAATCAAGTTTTTTTACAAATTTAATCTTCAAATGAATAGACTGCCTAATTTAAGGCCATCGAAGTGAATTTCATGCCAAAAAAGCAGTTTGTTTGTGAGATCCTTAACCTTGCCTCTGACAATGCTGGTTTGATATCTCTGTTTACAAGTTAGAGGCAATTAATAAGCATCGTAAAATAATAGTTCTTAATATTGTACATTTTCTTTTGGTAATTTGGTGGAACCAATAGTCTCAATAAACTCTTGAGAGTTGTATAGCTTTTGTATCTGTTCATGGGTTTATTATGAGGTTATCATTTTATACGATATAGATTCATGTTTTGTATGGAGCATTGCACCCTATTTGATACTGCAGCAATATTGCGCATGGACTATTGTTGCCAATCCCTTAGAAAGATTCACAGCATAAATAGAGTATTTAATATTTGGACAACAAAATTTTGTGCTAAATTTAGGTCATCATGAAGTCAGATGGTCAAAGAGCTTGTAGGTTATGATTAATGGCGTGTCTAATTGCAACTGGTATTAGAATTTTGGACCCCAAGTGCATACAGTTTATTTCCCTTGTTTCTGTAAATGTATGCTTAGATAATGTCGTTGAACTGTGCCTGAAAATGATATTCTAAAGCTTTTATGCACTTTCTACTACTTGTATATATGAGGCCTATGTTTTGCACTTTCCTAAAATAGTTGAAATTGATGAAACTTGAAAATGAAAAAGTGTTTATTTTCTAGCATAACAGTATGTTATTTCTAAGAAGCAGTTCATTTTTGTCCATGCTTGCTTTTTCCTTTTTCTCATAAAAATTAAGAACAGTAGATTTTATGACAGTTTGATTCTGTGCGGTGATGACAAAACAAAGGAACTAAACTTTATTCTGTAGCCTTCAAAATATTTTCACCCATTTACCTTTTGGACAATTTAAGATTTTGAAGTTTTATGTCACAGGTTACTTGGGATGAACCTGAAATTCTGCAGAATGCAAAGAGAGTAAGTCCCTGGCAAATTGAATTTGTTTCTCCCACACGACCACTTCATACTGCATTCCCTCCGGCAAAGAGACTGAAATTTTCTCAGAATTCTGGATCAATGACTGATGTAGAAGAGGAAATCTTCTTTCCAGTGAATGGTTTAAGCAATTCAACAGTGGGGTGCCTGAACCCTTCATTGTTGAATTATGATACTTTTCCTGCTGGCATGCAGGGAGCCAGGCAAAATCCTTATAGCTTATTTAGTTTATCAAACTTCATAAGCGAGAATAATCATCAGATGTCCTCTGGTGGTATCTTTGGCAACAACATGGTGCCAAAGTTGAGACGTGTGTCCACTGAGCTGAACATTGGCAGTTCACAGTCTGACAACTTATCACCTGATAGCCACAGTAGTGTGCATTCCTTTGGCACTGAACTTGGTGGGAACCAGGGCTGCAACTCGACAAAAGTTGGTGTTGGGTCAATTCAGTTGTTTGGTAAGATCATACATATGAAGCAGCCTGTTGAAAGTGGTTTTGGTGATGTTGTTTGCGCGGATGATGATGGTAGTAAAGGGTTCAGTGAAAGGGAAGATGTGAATTTGCCATTGGATCTGTCCTTGACTTACACACAACTGCTCAACAGGTTTGGTATCCAAGGTCGTGGCTCAGAAGTTGAAGATGAAGTGGTTGCTGAAGCTTGCTCTTTATGAAAAAATAATTGTGCAATGAAATGCAGATATGTTGCTGTGCAGGTATGCTTTTCTATGAATTGACTCTTCTAGTTTGATGAATAATGAAAAATTCAGTTGATGCTTATTACTGTTAAATTTTAGTTTGTTCCGTTTCATGATGCCGTTATATGTATATTAACCTATGATGCATGTTATATTAAGGGCTTTATGTTATGCTATTTCTTTGTTTTTTGGAGTACAAGAAAGCCAGTAGTCCTGTGGTATAACTTTGAGTGAACTGTTCTTCTGTTAGCTTTTGGGGTTATTTAATTATTACCAACTGTAACTTCTCTTTTTAATGTCTGAATTTGCTGGATATAGAAAGGAAGACAACAGAAATCGTCTTTAATTGCCTTTTGCATTCTCTTACGTGGAGCATATGAATTGTTGAATAACAGAAGCCTTACTTAATTCTTCAAAATTGTATTTTCCCTCCGTTAATTACTAATCTGCATTTCATGTTGTAGTAGAAGATAAATCTGGAATGTCTGCTAGGGTTATTAGGTCAAATACTCATCAAATTTGTTATTAGGTCAAATACTCATCAAATTTGTTATGTTGACCAGGTGGTGCTGTTGAAAACTAAAAAAAGGTTGGCTGGTTCTTAGAAAACCTTAAATTGATTGGTTGTGGTCAATTGGTTGTAATGCATTTGGGAATTTTAGTAATTTTAGGTCATTGGTTTTGACCACTTCTCATCCATGGATCTGAATGAGCGCTAATGAATTTGGAAGCTAGAAATATTAATTGGCTAAATATTATTTATTTCCTTGTCAACCCTGATGAGGAAATTTATTTATTGTACTCTTATTGTGTTTTTTATGCTTTCATTACTGCTGCATTATGACATTCTCTATTGAATTTTTTTTTTTATTTTGCAGGTACTCTGGCAGGCGGAAGCAGGGAGATGACTTGGTGGGCCTCGTCAGTTCTAGTTTGTGTATGCTAGTTTGTTTAGGTGGTTATGATGAAAACTTGGGGCTATTGTAGACTTAGTTATAACAGTTAAATCAAGTACTATATGTTGGTGTGGGAATTTCATATTGCTGTGGAATTATGGTTTTGGTTTTGGTTTGTTTCTGGTAACTTGGTTGAGTTTGTTTCTAGAAATAACTCTGGTTTTCCGCAGCACAACCCGTGGCCAGAAAAGAAATTTTTTTTCTGGTCAGAAGCAGAATGCTTGCTTAGGAACATCAAATATGTGTAGTGAAAGAGGATGTGCAAAATGCTTTTTACTATATTATGCCCAAGTTTTCCTCACCTCCAGGCAAATCAGAAAGATGTGTAAATACAGGACAACGCTATTCCAACTGGATGCCCTTTGATTTTTATGACGCTATTTGAATGGAGGATTTGGTTTAAGCTGAAAGGAATTGTTACTGCTTCATAATAAATGTAAGCGTACTGATTTTTTTTTTTTTAAAAAAAACCAAAAACAAAAACAATGATATGATGAGAAGGCAATTGAACTGCGTTGCTTTTGAGCACTCCAGAGAAAATAGATACTCCTGTGTTGTAAGATATCCCATTCTTCCCTTCAAAAACCGGGATCTTCCGAATACTGTATACGGCCATAACTACGAGCTCTACTAGATGAATGCATGCCAAATGTGACTATCAGGCTAATGTTTCAACTTCAGATAACGAATTGAATCTCCAGTAGAAGTGAAATTCACCTTCTTTTTTCTTCTGAATCAATCTCGTAAAATCCTTTCTAGTGGACAAATTTGTACTATCAGTTGGCTTGAAACTTTTGAGAAAGTGCTGAATGAATGAATATGTTTTTAATTTTTAACTTTTGCTGAAGCCATTTTTTTTAAATTTAATTTTCAAATAAACTAAATGAGCAAATAAATAAAGGCATTGCTAAATATTATTTCCCACCCATCCCAACCAAAAAAAATAAAAAATAAATTATCAACTAGCATCCGAAAGTCCGGATAAATCTAGAACATGATAATAACGGAGGGGCGACAGGGGACGGGGAAGGCAGCACCCATTTGGGAAGCGAAACCCTTTGGTGTGAATATTGAAAACATAAAAAGCTAAATTGAGAAAGAGAAACAGCTCTTGACTAAAAGCGTAAGCATTAATCAATTATCAATCAGTCGAAGTCAATCGAATGGCTGTTGCGCTCTCAAACCACTCATTCTCAGCTTCTCCGCGCCTTTCTTCTTCTGCTTCTCTGTATAGACACAGAAAAGCCACCCTAGCCCTTCACTCTTTCAATCGGAGACCTGCTCGCTTAAGCCTAGGACTTCCCCTTCGCAACAATACAGGGCCTGGCTTCAAGTCTTTCTGCGCTGTACGCTTTTCTTTTTATCGACTGTTTGGAAATACAAATACTGAAGTTTAATGCAAACTTTATGGTTAAATTGCCTCATCTAAGATTATGTAATGTACCTTATGGATTTTATAACTCGATTGTTCAGTTGTTATCATGTATTACTTCTTCTAGGCTACATATTTAATCATCCATGTTGTTACATATTTAATTGTTTTTGTTGCTTTAATTGGAGTTTGATATGTTTCCATGCCATTGTTTTAATGTCGTGCAAAGTGTGTCTTGTAAACAATGAGACACTATTCCGTTTCATTTTTTCATTCCCAGTTTTATTTAGATAATTTGTACTCGGGCTTTTCTTGTTAGATAAATAACAAGGAGGGTTTCCATGATGGTGAACAAACCTCTGGAAGTGAAGCATGTCAGAAACATCTGTTGAATCTGAATACATTGGTTGAAGCCTACAAGGAGGCTGTGTCTAATGGAGATGAAAAGGCTGTATCTGATATCGAAGCTCGAATTTTTATAGTACAAAATGAGAAGAATGAATTGTTACAGAAAGTTTCATCACTATCAGCGGAGATAACCTCTGGGAAGGAGAAATGCATCCGCTTGCAAGCAGATTTTGAAAATTTTAGGAAGAGATCAGAGAAGGAGAGGCTGGCTGTAAGGTCTGATGCCCAGGGGGAAGTGATTGAGAGACTTTTGCTTTTGGTGGACAGTTTTGAGAGAGCAAGACTGCAAATCAAACCAGAGACAGAAAAGGAGAAAAAGATAGATACAAGTTATCAAGGTATATATAAGCAATTTGTGGAGATCATGAGGAGCATGCAAGTAGCTGCAGTGCCAACTGTGGGAAAACCTTTTGATCCCTCGGTGAGTGAACCTTGGAGACTAATTCTGTTTGCATTTCTTATTCTTTTAATCTGCTACTGCATCCACGCTGCATGAAATTCATTTGCAAGCAGTTTTCCGCTTATAATATACAAGGATTGGTGTAATTTATGGAAGTTCAAAAGATTATCTATATTTCATTTTTTCATATTCTCTTTTTTGCTCATTTTAAACAATCTTATGCAAAATGGCCGGAGCCTGTGCCATCTTTTTGGTTAATGTCATGGAAGGATAAAATAGTTGTGATGCGGAAAATGCATCTGTCTTGAAATCGAGGGATGAATTTGATATGGAGGTTATCTGACATCTTGAGTGAGAGTTTTGAGAAAAAAAGGCTTGAATATCTGCTTAGCAAAACTTTGGATCATTCTACTGAGGTTTTAGGTTCAGTAGAACGACAATTTCTTATCTTTCAGCATGAGAACTTTTGTTCTCTGTACATTCTTGATTGGCATTCTCCATTGAATTTTCAACTCCTACAAATTCACTAAATATCTGATGGTAGGTCTACCTGTTTCCAACTGGAAGTTCTAAAGAAGAAAACAAGTCACGAAACTGGCATTATACTTGTTGAGTTAAAGTGGAATTTTACAATTTATTAGTTACATGTTACGACACTCACATTGTACTTGTTGAATTAAAGTAGAATTTTACAATTTATTAGTTTAGTTTAGTGTTTCTTGCCTTAGATTTGAGGGTGGTATTGTTTATCCTCTTTGCGTGTAGAAACATTAAATTATGGAATTAGCTTTATATAATTCCTTTAGTTCTTAATGACACCATGCGCTGCTTCTTTTTGGATTTTATCCTAAAGTAATATAAAGGTGGCTCCCTTTGATCTTGTAATCAGGAAGTCAGATTAGCTTCATGGTCCGTTATGGTTCCAAGTTCTTCTTTGTGGAGGTTCAGTTATCAGATAATTTATCATGGAGTCTGCATTTGTAGACATTGGCTTATAACTCATACTTTGTAGTTTGTTCCCAGCCATTTTCTGATTTCTTCAATTTTATTCCTTGTAGGTGCATGAGGCCATTGCACGAGAGGAATCTGAAGAGTTCAACGAAGGGATTATTGTTGAAGAAATCCGCCGTGGGTTCCTTCTTGGAGATCGGCTTATCAGACCAGCAAGGGTAAAAGTTTCTGTAGGGCCTGGTCGAAAGAAAGCCTCCGTGGCTACTGAGAAATCTGCAGGGCAACCTGCAACAGCTGCAGGTGTAGATAATCAATAATCTTTTGTTTCACAAGCTTTAGTATTCTAAATAGAGATTTTTTTCCCTTCCATCTGCAGTCTTGGCTAAAAGCATGTTGCATATTTTTATACATCCTTTTGCTACCAAAGGCAAATGTAATCATTCGGTGGAATCATCCAGCCACTCTTTTCAAGTTTTGCATTTTACCTGATTTGTATTGTTTTCAGAAGAGGCTCACCACTACACGAATGACTTGGAACATACTTGTTAATTAATGCGTGTTTGTTGGGGAAATGGAACTTCAACCAATTTTTTTGCCTATGATACCCATTTTCATACCGAACTCAGAAAATTGTCATTCAAAACTCTATATTACTCTTCACGCTCTGAGGATCCCTATACTAGTAATGGGAAGAGAGAGAAACATTACATGTCCACATCCAAAATTAAAACTGAAAATTATTATTATTTTTAAAAGGCCTACTTTTCAAGGGATAAAAACAAATGAAAATAAAATCATTATAGATCTAATGGGTATATCATTGTGATGCTTTGCCATTGCTAATGGGATTCAGTCGGGCATGTATAACTGAGATTTAGATTTTATTTGAGCCTGAAAAATGACAAAAAAGATCTGTGCAAAAAGTCACTTGCAGTAATGTTCGGAATGATGTCTGCAAAATAATGAATTTTATACAATAATAAAAATGTTAAAAAGTTATATTTCTTCTCGGAGTTTCATTTACAAATAAAATTTGCATCTAAATGTAAATGACCGCCTGCCACTCTAAAGAAGCATGTGACTATAAGCTAGCAAAACCCTTTCATAAGTCTTCAACAAGTGCCCTGCCGTCAGAGATCTGAATATAACATTACATTTAATTTCTTCATGGCCTTCAAAAGGAACTGCTTTCCAGACCTTAGTTTGAAAAAGTAATTAACTACACTTGTACAAATTATTTAAGCCAACAATACGATATGAGAGTATCACAAATCTATGTACGGTGGAAATAAATTCCAATCTTCAAACTCTAGGAAATGTGGTCTTTAATTCCCTTGTTGGAATCGAGCGATTAATATGTTTTCTGTACATCTGCTACGTAAAGGCCCTCTCTTAATCCATAAAACATGCCAGAGTTCAAGAAGTCCATCTGAAGCTCAACTACTTTTCTGCATCACCAAGTAATGCTATCATCAGATTCGACAAATCATACAGACTGCAATAGAAGTATAGGAGTGTGATTAGTGTACAACTGCGCGTGTGTCAAGCTCCCATTGGGAGGAGCTGAGCTGTGGAGCCCACAGCCCCCCAATGGGAGCTTGACACGTCACGGACTATAATGTGACTTCGTGCACATGATCAGCCCCCCTAGAAGTATATAATACACTCAATAGTGCTTTTGGATGCCTATAAAATCTTAACAAGCTTCAAATATTGATTTCGTGCAAACAATTTCACAAGAAAGATAGAAACATAAAACATCGGAGTTATATAAGTTATGGCAAAACATCCAAACACTTAGAAAACAAAATCTCTGCTGAGGCCTGCATGAAGGAAGAACTAAAGTCATGGCTACAAATTTAAAGCACACATCCTTAAAAGCTTAATAACCGATCAAAACTGAATGGGATTGTAAGGATGCTTTTGGTCTAATAATCAAGAATACAGAAGAAATCAATCATCTAAGAGTTAGCTGGTTACTTGCAAGGCACAAGCATATCATGATCTTTAAATGGAAAGAAATTGAAATGAAGAGAATTGCCCTGCCTTTCAATTTCAACTTTTCACCATGGCAGAATCAAACGCAAGGTAGAGAACCTCTAGTTCAACAAAATGGTATAAAGAAAAGATAAATGGTAATTGCCCACAGAATGCTTGCAGCTACCATACAATCTTCTTTCGCTGACAATCTAGAATGGGTCTAACATAAGAAACTATCAAGCAAGAATTAGTCTAACTCTACTTTCAATCAATTGAACAATTGAACTCCAGCAACATGCATATTGAGCATATTGCATGGCAATTTTGAGATATGGAAATCGAAGAAAAACGAAGGAATTGTGTGAGAGAAAAAAGTGAAAAGTGCAAGCCAAACAGAAATTGAAAGAAAAGAACACCATGGGATAGTCAGTGACACATATTTCGCTCTCACCCCCTACAAAATAAAACCGCTAAGTTACAAAAGTTTCTTGAATTATATAGAACAAAGTAATATCAGGTTCTTTCCGCTCATCTGTCCTTTCCTTCCTAGCTTAGCTCTTCGATCTCTCTTCACCAATCATGAATTTGATTTTTTTTAGCTTGGGTAGGCATCACTTCTGTTTTGATAGAACTCCACTCTTCCTAGATGACACTGACAATGGAAGATGATCTACATTGTCAAACCTTAGTTCCATTAAAGCATTAAAGAGTCTACAAATAATGTGCTCTGTAGGCAGACCAGATATTCCACAGACTTCGTATGTGATTGATCAATAAATTCAATCATGAAGATATTTTAAACATAAGTAAGCTATCTTAATCATTAGTTATGTTAAACTACACAGGAATTATAACCACAATGTCTTGGAGTCTCAGTAGCATAATCGATGAATGTGACAAGAATAGTAACTAGGCTTCTTGCATTTACATGCAATTGATCTCTTGTGTCTCAAATGATGATTCACATCGCTCAATTCTGAGATTAGTAGGTGGAATCTAAGTGCCAAATATACAATCTTATATGTACCAAAAAAAAAAATGGGTTAGACCGTATTTATATCACTTGCATAACAGCAGCCGTTAAAGCTCTGATACCAGGAGAATTTGGTAATTAATTACACCACAGTCCAAACTATGGAATCTAAAATATTTCTATAAATTACCGGCAACAAATTCAATTCATATAGCTACTCGTTTGTTATAATTATATATAAAAAAAATCAAATTATTGAATTCATCGCAGTATTGGATAATAACAAAAAAATAAAATAAAAAACAGGGCAGAGTTCACCAGTCAGAAGCGGAATTTGTAGCATTGATGCCGTCGTAGAATCTGGAAAAACGACGACGTAGTGGCGGTTTCGGATTGACAGGTTTCTTTCGCAAGCCGAAGATTTCCTGTATTAAAGGAACGTGAACCAGAACTAGCTTCCACGCCAAAAACCATCCTGTAATTTTTTTTTTTTTTAAATTGAGCTTCAAAAATCAATTCTTTACAACAATAGATTGCATAAGATATGTAAGACATAGAAAATTGTTTTCTTACCGAGTAGAATGAAGAAGAGGGCAAAGGAGATGGCGAGAATCGGACGTAGAAGAAATAAATTGAAATAATTCCAGTAATAAAGAGAATTAGCTGAGATTGATGAAGAAGACGACTCCATTGACAAGTTTACGAGCTAACTTCAGCTACGCAAAGTATCTTTTATTTTTAAAATTTATAACGTTTCCAGTTTCTTTTTTTTTTTTTTTTGGAGTGGATGGTTCGGGCTCGTCGAGTGGCCGGACTACCGGGTCTGGCTTGTTGGCGGCTCATCAAACCGGTCCACACCGACTTAAGAATTTGTGCGGACTTGCCACCTCTCTATCTACGTATCACGTATGTATTTAACTCATTTTTAAAAAAATGAGGGATTAATTTGACTATTTTTAAATCAATTAGCTTCCTTTCGAAATTTTGAATTTATCTCACTTTTGACAAAAAAAATTATTAAAAAATAATAATACATTCTATGTAATACGGGCATCTTTTTCATACCGTCTATTAAAACAATTATGCGTTTTTATTTTTTATTTTATTTTTTTAATTTCACCATCTAATCATCGTCTTCATTGATTCATTTCAAAGTAAAAAAATGTTGCTATTTTTTTCTTTTTTTAAATTTAGCTTAAAGACAATCTAATCTCCTCCCTCAATTGGGGGTTGGAAATCCAATGCTTTTATTTACAAGATAAGAGATCTTAGTCAAATAAAAAAAGATAAGAGATCTTGCTCAAATAAAAATTTTCATTGCTAAAAAAAGAAGTCATATTTTGATATAAATGTCTGTGTAATTTTTTTTTTGAAATAAATAAACCATACTTGACATAAGAAACATTGCTATTTTTAATTTGAGTTATGTGTTAAATATTCAAGTTAAACTAATACTTTATCTCTATTTATGATCAAATTTACTTAATTAAGCTTGATTATTATTCGCATGTGATGTCATGAATAACATATATGTGAGTGTTTATGTTAGTTTTTCATTCCAAAGATCACACTTCATTGGTATATAAACGTGTGTGCAAAAAATCCATTGTTTGAAAGTATTTATTATATTTTCATAAAAAAAATATAATGTAATAAAGGTGTGTGCAAAAAATCCATTATTTGAACGTATTTATTACATTTTCATAAAAAATATAATGCTGTATGTGAGAAGATGAGATTGAGTTCAAGTATGGTGTGAAAACTCGAACCCCATACTTGGTTATCCAAACTATGGCTAATTAGCGTGCTCATGAAATATAAATTTACATATTTAAGTGATAGCATCTAATTTATCATTTAATAATATCATACACCTATAAAAGTAGATTTAAGGATGGGCATTCGGTTTGTTTGTTTTTTTTTTTCTGAGCCAAACTGAGTTAAAATTTCTCTATTTTTGATTAAAAAGACAAAAATACGAACGGTTCACAAATAGAAGAACCAATTGACTTGTGCTTAGTTCAACTCAAAACTGAACTAGATCAACAAACCCATTGATTATTTCAATTAAATTTAAAAAATATTTTTAATTAAAAAAACATAAATAATAAAAATTCAATTTCTAACTCCACAACTTAAAAAAGCACTCTCCTCCCTCGTTATCTCTCACAAGTCACACCTCACTCATGGTTCAAGGCAACCCACCCTATCCACCAACGTCACTCTTCAGCCACCCCTTCCACTGCTTGTCTTGCTACAGTCATCTTCGCCTCTGCCAGCCACACTATTTTCGTCAATCATTTGTTACAGTGCTCATCTCTTCGGCCAGTCGCCTCATTCATCATCTCCAGCCATAGCCATCCCAACCTTTCTCAGTCGTTGTTGTCGCGCGGTGAAAGTGAGTACTGACTATTGAGTTGTGTTCAATTTGTTTTCTTACTTATTGTTACCTAATTTTGATCCTTAATTATTATTTTTTTAAAATTAGGATTACTAGATTAACGTTGGTTGATCAAAGTTTTGATTTTTGAAACTAATTTTTGGGTAATTTTTTTTCAAGAATAATTCGGTTCGATTTTGTAAATCAAGATCGGACGAAATAAATAAAACGGGTATTGTGATGGGTTTTTGATGATTTGTGATGAAGGTTTCAAATACAGAAGCTTTGATATTTACTAATGAAGGCAATAAGTTTGATGTGGGGTGAACTGAACATCCTGTTAATGATTATTAATCATTAAATGGATAAAAATGGTGTGAATTTTTAAGGTCATGTATGGTTTGGGAGAGCAGTTGATGCTGTCTTAAATTTGATTGGCAAATTTTAATTTAATCAAGGAAGTGATTAAGTTAAAATTTGAATAAGAAGATTGTACTAAGATTCTTTAACAACAGACTATTAGTCCCAAAACATGAAATTGAAGTAATGCAGTGAGTATAAACATCCAAGACTTAGTTAGGTTTTATGTGATAAAATTTGATTAATTGATATGTGATCCAACGATATGACAAGTATGGATTGTGGACATAGTTGTGGCTTGTGTGTTATTGTGGAATTTTGTCGATGCAATGAAATTTTTGGAGTTGTTATCAAAGATAATGTGATATTGCAGACTTGTGATATTTTGTTTGTTATTATAGATTTTATAATTTGTAGTAGATTATAAAATTGTGTGTGTGTTTGTTTGTTGTGATTTTATTCCCTATTGTTATTTTATTATTATGTTTTGAATTGAAGACTTTATTTATTGTAGTTACTAGTTAATACAGTGAAAACTATAAAATCTACTTATTATAGGTGAAAACAGAAAAATCATTGTAACTAAAATGCCCAAAATGCCAAAATAAAAAAATAATTTGAACCGAATTATCATAATCGAATCAAACCAAATATCTTTATCTTAAATATTGGTGAATAACGTAATTTGTATTCTCAAGTTATTGGTGGCATCCTTATATAACTATTCAAATCGATATCTATAAGGATGTACTTTTAAAATTTAGTTTGTATTTGGTTTTATTTATTTGAGAACCGGTCAATTTCGATTCGATCCGGTTCGGTTGATTTTAGCCTAAAATCAAATCGAACAAAATCAAACCGAATTATATATTATTTACTCTTAAATAGATCCTAACTTCACTTTGTTTGAATTTAAATAATATTAATAAACATTTTACGTTATCCCGATCGTAAAAGAATGATAAATGAAAAAAAAATTAAAACTTTCATGACTAAAAGCATCTTGACAACATGATAATCATCTATCACACAGTTCGCCATCTTATGCTAAAATTTTCCACAAATAAGATCTTTCTCCAAAAACTGTTCATGATAGTGATTAACGACTAAGAAGATCCAACGGTAGATAGAATCTCCAGGTGTGGTCCGTAGTCTCGTTATAACCGCAAGAAGGAAACGGGCCCGCGTTTCCAGCTGTAGACTAGCCTACAAACTATACCAAATCCAATCTCTATATTTCGCGTGGGCCATCGACCCATAAAACAAAAAATAAAAATAAAAATAAAAATATATTCGGGCTCCACCGAACCTAGCCGCTTTTCTTGTCCAAATCACATCAACATTCTTCCTTTGCTCTAATATCTTCAGCCATTCCATTTCCACCACGTGTAACTTTGACAGGAACATCGCCGCAAGCAACCGGCAATTCCCGGTCGCCATATCTCCCTTACAGCCAGTTATCATCCAGGTTCATTGCATTTCATCTAGCGTCCCGCGTCTATCAGTCACCCGGTGAACGCTTACCCATAATTCTGATATTAACTCTTATTTTCGCAGCATCAAAAAAAAAAAAACTCTTATTTTCGCATAATATCACATTTCTAGGGTTTCAACTTTCAAGCCCTTCGAAGTTGCTGAAAAATTTTCATGGAACCTTCTGCCTCTCCATCAACTTCTCGTCACAGACCAGCAATTCGTCACTTGCGCTGTAGCTTTTTTCGCTGTTGTCGCTGTTTCTGTTGCTGTTACACTTATCCTTGAGGCAAAAATCCTAGATCTCCTCGAAAATTTCGTATTGAATTTTTTTTTTCCCAAAACGATCGAGTTTTAAAACATTTCATAATTTTAGGGTTTCATGGATTTATCATCGCATACGCAATCCGGCCTCTCTCTAAGCTTCCACTCAACTAATTCTTCACCCCCACCGCCAACGCCGCCCAAAACAATGATCGCCGACGATTCAATTTCTCTGCAAATCGATTCGAGTTATTGTCATTCATCGAATCCGATGCCGTCAAAACCTTTGCAATTACTCGAAGAAAGAACGGAGAAGCTTCACTCCGGAAACAACGATGAACGCGTCGACAAAGACGATGAACAAGAAGAAGTAGAATTTAGCATCTTAGGTCATCCTATGTGCTTAAAACGACAAAGAGATTGCCAATCTCTGCCGTTTACAAAACGGTTCGCTGTTGAACCCGGGTTCGAATCGCGTCGGGGCGGTGTTCGAGCTTGGGGGAATCAGTCTCTGCCCCTAGCTGACCCCGAGATTTTTGATATCATGGAGAAGGAAAAAAAACGCCAGTTCAAGGGAATCGAGTTAATAGCTTCGGAGAATTTCGTTTGTCGTGCTGTAATGGAAGCTCTTGGCAGCCATTTAACAAACAAGTACTCAGAAGGATACCCTGGAGCTAGATATTATACAGGCAATCAGTACATAGATCAGATAGAAAATCTATGTTTTGAACGAGCGTTAAAAGCTTTTGATCTTGATAGCGATAATTGGGGAGTCAACGTTCAGCCATATTCATGTACCTCTGCAAATTTCGCCGTCTACACGGGTCTTTTGTTGCCTGGGGATAGAATTATGGGGTTAGATTCTCCTTCTGGAGGGCATTTGAGTCACGGCTACTATACACCAGGAGGGAAGAAGGTTTCAGCTGCTTCAATATTCTTTGAGAGTTTTCCTTATAAAGTCAATCCGCAAACTGGCTATATTGATTACGAAAAGTTGGAGGAGAAGGCCATGGATTATAGGCCCAAGATTTTGATTTGTGGTGGCAGTTCATATCCCAGAGAGTGGGATTATGGGAGGTTTAGGCAGATTGCAGATAAGTGTGGTGCAGTTTTGATGTGTGATATGGCTCATATTAGTGGGCTCATTGCTGCTAAGGTTTGAAATATGTTTTATTAAGAATTGTGTAAATTTATGGTAATCCAGTATACATATATGCATATTAGGCGCAGTGAAATGTGTTTGTTTGAACATTGCCTTCAACTTCTTGTTGATGGTATTCATTTTGTACCATGGTCATTTCGGATTTCCCTCTTCTAGTTTTTCCGGGGATGGGCTGAAAAACAATTCTTGATATGTCCCATCCAGTTGTTTTATATTGTTCTTTAAAGGAGAGTTCCAATTTTCATATTTGATGGCTATAGTTTGATTTCTCCAACCTCTATCCTCATAATTTTGAAGCTATACAGAAAAAAAGATTGGTTGAACTTTTCGTTTCAGGAATTAATTGTTAACACCTGATCTTTCCTTTCAGGAAATTAATTGTTAAGACCTGACCTTTCCTTTCAGGAATTAATTTTACCTGACGAACAGTTTAATTACTTAAAAAATCTAATGTATCTATAAATGTTTAGCAGCTGGTTTCATCTTTGTGCATGCTTTCGGATCTCGTAGTTCAATTGTTTTTCTTTTCAATTGGTTGTAGTTTAACTAAGTTTGATTTCAATATTAGTTTTCTATAAGCTTTTCAACGTGTTAAAAGCTTTTCAATTTGTGAGACAAAATGTGTTGTTACATCCTGGGATAAGGTTACATCCCCTTCTATTGTTACTGTGTAGATGCTAGAAACTTTAAAATGTAACACTCTTCTGTTACTAGAAGAAAAATAATCTAGCTCAGAGAATTCCATTGCGTATGTTAGAATGCGTTAATAGTCAGATCCTCTGTCCATAACAGCTATTTTTATACAAGGACACTTAGATAAAATAGGAGGCTGATATTTCTGCATTATATTTTTCTTATTATTGAGTGCTGTTCCATTTTTCAGGAATTGGCCAGTCCATTTGATTATTGTGATATCGTTACTTCAACAACTCACAAAAGTCTACGAGGTCCTAGGGGAGGTATCATTTTCTTTAGGAGAGGCAAAAAACCAAGGAAGCAAGGCATACCCCTCAATCATGCTGATGGTTGTAGTAATTATGATTTCGAGGAGAGGATAAACTTTGCTGTCCATCCATCACTGCAAGGGGGTCCTCACAATAATCACATAGCTGCTCTTGCCATATCATTGAAACAAGTGGCAACTCCTGAGTACAAAGCCTATATGCAACAGGTGAAGAAAAACGCTCAGGCTTTAGCATCCGCTTTGTTGAGAAGAAAATGCAGGTTGGTGACTGGGGGCACTGACAATCATTTGTTACTATGGGATCTGTCTACGCTGGGCTTAAGAGGTATACTTGCTTTTATCTTTTCACTTTGTAAACACACATGACAAGTTATCATCCACATACAGGAAGATGATTCTTACATTTTGAGTATTTTTAATTTATTGGACTTATGGTCGTATTTTTACTGGTTGGTTGGTTAGAGAAACATGCAAATTTTTCTTCCTTTATGATGAAACTGCAAGTGCTGGGAATGTTTATTTTCTTTTAGCTGCTTAATTTGCAATTACGTTTCATCCAATTGATGAAGCTATCATGTGTTACATTCTTGAAACTCACCAAATTTTGTGTGATTATAGTGTCTTAGTTTGATTTGGATAGGTGTTAGAATGTGTAATTTTTGTTGCTATCTATTTATTTGTTTACCCAGATTTTCCTTTATTTTTTATAGGTTTGTTTATGGGCCTATGTTGCCTGGATATTTTGGCCTATGCTTAAAATCTTATTGGGATTTTTCAGAATATTAAACCCCTTTTGTGTTATGATAGTTGGACCACACAAGATAGATTCTTAAATTGTATTACTTCAGCTTCGTTCAGAATATTTGGGTTGATGGGCACTAGTTGGACCAAATGTAACAGTTCTTTAGTCTGGCTTTGTTTGCAGAAGGATCTACAGTTTAGCTTGTTTACGTCTTTCTGGATTCTGCAGATTCGTGAGATATCTCTTTGGAAGTGAATGATTTGTAGACGTTCAATGTAGGAAAGACTATTATGCTGTAGTTTTGTCTTAGAAATGATGCATTCTTTTTAGCACTGCAAAAAAGGATTATCCTTTATGGTTCCTCATTTTACTTTGTTGCTTTTAGGTTGTTGTAGGGAAATTATTGTAGCCTTTTTTTAAAATTTTTTTTGTTTTGCTGGTAAAAGTCATAGTGGTAGAAGTGGAAGCTTTTGAAGCAGCTGGAGCGAAGTGTTCTATCTTGATGATTATAGAAAACTTCCTTTAGCAAGCGCGTGTCTTTTGTAATTGCATTCTATAATTTTTGCATGTCTGTGTTTTGAGTCTTTTACTTATTCATTTGCGTGCATATTTATGTCAACGTCAATCTGCCCATATCCCATTTTTGCAGTGAAATTTATGTGCATCTGCTTTTCTTTAGGCAAGAACTATGAGAGAGTCTGCGAGACTTGCCACATCACTCTCAATAAATGTGCTATATTTGATGACAATGGTGCAATTTCTCCTGGAGGAGTTAGAATTGGTAAGTTAAAATTGTTCCTTGTATTTGTAGTTAATCAGTTATAATACAACATAGTTTATCTGTGAGCTTCATAAAGATCAGAATGCATGTGTCACCTTTCCGTTTTGGTTTCATGATATTATCTGGTTCAAGCTCTTATGATTTTGTCAATATGCAAGTCATCTCTTCTCAAAAATAGTAATAGCAATGATATTAACAATAAAAATAACCACAAAGATCCTATTGCAAACATTTTTTATAGCACTTATTCCATTTCAAACATTTTTAATGCTTATTTATTTCACATTCTATTGTATGTTTTGATAATAAAAACAAGAAATTAGGGAATATTAATTCTTTCAAATTGCGATTGTACTTGAATATTCAAGTGTTCATCTATATTGTTATCTAACCATTCCTGAATTTTAATTAATTCTTTTTTTGGTGATTAATTAATGTATCTTTATATTCTCTTCTTCAAACATTGGCTAAAAGTTTATGAGACTTCATTCCCTCTATCAATCTTCTTTTGTTCTCTTCCAGGTACACCTGCTATGACATCAAGAGGATGTTTAGAGGCTGATTTTGAGACAATTGCGGATTTCCTTCTTAAGGCAGCTCAAATAACAAGTGCTATGCAGAGAGAACATGGAAAACTGCAGAAAGGGTTCCACGAAGGTCTCCAGAACAATAAAGAGATTGTTGACCTCCGAAATCGGGTTGAGGCATTTGCTTCCCAGTTTGCAATGCCAGGATTTGACACCCTCTGAGGAATTAAATGACGCACCTGCATGCATTTGTGATTTCATTTTTGTTGCTTCTGTGGCTTACCAGAGCATGTGCATGGTAACCTATCCATTTCATCTCCCACCCTCCTCCGCATTTGTTTTGCCATTCATCTGCTGTAAATAGAAGTAGGTCACGATTTTGCATATGTTGCCAAAATTTTACAGCCGTTATTGGTTCCCCCACTTGCCTCCAATGCTGTTTCTTTGTATCTTGGTACAGAATATATACAAACTATTCCCTTTTCCAATGTATTTGTGGAGGCACAGCAAAAAACTGAGTAATGCAAGTAAACATGTGAATTTCTGTTCCTGGAGTTTGACTGACTTCTTTACTGGCAGATATTTCCTTTCAGATTGTTATATCATCTGGGTATCAATGTCATTGAATTTTTGGTACCAATTGCTGCAAATTGCTTATGGGTTAATGAATCCGCGAACACCATCCAGCTCTTGGATCATCATGAGATTCTCCTGTATGCAATAATGTTGTCTATTTTACCTATTTTTTAGCTTGATACGTCTGCTGTTTTCGGGATTTAAATTTGCTAATCAATGATTCGTGGCAGCATTCAGAGGTGAAAAGCTAAGGGCGACAACTAATTGGAGCCCTTTTTTATTGCAGCTGTGGTTTTCCTTCCCCTGTTTAAATCCAGCCAAAAGACCATGATTTCTTGTGACAATGTAGCCTTGACTGCTGGTTTTGAAAATGTCATGACCCAACACACTGGCATACCCACAGTTTTGTTGCAACATAATTTTGCTGCCAAAAATCAATTCCTCATGCCTGTATCACAGTTGGTTTACTTTGTTTTTTTAATTTCTTTTTAACTAGATATTTTATCGTTGATTTTTTTTTTATCTGTTCCCTGTTAATTTTATATTAACCATAATTAATTCAGCATTCTCGCATGGCACCCTTGAAGGGAGGCAAGGCATGAATTTCCGGCAAGGGACAAAGAGCACGAGATACGGTTGAGGAGCAAGAAAGTGACCCCCCTCAAATTTTCTCTTATTTTTATATTTCCACACGCCCCAAAAAAAGAGGGGGAAAGAAAAGAAAAGAAATTGGGTAGCAGAAACAAAATTAAATTAATATTTGAAAGAGAGAGAAATTGGGGCACAGAGAGAACAGACATGTCAGGACTGAGGAAGAGGGGCTGTGTTGTGTATAGAAGGAGCTTTTCATCATCAACTCCATTGCTTTCAAAGTAAACCGAATCAGACAAAAGCTTCCGAAGCCCCCAGCCCCCCACCCCTTTTTCACCATTTTTTCACATCCAAAGTGATTAGTCATTTTACCATAACAACTAGAGAGCACTCAGCCTCCCCCCACGCACACCCCTCTTACCTGTGGCCTATATAGAAACCAGAGCTAGAGGGAAACTACTTATAAAATTTAAAAATGCCTTAACAATACCATATATTTTTTATAAAAAAAAATAAACATTAAAACTTAATACCAGTTGACAGGTTTGTTTCTGCCCTGTTAGAGAACAGGAAGCTTCTATTCTTTGGGGTTTCTTTTCTTTTTTTAAGAGAAAAAAAAAAGATTTCCATTTCTGAGCTTTTTAGACAAAATCTATTCTTCTTCCAAGCTTAAACTATTGTGACTGTAAATGAACATGGAAACAACAAGAAGGACAAAAACAGTGGAGGGGAAAAAAAAAAAAAAAGGAAGAAGAAGAAACGGGTTAAAGGTACAACAACCCGTAACAACTGATTCTTCTACCTAGCAGTAATAATAATAATTTTTTTTTTCTTTTTTGGGTTGGGTTTTTTGTTTTTCCAAGGGCCGATTCCTAATGTTGTTAATAATAATATCTTCTAATCTACCTATGACTGCAAAAGTCCAAAAGCTTCTTCCTTCCTTCAACAATTTCATCAAAGAAGTCATCAAGTTGTCCAACAATATTCTCAGCACCAGATCTCAAAACCCCAAAACATTCTCTCAAATTTTCAACTCTCTCTCTTATCCCCACTTCGTTCTCCCAATCCACCGCCATTTGGCCTTGGCCGCACTTCCTCTCCAATTCACCCCTCAGCTCATCCAATGCCATCTTTGACCTCCTAAATTCATAAAGCAACACCCCCTGCTGCTGCCTCCCACACCCACCCATACTCATCTGGTTTATCTCCGCCGCCACCCTCTCCTGCAGCCTTGCCGTCGATATCATGAACGCCGATCCAAAACACAAGCGCCCCTCGTACCCTCCTCCCAGAAAATTATTCGACTCAGGCCAGCAGTACACCACTCCGTACAGCAAGATCATCAGCAGCAACGAACTCACATTTCTCATTCCGTACAGCACCCCCCGGAAACCATTGAATCCGTTCAGTTTCGATTCGATTGACACCTTCTCATCAAATCTCAACGAAAGTGCCTGGATTCTTGTTTCCATCAACGCCCTGTTCTCTTCCTCCAGCGCAGCTGCTTCTCTGCGGCACACTGAAATTGCCCGGATCACCTGTTTCATTGTTTAATTCATCACATATGTCGCCAATTGACAGTTGCCTTGCAAAACAAAGCAAAGCCGAGTAATATTTTTTCCACACAAAATAGAAGGATGGGAACGATTAATACAAACCTGTCTGGAGAGCTGAGGAGTGAGATGGCGATGATTGTCGAGGGAAGAAGTGATGTTGAAGCCGGCCGAATAGTAAGTCTCCATGCCCGAGATGCCTGATTTAATGACGTGGCAAGCCTCCCAGAGCTTGGAGCTCTCGTCCATGTATTCGTCGAGCCACTTTTCGCCAACGGGTAGGTGGAGCTTTTGGACAAGCAGAGTTAGTTGAGAGTGGAATGATCTCAGAAGAGACAGCACTCTTTGAAGAAACTGAATGGACATGAAGTTGTTGGAAAGGTAGACAAGTTCGAGATCATCGATCCCACGAGTCAAGGATGAGTAGAATCCGTTGACAGAGGATGAAGAAGGATCCATTTTGTTTGTTAATAAGGAAATTTTAAAAAAGCAAAAGAAAAAGAAATGAGAGTGTGTGTTTGTGTGTGTGTGTGTGTTTGTTTGTTTGAGAGGGGGAATAAGTAAGCTTATGGGAGAGAAGAAAAAGGTTATATAAAGATTAAAGAGCGAGATATAGATTTTTAAACTAAAGAAAATAATAATTAATAAAAGGGGAAAAAGAAGAAAAAGGGAAACATAATAAGAAGAAGAAGAAGAAGAAGAAGAATGGAATGGGAAATGAAAAAAAAAAAAAAAGAGAAGAGGGGTGTTGGGGGAATATGAATGATAATGAATGAATATCTTAGAAGCTCAGGTTTCTATGGTTGAAAAGGATTGTTGGGGGCAATGATGGGTGTTTCCTATAGAGGGGAAAGGATGATGGGTAATATGCCATTTTCATTGTTTAATGGGTACAAACGAAAAAAAAAATTAAAAATTTTTAATTTTTTCATTAGCTTGTTAATTTTTCAGCCATCAAAGAAACAAGATATTATGCATGTGTGGGTATATGCCAATGCTATTGCTACAAGTGGGATGATTCATTATTTTAATAGGCTATGATAGGCGGCATTGTTGCTGTGTAAATATGATGAAAGGAGTAGGCAAGAATAGGAATTGATAGAATGGAATGAATGATGGCATTGGGTTGCAAGAAGTTTGACAGTTTTGACTGAGATTCTCTGTTTGTTTGTTTGTTTGTTTGTGCCTCTTAACTCCTTCCTAACGAGCAACAGCCTCTAAATTCTAATTATTCTTTCATTTTATCGATTATCAATTTATGAGTCTTCGTTTAATTCTTCATTCCCCTTTTGAATCGTGTGCTCTTTGGCTGCTTCTTCTTCTTCGCTCCCCTTTTTTCTTCCTCGAGCATCTGACTTTGCTCCCCCCGCCACTTCTATTTTTATTGAAATTTGTGGCTTCATTTCTCCTAGATATTTCTTGTTTTTTTGATTTTGACAAAAAGGGCAATTGGAATGATGAGGTTCCTTGTATACTTACCTTTCTACAATGCAAAATCAGTCTTTTCAGGCCACCATTTTTTCTTTTCCTTCTTACAAACTACAATACAGTGATTTCATTCATCCCATTCAAAATCTATTAAATTTGAAATGATTTAAGGACCCATCAAACGGCCGATCTCAAACAATTAATTCATATGTGCTTCCTCGATTAATTTTTTATTTTAGGACATGTATCTTACTTGGGTCCCAAATTTCTTGTATTTGACCAAATGGGTTTCTAATGATTGACCGGCCCTAGTTATTGATCAACGGCAATGGCACGTCTAAAGGCGTGGGTTTGTGATATTTTAACTTTTCCCTTCATTCTTAAGCAGACCTTCTAAAATTTTGCATTTTAATCCCTTTGTTATTAAACTATTATAATCAATTTCTTTTCACTAGCCAGCGAAGGCAGGGAAGGGGGGCCATGAAATCTTATTTATTGGGTTATGTTTCGTTTTTATGAAAAAAAAAAAGGAAAAATCAATCGAGTGCTCGTGGGTTTTTGGAGAACGAGACTATCTTGAGAGGATGTTGGTCTCTTCTAAGATTTCATTGGAAAGTGAAGAGGGATTAAGGTCCATTATTTTAAGGGCACTCGATCTAGCAACCCCTTGTCTCTTTAATCTAAGGGTAGCTCCTTATTCCAAAGCCTTGCCCTTTTCATTACATATAAATTATTCTTGTTCTTTCTTATCTTATGAAGAATGATTATTGTATTGTGTTAATAAAAAGTATATATATATTCTGTTTGCTTTTTTGGCCTAAAAAGCATAGCTCAATCTGCTTTAGAAAGCAAAATTTCAGTTAAGTTCCCATCATTCACTTTCCAAGCTTGTTAATGGATGAAATTGCAAATATTCCACAATTCAGGCAGCATCAATTCTTGAACTAGGCGAGATGATTGAATTAATTGATGAAGTATGACATTTAAACCTTTATTTTTTTTATTTTTTGAAGTAAATAACTTATAGTCTTATACATAAAACAAGGATATTCTTTAGAAAAAGCTGAGAGTAATATGACTCCCTATTCTTGTCAAGCGAACAAAATCACTTCCAAGGATCCAAATATTGCTCAGGAATATGAGGTAGGTCTAGATTTGAGATCTGGGGCGGGTGAGGGTTTGCTTGGTTATGTTTAGCAAAAGAAGCACTTCCCACAGGGACTGTAAAAGTGCTTTTTTGCAAAATTCAATTGTTAAAAAATAAAAAAAAATAAAATCATCATATCATATTTATGGCAGAGAGAAGTTTCCCCAGTCAACGACGTCCGTCAAATATACATCAGTAAATGAAATGGACGGCTAGATTTTGCCTTGGCTACAATGCAACATCCCTTTCGTCCCATCTTGAAATTTAATTTGCCTTGATGAGAGAATGTTTCATTTTCTTCTTAATGGTCTTAGATGGATACAACTGGATGGTCCAGAGACTCTTAAGAAATGAAAATGATATAGAAGAATAATTGTTCCTATTTTATAAATAAATAAATAAAGGAAGGAAGAGAAATAAAAAAATATACATGTATTCTCTAAAGTTGTTCTAAGTCCTGGGTTGATATGCCTGGCTAGGATCGGATCGGCAACTTGCTTATCAATTTAGTCCCCAATTAAATTGTGGTTTCCAGGGGACCACTCACACTTCTTTTCACTCCTAGTGTTAGTGTTTAGTGTTGATGTTTAATGAAGATAAAGCCTTCCTAAAACAGCCGCTTTGTTTTTAAGACACAGTGATTTTCCAAACCTCCTCGTCAATAATGAATATGGGCACCACCTTCCTTAACATTGAGATTAAATGTACTCGGCCATGGAAGGAAATGAATGAGAATTGAAATTGAAGTTGGTCCAGCCTCACATCTTTTGGGAATTGAATTCTTAGCATAAGATTATCAAGTTAATGTGTTTTGACATTTCAAAATTTTATGTTCTCATTTTGGATGATGGAAACATCCACCCACCCCCCCGCCCCACAAAAAAAAAAAAAAAAGATTTTAAATTCATCTTGTTTTGAAAATAAAAAAAATGGAAAATAGAGTCAGAATTAAATCCATGAAGAGTCGGAATCTTATCAACTAGAATTTCTTTCCACTTTTTATTTTTATATAAATGTTTATCTATATATATTAAGAAAATACTTAGATGACTTTGTCTATTTACAAAAAAAAAAAAAATTTAATGATAGCCCATCGATTAGTTTTACTGCTATAGCAAGTATCAAAACAAATAATGGGAAAAGTGCGTATAAGCAAGGACGAAAACAAAGCTGTTGGCTGATACCTTTAAGATAGTACTCATTCAATAATTGAGTATTTAAACAGTTGTCTTGTCTGGAATACTTTTAATTTTATGCCCGATTAATTATAAAACGTATAGCGAGTAATTGAAGTCTTCAATCACATTAATTAAATTTGAGGACAAAAGTGAATCACCAAATACAGTCTTTTTGAAAAGCAAAATAATTATTTCCAGAGGGATGGTATCATTTCCCTTCTGCAAACTGCAAAGCAGGTGCTCCAATTATTACGGTATTAAAAAAGAAAAGAAGAAGAAAAAAAAAAGACAACTAAAAAAACAATACATTATGATGATGAGTAGAAAGAAATCAATAGACGTAATTGCAAGACCTATAACAACATACTCATCAGTTAAGTTAAACAAAAGTAATTAAAAGTATATTAAAATTATCAAGGGTTATGAGTAGATTGTTGTTTAAGAGTTCCTCTTATGTGTAAATTCACAAATATGTCGTCACAAATTTTTAAATGGCCATTGATGTATGCACCAGATTACTTGAGATCCTTTTTGTTAAAGAGCATTGTCATTTCATTTTAGTAAAAGGGGGGAAAAAAAAAAGTAAGTAAAATAAAGTTAGGCGAAAGCGTTAAAAACCTAAATATTATAAGACGGGTGGCAGCCCAAGCACTGCACAACTGTCTCACAATCATAAGCTCAACCTTCTAAAGTAGAGTACTCTTTCCTGTTGGGCCACCCTAGCGGTGCCTTGCCTTTAACTATTTGTAAACAGTCCACAATATGAATGAGCAATTATGTAAAATATTTTTTTTTAAAAAAGTATAAAAATACATTTAAAAAAAAAAGAAGAAAAGAAACTAAAGAAACAAAACAAATATTCTGCTGCATGCCAATTGCCAAATGTTGTTTAAACAGTGTTTATAATAATTTTTTTGTGGGAATCACAGTATCTAAATTATATATAATTTAAATAATGATGTTGAGATTGAAATATTGTGTTGATTATGAGTGACTGAAACGGTTGGTTGGTTGGATGGGTTGGGAAATTCATTAAAATCATATGCATATGTGGTGTTAGTAGTGACAAGCTTCCTCACAAGGAGATGGGCCACAAATACATTATATTGACATGACCAAAAGAGCTTGGTATTCAATGGGTTTCAGGTTGGTGCTTGAGATGGGGAATGAGCTACTGTGCTTGATACGATATTGCGGTCTTTTTATGCAAATGTGAAAAAACAAAAAAAGGTTGTGCGTATGGATATCATATCATCATTCACATGATAATATCTAACTGTGCACATAACAAATAGTCACAGTGTTATATTAACATAACTTGATTAACTTTGTTTCATAAAGAACATACACACAATCTCTCTCTTTTTCAACAGAGTTGAGAGCGACAAAAGGAAGGAAAGAAGGAACAAAGGAGAGAGGGCCAGCCAATTAGCTGGTAATCTTTTTTCAAAAAAAGAAACAAGAGGGGGATTAGGGGAGGCGTTTAATGATGATATGAGAGAGGAGGAAAGGACTGCATTATCAAATTTTAAAGGCCCTGCCTTACTCTTGGGTCTAAAAACCCTATAGCCCATTCCTTTTCTTTGACTAGGCAGTAACTACTGATAGTGAGAGAGCTGAGGGGGATATGATATGAGGCTTCAAAAATTTGCTTTTTGCTTCAAGTAGGCAACACCCACTTTAGGATTCCTTCCCACTATAGGCAACTTTTAGTCTTTTAGCCCTTTTCCTCTTCTCCTCCCCTAAAAGAGGGAGCCTTCGAAAATTATATAATTTCGCAATCAAAGCCGAAACCATCAACTAAGCATTTATAGCAATGCATAAGCAGTTGAAATAAAAGTGCTTCTAGCTAGGCTCTCTATGATATGGGACTGGATGGATGCCTAGGGAGGAAGTATCAAGGTTTCACTTTTTTCATGATTATGATTATGATTTTGATTTAGAATATATTACAGAGTCTACAAAGCTAAAATGGCTATCTCCTCGGTCCCGACCTCACCACGTGCCCCAGTGGGACGCGCCACGTGTTATAAAATTAATGGTTCGCAACCTCACTGTGTGGTGCATAAAGGCTTGCTGCAGCTGCAAAGCAACCACAATAAATTTTTTGACAGCTGATGTGCCTGTGGATACTGACCAAGATGGCCATGACAACAACTTTCAGCTTCTTCTAAATTGCTCTACCTCTTGTCAGTTTCGATGTAAAAATAGCGACCCTCATAGTCGATGAGATCTGCGCAATGATTTCCACAAAAGAATGGCCATCTAAAAACCAACCAAAATCAGCATGTAAATTTCTGCTGTGCGCGCACTTAGCTTAAGAGAAAACTGTTGCCTTTGATTAATTTGATCCTCATCTCTTTCTCAAGCTCTATACCAAACTCGCGGATTACATTTTTTTTTTTGGTAAAATAGACGTATCACCTTAGCATTGATTAAAAACACACACATTAAAAAATATATATATACACGTATTAATAATCTTTTATTTAATAAATGTAATCTCCTAATACAAAATACTACAACATGGTGTGAGAAATTTGTTAATAATAAATTTTTTTAATAAATTTAACCTTCTAATATAAAACGCTACGGCATGGTGTGAGAAAACTTTTGTGGGAAATCAAATGCTCCTTTAGGCTGCAGCTAAGCACATAATAATGTAGGTTCACTTTGGACAAATTGTGGGCTATTTGAGTTTATATATATATATATATATATATATATATATATATATATATATATATATATATATATATAATTTTATTATAGTCTTTTCTGTAAATAAATTATTAAATCCCTATAAAATCTCTTTTTAATGTTAGGATTAACAATTTTTATCCTATTTATTCCTATAAAATCTCTAGTTAACATTATTCCGTTTAAAACTCTATAAAAGCCAAATAATTGTTAACTTATTATTATCCATTACTAGCTTTTATCGATTAAAAAAAAAGCACCAAGACAATTCTCAATCCCTCTCAATTTCGGAAGTTGAAGCCGTTGGTAACTTCCCTTCATCGGTCTCAATCTCTCCTCCATCAAAGTGCAGGTAATTTATTTTTTAATTAATTTTCTTTATTTTTATTTTTTCCCTTTGGATATGATTGGCTCATGTTACTGTTATCCCCTCTTTTGGGTTTCAGGGTATGTAAACCGGTTTATTTGATTGCGGTTAAAAAAAAGAAAAACAACTATTTTCTTTGATTACTAGTAATAAAACTTCAATCTGTCAAAGTTAAAGTTCTTAAATATCTAGATTTTTTCTTTCTATTATCTTCTTAATTAGTTGTATTATTTTATAGTTGTTATTTATTTTTAAAATATTATTGTGTTCATAGTTTGTTTTCTTTTTAATAATTTAGCATAATTGTTTACTTGTTTACTCTTTTTTCCCAAAAAATGTCTACTAGAAAATGCGCATTAGGATACGAAAAACTTCAAAAAAAGAGAAGAATAAAAAAGTTAGTATAATCTCAAAAAGGAGCTCTTGATAAATTTTTCAAAAAGATGTGAATTTGAGTGAAGTATCAATAATTGATGAGCAAGCTCAAAGTGAATTAAAAGATGATGAACCAATTAATGAAAACAATGACATTGAAGATAATAAAGATCAAAATTGTGATATACACTTATAGGAGATTGTAATAAAAATATGAATGAAGATGAAACTAGAGATGAAACTGAAGATTTTGAAGAGTATTGTTTTTCAAATAATATTTCTGGTAGATGGGAAAATATAAATAATAAATTAAAAGATTTCCTAGTATAGAAAGATCCAATTAGAGATAGTGATTTAACTTTCCCAAATGATGAATTTTCTAGGCATTTCTCTAATACATATTACACTCAAAAACTACCCAGTGGAGAAAATTATAACAGAAGGCGGCTGGTTTATTCAAAAGATTTTGATAAGATATATTGTTTTTGCTGCAAACTATTCAATACAAACTCCAATAAAAGTCACCTAAATAATGAAGGAACTAACGATTGGAAAAACCTTAGTGTTAAACTTAAAAGTCATGAAACAAGCAATGAACATATTACTAATATGAATTTATGGGTTGAATTAAAAGTAAGATTATTGAAGAAAAGAATAATTGACAAAGATATTCAAGAAAAAAATAATAAGGAAAGAGATCATTGGGAAAAAGTACTAATAAAAATTATTGTCGTAAAGAGTCTTGCTAAAAATAATTTAGCATTTCTTGGAAAGAATGAGAAGATATACCAACAGAACAATGAAAATTTTTTAAGTTTAATTGAAATGATTGTAGAATTTGATCCAACAATGCTAAAACATGTTAGACGTATTAAAAATGGTGAAGTTCATAATCATTAACTTGGGCATAACATACAAAATGGGTTGATACAAATGTTAGCACTTGAAATAAAAAATAATATAATTAATAAGATCAAAGAGGAAAAATATTTCTCAATTATACTTGATTGTACTCCAGATACAAGCCATCAATAACAAATGTCTATTATATTAAGATGTGTAGATATTTCAGCAAACCCAATAAAAATAGAAGAATTTTTTTTAGGATTTATAAAAATTGATGAATCTGCTGGGAAATGCCTATTTAATAAACTCACAGATACAATAAAAACTCTTGAACTTGACATTAATGATGTACGAGGATAAGGATATGATAATGGTTCTAATATGAAAGGAAAACACTACGGTGTACAAAAAAGACTATTAGAAATCAATCCTAGAGCATTTTATACATCATATGGTTGCTATAATCTTAATTTAGTACTTTGTAATATGGATAATTCTTGTCCTAGAGCTATTTTATTTTTTGGAGTTCTACAACGTATTTATTCATCATTTTCTTCTTCAACAAAGAAATGAAAAATTTTACAAAATAATATTCCCAGTTTAACTGTCAAATCATTGTCACAAATATGTTGGGAAAGTCATATTAAAAGTGTGAAAGCAATAAGATTTCAAGCTCCACAAATAAGAGATGCTTTACTTGAATTAGAAGAAATTAGTGAAGATTCTAAAATAAAGAGTGAAGCTAAGTGTTTAGCAACATATAAATTGGAAAATTTTGAATTCATATTAGGTATGATTATTTTGTATGATATATTATTTGATGTTAACTTTGTTAGTAAGATCTTACAAAAAAAAGATATGCATGTTGATATTGCCATAGATCAGCTTAAAGGTCTTATCTCTTTTTTTGAAAGGTATGGAGAAAATGGATTCATGCCTACTATGATTTCAACTAAAGAAATTGCTAGTGAAATGGAAATAGAATCTAAATTTCATGAAAAACGTGAAATTCGTAGAAAAAATAAATTTAATAAAAATATTAGTGAAGAAAGAATTTTGTCTCCTGAAGAGTCTTTTAGAGTTAATTATTTTATATACATAGTAGATCAAACTATTTCTTCAATAATCAGTAGATTTGAACAATTTCAAATGTACGAGAATATATTTGGATTTTTGTTTAATTTCAAAAAATTACAATTGTTTAGTGATGATGTTTTTAAAACGAGTAATGATAAATGGCTAAACTCTTGATGCAACTTATCTCTTGACAAATTCATGTGGCGTTAATTCATGGTTGAATGAAAATATAAAATAACAAAAATAAATCATGTGGGCAAGAGATGTTTAATTCAACCAATTTTATTATCTTGCCATAGTTTGTCTGAAGATCAATTTGTCTGAGTTTGTGGCTATATCATTACTCTTTTAAAACTTATTGCGTTGATCTTGAAAATGCTTTAAAACATGATATACTTTTTTGATATAGATGGTTTAGATTTGTTTTTAGAGTTAAGAATTTTAAAAGAAATTTTTCAAAGTGAAAAAAATACCCCACTTGATGTACTTAATTATTTGAAAAAGATTAATTCTTTTCCAAATGCATATGTTGCTTATAGAATATTATTAACGATACCGGTAACAGTTGCTTCTGCAGAAAGAAGTTTTTCAAAATTAAAATTAATAAAAACTTATTTAAGATCAACCATGTCATAAGAAAGATTAAATTAGCTATGTTATCTATTGAGAAAGATAGACTAGTGAAATATAAAAATTTGATCAATAATTTCGCATCTATAAAGTTAGGAAAATTGATTTTAAATAAATGAATTTTTATTAACAATTTTTTTTAAAAAAATCTTATTAAAACAATTCAAGGCCCAAAATTAGTTGAGCCACCCCTGATCGAGGGAGCATAAAGCTAGAATTTTAAGCCAAAAAATGAACCAATAGTGGACTTTCACTTTATTGAGCAGAGTAAAGAAATGGTTAAATATTTAGAAACATTCTTTTAATCTTTTTTCTTTATCATTTAGGTCATTGATCATCGTTAACCACCGAGGCTACCTTAGTACAAGTTTGGTTTGGTTATTTTACTTGTTATAATGCAAAAATAATTAATTTAACAGAAAACATGTGTTCATCCATAATAATTTAGGAGGTATATTTAGTCACGACTTATAAAATTATGATATTTTTAAATAAAACTCGACAAATTTCAGTTATATATTGCTTGAGATATCATTATCACGAATATGTTTACTTTTTTTAGTTCAATCGAAGATTAATATTAATAAAAAAAAAATATTTTGAGGACATTTAAAGTTACAAGGGTAAAATTTCAAATAATCTTTTGCTACGGAAACGGTCGAGACTAAAAGGAAAAGAAGAAGAAAGAAAAATGATGTCATTGATTGATTATGCAAATTATTAAATTATTTAAATATTAATACGACAACGAATTTATTGTAATTTATGCCATGCACACAAAACGCAGGGAAATATCGCCATCCCTTTTGAGGCTTTAAAGATGAGAGCAAAATTAGCAAAGTCTTCTACTGTACTCCGTTTCTAGGCTCCGAGTTGAAGGCCCAAACTTGATTGGAGAAGAAAAGGACAAGCTTGAGCCTTGAATTGTCTGGACCGAATCACTATGAGAAGCAGAGTTGTAGGCCCACTTTTTTTTATTTTTTTTCCCCCTTTTTAAAATGTTGTGCTTTATACCAAGTAGGTAGACATACAATATAGTATATTTGAAGTACATTTCTTTTAAGTACTCAAAATCCATAATTCAAAAGCATCACAGTGGTTGGCTGCCGGGCCTATCACGACGGCGGCCGACATCCACCAGTACAGCATGTAATCATGTGTGTAGCCCGTAAGGAAGATAAAGGGAGTCTGTAGTTAGGAAGATAAAGGGCAAGGTCAAAAAGCAAAAGTTGAACTTGAAATTTTAAAAAATTAGAATTACATAATCACTTTAAAGGGTGATTAAAACAAATATTGTTGACTGGAGGATACTTGACTTTGGGAAACTAACTGATTATGGTTGTCTTTTCTTGGTCCGTTTCTGGTAATATAATGAATATCGAAGTATCAAGCCAATGGGCATTGTTGCAATTATCTGAGGTTCCAAAAACTATCTTGTAAATGTCGATGGGAGTGAAAATTGAGGACTTATATTGAGAATGAAATAGTTATATGAATTCATAAGTAAAGCAGCAGTGAAGAATTTAATTAATACAACACAAGTGCAGGAGTTGTAGAGTTAGCCGGCTAGAATTTGGAAAGCAAAACACAACGATAGAAGAGAAGAGAGAGGCTGAACAGAACAATGTGTAAGAAAAAAAGCGACAGGAAGAAATCCAACACGCCCGGTGGGACTCGAACCCACAATCGCCTGATTAGAAGTCAGGCGCCTTATCCATTAGGCCACGAGCGCCTTGTGGCGGGTTGTATGCATATGCATTTAGATGTACAAGACAAAAATAGAATTCCCGACTGCGAAACTCTCTGCTCTAAAGGCTCAAGTTGGTAGGGAAGAAAGACACTTGGTGTTGATTTTATTGTAGTATAATCTCTATTTTCATTGGAGATTTTGAATGTTGCAATTTACATGAATGAGGGACCGAACGTTCTCAATTTAAGGGTGCGCATTAAAGAGTGCAGTTGTATTGGTATTGATTCTTGGCACTTGGGACGTGAAATGAATTCAACCCTTGGACACTCACACACAACAACAACATCACCAAACTTGTTACTCTTACTTCCCATGTTCACGAAAGGCATTCTATTGTGTCATTTCGATTGAATGGAACGAAATATTGGCAAGATTAATTAATTTACTACGCTTCATGATTTTGAGTAGAGATCTCATTGCTGAAAACTTTCGAAAGAATTTTCCATTAGCAAATGGTATTGTCGCTTGTTCCATCTCAGAAAATTTCGTAAAGCTCCGGAAGAAAGTGCACAAGACACCCAGCTTGTCTGACAATCGTTTTTGTCTTTTATAGTGATAAAGCAAGTCAACTGTAGTAAAATCACAACGCTATGGACACTGTATCTAAATGGCCATCAAGAGTATTGACTTTAAACTGTATTCAGTTTTTGAAACTCACAACTAATTATCACAGGGTTGCACAGATCATCTCTGCTTGAGATATGCTATGAGGAGCGCAGAGTGCACAAGTTCTACTAGTGGTGAATGGCTATCACTGAGTGCTGATATTAAGTATCTACTGTTCTGCCATGTCACAACAAAATCGTCATGCAGCAGAGTTCTAAGAGCACAGCAGAGTACACAAGTCCTTCATCCTTGCTTGAGAAATGTTGGTATAAGGGAAAACCCTGAAGTTGCCATGACCCATACAAGTCATAGTCAACTGCGAGTTGCTCACAATAGTCTGCAATTGCGAAATGACTAGTATTAGCAAGGAATTTCATTTCACAGCATTAAACTTTTTGCTTTAAAGTTCCTTGAAAAAATTATCAGAATGCAGTTATAGTGACTTCAAGGAAGAGTTACTGTTCTCAACATCAACGTAATTGCTGCTCAAGTTACATTTGTGACAATGAACCATTTCTCTCTTCTAATACATTAGACCTTAATAGTGTGTATAAGTTTATATATGGTGCAGACAGAGGTTTAATTTTATTGAGGCACTTTGCATTGGAAATATACGGATACCTATGTAAATACGGTCTTTATATTTAATGCAGATAAGTTTCAAATAAAACCAACTACAGCCTTTATAAACAAAATTATTGCCCTTCTGACATACAACAGTTTTGATACCGAACCATATATTGTGCTATCTATCTATCTATCTATCTATCTATCTATCTATCTATATATATAAATTTTTTTATTTTTTTTATTTTCAGTAGGGTTGATAATGCAGTATAATCATGAGCTGACAATAGAAAAAAAACTAAGCCTTTCTCATCTTTTGCTTTCCCATCTTTTCCTATACCTCTTCTCACACTTGACAATTAAATGTATTTAAAGAAAATCGACTATTGTTGGGAACCCGTTATTTAGGATAGTTTTGCGTTTTCAGTTTCTTTCCCCTTCTAAATCTAGCTTTCCCTTTGGAGTGTCCACTTCGAATATCACATAAATTGATGTGCTACGATGACAACAAAAAGAATTACCTCACAATTTGTTGTTATGTCATTGCAGCTCCACCTTTTAGAAGGAACACAGTCAATGTATTTACACCATTTGCAATACTGGCTTATATTCAATCCTTGAAGCACTGCTGCGAGAAATCCAAGGATCCTGCATAAAACAGCTGGAAGTGTTTACCAAAATGTTCAACAACCTAAGCTCTCAAAGAAGCTCTTCTAACAGTATCTCACAGGAAAAGAAATCCCCCCCAGGGCTTTTTGGGGGGTGGGGTTTGAGTTAGGTTGGGGGGTTGGTGTGGAACTAGCAACAGAAACAAGCTTGCAATAAAATTAAAAGATGAACTCACACAAGAACAAAAAGCAGCAGAGAAACGCTTCTCATGATTGGCCTGTCTAGCTTCAACTTAAAGTTGATGGAACTTTTTACATTGTGCTCAAAGATTCCTGCCTTGCTGTGAGCCACTATCCTAGTCTGAGGAGTGAACAGAAGTGTGAAACCAAGTAGGAATCCTGATATAAAACCTCCAATGCTTGAAAAATTGTCTACATAAGGTAGCAAACCAATAGCAAAGTTGATTGTGGAGACAAAGAAGAGAAGGACTATGGCTGCAAACTGCAATCAAGCAAGGGATTAATCACTGCTCCAATTAATATGAATGATCAAAACATAAATAATTGGGGAAAAATGAGGAAGCAGAGGAGGAGGTAGGACCTTATCAGTGTAAAAGTTCCAGTTGCGGATAAGCCCAGAAAGCATAGCTCCAAGTAATCCAAACAGTGAACCAGAGGCACAAACCGCTGGACTATTTTGGACAAAGAGTGCAGCAGCCAAGCTTCCAACAAAAGCAGAAAATATATAGATTATACCAATCCTCACTGTGCAACAAAATAAGGGAACAAAAGGGTCAATCATGGATTAACAGCAATTCATAATCTAGCTGTTGATTTATTTTTTTCATGCAAATTGATAATAACTTATAAGAAAGGAATCCAGTTACCTGGTCCAAATTCCTTTTCCAAGTGAATTCCTACAAGGACAATACAGCCAAGGTTGAGGATGAGGTGGATGAATCCACCATGCAACCATGGACATGTGAAAAGACGCCAAGTATGGTGATATTCTTTCAAGAATGTCAGCCGAAGAGCACCCATTTGATCAAGCCTGTGAGATCATAGGCATGAATTTATCTATGGAGAATGGATAATAATTAGCATTAAAGCACTCTATCTTCTCAGAAACATAGCAATTAGGAATTAAATACGTCCAGGGCAAAAGCTTAAGATCTCTCTATGATGCTAACTATTTCTGTAACTGAGGTTATCCTAAAATCTTAAAATGATCTGATACTGGCCTATAGAACTGAAGATGCACCGACGAAGAATAGAAAATAGATTGGTCAATAACAATAATTTGCTTCATATTTTTCTTAAAATTTCCCAACATCAAAATAGGATTGAGATTTGACCACAGATTTCACTAATCGCCCAAGAAAATAACTTAAACGACATGAAAAGATTTCCAAACCCGAAAATAGCAAGGAAAATAACCCGAAAACAGGTTATATGCCGGTAAAATTTTTTGTCAATTTCAACATATTCGCTCGTTTCTCAGCAATTATTCATTAAGATTAATTTAAATAATCAATCACAATCGCACAAAGGTAAGAGCTCTAACAGAACTTTATGCAAGTATAACTAAATAAAATTGACATGAAACCCTAGAACTAATAGAATCAAAAGAGGAGGGGTAAAAAAGACAAAGCAAACTCACGTGGAGGCTGAAGGGCCGAGAAGGGGATTCTCAGAGACCGGTTGAAACGACAGCCTCCCCAGCATTTTGAGGGCGCAATCACCGTGAGAATTCCTCCAGCAATCGTTGACGGCCATGGTGGCGGCGAAGGCCACAATGTGGAGAATGACGAAGACCGATATAATCCAGGTGTCGGTCCGTCTTTTACGACCGCTAGACTTGAAGAATGGGGCTTTGGCTTTGTGGTACTCTTGCTCTTGGGTTTCTGGGAAAGTAATGATCGGAAGATTTGCGAGTTCTTTTTCTTGATGGGACCGTTTGATTTCGATCTGAGTTTGGAGTTGTGATGCTGAGTCTGCCATTGCTGGTTTTCCTGAGAGAGAATAATGAATGCTAACTGATTTTAGTAGGGGCTTTTAGTTCTAAAGTAGCGATTAGTTGCGAGCGTAACAGAATTTGTTGGGCACGGCTGGATTTGGCGGGAAACTTTTGCAGCCGATATTTGTATTGAGAGTGGTTCGGCACGGCACTATCGTATTTTAATTTATTAGTTTTATTATTTTATGGTGTACTGCATGGACAAAACTGTGCTACTACCGTTGTAAGTTGCCACATTTTGCCCCTTTGCTTCTTTTTTATAATTGGTGGAAAAATGTAATTACATTAATAAAAATTTAAAAATATAACACTATTAATCAATAATAAAAAGTGAGGCTAAATTAATTTCCAAGCTCATCAAAATTCCAAAACCAGAGAATCATTATGAACAGCCCCGGGTGAATCAACTCTTGGTATCAGCTCGCATCCAGGGAATAAAATGAATTCGTATACGTAGCAAGGACACATTTCCATTCATATCATCAAGCACCATATCAAAAACTTAACACTGCAATCTATAGGCAATGTCATCGGGTCGTGGATGGTCGGAACGAAACAGGTCGGGGTATCCAGTCACTCGTATAAATCACATTCCGACCCGATTCGCCAACGTATTCCAACCCTAAAGCAACTCGCGACCCCACAGTAGACTCCGCCAACATACGAGCACAAAGATTACAGTTTTCATATTCAACAATGAAACCCTCATCTATTAAGATACTATTATTAGTTAACAGATTAAATTAAAAATCCAGCAACATTTTGGCAAGCCAAATTAACATATTCGTCACATCATGTCAATGTCATGTACATTATTAATCCCCACGTCGTTCCATTCCATAACCGGCGGGTCTCATCTTCAGGCAAGCTAATTAAAGAAAATTATTGAACACAACATAATACACTCCAACACAAGTTTAGTTCAAGCTCCATCTCGTCCCTGCCACCCTCCATAGCGGACCTCAATTTGGATTTCCAGCCTTAAGACGTACATTGTGAAATCGCTTTCATACAAGGAAGACGAAATGGGACATTCTTAGGATCCACAAAAAGAGGATAGATAAATAAAAGGATTAGCAATAACTACGGCTTATTAAAATATTTTAAGAGGTTAAACCGGCTACCTTACTACGGTTTCTAATTCAGAAATTAAGCTGTCAATCAAATCAGTATTTCCAGACTTGAACGTCTCTATACAATCACCTGGTACACAACAAAGATGACCACATTCTCATCCAACTCAATACTCAATAAGAACAAAGAAATTCAATCAATTTTTTTTTTTTTTAGTTAAATTTTCTTATCTGAGAAAAATGCCTGTAGCCGGATCGTATACCAGATCACGATTGTCCTGTTCTAATAGCTTTTCAACAACAATGGAACGATCAAATCCAGTAGCAGAAGCAATTGAGTATACGGGCATCTGTGCGCAAGCTCAAATTATTAGTAAGCAAGCCTCCTAACTTTGGGTCATGCATCTCATATTTCTAAGTTATCAAGTTTCGAAACATAGTCTGACTTGAGTTATTTCCCCTCCAAATACTAGCACACTTGTTGTTTTGCCAGACATCCATCATTAATCATTACTGAATACTGAATAAAGCCATAATCAAGTTAAAGAATATCGAAATTAATTTTAATGCACGGCTAGATTAGCAAAAACAAGAAATGAAAAAGAGATTTGAGATAAAAAGGGACAGACATCTTAGGAGCATTCTGTAAAAGCTGAACTCCAAACTTGACATCAGCGGTTGCAGGTCGCAATTTGTCCAGCTCCTTTGAGGCATTAATAAGAGCAACCCCACCACCTCCAAATATACCATAATAAACGAAAAATGTGATCCATCAACCCAAGAAAATTGACCAAACAAATTTATAAAAGTAAAAGGCTTACCAGGTAAAATTCCGAATTTCATTGCCATCTTGGTAGCCCGTACAATATTGTTACTCTAATACAATTACCAGCTCTATCAACCTTCCACCAAAACAAAGCTCATCAAAATATATTTTCCAAAAAAGTCTTGGTGATCAATTATAGTGTACAATTCCAAACAAACCTTAAATCTAACAGCTTGAGAAAGACGTGCAACTCTCTCTTCCAATAAATAAGACGGCATGCTCATTTTTTTTTTCCAGTTTTCTTTATTGTGGATCTCAACTGCAACACCGATCATATGAACATGTCAAACAACTAATAAACACTATAGAGAGAAGGTCCAACATCAGCAATAAATAGCCATAACAAACCTGTTGACATCTCTTTTCAATGTCTTTCTGGTCACCAGCGGCATAAAAAATAAACATCCTTCCATAAACTACTTTAACCTGTAATGATGTGGGTTCAATTATAATTTATTTCAATAAGCCTGCCCTTGATGAGATCCAGTGCAAAGACTGCAACAACAATGCAAATACAGACACATAAAATGAATGGCCACCTCTTTGCAAGAGCCTTTGCATGAGCCGAGCATTTGTGGTATAGAGTACATATCAGACTCTCCAGTTACAACCTAAAAGTCAAAAGTGAGACATTGAATTTTGTATTGCATTAGAATGCAAACCCGGGAGAGGGGGTTAATACATCATAATGAAAAATAGGGAGGGTAAGTTACCAAATGTACCTATCTGGCCTCCTGTGAAAATGGCGAGGTCCTCCATGATCGCCCTCCAAGTTGCTCTATCAATTACATGCTTAGGAGGCATGACGACACGATGCTTTATCCGTTTCAAAAACACACCATAAGTTATGATATATGAAATAATAATTGAATGACCTAAGAAAATTAAGCACGTCCTTTATGTCAACTAAAATCTACCATGTATTCTTTTGTCATCTTATTTTATTAGAAAATTTTCCTTCCAGTGTTCACCTGAGAATCTAGATCTCAGGCCAACAGTGTAAATTCTCATGTCCGCCTAATTTTCATATTTTTCTAATTTGACGAAAAAACTTTGCTTACCTTTTTGCGAGGACAAGACCTGTCCGGCATAAGTGATCCTTCCACTCCCTCTTCAACATCCTCAACAATAAACAATAAAGTTCCTGGCTGAGGGAGAAAATATCTATTAAATGTGTTAATGAATAAATTTAAACTTTTCATTTATGCATTAAGTCCTCTTACACGATGGGCTGGTCTCATTGCTTGCTTAAGAGCCTGAACTACATTCTTGTTCAAGAGTTTATTCAAAAGGATTACATGAAATGATTTTTCAAAAGCTGGCAAAATGAAAACAAGAGTTGTGTTAAAATTGAGAATGATGCAACACACATTTTAGGTAAAACCAACAAAATTCCAACCAAACAAAAAGACCAAATGATTAATGGATATAATGAAATGCTTACACATGTTTTCTTCCTCTTGTTGGTGATAAAGTAAGGGGAATAAAATCCCCAACCTTCTAGCTTCATTGCCTTAACAAACTCAACTTCATTATTCAGTTCATTACTCCTTTGCAATGGTTTTGAGTGAAGAAAAATCATGTATTGTAATATATTTGAATGACTTATACAATTTATTAAAATGAAAAAAAAAAGAAAAAAAAAAAAGAAAGAAGAACTATTATTAAACATAAAGAATGCAATAAGAGGGAAAAGGAAGAGAATCGCGAAAAAACACATGTTCTTATATTTGCTTATGCTTATCACACCCCACGTCATTAGCCTAAAGCACAAAAACAAATAGAACTAAGGGTGGTTCATTTTATCAGTGCCCAGAAGGTATGCCTTAATGATAAAGATAAACATGCCAGGTTATGGAATTAATCTCAAATACCCCTACCATTAATCAAAATAAATTTAACAGGTTAAAGGACAGTATGGTAAAAAAAGAGCTCATAATTTTTCTAATATTTAAGCATATCATAAACCCACGTTTATGATATGCTTAAATCCCCACCCTTCTAGCTTCATTGCCTTAACAAACTCTACTTCATTCTTCAGTTCATTATTCCTCTGCAATGGTTTTGAGTGAAGAAAAATCATGTATGGTAAGATATTTGGATGACTCAAACAATTTATCAAAATAGAAAAAAAAGAAAGAAAGAAAAAACAATTATTATTAAACATAAAGAATGCAATAAGTGGGAAAGGAAGAGAAACAGGGAAAAAACACATGTTCATATACTTGCTTTCACTCATCACACCCCACATCATTAACCTAAAGCACAAAGCAAATAGAACTAAAGGTTGATTTATCTATATCCAAAAGGTATGCCTTAATGATAAAGATAAACATAACAGGTTATGGAATTAATCTCAAAGACCCTCCCATTAATCAAAGTAAATTTAACAGGTTAAAGGATAGTAAAGTAAAAAACAAACTCATAATTTTATCTAATATTTAAGCATATCATAAACCCATGTGAAAAGTGTTTGAACCCATTACTTGGGAAATTATTACTTCTAAAAAAAATTCCATCTCTGGTTCTCTTTCTTTTTCATCATTTTTTTCCCCTTTTACTTACTTACATTTCAGTCCCTCCAAATTCATCCAATTCCATTAAAGTTGGGGTGGGGCGGGCGCCACAAGGCTAGTTTCTAAAACAAACAAAGGAAATAAAGAAAGGCAAAATACGAAGTGGAATCTAAATAGAAGAAGCCAACAAGCAAATAATTCACAGAAAATAATGAGGAAAGGATTACAAAAATTCAACAAGTGACTTACAGTCACGATATGTGAAGCATCTTTTCCAACTTTCTCCACACCCTTTGCTACGAGCTTCCCAAGCTCTGTGTCCCCCTTTGCTGCAGCTGTTGCAACCTATTGAAAAAAAGACAAGGGCACATCACCACCAAATTAAAACATCTATCTATCGATTGTCCATGTAATCCTTCCTCCTAAGCTAGAAACATTCAAAAACTAAAACCGGGGCAATTTCTTCAGGTGTGTGGACCGTTTGTTCTGTGTGTTCAAAGTATGCACGAACTTTAATAAGTGCTGCATCAATTCCATATTTTATATACTTAGCATTCGCCCCTGCTTCCAGTGCCTTGGATCCTTCAGTATAAAAGGCTCTGTACAAGACGGACCAATATCTGTAGCCTGAAAACAGAAATATCAAAATTCTTTCACTAAAACACTTGCTTAGATTTAAAAAAGAGAAAAAAAAAACCGTTTTCCAATTACTAATATAGATTTGAATATTTACCAAAAAAGACATCTATTTTGTCTTCGATGGCATCACATGCAGGGTTGCGAAGATCCTGCATAAAACTTGCACCAGCAACCAAGAACATTACAACCATATGAAAGCAACCCAATATTAGCGAAGAAACTAACAAAAATACGGGTAGCACTATTCAAACCAAAAAGTAAAATATAGCCGGCAGAATCAATGTCTCATCTCATCAAGGCTCAAGCAAAACTATTACAATAGTTAGCTGCCCATTGCACAAATTCCGACAAAGATGATATTGCAATAAGTCTTAATTCTTCACTACAAGAAAATATTAAGAATAAATTTCAAATATTAATTACAGAAAAGCAGATGACACTCACTTTAGGCTTAGAAGGGATTTGTTGGCCACCAAAATTCAAGTCATTAGCAGCATAGTTTCTCCTGCAAGTCAATCTACTGCTAACCGGCCGAATACAGTCCTCAGCCAACCTACATTTGACATAAACAACAAAAATTAAAAAACCAAAAAAACAAAAAAAAAAATTTACAAATTCAGAAGTTCAAAACAAATTTAAGATACCTGACTTTGCAGGCGCGTACGGAGGCTGACCTGAGCATGGTTACGTGGAATCAGCGCTGAATTATTTAGCGAAGAGGAAAGATAACTTACGAATCGAGGGGTTTTTCTGTCTCAGATGAAGCGTCTGGTTTAACGAATGATTTGATTTGACTCCACTACAAATATATAATCCAAGAAGCATAGCTTTTTACATTTTATATTTTATATTTTTTCGATTTGTCTATTTCTTCCTAAAGTAAATTGAGGATATTATTGAGACATCACTTTCATTTAGCCAGGGCCCGGCCCTTTTAATTGGATAAAGCGAAGGACTTGTTTGGTTGGAGGATGAAATCACAATCAATCCTCCAAATTCCATATCGACTGCTTTATCATAATAATACACGACCATGTACACGGTCTGTACTTTTGTACTGGGCAGAGTTAAATTAGCCGTCAATTAAACAAGAACAGAAGAAGAAGAGGACCAAAAAAAAAGAAAACAAAAACGCGGAGAATCAATTCGCTTAACTTAGTTAACTGTTGTTGGACTTGGGCTGCTACTACACTTCCCCTCCACGAAGGTAAGGTATTAAGTATTAATTCGACTTCGTTTTACATTTTTAACCATTATGGTAGTAGTTGAACTTGAATATTTTACGTTAAGTAATTAGGTCACGGAGAAATGGATTCGCAACTGAGGAAATTGAAGTTCATTGAGCTGAATTCTTCGCCACCAGGCAAGACAAGATCAACATTAGTTAGTATTTTCTTAAAATCAGAACCAGCACAAACGGAAATTTTGTTTTCCCAAAATTTGATGATGAATTCTTTTGAAACTGTCTTTCAGCAACTTTGAGAGTACATTGTCCGTATTCTAGAATTTGTATATATTAAATCCCTTTCACAAACGGATTCTATACCAGCAAAACTGAATAACATATGCAATACTAACTCTGCGGATCTGCACTGTCCCCTTTCAGTACTTCACTAGACCCGGCCCCCACCTTCTCAATAAAGGTCATCATAATTATGCGAGCAGCTTCCGTGTCCTTGCAGACCTGGAACCTAAAAACATCGTCCACAGGCATAGGCCCACTCTCCTTAGCCATGTTCCACTGAGCCCTCTTCTGTTTACATATGGTTGCGGCCTTACCGGTAGAGCCATATTCGTTTACGAAGCAGAAAGGGACGCCGTGAAAGGCATCGTCGGAGTCCAACTTCTCAATAAGTTGCTTCACGTGCTCATGATTACATCCCTCTGTCTCGCCTTCGTAACTACAAGGAAGGCCGATCACCAATCCAAATATCTTCTTGTTGCTCCGATCATCCTTCCCCTCACTCTGCACAATCTCTTTTGTCATTTTCTGAATATCCTCACTGTCCAAAATATGTTCTCTAATCATCCTCTGAAGAGTCACCTTCATTTTTTCCGTCTTCACGGACCCAATCCCTTTAGTTTGTTTCTTGGTTTCATCCCAGATGGCGATTCCACATTTGTCTTTGCCTGAATCAATCGAAATAAGTTCAAGAATGACCGGCTTGGGGCTGTAGTTACTCTGTACGTTTGCTCTAAACCTCCATAAACCGTCATGCGATACATGCACAAGATTTTTTAATTCCATTTCATGCATGCTGCAATTAACAAATAAAGATTAAAATCAGTGAGCAAAGATGTTTTAATTTTGTTGAACGCAATTAACAGATAAAGCAAAACTATCCTTTTTAAATTATAACATTTGGTTTTTTAAGAAAATGAATTCAATAAGTAAAATAATAGGACACTCACATTTGCAATTATTAAGTTTAGATACTTTTTTGCCATTTTTTTTAACTTTATACTTATTTTCTACAAATTTATAGAATTCTTCATAAGAAGTAGGAGTATTTTACCCATAGTATGGCTTCATTTTAGAGTCAAAACGAGCTGGAGGTGTGACATTTGTAGTTGGCGTTGCTGGTTGGACAGGAGGAGGAGGAGGCAGCAGGGAGGTCGGTGCTGGCTGTGTAGGAGTCGGAGGAGGAGGAGGCAAGGAGGAGGAAGTGTTGGTTGTTAAGTCTTTCGATTCCTACAACAATTATATCCCAAACTTAATGAAACAATGAACTAAGAAACAATAAATAATGCACACACACTCACCTTTAACAATTATATCCCAAACTTAATGAAATAATGAACCAAGAAACTATAAGTAATATTTATATACACACACTCACCTTTTTGGCCCGAGTACCATAATAGAGTGCAGCAACCGATATATCATAAGCGGCAGGGCCACATTTCCTTTAACAAAAGTAAAAACAAGCAATGAATAAATAATAAATTAAGTTAAAAACACAAAACACATTTCAAATCGAAAAATAAAAATAATAATAATAACAGGAGTAGCCTGATAGCCGTACCTCAACCCTTTTGCTGCTAAATGAAACATTTCTTATCTTTTTCTTTTTCTTTTTTCGCTGGAAACCTCCTTAAGATTTTTTTTTTTTAATCGGAAACCTCCTTAAGATTAGTTTGCCTGATAGTGGAAGAGGGGGCAGTGAATGAGGAAGAGAGAGAGTGAATGAGCTTGGATTTCTTTCTTATCAGTGTTACAAAAAAAAGGAAAAGAAAAAGAAAGAAAGAACTGAAAGTCGAAGAGAGGGGCGGTGAATGAGGGGGAAAGAGAGTGAACGAGCTAGGGTTTCTTTCTCATCACCGTTGCAAAAAAGAACTGAAAGTGGAAGAGTTAAGGGGGGTGTTCTTATAAAAAAAATTAATGATTCAAAGAATCACCAACCATTACGATGTTTACTTAACTATCGCACTGCTGTTCTTATAAAAAAAACTATCGCACTGCAGTTCGACGAGGTCTCAAAGTAAGTTTGTTGTCTTCTTTTCTTTTCAATAATCACTGGTCAACTCCATGATAAAAGATCTGAAAGTTACGAGAATGTGATTCTCTTACCGCTGCCAAGTCTACTCAAGCCTGAGCGTTCTCATGACTTCTCTCTCACAATTGAATAATAATTGCATGGCTCAGGCCTCAACTCAAGAATTAACATTCAAACGCCGTCCATTTTTATGAAACATCGTACATTTATTTAAATGCTCCTGTCACCTGTGATCGATCCTTTTTATCTCTTCTCCAGGCCCAAGGCAAAGTCACTTTCAAAGACAGTTGAGAAAGTTAGTGTATCATGTCTTTTGTCATTTAGCATTTACCTCTGGGAGAGAGCAGAGGCAGCAACAAGTAGCCCAGCTATACGTATGAAAGGCAACGCTCGTCGTGTTTAGGGCAGCAGAAGAAGAAGAGGACATCATTGATCTGGAATTATGTTTCCAAAATTATTTTAATATTTTGTCTAAAAATTGTTGAATGCCCATTTCATATTTATTTTACAATTAACTGTAATCAGATTATGTCCATTTCAACAGCTGTACACGTGGACATGTACAAAAACTGACTCATATTACAGCATAAATAGGAAAGTTAAAAATTAGCTTTCAATTTGAGTTCAACTTGTACAGATAAAAAATTGAGGTGTAGATTTTCTTAACATTTTTTATTGCAATATTTTGTTGAAGATCTATGAAAAGAATAGAGTTTTGATGATTTATTGCTACTGTGATGTTGGATTTACAAATCTTGATTCCATGCATGCATATATCTTGCCCGCATGGGCGGCGTCATGTAATGTCTGGGAGGGGGCTTTTGAAATTTTATCTAAAGTGCATTTTGAACATTGACCCATCATTAATTTGTAAAAAATAAAAAAAACTCATAAATTTTTAAATAATAAAAAAATATCACCTATTAAAAGAATGCTTTACGGCTTTAACTCAACAATTCATTCCCCAATTTTTCACTTTCTTCTCTCCGATTCTTCACACTGCACTCATATTTTATCTCTAAACATTAAATTCTCTAAAAAAAACTTACTAGTTTTGCTGCTCTAATTATTTTGGGAGAGTATCTCTTGATTGATTATCACTTTTTAATTTTTTTTTGGGGATTTCTTTTGGATGAAAGAGTTGAGATCATTTTCTAGGGTATTTTTTTTCGATATATTAAATCATCTGATATTCGAAGATCACATTGAGCCCCGACTAATCCAGATTCAAACTGGGGTAGGACCACTAGGACAGCAAAGTTTTCTCAACAAGTATTAGCACGATTGCATTCTCAAGCTTTGAATCAAGGACCTTGATTAAGCCAGATTAGTCCTTTGCTAGCTGATCTACGCACTTGTTGGTTAGGGTATTTTAATACTCATGAAGTAGTGTTGATAACGAGGTTATCCTTGAATGTTTGTAACATATGAAAACACACAAGAACAGTTGTAAATATATTTAATGAAATATTTTAATGAATTTAGGTTTTGGTACTTGTTACTTATTGATTTTTTTTTTAAATTATATTACAATTTGAACTTTGCCCCTACTGCATTGGATTCTTGAGTCTTGACACTACCACTATATATATTTTCTGTCATTAGTTAAAAAATTCATAATAAACAAAAATTTGCGTGTGTGTATAATATTTAAAAGAGTTATATTATTATAATAATTATTAATGCTGTTAAATGGATTTTCCATTGGAGAAACTATTACTGATTTTTTTTATTACATTACATGATGAATATGACTATTAATGGGAATTTTTTTAGATAGAAATACAAATGGAATCTTTTTCAAATTTAAATTAGAAAACTTATTTTGATTTTTTTTATTTTAATTTAGTTCTGAACAAAAAGACCCCCAAAATTTTAATTTTAAAATGAATAAAATTATAATTATAATCATTATTTTTTTTAAGTTGGGCAAAATTATGAATTCTTTTTGTTTTATTTGTGAGTTTATGCGTTAATTTGGCATTCATGATATACAGAGCACAGATGGTTAAGATTTTGTGTGTTAAATTTGAAGTAAAAAAAATAACATTTTTGTGTGTTAAATTTGGAGTTAAAAAAATAATTTTTTTTATGCAATTACTAACTTTCAGCATATTACTTGTTGAGTTCATAACAGAATATATTATCTTTTGATTTTATATTTAAGCCATTAGATTAAATTAGATAATTTTTTACATATTTCATTAAAATTTCAATACAAAATGGTGAAATTCAGGTTTTTGCATACACCAAAGACACGCTTCCGTTGACACTGCCTGGAGAAAGAAGGAGAGAGAACGGTCAGTTTCAGGTATTGTAAGTTTTGTAATCTATTATTATATTGCATGTAGGTCCTGGAAACATGAAACCCTAACCCTGGAAAACGTGAGGAGAGATTTGAAAATAGTGTTGTGTTGTGTGAGATAATAGTAAAAATATTTAAAGGGTCTTACAATTGAAAGAGGATCCTCGCATGATTTAAGTATTACTGAGCTTTTAAAGATTATTTATCATGTGTTTTTTAGTTGTAGTGTATGGATGAAATTTAATTTTTTTTATTTTTTATTTATTAATAACCAATCAACAATTAATTTATTTACTCAGTAAATGATCATATCAGAAGAGAATCATGATTTCTTACAATTCACTTTGGTTGCTCTACATTGAAAAAACGGACAATCTGTACGAATTTATTTATAGGATACCTTATTAAAGCTCAAAATTAATAATATTTTATTGGATCTGAATTGGATCATAACAGAAACAATCTGCGTACAATAAAAGAAGAAAAATGATTCACCTTAGGCTTTTGAGTTTTATCTTTAAAGCAGGTGGCATTAAATGCAAAAGATTGTGGTAATCCTCAATTCCCACCTTCGTCATCATCCTGATTTTATTTCCTCACAAACGAAACTTATTTTTTGAAAATTCACCAGTCTCTCTCTTATTATCCTCAACAGAATCAGCCCATTCTCAACGTTAATTTTTTTTTATTATTGGTGATTGATGATCTCCCAAGGAAAGGATTTTTTTTCCTTTTTTGGTTAGTATGATCGTATACTTGCCATTTAACTTAAAATTTTTAATTAAGTTTCTTAATGATTCATTTCATCTTGTTAAATGTTTGAACAAACATTTATTATTGTTGCTAAAAAAAAATGGAAAAGAAACTTTGTAATTGTCAGCTCAGCAATACTTTTGCATATTAATTAAAAGAGAGGTATGATGGCTATATAGTTTCAAGCCAAAAGTTGATAATATTTCAAGTTGAAAAAAAGATAATACTTAAAAGTTTCAACAAAATAGCATTTCCTTAGTCTAACTTATAAACTTCATGAACTGTGCAGTTTGCACTCTAAGACTACGTTTAGCACACATAATTAGATTGGATTAATTATTAGGATTGAATTGAATTAAATTTAATTAGATTAGATTAGATTATGTAATATTGTCATATGTTTTGTACAATATTGAATTGGACTATATTAAATTATATTTGAATGATATTAAATAGTATTTAAGTTGACATTTAAATATAAAAATGAACAATTTATGAATATTTAATAGTAAAATAATTATTAATATTAATTGAAAAGACAATTAATTAAAATTAAGTACATAGAAAACTAGTTATTATGTAACCATAATTATAATAAACAAATATAAATTAGATTAGGTTAAATTAAATTAAATTAACAATTATTTAAATATTTAATTTAATTTTTATTAAATATTTTAAATATATTTTATTTTATAAACAAGTTAGCAAATAATATAAAAGCAACCAATTACTGGTATTATTAATATAGTGATTATTAAATTAGATATTACATAAGATATTCTAGTAATAATTAATTAAACAAACAATTATTTTTAAAGTTAATCTTAACTAAACTCATGTTTCAATTGGGATTGCTAATCTCATAATTTTAAGACTAAGTTCAAATTTAGTATCATAATCTAATCTAAAGTGGAGCTTACCAAACATAAAATAATTAATTAATTTCAAAATTAATTCAATCTTACACTTAATCATAATTCCCAAACATAGCCTAAGTTCTTATCTGGCCCTCCTCTTCATTGAACTTCTTTTTTTTTTTTTTCCGTAAGGAGACTCTTTATTGAACTTGATTGTACATATAACTATTCACGTGAAAAGATAGAAATGATGATATTTAATTTGGGTCCACAAAACCCAAATATTTTTGTTTTAATATTAATTCTAAGAAAATTAGACTTAGTGGGACCATTGTATAGGTATATCGTTAGGCATGCTAAATGACACGGGATAATTATTTTGCATAGCAACTTGTACAACGAGTAGATAATTTCTACCACAAAAGTTGCTAAGTATATCGAACTTCTCAAACTAGCTAAGTAAGATACTTGTAAAAAACCTAGATAGAAGAGAGAGCAATATCACCAAGTGAATTTTATTACTTGAAAGAGAAAATATAAGAGAGTTTTACAAGTGTGCCTAAGTTGCTTGTGTTTGGTGTGTATTGTGTGTCAAATGGAAACTGTTATGCCCTATTTATAGGGGAGGCTTGTCCATTCTAGAGCTATCCATGCAAATTGTGTAAGTTGGCTAAATATCTAGATATTTTATAAGTGTAAATAAGTGTAGAGAATTCTAGATATGTAAAAGTACTAGAATGTGCTGGAAAATTCTGGAATCATCCTAAGCTAGCATCCCTTGACTCAGATTTAGGCTTTTGGAGTTGGAGACTCAGGCGGGCCATTACTTAGTGCACTTTGGTTCACTTCGAAGCACACCTTGGGTCGTGAATGTAGCCTCTTTTGTGGAAAATTTCAAGCGGTGCATGACGCAAAGCTCTAATACTATTTTGTAGACAACATGATGTTTCACCATTTTGCTTACTCCTTTGCAGCCTTTGGTTTCTACTCTCTACTCTTTGCTTTTTGTTATAAGGAAAAAAGATAGCCATTTGGGAACTAGGAGGTGAAATTTTTTTTTAAAAAAAAAAATTGTAGCTAGAGTTTTTAAAGTATTCTAAAATTTGAGTTCAATTTTTACATAGACAAAAAGAGTTACAAATTCTTTAACATATTATATTCAAATATTTAGCTAAATATATGAAAGAGTATATGGCATTTACTAATTCGTAATCAAAATGGAGAATGAGAATCGAAATAAATTATTTACTTTAACTATATGAATCAAAATCAAAATAAATTGTATTGTTTATTTACTTTGGTTTAGAATCGAAATGGATTGTTACAAGTACTAAACTGACCTTAGTTGATTATGGTCATTAATAATAATAATAATCTCAATAATAATAATAGTAATAATAATTTTATTTATTTATTGTTGTTGTTGTTGTTGTTGTTGTTGTTATTGAGATTACTATTGTACCTTAATTAATAAAAAATAATAATAGTTATTATGTTTATTACTGGTATTATTATAAAAATAAAATAGTAATAACTAGTTTGAGAGCCACCGCCACCACCACCACCACCACTATTAATTAAGGTAAAATTGAATTTTTAATTTTTATTAAAGGTACAAATATGAATTCACTTTTCATCCACATTCTTCATTCTTATTCTCAGTTTCCCACATCCCTTTAGTAATGAAATTTCCATTCCACATTCCTAAATTTGTCAGACCCACTTCCATTCTCTCTCCTTATTTTAGAATTAACTTTTTTTTTTTAATTGGAAAGTAAACCTTTCATTGTTTCACAATATGTCAATTACCGAAAGGATTTTTGTTGGTATTGAGTCTAACTAGATAGCACTAGTTTTTCCACTTAAACCAAATTTGGCTAGATTATGGGCATGAGCATTATAGGTTCTAGGGACACGCTGGATTGTACATTTCTGAAAGTCTTTGCTCTGCTTTTGAATCTCAGCAATCACCCAGAAGATTTTTGCTCTGTTGCCCTTTGTGTTGTTTATCAACTTTACCACTTCCAAGCAGTCGGTTTCTACAATTAGTGATATTGTGCTTACTTTTCTTGCCACCTGGAAGCCCTATTTAACAGCCTCTGCATAACTAACTCCTCCTTTTAAGTAAGATCTCTAAACCTCAGCTGCAACCACCTTGCCTCTGAATTTCTTATCACAGCTCCTAGCCCTACCATCTGGTCGTTATTATTTATAGCTGCATCCGCATTCACTTCAAGGCAGTTTTTAGGAGGAGGTGACCAATGTTACAACTTCTCCTTTCTAGAATTATCGATATGAGAGTTATCTGATGCCCTTACTCTCTGGTAGGCAACCACGGTTGATTCAGCTTTTGCTGTTGCAACTTCTGGCTTCACCCTTTTATCTTTAAAGATGAATTTGTTTCTAGCCAAATCTTAGAATATATTGAGCATGTCCCAAGATCGAACACCAAAATTTTGGAGGGGGGGTAGGCCTTGGGACCATACATTTTTAGGTGCTTTACAATCCAAAATAGCATGAGTGATAGTTTCAGCACTCTTCTTGCACCTTTGGCAGATTGTTTCCTTTAGAGTTTTCCTTTTCCACGGCTTTTCTACATTGGGCAAGAGATCTTTTACAGCTCTCCACATGAAAATCTTGAGTTTTTCGAGCTACAGCTCTCCAAATAGGTGGAATTGATAATGAGTTGCATCACTACAGCTCTCCACATGAGTGATAGTGGTTTGTGCTAGTCCGCGAGCTACTGGAAGCTTTAGGGAATTTGATTTTGAGTGCAAGCTGATACCGACTTCTTACTGAGTATTCCCCCATTTTGTCAAAATGCCACAAAGGTTCATCCTCAGCCTAATATTTTGGTAATGGAATCTTGAGTATCATGACTATATCTTCCTGCATAAAATGATGGTTCATTTTTCTTTCATCTCACTGATTTTCCTCATTTATCAAGTCTGCATCAATTGAGTTCTCAAGAAAATTTGGAGGAGAAAATGGCTTGAAGGTATCTAGTCTTGGCAGCCAATTATCCTTACACACTGAGATCGTCTTACCATTGCCTATACGCCACCTAAAGCCTCTCTTAATTACTTCTCTGCCCCATAAGATGCTCCTTTAAATAAATGACGGATTGGAGCCTACACTTGCATTTAGGAAGTTGGAGTTTCTATAATACCGAGCCTGTAAAACCTTTGAGATTAGAGAGATAGGAAACTGAAGAAGCCTTCATCTTTGTTTGGCCACGAGAGCTTGATTAAAATAGGTAAAATCTCTGAACCCCATTTCACCCCTACTTTTTGCATGGCTGAGCTTTTCCCACATTGTCCAATGAAAGCCCCGCTTATTCTTTTTTTATCCCCACCAAACCTCACTATAGCCCTTTGAATACTATCACATTATTTCCTTAAAAGCTTAAAAACACTCATTGCATAGGTTAGGATTGTTTGAGCTGCTGCTTTGATAAGGACTTCTCTACCCCCACTAGAAAACATCTTCTGATTCCATCTTGAAGTTTTGTGAAGCACTTTAAGATTAACATCGTTAAAGAAACTCATCTTTTTTCTATCAATCATTGAGGGAAGCCCTAGGTATTTATCATATTTAGAGACCACTTTAAATTTAAAAATTCTCTTAATTGCAGTAATTTGACCCTCATGAATCTTACTACTGAAAAACATTGATGATTTCTCGTAGTTAAACAGCTGTCCTGATGCTTCGGTATAGCAGTAAAAAATCTTCTTTAATTGATTGCACTTAGCCACTGATGCTCGTGTAAAAATAAGGTTATCGTCTGCGAACAACAAGTGAGATATTGTAACTTCGTTTGCAAACCTCAGGCCTCTGATTAGCTGTCTTTCCTTTGTCCTCACTAGCAGGTTTAAGAAAGCTTCCACAAATATTACGAAGAGGTATAGGGAGAGGGGCATCCCTGCCTTAAGCCTCTTTCCGGCTTGATTAATCCTTTTGGCCCCCCGTTGATGATCACCGACAATGAAGCTGTAGTGATGCAACTCATTATCAATTCCACCAATTTGCTTGAAAAGCCAAGTTTCTCCATTGTCTGTTACAAAAACTACCATTCAACTCTGTCGTAGGCTTTGCTGATGTCCAATTTAAGTGCTATAAGGCCATTTTTTTTCTTTTGTTGTGCCTAATTTTGTAGAGGCATTCATAACCAATAATGACATTGTCTGTAATAAGCCTATTGGGTATGACTGCACAATGAGTTGGTGAAATGATTTAGGAAAAGATTGGCTTCATTCTATTAGTTATTACCTTCGTAATAATTCTGTACACTACATTACATAGGCTTATCGACCTATAGTTAGTGACTTTTTTAGGCTTGGGGACCTTGGGAATGAGGGTTATATATGTGTGATTGATAAGGGATGAGTTACCTTGCTGATTAAGAATATGTAGTCATGTTGTAACTAGTCCTTACGAACTGATTGCCAATGGTTCTGGAAGAACACAACTTGCAAACTATTTAGGCTCGGTGCTTTTGTAAGGCACATCTGTGACAAAGCATCAGCAATCTCCTTTGAAGTGAAGGGTTTCCCCAGTTTAGCATTCATTTCTTCAGACACTTTTAGATGCATATCTTGCAGGGCAGCTTTAATTTGCTCATGGGAAGGGTTTGTAAAGGTGAAAAGCCCTTGAAAATAGTCACAAAATTCCCTTTCAACTTCATCTCGCTTTACTTTTCACCTTTTATGGTTGTCTTCAACTCCCCAAATTTTGTTCTTTCTCTTATGAGCTGAAGCCTTAACATGGAAAGACTTCGTGTTCTTGTTTCCCTTTCTTAACCAGTCAGTTCTCGATCTTTATTTCCAGTAGATTTCTTCATCGATCAGCATGTTGTTTATCTGGTTCTCGATCCTTCTAATCTCCTTTCCATCACCCAAGCTTTAGTTTTTTTGCTTGATACTCTGTAAGTGTTGTATCAGCTCATCCTGTTTTCTACTCCTGCTTCCAAATTCATCGTTACTCCACCACTTAAGCTAAGTTAATGTGCTTTTGGCCGCCCTCTAGAAACTTTAAACTGGATCTTCCCACTCTTTATTACCATAATTTTTCCACTCGTCTTTCACTATGTTTTTACAAGTTTCATACAAGCTTCACTTGTCCTTATAGTGATCTCGGGGGTAGGATCTGCTTACATATTTCGGTTTGGCTCCTTGCTTTTACCTCAAACATAATCGGGCAGTGGTATGATACCCAATTAACCAAATTGGTTGCTGCAGCATCCTGAAATCTACTTCCCCAGTCTTTGCTGCATAGAAACCTATCTAGTCGTTCCTCTATATACTACGGTCCATATCTTCTAATAGACCATGTATAAGGGTGTCCCTTATAGCCTACATCAACTAAGTTGTAGGATTACACAGCCTCTCTGAAATCTATAATCATATTTAAATTTTTATTGTTTCCCCCTGTTTCTCATAAAAATGCATGACTTCGTTAAAATCTCCAAAACAACACCAAAGGTGAGAGGAGAGGTTTGCTAACCTTTTCATCAAAGTCCAAGTATGGTGTTTCTGGCTTGATTCTAAGTGGCCATAGATCCTTGTGGGAGCTATAAGACGTGATATTTACTTCCACTGCCGAGTTCCAAAAAAGAGCCAAACCTCCCCCCCTTCCATTTTTATCAACCACAATACAATTCTCAAAGCTGAAATTTCTACGAACTAGATTAACTTGTCGACCCACCATCCTTGTTTTACAGCAAAAAAAAGATTTGGGGTCGATGCAGGTGGAGAATTTTTTTATTGCTAGGTGCGTTCGAGGCTTCCCCAAACCTCGAACGTTCCAGCTCAAGATCCTCATGACTGTCGGCGGGGCTGGCCACCAACTCCCGCCGATAAGTCTTCCTCCATTGATTCCAAATCGTCCTCTGCATCTCGTTCTTCATCTATGAGCTTTTGTTGCCGGGATACTCGAAATGAGTCTGCAAACTTGTGATTGAATAATTGCTTCGATGGGCTTAAGGGACTATATTTTAGAGATTGTTTTGTTGGGCTCTGCACTCTTTTTTCTTTTGCTCTCTGGGCTGGACCAGCTAAGTTAACTATTGGGCTTTTTGTGTTAATTGGCCCACTTGTACTCCTTTCTTCCATCTTTGTGCTTCTAGCTTGCAGCTTCCATTTCCTAACTTTGGGCTTCATTTTTGGCCCATTGACAACTTCTTCTTCATCCGATTTTACATTTTCTTCATTAGCCCTTTTTACAATAGCCATTTCCCTCCACTTCTCATTACAGCCTGGAATCTTTAATTTGAAGATTTGATTATCACCTTGACATCTTATGTATGGATTTACAAAATTTAACTCCATGAATCCATCTTCCCGCAAAGAAAAGAATGAAGGAAAAAACAATTCTTCTAATTTTTTTTTTTCCGGATAAAATGCTATAAAAGAAGAACAAAAAAAATAAAAACAACTGACCACACACCTATATAGTCATAGACCTGCTACCTTCTACAGTCCCGCCTAAGAAAAGAAAACTCCATAAATTATTATTAGTTAATATATTAAATTAAAAATACAGCAACATTTTGGCAGGCTAAATTAACATATTCGTCACATCATGTCAACGTCATATAAATAATTAATCCCCACGTCATTCCATTCCATAGCCGGCGGGTCTCATCTTCAGCAAGCTAATTAAAGAAAATTACTGAACACAACATAATACATTCCAACAAGTTTATCACAAGCTCCATTCCGCCCCTGCTACCTTCCATAGTTGGACCTCAATTTCGGATTTCCAGCCAATATGGGATATCCAGCCTTAAGACGAACATTTTGAAATAGCTGTCATACAAGGAAGATGAAATGGGACATTTTTAGGATCCATAAAAAGAGGACAGATACATAAAAGGAATAGCAATAACTACAATTTATTAAAATATTTTAAGAGGTTAAACCAGCTACCTTACTACAGTTTCCAATTCAGAGACTAAGATGTGAACCAAATCAATATTTCCAGACTTGAACATCTCTATATAATCACCTGGTACACAACAAAGATGACCTCATTCTCATCCAACTCAATACTCAATGAGAACAAAGAAATTCAATCAATTTTTTTTTAATTAAATTTTCTTATCTGAGAAAAATACCTGTAGCTGGATCGTATCCCAGATCAAGATTGTCCTGTTCTAATAGCTTTTCAACAACAGCTGAACCATCAAATCCAGCAGCAGAAGCAATTGAGTATACGGGCATCTGTGCGCAAGCTCAAATTATTAGTGAGCGAACCTCCTAACTTTGGGTCATGCATCTCAGTTGTTACTAAACTGAAACTTTGGGTCATGCATCTCATATTTTTAAGTTATCAAGTCTCAAAACATTGTCTGACTTGAGTCATTTCCCCTCCAAATACTAGCACACTTGTTGTTTTGCCAGACCTCCATCATTAATCATTATTAAATAAAGCCATAATCAAGTTAAAGAACCTCAAAATTAATTTTAATGCACGGCTTGATTAGCAAAAACAAGCAACTAGAAAGAGGTTTGAGAGAAAAAAAGGACAAGCACCTTAAGAGCAATCTGTAAAAGTTGAACACCAAGCTTGACATCAGCGTTTGTAGGTCGCAATTTGTCCAGCTCCTTTGAGACATTAAAAAGAGCAATCCCACCAACTTCAAATACATCATAATGAACAAAAATGTCATCTTCATCCCAACAAAACCGACCAAACAAAATTATAAAAATAAAAGGCTTACCAGGTAGAATTCCAAATTTCATTGCCTTCTTGGTAGCCCGTACAATATTATCAACTCTAATACAATTACTAGCTCCACCAACCTTGCATCAAGTCAAAGCTCATCAAAATACATTTTCCAAAAAAAGTCTGGGCGATCAATTATAGTTAAGAAGCTTGCGGAAATGAGTGTACAATTCCAAACAAACCTTAAACCTAACAGCTTGAGAAAGACGTGCAAGTCTCTCTTCAAATAAATTCGACGACATGCTCTTTTCTTCCATTTTTTTTATTGCAGATCTCAACTGCAACACCAATCGTATGAACATGTCAAACAACTAATAAACACAATAGAGGGAACCTCCTAGATTGGCAATAAATAGCCATAACAAACCTGTTCACATCTCTTTTCAATGTCTTTCGAGTCACCAGCAGCGCCAAAGATAAACATCCATTCAAACGATACTGAAACCTGTAGTGAAGTGGGAATTATATTTTATTTCAATAAGCCTCACCTTGATAAGATCTGGTGCAAAAGACTGGCACAACAATAATGCAAATGCATACACATAACATAAATGGCTCACCTCTTTGCATGAGCCAAGCACTTGTGGTATACAGTTCATATCAAACTCTCTAGTTACAACCTAAAAGTCAAAAGTGAGACATTGAATTGTGTATTGCATTAGAATGCAAACCTGGGTGAGGGGGTTAATACATTATAATGCAAACTAGGGAGGGGAATTTACCAAATGTAACTACCTGGCCTCCTGTAAAAATGGCGAGATCCTCCATGATCGCCCTCCAAGTTGCTCTATGAATTAAATGTTTAGGAGGTCTGACGATACAAAGCTTTATCCATTTCAAAAACACACCATAAGTAAATGACATATAAAATAATAATTGAATGAAGTAGGAAAATTAAGCATGTCATTTATGTCAACTAAAATCTCCCATGCATTCTTTTGTCTTCTAATTTTATTAGAAAATTTTCCTTCCAGTCTTCACCTGTGAATGTAGATCCCAGGCCAACAGTGTAAATTCTCGTGTCCTGCCTAATTTTCATATTTTCTATTTTTGACAAAAAAGAACTTTGCTTACCTTTTTACGATGACAAGAGCCGTCCAGCTTAAGAGATCCTTCTACTTCTTCAACATCCTCAACAATAAACAATAAAGGTCGTGTCTGAGGGACAAAATATCTATTAAATGTGTTGACAAATAAATTTAAACTTTTCATTTATGCATTAAATCCTCTTACACGATGGGCTGGTCTCATTGCTTGCTTGACAGCCTGAACTACATTATTGTTCAATAGTTTATTCAAAAGGACTACAACGAAAGGATTTTTCAAAAGCTGGCAAAATGAAAACAAGAGTTGCATTAAAATTGAGAATGATGCAACACACATTTTAGGTAAAACCAACAAAATTCCAACCAAACAAAAAGACCAAATGATTAATGGGTATAATGAAATGCTTACACATGTTTTCTTCCTCTTGTTGGTGATGAAGTAAGGGGAATAAAATCCCCAACCTTCTAGCTTCATTGCCTTCACAAACTCAACTTCATTATTCAGTTCATTACTCCTCTGCAATGGTTTTGAGTGAAGAAAAATCATGTATTGTAATTTATTTGAATGACTTATACAATTTATTAAAATGGAAAAAAAAAGAAAGAAAGAAAGAAAGAAAGAAGAATTATTATTAAACATAAAGAATGCAATAAGCAGGAAAAGGAAGAGGATCGCGAAAAAACACATGTTCTTATCACACCCCACGTCATTAGCCTATCACACCCCACGTCATTAGCCTAAAGCACAAAAACAAATAGAACTAAGGGTGGTTCATTTTATCAGTGCCCAGAAGGTATGCCTTAATGATAAAGATAAACATACCAGGTTATGGAATTAATCTCAAATACCCCTACCATTAATCAAAATAAATTTAACAGGTTAAAGGACAGTATAGTAAAAAAAGAGCTCATAAATTTTCTAATATTTAAGCATAGTATAAACCCATGTGAAAAGGGTTTGAACCTCATTACTTAGGAAATTATTACTTCTGAAAAAAAATTTAAAAAAATTGCAATCTCTGGTTCTCTCTCTTTTTCATCAATTCAATTTCTTGTTCTTTTTACTTGACATTTCAATCTCTCAAAATTCATCCAATTCGATGCAAGTGTTGTGGGGGTGTTGTGGTTGGCGCACAAGACTCGTTTCTAAAACAAAGGAAAGAAAGAAAGGCAACATACGAAGTGGAATCTGAAACGAAGAAGCCAACAAGCAAATTATTCACAGAAAATAATGACGAAAGGATTACAAAAAGTCAACAACTAACTTACAGCCACCATATGTAAACCATCCTTTCCAACCTTCTCCACACCCTTTGCTACGAGCTTCCCAAGCTCTGTGTCCCCATTTGCTGCAGCTGTTGCAGCCTTTAAAAAAACGAGAGCACATCACCACCAAATTAAAACAACTGACTATCAATTGTCCATGGAATCCTTCCTCCTAAACTAGAAAAAACTCAAAAACCAAACCTGAGCAATTTCTTCAGGTGTGTGGACTATTCGTGCTGTGCGTTCTAAGTGCGCACGAACTTTAATAAGTGCTGCATCAATTCCATATTTTATATGCTTAGCATTCGCCCCTGCTTCCAGTGCCTTGGATCCTTCAATACCCAAGGCTCTGAACAAGACAGACCAATATCTGTACCCTGAAAACAGAAATATCAAAATTCTTCACTAAAACACTTGCTTAGATTTAGGGAAAAAAAATTTCCAGTTACTAATATAGATTTGAATATTTACCATAAAAGACATCTATTCTGTCTTCGATGGTATCACATGCAGGGTTGCGAAGATCCTGCATAAAACTCGCACCTCCACAAGGCACAAACTTGCACCAGCAACCAAGAACATTACAACCATATGAAAACAACCCAATATTAGCGAAGAAACTAACAAAACCACAGGTAACACTATTCAAACCAAAAAGTAAAATATAGCCAGCAGAGTCAATGTCTGATCTCATCAAGGCTCAAGCAAAACCATTACAATAGTTAGCTGTCCATTGCACAAATTCCGACAAAGAGGATATTGCAATAAGTCTTAATTCTTCACTACAAGAAAATAATATGAATAAATTTCAAATATTAATTACAGAAAAGCAGATGACACTCACTTTAGGCTTAGAAGGGATTTCTTGGCCACCAAAATTCAAGTCATTAGCAGCATAGTTTCTCCTGCATGTCAATCTACTGCTAACCGGCCAACTACAGTCCTCAGCCAACCTACATTTCACATAAACAATAAAAATTAAAAGATTAAAAAAAAACCCAAAAAAAAACTATACAAATTTAGAAGTTCAAAACAAATTTATGATACCTGACTTTGCAGGCGAGTCCACAGGCTGACCTGAGCATGGTTACCTGGATCAGCGGTGAATTATTTAGCGGAGAGGAAAGATAACTTATCAGTCTAGGGTTTTTTTTTTTTTTTTTTAATTTCAGATGAACCAGCTGGTTTAACGAATGATTTGATTTGACTCAACTACATATATATAATCCAAAGAAGCATAGCCTTTTATCTTTAATATTTTATATTTTTCCGATTTGGCTATTTGTTCCTAAAGTAAAATTGAGGACATTATTTAATTTTTCGTAAGCTCCCATTATTGAGACATCACATTCAACTTGACGTAATCAACATGCAGGCCACTAGGGACAAGTCAAAAAGTAAACTGCTTTGACTTGAACTACACTTGTTGTACTTGTACAGTTGTGCGTCGCTTTCACGCGTGATAATGGGTTCGTAAATTGCCCCGACACAGCCTGGCCTGCCAAAGCCCGGATCTATAGCCAGGGCCCGACCCTTTTAATTGTTTAAAACGAAGGGCTTGATTGGGTCACGGAGAATATCTTTCATCCTAAAATATCCCCTCATCCTCTGACTAGTTAGAGACGAGTGCATTTTATTATAACATCACATAATAAGTCTTAATTACAGTTTTTATTTTCCTTACTCTATACCGAAGGTTCTTTGAATCAAACCAACTTGTAGGACAAAGAATAAAATGTACTCAAAACAGGTAAGTTTGGGATCCATATCCTGTTGGGTATATATTATGTCCTGGCGACCTTCGAAAGGTTTTCAAGATTTAATTGAGGTACCGTTTTTGTGTTATATTACAGTTTCTCATGCGATGACTCGGCTAAATCTCTTTGCTTTTTCTCTGTGTGTGTGTGTCTATCAGTCTATATATATTCATAAAATCGGTTTGGAAATTTCCATTTGTTTCGGTTTCAGTTTTAGTCAATTCAATTCTTTTAGTTATAAAACACCAAACAAAAATAGAAAATCGGACAAATTTTTTTTAGGTTCGATCTGGTTTCCCACCCTTAAACACGCTGTGGCATTTTTTAATTTTTCGGGTTCGGTTTTTGAATTTAAAATTTTAAACCGAAGTATTCGGTTTTGTACCAGACCAAACCCAAAAAATGAATCGAACCAATTATTTACAGAGAGAGAATTCGTTGACGTTGGAGAGAAGCAATTGCAGAGTCATTTGTTTCATAAGTTGCATAACCCAATCGACTGTTGGTACTAAAAGTCGATCCACATTTTCTTCAGATATATATCTCGCTGCCACATGTTCAAATTCAGAGCTAGAAATAGTGATGAGTATCTTAGTTAAAATTCATAACTAGTGTCTTGGCTGTGGGGACACGAAATATGCATATGGGCGCACACACGAGAATATCACATTATCACTAACCTTAATCACTACAAGTGAAAGCTTTGCCCAAGTCAACAGGCATCTGATGAATTGGTTAACACCCATGTTGTTCCTTTCGTAAAAGATTTTAACATCAGCTACATCACAGTAGGCAACAAGGTGATTCTGGGGACAGATACACAATACGTTGGCCTAGCAATTAACAGCATATTGAAATCAATCAACAATTTCAGCATAACCAAACAAAACTAAGCTGTTACCTGTTCTTACAGGAACGTCCCTTGATTCTTCTTACCCTCCTTAAGCCAGCGCATTCAGAAATGAAGCAGCTGGGGTTATCAAAGACACTGCAAAAATTTGTGGCACGGGGGTTTTCTATTTATGATCAATGTATGCATATTTTGCCGATGCTTCAGACCCAGCTCACATTTCCTATGCCTTATTTCAGTCGACAGATCCTGTAGTTAGCAATGGGCCATATTTTCATTATAATAATCTGTTTGATGCCATGGCTGATGCTTTATGCAGCTCTGGAGAAGATTGATGCACCAAATGTGACTCTAACCACAACGGAGATGGGATGGCCTAGTGCTGGCAATGAGCCTTGTACAAGCATAGAAAATGGCAAAATGCACAAGAATATAACAAGAGCTAGGGACTCCAAAGGGGCAAGGTCAAACTTTTGCTATGTTTTTATTCGAGATGTTCAATGAGAATCAAAAGGCTGCTGGGGTTGAGCAGAATTTCGGATTATTCTATCCACATATGCGGCAACTTTATCCATTTTGGCCATGCTTTGTCTACAAAACTTAATAAAACAGAAACAATTTCCTTATTTATGATACATTTATTCCTTTAGGGTGTGTTTGGTTGGAGGATTAAAAGTGGGGATTGAACTGTTTTTTTAAAATTTTATCCTTATCTCATGTTTGGTGCTGTCAAGGGTATTGGGATTTCATTATCCTAGGCCCACAAGCTAATTTTAATTTTGTAAAAGAAATTATCCCAAGGGGATCATGGGATTAGTTAGTATTGAATTATATTGATAACTCAATTAAACATAATAATTTATAAATATTAAAATTGTAGTAATATGTGATAAATGTAATAAAAAGTATTGATTTTAATAATGTAAATAATAAATTATACTAAAAATCATTATTAATTTCACATTAAATTAAAATTCTATTTTAATTTATTTAATTATTAAATATTTTTATAATTCCAAATTTACATTATAAATTAATTATTCAATTAGTATTCAAAAATATAAATTTTTATAAAATAATAATTATTGAAAAAAAATATATAAATATCATATACATATTTAACAAAATAAAAATTATTTAAATAATGATTTATATTTCATTAATGTCATTGAGGTTGATTTGTATAATTAATAATACAAAATTTTAGTTTATAATAATCTTAATAATAATAATAACTTGTAAATTGTAATATTATAATATAAAAAATAATTATTTTTTAGTCCAATCCAATATTACACCAAACACAACATAGTATTATATATAATCCAATATTATCCAATCCAATTCATTCCGCCATACTAAACGAGCCCTTAATTTATACATTTATTAATTAATTCGGTGCTTCAGTTACTTTATCTCTCCTCAATATTAAAAACTATTTCCCATTGACCAACAGGCTCATTGATGTTGCCTGAATCAGGAGACAATATTTGTTATAACCATTTGATATTTAGTAATTTTTAAAATAGTAAAATGATAATAACTCTATAATTTATTAGTCTTATTATTTTGGTCAAAACTGTGCTACTGCCGTTGTAAGTTGCCACATTTCGCCCCTTTGCTTCTTTTTTATAATTGGTGGAAAAATGTAATTACACAAATAAAAATTTAAAAAATAATACTATTAATCAATAATAAAAAGTGAGGCTCAATTAATTTCCGAGCTCATCAAAATTCCAAACCAGAGAATCATTATCGACAGCCCCTGGTGAATTAACTCTTGGTATCAGCTCGCATCCAGGGAATAAAATGAATACGTATACGTAGCAAGGACACATTTCCATTCATATCACCAAGCACCATGTCAAAAACTTAACACTGCAATCTATAGGCAATGTCATCGGGTCGTGGATGGTCGGAACGAAACGGGTCGGGGTATCCAGTCACTCGTATAAATCACATTCCGACCCGATTCGCCAACGTATTCCAACCCTAAAGCAACTCGCGACCCCACAGTAGACTCCGCCAACATACGAGCACAAAGATTACAGTTTTCATATTCAACAATGAAACCCTCATCTATTAAGATACTATTATTAGTTAACAGATTAAATTAAAAATCCAGCAACATTTTGGCAAGCCAAATTAACATATTCGTCACATCATGTCAATGTCATGTACATTATTAATCCCCACGTCGTTCCATTCCATAACCGGCGGGTCTCATCTTCAGGCAAGCTAATTAAAGAAAATTATTGAACACAACATAATACACTCCAACACAAGTTTAGTTCAAGCTCCATCTCGTCCCTGCCACCCTCCATAGCGGACCTCAATTTCGGATTTCCAGCCTTAAGACGTACATTGTGAAATCGCTTTCATACAAGGAAGACGAAATGGGACATTCTTAGGATCCACAAAAAGAGGATAGATAAATAAAAGGATTAGCAATAACTACGGCTTATTAAAATATTTTAAGAGGTTAAACCGGCTACCTTACTACGGTTTCTAATTCAGAAATTAAGCTGTCAATCAAATCAGTATTTCCAGACTTGAACGTCTCTATACAATCACCTGGTACACAACAAAGATGACCACATTCTCATCCAACTCAATACTCAATAAGAACAAAGAAATTCAATCAATTTTTTTTTTTTTTAGTTAAATTTTCTTATCTGAGAAAAATGCCTGTAGCCGGATCGTATACCAGATCACGATTGTCCTGTTCTAATAGCTTTTCAACAACAATGGAACGATCAAATCCAGTAGCAGAAGCAATTGAGTATACGGGCATCTGTGCGCAAGCTCAAATTATTAGTAAGCAAGCCTCCTAACTTTGGGTCATGCATCTCATATTTCTAAGTTATCAAGTTTCGAAACATAGTCTGACTTGAGTTATTTCCCCTCCAAATACTAGCACACTTGTTGTTTTGCCAGACATCCATCATTAATCATTACTGAATACTGAATAAAGCCATAATCAAGTTAAAGAATATCGAAATTAATTTTAATGCACGGCTAGATTAGCAAAAACAAGAAATGAAAAAGAGATTTGAGATAAAAAGGGACAGACATCTTAGGAGCATTCTGTAAAAGCTGAACTCCAAACTTGACATCAGCGGTTGCAGGTCGCAATTTGTCCAGCTCCTTTGAGGCATTAATAAGAGCAACCCCACCACCTCCAAATATACCATAATAAACGAAAAATGTGATCCATCAACCCAAGAAAATTGACCAAACAAATTTATAAAAGTAAAAGGCTTACCAGGTAAAATTCCGAATTTCATTGCCATCTTGGTAGCCCTTACAATATTGTTACTCTAATACAATTACCAGCTCTATCAACCTTCCACCAAAACAAAGCTCATCAAAATATATTTTCCAAAAACGTCTTGGTGATCAATTATAGTTAAGATGCTTGAGGAAATGACTGTACAATTCCAAACAAACCTTAAATCTAGGGGTGTCAAAACAACCCGCCCGGACAGGACCCGGGCTATCCGATCCGGGTAAAACCCGGCCCGCATACACAAAAATCCGGGTCTAGGTTTTAAAATCTCAAACCCGGACATTTCCGGGTCCGGGCTCAACATCAAAAACTCGGAACTCGAACCCGGTTTTTAATAAATTAAAATATATATATATATATATATATATATATATATATATATATATATATATTATATAATTATGAATTTATGATATGTTGGATGTTATTTAAATTTATTGTGTGATTATTATGTTATTGAATTTAATTTAATTTAATTTTTTTTATATAGATTGAATGAGTTTAGGTTAGAAATTAGATGAATTTAAATAATAGAAAGTAAATTGAAACAATTTTTATTTATTATTTGTTTAAAATTTGCATTGTTAGTATGTTATGTATTTATATTTGATTATTTTTTTTAAAAAGTTTGAGATTGAATGAATTTATTTGACTATTTTTTTTAAAAAATTTGCATTGTTAGAGAAATGAAAGAAAAAATTAAAAAAAATTTGAATTTATCACATACAGACTTAGAAGCCCGGATAAAAAACCCGGACACGGGGGTGCTGGGCTTGAGCCCAGCCCGGACCCGGAAACCCCGGGTTTTAACCCGGGTCCGGTCTTATGTTTCATGCATCCGGTCCGATCCCGAGCAACACCAAAACCCGGACCGGACCCGGATTTTGCCAAGCCTACTTAAATCTAACAGCTTGAGAAAGACGTGCAACTCTCTCTTCCAATAAATAAGACGGCAAGCTCATTTTTTTTTTCCAGTTTTCTTTATTGTGGATCTCAACTGCAAAACCGATCATATGAACTTGTCAAACAACTAATAAACACTATAGAGAGAAGGTCCAACATCAGCAATAAATAGCCATAACAAACCTGTTGACATCTCTTTTCAATGTCTTTCTGGTCACCAGCGGCATAAAAAATAAACATCCTTCCATAAACTGCTTTAACCTGTAATGATGTGGGTTCAATTATAATTTATTTCAATAAGCCTGACCTTGATCAGATCTAGTGCAAAGACTGCAACAACAATGCAAATACAGACACATAAAATGAATGGCCACCTCTTTGCAAGAGCCTTTGCATGAGCCGAGCATTTGTGGTATAGAGTTCATATCAGACTCTCCAGTTACAACCTAAAAGTAAAAAGTGAGACATTAAATTTTGTATTGCATTAGAATGCAAACCCAGGAGAGGGGGTTCATACATCATAATGAAAAATAGGGAGGGTAAGTTACCAAATGTACCTATCTGGCCTCCTGTGAAAATGGCGAGGTCCTCCATGATCGCCCTCCAAGTGCTCTATCAATTACATGCTTAGGAGGCATGACGACGCGACGCTTTATCCGTTTCAAAAACACACCATAAGTTATGATATATGAAATAATAATTGAATGACCTAAGAAAATTAAGCACGTCCTTTATGTCAACTAAAATCTACCATGTATTCTTTTGTCATCTTATTTTATTAGAAAATTTTCCTTCCAGTGTTCACCTGAGAATCTAGATCTCAGGCCAACAGTGAAAATTCTCGTGTCCGCCTAATTTTCATATTTTTCTAATTTGACGAAAAAACTTTGCTTACCTTTTTGCGAGGACAAGACCTGTCAAGCATAAGTGATCCTTCCACTCCCTCTTCAACATCCTCAACAATAAACAATAAAGTTCCTGTCTGAGGGAGAAAATATCTATTAAATGTGTTAATGAATAAATTTAAACTTTTCATTTATGCATTAAGTCCTCTTACACGATGGGCTGGTCTCATTGCTTGCTTAAGAGCCTGAACTACATTCTTGTTCAAGAGTTTATTCAAAAGGACTACATGAAAGGATTTTTCAAAAGCTGGCAAAATGAAAACAAGAGTTGCGTTAAAATTGAGAATGATGCAACACACATTTTAGGTAAAACCAACAAAATTCCAACCAAACAAAAAGACCAAATGATTAATGGATGTAATGAAATGCTTACACATGTTTTCTTCCTCTTGTTGGTGATGAAGTAAGGGGAATAAAATCCCCAACCTTCTAGCTTCATTGCCTTCACAAACTCAACTTCATTATTCAGTTCATTAAGATTAGTAAATAGAAAGTAAAACAAGTAAAATGATATAAGAGTGGTAAACAAACACTTAGAAAGAAAACATAAAACTTATAAATCAATATTAAACTTTAATTCAACAAAAATAGTTTATTCATTTAATTTAATTGAGCAAAGAAAAAATTCACTCATGAATTGAAAATTAAAAAAAAAATGTATATTGAAAACAATATGAATGAGTTTTATTGAATTGGTATAACTATAAATTCTATATTCCTAGGACATTTATATATTTTTTTATTTTCTATCATAGTATTTATTTACTACATATATTGATTAATTATTTTTCTTAATGTGGATCAAATCAAGATAAAATAAAAAGATATTTTTATATTACTAGACAGGATATAATTTTCAGTTTTATGCATCTTTCATCTAGTTTCAAAATTTACTTCTTACTTGTACTTAAATATTATTTGGGGTTGCGATCGGGGAGGTTTAGTTTGATAGAAAACCACCTTATTTTACAAACAACTTTGAAAAACATGAAATAAATAATTTTTTAAAATTCAGTTTTGAGATAAACTTTATCCTTAATAAAATTTCACATAAATCATTACATGTATTACATAAATTCAAAACTATCATTATTCAATTTATAAAATAAAACCAATAAATATACATAGTGAGTTTTAATTGATATTTGTAAGTTTTTATTTTTTCGATAACCCTTACATCAATATTTTTTTTTTACCTTCTTTACAAGTTTCATGTTCCATTTACATAATTTATATTTTATTATTATACTTAATGTTGATTTATAAGTTTTATATTACATTTGTAAGTTTTATTTTGTTTATTAATAATACACTAATTTACCACTCCTCTATTAATTTACTTGTTTTACGTTCTATTCACAAGTCTTATATTTCATTTATATAATTTATGTTTTATTTTACACCTAATGTTGATTTTAAAGTTTCATGTTACATTTGTTAGTTATTATTTTGTTTACCATTGATCCATCAAGTTATCATTACTATGTTAATTTTCATATTTTACCTTCCATTTACAAGTCTTATATTTTATTTACTTTTATATTTTGTTTTACACTTTTTGTTTTGTCATATTTGTAAGTTTTGGGCTTGTTTACCATTAATACACCAGTTTGATACTCATTTATTAATTTACTTATGTTACATTTCATTTACATCATTTATATTTTATTTTACACTTAATATTGATTTACAAGTTTTATGTTATATCTATAAGTCTTTATTTTATATTTTATTTTAATTTACTTATATTACATTTCATTTACATCATTTATATTTTATTTTACACTTAATATTGATTTACAAGTTTTATGTTATATCTATAAGTTTTTGTTTTGTTTACCAATAATACATCAATTTACCACTATTATATTTATTTGTTTGTTTTACCTTTTATTTACAAATCTTATGTTTCATTTACACAATTTTTGTTTTATTTTACACTTAATGTTGATTTATAAGTTTTCGTTTTATTTATTAATAATACACCAATTTACTACTCTTATGTTAATTTATTTGTTTTAACTTCCACTTACAACTCTTATATTCCATTTACATAATTTATATTTCATTTTATATTTAATGTTGATTCACAAGTTTTATGTTAAATTTACACGTCTTATGTTTTGTTTTATATAATTCATGTTTAATTATGGTATTAATGTCGTGATTTTAATTATGACATTATAGAATGACCCTTTAATAATTTATATCTTTTTGTTATAATTATGACTACTCAATAAAATCGATCATATATTTAATTTTCTTATTAGTTTTATTTTAAATTAATTATAATACTTCTAATTGAATATCTTTAAATAGTTTATATTTAAATTCAAATATTAACTTGAATACTATTTAATTTCATTTAAATTTAATATAATCTAATCTAATCTAATATTGTTCCAAACATGAGCCGGTATTATGTATAATCCTTCCCAATTTTGCATGCCAAATGTAATTCTTGTTCTTTACAGTAAAACAGAGGGTAATACAGATATTTCACATCAATTGACATGATTAATTAACATTAGAGTGTGTATATAATACATACAATATATCTCAGTGGGGGAAGAGTGAGAGAGTTGTGTTCATGAACAGAGAATTTTTAATTCATTCTAAATATATAAGCAAATACCTATGTACAATTTTTTTTCCTTGAATAAACATGTATTAGTATGTTTCTAAAAGTATTGTGTAAAGTAGTGCCAATCAGGGTATCACTGGACACTTGCTACTTTGCTTCATCATCTGTGTCAAGTTCAAGGCCCTCTGCAGCTAAAAGTTGACCGATAGCCTTCCGCTTTTCTTCCTCTGCTTTTCTTCTCATCAAGTCCCTTTTCTTTAACACAAGTGTGTGCCGCTTCATAGTATTTGTGAAGTATTCCTTGGATGCCTTCATTTCTCTAGCCAAAATTTTTCGCTCTTCCTCGGGGTCAATCTGAAATTCCATAAAGAAGTTTGACATGTATTTGTTGAGAGAAGCACAGTTTAATTTATTTCAGTCAAAAGATAAAATCACTAAAATCCGTTGATGGTTTCTGTAAAGGTAATTGCAGAGCAACCAACCGTGATAGTGTTTTGAGGTGCTACCAAGGACAAAATTAGTCTTGAAATAATAACAGATATTATTATTCAAATTAATGGTTAATTAGCTATGTTTCCACCTCTTTTAAGGCTTTGAAGATTCTTAGTACTGAAACACTAAAAAAGTAAACTCTTCTACTTAAACAACTAGCATTAAGACATGGCGAACACTTGGAGAAAATATATTGACTCAAATATTTGAAGACAATTAGGGAGATCTAGAGCATTCTTCAACTGCAGAAAATTCAAAATTATTAGATACCTTTGAACGAGAAAGACGACGTGCACGAAGATTCAGCTCAAGCTGTTGCTGCTCAGCCCAAGCCGCAATGGCCATATCACCTCGCTGATCAAAAGCTTTTCGTTTTTTGATAAGCCACTCCATCCATGCTTGAGATGCCTAGTAGAGCAATAAACAGAAAATGCCATTATTCTAGAGATGAAGTTGAAAAGCAAAAAATAACCTTTATAGTTTAATTTAAGCAAAACACGAGTTTCCTACACTTGGAAAGCACAAACCATAACAAGTTTGGTAAATCTCTGGTTTTGCCAGTGATCTCATCATGTTCTAAGGAAGAATTTTCCATATTAATGATTTCACAATTATCAAAGCTAATGCCTCACAAGATCACCCATAAGTTGTTAGGATCCATAAAATACCTAGGAACAGGTCTCTACAGTTAGCATTTCGAGAAGGTAGACATAACTTCCCCGTATTTGATTAAAGTATGTTTCATAGTAAAAGTCAAAATCAATTTCAACTTTGAGATCAATATTCTAATTATATAATTTCTAATTCTAATTTCTAGGCTATCAACTGATACAAAAGTTGACAAATGAAGCACAAATGTTACCTTCATTGGGTTGACTCGATTATCCATATCATATTGCCTTCGTCTTTCCTCATCAATGAGCAGCTCATAAGCAGCTTGAATCTTAATGAATTTAGCTTCAGCTGTTTCCCCTTTCTCAAGAGTCCCTCTACCATCATAGACTTTAGAAAGGAAAAATAACTAATGAGCTCAAGCCGCTAACAATTTCCACATTTCAAAGTCTGAGAGTCCAGAAAGAACTAACATACCATCTGGATGATAGAATTTAGCCAAGCGCCTGTATGCGACCTTTATCTGCTCTTCATCAGCATCCCTTTCTAGCTCTGCATTTAAAAAGGAAAAATTCCACTAGAAACGGTTAAGTACTCACTCACAACAATCAAATAAAATGAATTAAATACAGAGTAAGAATGAGAACAAAGCCTCTCTTATCAATTTATTCAGTGTTCATGATAAATATTCTAATTAGCGTGCATCCCGGAGTGTCTATGGCATTATAAACACTCTCAAATAGCAAAATCAAGTTGGCATCAATCTTACTAGTTTTTGGTTCGAACAGACGATAATGCTTTCCAAATAAGAAAAGCATTTGCACTTTTCATTTTTCACTTTTTCAGAAACTGATTCTCACAGAAGCACTTCCAGAAGCACAATTTTAAAGTATAAAATTGGATTCAATTCACAAATTTCAAGGCTGGAACTTATTACACTTCAGCAAATCAAGTTCTAAATATATTAACGAATTTGAACTTCATCTTTCCTAAAAATTCATATATTCGCTTTTAGTCTATCATAACTTCGAAATATCAGTAAACATAGAACAAGCATAAATCATGCACTTAATACATCAAATAAAAGAAGATTTTCTCAAATTACCTAGAGTTTCGTATGGAGATTTTTGATCGGCCCAATTGGCTGCGCTAACTACAGTCCTCCTCTGATTCACGCGAAACCACGACTCGGTCCGGTTCAATTCTCTGAAGCCGAACCAAGAAGATAATCGAGGTCTGTAATTAGGGCTTCGAAATGAAACCTTAATGAAAGATCGAGCTTGGTCTCTGCAACTTATCAGTGAAGTGAACACCATGTGAGGCCTACATATCGTTCTCATATTGCTGCCCATGCTTCGTTTCAGCTCAATCGAAATTCTAGAACGAAATTGTTATTATTTTTCTTGACAGATAATTTAAGGTTGAATTGAAGACGTGAAGAAAGAGAAAAAGTTTTTTACAATGAATCTTTTGAATCTTATGACTGAATCTCAATTATTTCTTCCATTTTTATTTTTGTTTTTTATTTTGGAAAATTTTCGTTTGTCGTCATGTTTTTCCTTTTCGCTGTTTTTTTTTTTCAATATTTACCCGGGAAATTTGTGGCAGTTAGGCTTCAGGCAGCGTGACAGTTGGGACGGGCAACATTAACATTTTGCCCGTTTCATCCCTATATTTACCAAGTTGCATCCATTTTCATTTTCAACAGTTGGCTACTTGTTCTTAATAATGGATTGTTAATCTATCCTTGTAAATATCTATGTTGATACTAAAAATTTGGCCTAAATGAAAGAGTTGGGAAAAAATTATTTTTACTTAAAAAATGAATTGTAAGAGAGTTTGATGTCATCAGAATTATTATTACTGAGAGTGAAGAGCTCGGTGATTAGAATCTTATAAAATAAAAATTTATCAGTAATTATTAGGTTTTGTTAGAGTCATTATTGAGAGCAAAGTGCTCGATGGAATCCAACATAATAATAATCTATCATGAGTTATCAAAGATGTTACTAATATAAACCATCTAATACTTAAATAAGAGTAAGAGAAAGACTTAAATGATATAGTACCCCTCTTCTAATATACTTATTTCTCATTCATATATCTTTTAATAGTAACCTCTTTATATAAGGGAAATAATTAAAAATATAACATCTTATTAGATGTGAGTCAATGGGCTCGGGACAATTGTTTATATCGTTGAATCGGGTTAGGAAAAAGTATGGGTTAACAATCTATCTCATAATCTCATCCAAAAGTATTCAAGAATCAAATGGCACTACGGTTTCTTGTAACCTGTAAGCATGCTGGAAATCATGTTAGAAAATAAGATTTAAGCATCAGCAATCCTTTCAAACTTCTGCAATCCGAATCTCTTTAATGACATACTATATAACATGTAGAAGAGATAAACTATGAAAATCTAACTGTCATGATACATACGGCGATAAGATCTATATTTACAGCTTCTCATATTTTAATATCTGATACAAAAAAGATTACAAACAGATCAAATTGTTGTCATGCAACAATAAATAAAAGTTTCCACTCCTTTTGCAGCTGTTACTTCTGGTGGGTACAGCATAGATATGATGTTTTTGAGGGCTATATCTTTGTGGATTAGGCAGATTCAAGGTGTTGAGCAGCCCAAAGTGAACTAAGAGCACGAAGACGGTGAAAATATTCCCCCAAGGCAAGTAATGCTCGAGCTGCTTGGCGGGTTGTTAGGACCCGATACATTTGCTGCATCGTTTGCTGTCGAAGATGATCGGCCTGTTTTATGCATGGAAGAGCAAAATAATTCAGTGAGCTTGAGAGAAATTGGGAAAATGCAGTGAATTTCTTATGTGCACAGAAATCAACATTGATGCTCAATAGTGTCAGCATGTGGTTAAGAGTAATTTTTCCGAAGAGATTGAGCAGATTGACTTGTGGAAACATAAGGCCGGCATTACATTTCCGATTGCAGCCAAAGAAAATATTGGCAGCTAAAAAATTGTAGTGAAAAGCAAAAGTCTTTTCAGTCTTGCAGTAACCATTGCAATGTTAAGAGAACAAGGTTTGTACTCCTCCTTGCTACTTTTTTCTTTCTCAATGATTGAAATGAGGTTCAAAGAAGTTAAGAAGAAGAAATTATTGATAGAAAAATGAAAAGACCTAAGATTGAAACTAACTTACAGTAAACAGAAATAGTACCTGGTTCACAAAGCTCTCTAGTGCCTCCAACTTCTCCGCTGCAGCAACCATCTGAGACTGGTAGATTCCTGAACTTAATTGATCTTCCGTGATGATCTGCACTAGACTTTGCTGGAGTTTATCGATTCCTTGTTGAAGAGCATCTTCTGCCTGCTGAGAAGATTGCCGAAGGTTACAAACATCTATAAGTTGCTGCTCAGTCAAGGGCTCAAGTTGAGGCATGAGAATCTGTAAAAATAAATAAATAATAATAGAAAATTAGCAGTTTTCACAATTTGTGAATTGAAAGATTGAACTATGCTTCATTAAATCATGGTGAATTATGTAACTGATATGCAATTGATGCTTGAGCTACGGCCATGTGTTTGTGAGTTATCAAATTCATTGATTGGTAACTAATAACAAATAAGCAATTTTCACACTAATGTTTTACTGAACTATGTTTTACATTTAGAAGTTCTGAAGGACGGAATCCCCCAATCCATTGAAAAAAGCGCTCAGTTGATGTTCTCCACATGCCCGAAATCAAACTTAAGACATCAGCCTTAGCAGCGTCTGCTTTCATGCGGAAAAGATTATTATAGTGGTTCAAGCCATTTTCAACAAGTATACGAAGCTCCATGTCAGTTATATGCTTTTGCAGGGCATTTCGAAGTTCATAAATCTGTCTATTCTGCTCTTCAACCCAGTGACTGTACTCCATTTCAAATGCAGTAATCCCTGTAAGTAAGCCCAAATCAGCTATTGCGTATTCAGGAGGGAAAAAAGAAATTTAAGTATACGACGTTTGACCGAGAGGGCTATAAATCTAATATATCTTGTTGCAACCACCAAGTTGCATATGATCAGGGCTTGGAGAATAATCCTTGGAATAATATAAGAGTTCATAGAGCTTGAACATAATTGAATGGGGTCAATAATTTTCTGAAAATGCACCCTTAAAGAATATATGATGTAGACTCAGTAAACAGATACATCTCTGTGACTTTAGAGAGTCAAAATAGTGGAAACGCTTAGATAGTCAAAATAGTGGAAAAGCTAAACTCAACTATGTTATGGAATCAAAACATACTGATGGTGGCAACTCTGCAAAAGATCACAAACCTGGGTTTATATTGCCAGACAACCCAAAGTGACTGCCATCTGAAGTACTGCCTGTGTAGATGCCCTGCTATAGATTCACTGATTCATGAATTAGAAGTAATACTAGGAATCTTGATTTATACAGAACACGCTTTTTGATGTGGTGGAATAAAAGAAAACAAAGACAAATTTCTCCTAACCTGACGCCTAGCCCTATCAAGTTCCTGCTCCAACTGCGCCAATTTCAAACGGCTTGATTCTAATTGTTGTACATATGCCTGTGAAGCAAAATCAAAGTATAATTAACTTTATACTCCAAATAGTGAACAGCTTCCACCAGTAAGGAAAGGAAAATAAATCTATCTCTTTCTACCTTTTTCCGCAAGCGACTTTTCCGAGCTGCTTCGCGATTTTGTGCCAAACGTCTTTGTGTCTGTAAGTAAGTGCATTACATAAATGACACTACCATTTGTGAAGTGAAGAAGTAAATAAAAAGGATAGTGTTGTGGAAAATTACTACAGTGTTTTCATTGAGGGCAGAACGATAAACAAGTTCGTTGCAGAAGGAAACTTAAGTAATCAGTCCCCCCACCCCACAAAAAAAAAAAAGGAATACAACAGAGTATATTATCACCTTATCAGAAGGTTTGTTTGCTTCTTGGTCGCTTCTGGAAGGCTCCACTGAATTATGAGAGAGATATTCAATCTACAGAGTTAGACCAGAAGTCAGAGCCAGGAAATTAGATGAAAGAACCCTGACATCCTGTAACCAAAGAAGAATACTTCAAGCATCACCTGGTTGTCTAGCCTAGTATCCACCTGCACAATTGTGGATGAACCAGTATTTGGGCTAGCATCACCATGAAAGGTGTCTCCCCACATGCTAATTTGGTGGAATGGCTCGTAAATGCTCATCCTTCTCAAGGTTGCAAGCTGACTAGAAGGGGAACTCATACTATATCCAAGAACAGAGACGGGACGGGAAAATTAAAAAAAAAAAATCAAACTTAATGATTGCAAATCTCTGATTCAACATACTAAGAATCCATAAGTAAAGTTGCATAACTGAAGATTTTCAAAATTGAAATGTTCATTGGAATTCAAAATATTGGTGACATGACAAGAAACAAATTATTCATAATGAAATCAGAAACTTAGTAGCAAGAGTAGAAGATATATTAACTATTAACTAATGAAATAGTAGGCAATGATATTACATAATAACTTCTACCTTTCTTTGCCAGATCAATAAGATTAGTCTTGTCAATTTTGGTTAAAAGGAAAGAAATGAACACCATGTCCTGCAAAGGTGGCTCATCAACACTGAAAGTAGAGGAGCTGCATGGCAGAACATACATGTGCAAACAAATCCATCAGATTACCTATATGAGAAGGTAGTTTTAGCACAAATCTTGAGTTTTGTGATTTCTTCAAGACAAATATATTAGAAAATCCGAACTTGTATTTCTCTTTGTTAATGCATGATACTTTTACTGTACAAAGAAATGCAGAAGTGAGACAGCTTAGAGCAACCCAAAACAGAACTTTGTTGTTTGCAGAAAGAAAATTTAAGTCATATAGTTCATAACCTTTAATGTTTGGTACTGCTTCAAAGATAATTTAAATTATACAGCAGAATGAACAAATTGTTCCTGATTTGTGAATAGTTTCTCAAAGATATATTCATCTCCTAGCAACAGCACATACCACGTTTCATTCTCTGACAAAATTCACTTGCAATGCAAGATATTAAGAAGATCATCTATCTACAATGTAGATAAGCACCTAAACGTGATTTTCAGTCACTATACTTGATGTGTGATTTCTGAAAAATAGCAAATATTTCCCAAATTAATGCATAATCATAAGACAACTTGTCAAGCACACAAAATCTCACTCTCAAAACTTCATGTGAATCAAGAAGGCTACTCAACAAAGCAATTACACTTCTCTTTTCCGCCAAGAACCAAATAATCTTTTTGCTTCTCATAGTGACTGAAGAACTTTTTCCTTTTTTATAATACTTCCGTAGCATCAACAATCTTAAACATGGACATTCACTTTTGCCAGTCTTCACATCACAAGTGTTTTTTTTTTAAAAAAAAAAATCTCGTAAACAGTAGGTCCTGCTCAATCAATGTACAAGCCAAGAAGCAAGATAGATATCACGAATAAACAAATTCATTTGCAGCTTCCAGTCGTATTTCATCAAACTAGGTATCACGAATCAAGCTTGGCTCTCTATGTGCTCATGTGCAAGTGAGTGAAAGAGAACAACACACAGATTTTCATGTTGCATACAGAATCGAGTTCTTCAAATCAATTTATGAACAACTCGCCAGACTATGCTTGCCTCTCGCCACATGCTTCAATGCAATAATGGCACCAACTATCACATATATTCACTAAAACAGACCCCAGAAAATAAGAAAAATCCCTCAAGCACTCAGCACTTTACCAAAACAAGAGATACCACTAAATGAAAGTAACTGATAAACCAAAGTAAGACAGAAAACATAATAAATCAATCAAATCGTATTCAGCTGGACAATCTTAAGCTTATAAGAAATCATTAAGAAGCAAAAAGACACGTACCCTCTTGAATCTTGATAACTTTGCTAATCTCACAGGTTTAAGTTAACTTCTTAAATTCAAGAAACCCAAACTCAGCACTTAAAACCCTTTTTATAATATGAAATTACAAGAACCCTTTTCAAAGACAGAGAATCACCACCATCCATTCACCCCTCGAAAGCAAACAAGAACCTAAAGTAACAGAATCAACATAATCTAATAAAATTAAATAAAAAACATTAAATGAAAAAGACCGCATATTTTTTTTGGGGGAAAAAAAAAAGGAAATGCTACAGTCAAATGTTAACGTCCTAGTGTTCCCACTTAAAAGTAGCACATATTATGCGCACCCACGACCCATCTTCAAAGATGTTCACTTTAACCTACGCACCCCACCCGCCTTAACCTGCACCCCTCACCTTGTGTCACCCACCATATGTCATACAGTTCTTATCTGACGTCATTTCCCGGCAAAGTTAGAGAATCTAGCAAGTCTTACGTGGAAGCTCTTCGCTCTCCTCAATCCTGATTGGTGGGGCGGACGAGTTGCATCCTTGCATGGTTGGTGAAGTGAAGTCAGCTTAAACTATATGTGATATTTATTTTTATTTTTTATTTTTCTGTTTCTAGAAAAAGAAGCGCTTCTGACTAGGACGTGGGGTCGGATCGAGTGAATGAATGTTAGTTACACGTAAGCATGCTGTCAGAATCTGACAGAAAGTTGAACATACGCGTGACGTCTGTCCGATAATGGTGGAGATTGGAGAAAGGCATGAGATATGGTTTCACTCGTTATAACGAATCAAGCTTCTTCTAAGTCGTAGCCATTCTTTTTTACACGCTCATATAAAAATGTTATCATAAATGTGCCATCGAATCATCGATAATATAAATAAAAACATATGTCCTCAATTACTTTAAAATTTTATTACAATTTCCAATAACGTCATATCATTATCAAATTGAATCATTACCTTCCTTCTTGTCTAATATTACCTTGCACATTTAGTGATTTTTTTTTACAATTAAAAATATGTAGGACTAACATTGAGCCGCACATCCAACGCCAATGAGCAGTAGCCTGAAAATCATCATTGATAAAATGTGCTTCAAATAAATTGATCATATTACATTATAGAGATATTGCTATTAGTGTCATATTGATGATGATTAGTATTCCCTCTTAATATGAATTTTCCTGAACGAATATGTACATAATGTTATCGGTACTAATAACTTGAATACGACTCTCTCTAACTAATCATATTCTTATATTGAGATTCATACAGTGTTTATCACGAAAACAATTAGTCTCCATTTTGATATTTTAGAAAGCCACCCAAATGCATAAATTTCTTGGTAAGACTCATGTTATATGTGAAATTAATATAGTTGTCCATTCGAACAAAAATTTCCAATATATACCATTTATATTTTGATACATGCATGCATGAATTAGAGTCAATAATTTGATTTGAGACATGCGCCCATTCCTTGCAAATCGCTAAGGCGTGCTATCTACTTGCCGCCGTTGTGCGTGCTTTTGTTTTTAAAATTAAAGGTTAGTAAAATGATAATACCTAACTAGAAAAGTTTCCACTACTTTCCACATACTTGTTGGCTCTTCCCATGTAAAGGACGGCGGAAAAGAGTACCGCCTTTGCTTGTAGCTATAAAAAAGAATAAGCTCGTCGGAAAACGATTGACTGTCGCCCTTTAGCTTAATTATGAACTAAGAACAAACTTGTGGGGAAAAAGTTTAAAAAAAGAAAAAAAAAGTAGAGTTTCCACATTACTAAAAAGCAAGTAAAATGGGGAGCCAATTAATCCATTGGGGATCAAAATTAAAGCCAAAGCCCTGTAGCCAAAAGGGTAGTTCTCATGTCTAACTCGAACTTTCATTATTCATAGCGGTGTCTGTGTATGGCATTTAGTCAACTTTTGCGTATATCTTTGCTTATTTCATGAGATGTCAACAATATATATATGAGACAATGTAAGCACGGTAGCTAACATAGCACTCATTGACATTCTTATATTTAATAACTAATGGTTTTCAATTTTTATTTCTGTTGACAACTATGAATAAAAAGCTAAATTGCATAAATTGAAGGCAGAACCTTGTTATGACTTAAGGGAGAATGTTTTCCAGGGACGAGTATATCAATTGCAAGATACGAATAATTATTAATATTTTGGCTTCTTGAGATATTATTTTGTATGCTTTAGCCTCTATAAATTTTGTTTCTTATCATATTATGGTTCCCCAGCTTTTCAAGTCTTGCTTAATTTCAACCCCTCCCTACAGGTTTCTCAGATTTACGTGCAGAGTAATTGCTTCAAGTTACTGTTTGTCGTACTGCTTATATAAGCTGGAATTTAAAGAAAGAAAACGTCGTATCATTGCGCATTACCGATATTTAATACACACACGCACACACACCCATCCGATTAATAAATCAATATCTTGCTAAGTGGCCATGCATGATGCTTGGTCAGTGGGCAATAAAATCTTTTTCGTTACATGAAGTAGAGCATTGTTAGTGATGCTGACATCGTTAATTCGTTATCTTAATTAAGATAATTGATTACCATTTACCAACATATGATGAAGTACATAACGAAAATAAATAAAATAAAGTAAAATAACTCCACATATGTAGTCTCTTCATATTGATGAGTTCTCTCCACCCAAAAAAAAAAAAAATTCTCTGTATGCAACTAATTTTTAAGTGCAAATTCATCACCAGTGCTAACAATGTGATTATATTGATAAGTTATCTTCAAAGGTCAAAACTATATATATATATATATATATATATATATATATATATATATATATATATATATATATATATATGTACATAAGCTTTTGTCTTAATAATTTCTTTCTTTCTGCTAAGTCTAGCCTTTAATACTATTATAGAGTCCTTACTTATAAGTGTAAATTTTTTAATCTCTCTAGCATGAGGTATTATCCAAATCAAAGTCTCATTTTCGCTTTTGAGTCACATTTCATTTGATGCGGCCTCTTATGATTTTTCTTTACTCATATTATTTTTAATGCTTTCAAGTCTAATAGCTTCTCTAAAATTTTCTTTAATTATTACTTTTTGGCCAATGCCTTCATAGTAAATCTAGAATTATAGAGTGTAGAAATTATGCTTAAGCAAGTTAGGTCATAAAGGGACATTCACTTTTGCTTTATGGCTTCAAGTAGGCACTGGATTCTTTTTCTTGCTGAGTAATTAATAGTGGCTGGCTGGCAATGGCATCTATTTTAACTTCCTTTCTCCAGTTCACTAGCTCACGCATATGGAATCTTATCGATTATCTTTTGCTTAATATTAAATCTCAAAACGTAAGAGATTACTTAATATGTGATCAAATGGATCATCATCTATGTATCTTTAAAGTAAAAGTTATTTTGTTTGTTTTGACAGGCCTAATCACTTTTCCTTTTTTTTTTCTCTTCCTTTCTTTTTGTTAGTTTATATTTTGAACAATATCTTGATCATGTAAGGCAAAAGGTAGAAAAAAGGAAAATCACCAAGTACACGTAAAGTTTACTAAATTAAATAATGGGCATAATTAAGTGCTTTCTTATATGATATTTGATCCATTTGTCGTATGAATTATGAACAGCCAAACTATTAGAGGCCCTAAGGGAGGGCCTTTTAGTGCTGCATGCAAGCTTAATGTTCTCTATTTTTTTCCCTTTTACCAAATTAAAGTACATCAATCAAAGTTTCTATTGGAAAATAATCAACCATGCATTCACTATTGTAACTGTTAAATATGCATGTTTTTAATTTGGAAATCATCTCTTAGTCGGGTGACAGCCTACGCCTCCGGGAAGGATTTTTAAATATTCTTGGGGAGATTTTCCTTCTAGTATTTGAAGTTAAATCCCAAATGCCCAACTATTTTGGGTTTTGATTTACAAGTTGCCCGATAATTGAACTATTTAAGTAAATTTAAACAAGTAAATTCTCATAATTTTTTTTTCTTTTTAAGATACTCCATCACAAAAGTATTTAAGTATCCGGAGATTCGCGATCATAACATGATATATCATTTTTTGTAAGATACACCACCAAGTTGGGATTGCCATTTCCTTTTTCTTCAGTACGAAGTGAATAAATCATTTACCATTAAAAAGCCAATAGTTCCCCATCAGTAGTTGTGCTAAATTAATATACATCACAAGTAAAATAATCTGGGGATGTGCAGATTTAATATTCGTATAAACAATGATTGTGCAAATCATCAATGTACAAAGCATAGAAAGCGTTCAATTATTATGTCCACTTGATTCTCAGTGGCTTTTCTACCTTTTTTTTTTTTTTTTTAATTACTGTGGTTTGTGTCTTCTTGTGCACACTGTAATCTAATTCTATGCTAAATTTGGTTGGTTAAGAATAGGAAGGAATTATATCCCACTCACACACACTGGAATTGCTTCTGTCCCACATGTTGGCATGACCTAAAAAGTAAGAAATTGCTTTTTCATAAAGTGGCTTTGGATTACCAATTCATTGGGTGTCACAAAATATGGAAGGGACTCCAATTCCATTCCATACATACAACTTCTTCAAGGTATAGGAATATTCTCATGCGCCGAATCCGCGCTGCAATTCTTGACGTTATTATTGTGGTTTTTGCTCTTTCTATGCACACACACACTCTCTCTGGTGGATTCGTATCCCAGTATTGTGTTCACTATTTTACAATTGATTGATAGACGTGTATACACAAGAGTATAGAGTATTTTAGACTTCCTGATCCTGGCTAGGTTAGAATCTGTCGTTAATTTTTAGAATACTTTTATATACGCTCCAATATTGTATAATTTCGTCATGCCTAACTTAATAAGTTGCTTGTGCTGATTGGTTTTGCGATTTGGAAATTTGAGGCATATTTGCCTAATATTTATAATCAAAATGAAAACAGAAAAAAATCAATAAACTTAAACTCCTGGGGGCCGGGCCAATTAGCTTTAATTCACACCCCTTTCCTATTCTCATAACACACCTTTGATTGTATAATTACATCTAAGAACAATCATTTGATTCTTAATTAAACGTATTTTCTCTCCCCTTCGAAACGTTTGACACACACCCGCATTCCATCTTTTGTTTTCTCTCTAGCTCTTTCCTTTGATCGATCTGCAGCGCCGTAATCAAAGAGAGCGCGACCGTGAGAGGGGTCGAGCTTGCGTTGGCCACAACTCCCGACAACCCAAGACGACGGCTTGACAACCGAGCAGCGCCGTGAGAGAGACGTGAAGGTGCTAAAGAGAAGGCGGCACCTGCAGCAGTGGGAGGGAACAATCCTGGTGATGGTGTAAGGGTTTTGGCGGGAAGAATCGTAGGAAGTAGTGTTTGTAATGGCAGACGTAGGTAGTTAGGATTGAATTGGTTGCACTGGATCATATCTGTGTTTGTTGACTTGGGAGTTTAATGCTCAGTTTGTGATTCGAGATTAATTGAACATTGATGTTTTAGATTATGTAAGAGAGGAAACAACCTTAAATATTTTTTATTCTAGACGGAATATTTGTTGTACAGAGAGTAGAAAACAAGACTGCAGGAGAAAATTTTTTGTTTTGGTTTATAGAGAAGGGGAAAAAAAATAAAAAAATAAAAAAAAGGGGGTTTTAATTAAAAAAAGAGGGGTGTACTGTAACAGGGTTTTCCATGGGGTCTCAGAAGGTGTATCATCATTTCGCATAGCATCGCCGCTTGTGCCTTGTCGTACAAGATCAAAACTAATGTCGACTAAAAGAGGCTGCGCCCAAATGCATGCATTTATACCAGCAGGTCATTGTACATTTGTCCTTTTATCGTACAAAAGCTCGCGAACTCCTGAAGTTGATTTGGCCGTTTCTTGATTAATGTAAATTTCACTCACAAAATCGCACAAAAATAGCAACAAAACTGGCATGGGCCGTTATTATATGATGATGAATGAGAATTCTAATTCTTAAGTCACTCTCTCTCTCTCTCTAAAAATAGCATCCAGCAAGCTCGCAACAAACCCTGGCCTCCCAGATCCTTTCTAACTGCTTGCTTACATTTCGTTCATTCAACTTCTTCTTCACTCTCCGCTAGTCTTTACACTATTAATTAGTGCCAAAAAATGAATACAAAAACAGAATTTAGTGGACTTATAACTCTTTTATGGCTAATTTCAAGCTGATTCTGGTCATGTTCATGTTTCCTTATTAACTAATGCTCTGTATTGTATGAAAAAATTATGGTGTCCCCAAATGGAGGGCATGGGCCGCCTTATAATACTCTTATATATGATCATGAAGTTCAGAGCCAGAAGGGAAATATAGGGAAGCCCTCACTAATGGGTAACAATATGAATTTGAATAATGAGTTACCAGTAATCAAGAATGCGCAGACCGTTTCAGGTGATAATCAAGATGGAGGACAGATCGTGCAGAACCCGTCTTCTTCATCTTCATCGTCGTCGCCCCCGCCTTCGTACTTTCTTGGGAACATAAATTTGAATGGAAGGTTGACTAAGAGAACGATTGATCAAGTATGGAAAGAGATTGTTCATCATGAGCATGAAGTTGATCATAATAACCAATCGGCTGTAGTGCAGCAACAACTCACACTTGGAGAGACGACACTCGAGGATTTTTTACTGCGCGCTGGCGTCATTAATAATAGCACGGGGAATAATAATAATAATCAAAATGGTGTTGCTGGTAATCATCATGAGCCATTCAGTATGGGGATTGATCCGATGGTCGTGGTGTCTCAGCAGGCAGATTGGTTGCAGTTTCAAGTTGCATCTCAGCAGCAGCAAATGGGAGCGATGGATGCGAGTTATAATGTTTCTGAATCAGTTTACGGGAACCCAGTTGGGGATATTGGATACTCAGATAATCAATTGGCTTTATCAATGCCGATGCCAGCGATATCGGCGGCACCATCAGAATTATCTAAAGTGAATAATGTTGGGAGGAAGAGGAGGTATTCGGACGAGATTATGGAGAAGACAATTGAGAGAAAGCAGAAGAGGATGATCAAGAACCGTGAGTCTGCTGCTAGGTCAAGGGCAAGGAAGCAGGTAATAATAGTAAATATTGGGTATAAAATGCAATACACTTTTACACGTTTTACTATGCAATTTATATAGGTTTCTGTTTGTTTTGTTGATCAAAGGCTTATACAAATCAACTGGAGAGTCAAGTGTTGTGGTTGAGGAAAAGAAATAGCTGGCTCAAAAAGCAGAAGGTACATGCATGCTTATCCCAATGCTACTATTTAAAATATAAAATATGCCGTTGATTCCATAGGGTTTATCTGGGAGTAAAATTTTTTCTGTTACTGTTTTAGCAGGAAGTGGAGATCCTTTTGTCTTCATATCCAACTCCTATGTCCAAAAACCAATTGAGAAGAGCCAGCTCAGTTTAATCCTTACCTCTGTCTATGTATATTCACTGGCAGTTCGCTCCATTCATTTCTTTTGTATGCTTTCTCGTTCATTTGGTAGATCAGCAAGAGATTTTGCTTTTGACACTTTTGAGCTTCATTTCGTCTTTGAAGTCGATTTCAGTTTCAAATCAAGATTTGGACATTCTGGTTAACGAATGTGGAGGCTGCTGATGTAGGGTATGTTTGCAACTGCTGCGTCGTTTAGCGCAATACAAGTGTTCACAACCTTAAACATATCAGTAATGACATTGAAAGAAAGCGGACCGCCAACACTATCCCTAGTATCAACAAATATAAATATAGGAAACGAGGAACGAAAAACTCCATATGGATGGAAGATGGCTTTTCCAACTCATTTTGCTCCCACAATTTCACACTACTCAAAATTTTGGCTAAAAGAGTAGATAAATTTTAATGGGAATAAATTTAGATCCGAAAGCAGACTGTGTTTTGTAACCAAAGGACTTCTTCTACATTTCAAGCAAAGTAAATGGGTATTTAACTAATTTTCAAATTCTAATGACACTAAGCAAGTTCACTTTTCTTATTTGAACATACTCTAAATATAAATAATTATTAGATACATAACTAGTTTTCAAATTCTAATGACATCGAGTTAGTTCACTTTTCTTATCTAAACATACTCCAAATATAGATAATTATAGATACACAAGCTTAATTTTTTTTAATTCGGACACATTGTTAAGCCATGCGGTTTAATAACATTAAAATTAACTCTATCAAACCTCATGACTTAACAGTGTGTTCGTATTATTAAAAAAAAAAACACTTGCACTGGAAAAAGACTGTATGTATGTATATATGTACATAAATATCCGCGCATGAGTGTGCCTAAAAAGGAAAAATCTCAACTGACAAAAACCCTCCTAACTTAAAGCCAATTTCGCAATACAGTGACAATAGCTCAGAAAACAATATCCTAGATTTTGGTCAATACTTGGTGTTCAAGACTTACAAGAATCAGACTATATCTAACCAGGCAAATTGCATGCAACAATAGGGAGAACAGAAAACAGCTTCACTAATAAGAACTAAATATGGATAAAATCCTTACATTTTGGTAGTTAAATTAAAGGGAAGCATCTGATTTTTTTTCCCTCCTTCTTGCTCGATTGAAATTCAATATCATCACAAAGATTACTAGAGGAAATTAGAATTTAAAAAAGGAAAAAAAAAGTCATACAATTGATTGTAATCATATGCATTCATATACACACACATATTCAGGTCATATCTATATATTTACAATTAGAAAAAAGCCCAAACATTTTGATCCTCTCCCCTGGCCTCTGCTTTAGTAAGTGTATTCTTCCTCGAAAATATCACTGAAACAAAAATCAATATGAGCTTTAAGTTTGGAGGATTTAATGAACACACACACACACACACACACACACACACGCACACGCGCACACGCGCACGCACGCACGCACACACACACACACAGAGGGATGGAAAAATTCCCACGGGAACGGAGACCTTTGGGGATTTTCCCTATTTGAGAAGGTTAGGTGGACGATTTTATACCTAATTTCTTATTCAGGGAAGGGACGGGAATACTTTTTTACTTAATTTCTTATTCGGGGAAGAGATAGGGATGCCCGTACCCATTTCCCCATTTCCCCATTTCCTCGTATTAATTTTTAATTTTAATTTTATTTTTTAAAATTATTAATAAATGAATAATGAAGTTTAAATTATATTAAATATAAGTATAAATAACAAATATCAAAATATTTATTCAAATCTACTATAAAAATTTCAAGTCTACTTAACTAGTTGTAGTTCTTAATTACTATTTGATCAGACTTTATTCTAAAGGCCTTAGCCTAAAACTATCTTAGATTATGAGTCATATTTCTTCTATTATTTTATTGTTTTAGATTTAAAATATAATATTATCTCTCAATTTGTCACATTTCCCGAGGAAAAATATGAGGAGCATGAGGTGCAAGAGTAAATACTTTTATTAAAAATATTAATTTTAGTATCTATACCCATTTCATTTATTTCATTATTAATATAAAAGAAATTTCTTTTTATTATAGGATCATAAAGATTGACGAAGATAATTATTCTGATGATTTGTATTTTGTAGTGTAATTTTGTAATTGATTAATGTTTGTGTAAGATAAATTATTAAACCTTACTTTTGTTTAAGTTTTTATTTTAATATAATTAAGTTAAGTTCAGAATTTAAATTTAAAAACGTATCAATTATTTGAGAATCGGGGACCCCTCGGGGATCCCCTCTTATTATTCGGGGAGGGGACAGAGATCCCCTCAAGCAATTCTAATAGGGACGGGAATATTTCCTGAATATCGCGGATGGGTGCGGGGATGTCAGTCCCCTCCCCTCCCCTCCCCATTGCCATCACACACACACACACACACACACACACACACACACACACACACACACACACACACACATAAAATTTACCAAACTTATTAAGACATTAGCTATAATGCAAAAAGTCATTTGCTTCATCTGTGTTAAGAAAACAAAAAGGATTAACATTAAAAATGGAATAACAGTATTCCTCAAACTATAGAAATTGCGGCTTTTTAAGTCTGTCCTGCGTGTTAAGACCACAAAAGCATTTCTGGATGCTAAGATCTAGTCAAGTTCTCTTTATAAACTGCTATTTTTCTTATATGCCCCATCGACAATGACATGGAAGGGAAGAGGAACTTACAGGCCACCTTTTTCTATGGGTTTAGTACTGTGTTAATCGAGTGATAAACTTATATAAGTTTCACCAGACCCAGACTGTTGGAAGTTGCAACTCAATATTGATGATAAATTGCCATGCATGTGTATGCTTGATACATAATTAATCAGCATATGTGTGTGAATAATTTAGTGTTAAAGAAACCTTCCAAAAAAAGAAAAGTGTGAAGGTACTTACAAGTAGGAAATTAGTTTGGCTACACATCATTTCTTTGTGGCATCAATAAACATTGCACGAGTCCAATGTTCAATATCCTCTGTTTGTGATGGTGGAGGAGGAAATGTAGGATGCTCCACAAGATCCCACCCATCAATAAGGCTTTCATTTTTTCCGATATCAGACATTTCAGTTGCATAAAGAAAACTGGCTGCTGAACTTGGGAGATTGTTATCACTTAAATTTTTCTGAGAAAAAACAAATATTATGAAAATTATAAAATATATTCAATCATGGAAAAATGCATTTGAAACTCAATCTCATATTACTCAAAATGTTAGGAAAGACGGGTGATATAAAGATACAGACCGTAATTAGCTTTTGTTTCTAGAGCAGAGACAGAGACCAAGGACTGATCAATTTTATCTAACAAAGCAGTTTATAAACATAAGATAAAATTTCAAAACCAATTCTTCTATAACAATCTGGAGGACCAAACTTGTACCGTAATAGGAAACATATGTGCACTCTCCAGCAAAGTGGTAGAGGAAATAGCAGAATTCATATTCCAAACTGATCTGTTTAATTTTTGAACTTGCTTGCAAGACCTGAAAATCAGAAGATAGTGTGATGCCCAACAGCATCGCAAACCAAAAAAAGAAAAAAAATGCTATTTCATCTCAGAAAAAGCAAGAACATAATATGATCATTCATCATTCATGACAATGTGGTCAAAGGTCTCACTAGCAAATTAGCAATAGGATGAATCTCTCCTAAACAAGGCTGAAAATTACTAAAATGATTTTATTTATTTATTTATTATTATTTGTTTTTACTCTTGTTCAATAATTTCTAAAACTTGCTCGCTTTTATTCGTAATATCAGCAAGGCAGAACAAAATTGAAGGGGCCATGAAACATACATTACAATATTAAGGTTGGCAGATGTACCTCGAACAAGCCATTTTCAAGGAAAAAACAGATCGAACTTCCTTGGATGAAGATAGTGTTGCCAATAACTTAGCAAATGCTTCAAAAGTAGATGCTTCAGCAGGAACATCTAGGCATAGTGAGTTATAACAGTAAGCTGTTAAGCATGCCACGCTTTTCTTGAGAAGAGAAATCCCTTTCTGCAAATCCTTGTGTGTTTCAACAGAATGTGTAGATGCAGAAGTACAATTAAAGCTAGTACTTCTAGAAGAGTCAAGTTGGGGCCTTCTCTCGGATTCCATTGAAGCGACACCAAAGTTACTTGAGCTTCTATCAGTCCAAGAATTTTCTCCACTGGTGGAACAATAATTTTGGCGTGGAATAAACAGGGGATATTCATTGCTGCACAGGATAATTAAAATCAATTCTACAATATTATATACCTTAATTAGCCTATTACATTCCCAGTCAATATACCTTCGAGAAGAAGGGCGTGCATCCCAATAAGAATCCCGTTGCCATATTCTCGAGCAGGAACCCTGAGATATAATTACAGTATATATATGAACATAATCAAAACCTAAAACAAATCCTAAATACAGGGCAATATCTTATTTGTTTATTTAATCCAAGCACCACATCAGTTCAGGAAGATAAAATTTTTCTATAGGAAAAAAGTATCCAGTAACTAGTGCACAATTAGGAACACTAATGAATTGGTTTTTCTTTTTCAGAAGATAAAAAAAATAAAAGGTATCCAAAATTGTATTAACATACAACCAGATCTCCAGACATTCATAAGGTCAAAATTCATACAACGCTAGCTCAGGAAAAATCAGTGCTTGTTAGCATGCATATAAGAGGAGTGCTTAAATAACACAAATATGTAATAAGACTATTTAGGAAAAGAAATAATCTTAAAGCTGTATTGTCCGCCTGATATTAGACGATTGCCAAAAATCCCAGGTGAAGTTTTTCTTTGACAGAACCTTGCAAAAAATATTATTGGAAACTTTGATAACCACAACATTTTGAAAAAAAATTTGAAGATGCTATCAATATAATTCGAAGGATGCTCCTATGAAGGTTGTGAGCAATAGCTTGCATTAATGCTTTCTAAAACAACAGAATTTTTCTTCAGCCAAATTATTGAGTCATCATAAATCACACTTTTAATCCCACTGACAACTGTATGGAAAGACTGAATCACCAAAAAACTAAGCAAAACCTAAGAGAACCTAAAGCATGCTCTCGAAGGAATACCAGTGCTTACCGCAAAACCTGAGTTGTGAAGGACGGGAACAGCCAAATTCAGAACAACAAGATTTAGAAGTTGCATCATGTATCTGTTCTCCACTCATTGGGATCCGTGTTAGTACCAAGCAGAAAAATATCCAGGCTAGTAACCAGCAAAACCAAATCTTTTAAAATGATTTATAATTGTAGTTTGGATTTGATAACATAGCCCAGACTATATTTCTTGTTTATTTGTATATTCGGACGAGAACAGAAGGGAAATTTAAAAAGAAAATATTTATGTAAGTAGTCTTAAAGAAAGAGAATAGAAAGACAAAGTACAAAGTCTTAATGAAAGCTTAGCAAGATTACCCCAAAGATGCAGCAAGCTCCTCTGATGGGACTGAGTGTGGATCAAGTCCTCTAGGTAATCGTGCACCACAAATCTGGTCATACTGACCACTAGATCCATCTCTTCTCTCTCCATCTATATTCACCTGAAGAAAAGAAACCATGTGTCATATCTGAAAGCACAACAAGTATCTCGTAGAGAAGTTAACTCTGGATCTGTGCATGAACTAAAGCACCACAACTCTCTTATACGAAAACATCTATATGCACACTCTTGAGCTTCAAATATCTTTACACAACATTTTTAAAGGCGCTCACATCTGAAGTAATAATATAAAGCCTCAAAATTCAAAATCAACTAATAGTTCCTTAAGTTTATGCCTTACAAGCCTTGGTATTGAAGTAGACAAGCATCGAAGTCCTTACCCGGCGTTGGGGAAACAATTTGCATATCTGTTTTATAACCACAGACTGTTTATGGAGAAGTTCAGAAACAATAGCCATCTGCAGTTTTAGAAAGGCATTAAGGAACAAACATGGTAGTTATTTTATATAGACAAAAAATGAGCAAACTACAATCAGGATATAGTAAATATCTATCAAATACTAGTAGAACAGCAAAGACAATAAGTATCTTATGTCCAATCCTCCAGCAGACATTTAATTAGTGGATAACAAATACACGATATCAACACTAAAAAGAATTTGGGCGCACAAGTCTTACATGCCCCAAGCTCTGAGTGCAGATAATGTTAGGATAGAATTTCTCTAGCTGTTCCGCACGATTCTTTTCCATCTACAAGCAAAACACATATCAGAAGATCTTCATTCATATTGAAAAACAAACTAATCATAGGTAAATTTGAAACCATATTATCAATAAACTTAAAAAAACCATGAGCATCTATTGTACCGTAGAACGAGCTGAATCAAGAACAGCATATCTGACTTTTAAATCATAAGATGACCTCTCAATCTTCAACTTCCCTGTCCAAGACACAAAACAGAAAATTAAAGTAAATGTGCAGCGACCACTGACTTAAAATTGCATTAGATAACAATTTAGGAGAAGCCAACCTTGTGAAAGTTGCTCTTTACTACGCCGGAGCTTCTCCCTCAAATTCGTAAGTTTCTCGTTCTGTAGCACTCTCCAATTCAGCTGATCATCAGCCTTGCCCTAAACAATATTACTTACAACATTAACCCCAAAAAAAAAAATGAACAGAAAACAAAAGTAGCTGTAGTAAAAGTATGAATCAAACCTTAGCCACAAGAACTTCACTCAATCTCATATACAATGCATCGCGGCGACTCTTCAATGACTTCAACAAAGTGTTGCACTCACTTAATCTACATGTTGCCAGATAATACAGCATTATCATACGCATTAACCGCACCGTTTTTCATGAGAAAACAAGCGTAATTAAGTTTTAAAAAAATAAAAGGTACCATAAGCTTAATTGTTAAGAGATACCTGTAATTGACACAGCCTGCACAAATAGAAGCGCGATTTGAATTCTCGCAAATGGCGCAGTTACTGGCTTTCTTGTTCATCCTCTGGTTTCTTGTTAACAAATCTATCAATTTATTTATAATTCTAATTGCCGCAGATTGGAACCAAAGTTAGGGAATTGAGTTCTCTTGAAAGGACAAATTACCGAGATTGAGAGGAAGCGGGGCTAGAAATTAAAATCAACGAAGCAAGATCATCAGAGGAGATTCATGATCGTAAGGAACCACCGTGCAATCGACTAAGCTATCATGTATGGTTAGCGTACAACTTTCAATTTTGATTAAGGATGAGCAAATATAATAAATTAAACCTTTTTTTTTTTCATAATAAGGGAGGAATACATAATTGCGTTAGAAAAAATATTTAAATTTTCGGGAAATAAATTTAATTTTCAAAAATTGTATAGGTCTCAGCGGTATCTTAATATTGTATGCATAATTCAGCAATTAGACGACATGTCATGTAAACATTGAAATTTCAAGAGGCATTAACTGCCTCCAAACGACTTGTCGTTTACTCTCAAAATTTGTATACGTATTCCCATCCGTATGCGTTCACCGAACTAACCCGTCGGTGCAATTTTTTTTTTTTTGAAGAGACTATTGCTCATGATATTTACAATCATACATATACTGAGACCCGTTTACATCAATTCTGATGGCACCGCCGATTTTTAACCTTCAAATATTCGGGCGTCCAACTCCTCCCTAAAAAATACTGCCTTCACTAAAGCCTCCTGACTCAGGAAGGAATTTTAAATTAAACCCCTGCAATGCGTCTGACGGCCAACCCCTTCCCGTCATTTTGAGGAGAGAGGTTACACCACCACTGCCAAGTTTCAAAATAGTTCCGTCGGTGCAATTGTAAACCTGAAAAATGCAAATTGTGCTCTAGTTCCCTACATTTGCTCATCATATATGATTTCATATCCCTTCATTGCATATCAAAGTGAAAGATTTATCATTTGCGAGATCATATGAGTAAGATATAATATTTATTGTTGGCAGATACATAATAAATGGTATCAAATATTTCGTACAGTTTTCCAACTAAGAAGAGCCCTAGTACACACAAGGATACATGGCTCCCAAATGCCTACACCGTAAACGACTAAAATAAAATAGATTAAAATTAAGAATCTTGGTTAGCTGCAAATAAAGGCCGTGCTGATGGCTGCTTGTTCCCAAAATTTGTAGAAAGTTCAACTGATGAAACGCCAAGGTATGGTGCTGATAATATGCTTCAGCATAAGGCTAAGTGGTCTTGACAGATTTATATGTCTTCATGTTTGGTATTTATGTTAGATTTCTGGGTGACGAAATATACGAAGAGCTTCAAGCAAGAATGTTTCAGTTGTCCTTCTCACATAAAGTGCTTTTCTACCAGCTTCCTCAGTTCCTCTATCTTTTCAATCATTTTGGGATTCATCATGTCCTTGGCTTCTTTCAAGAGAGAGCCTTCTCGGCTAAAATTGTAAGCATCCACCAAAGTTCTCATCAAGGCGTGGAGCATCTCTGGGGTCCTGCAATGGGCAGAAGAAAAAAGTAAAACGTTATTACCAAAATAACGTTAAAAGACAAGAAAGTAACCATTTCTGATGCTTACGTGTACAGAGTGTCCACATCGTTCCCTTCAATTTCTTCTCCTGGTGTAAATGCATCTTTTAGACCACACAGTCGTTCCTCAGGATCCTCAATTGTGAGAAGATACTTTAGAATCCTAACCTCCTTTGGCATAAGCCTTTGAAGGTTACCTCTTGCAGTCATGTACAAATGATAAAGTATGTCTTTGACCTGTTATATAGAGCAGATTAGAAGAACTACTATTGTATCAATTTAACACCATAAAGCTAATCATCGTAATATTTCTATTATGCAATCTGTACGCAGCAATTAAAACCACCAAATGTTCTTAGCAAAGAAACATATCAGACCTCCAAGTTTATCAATTAAATTTTTCCACAGCCATATCTGAAGCTGGCTCTATTTTTTTTCAAAATAAGAAGGCTATACATTGGTTCAAAGACCGCTTGACATTTACCATATAGTTATGCAAAAGTTGGTGAGTCTTTATAATGATAACATCTCCAAAAATCCTTCTAGTTCTTCCAACATGTAAACATCAAATTGTCTCTCCTAATCCACAGAATCTATCTCCTCCTTTATTACTCTCAAGAAAAATGATAAAGAAATTTACACAACCAATGGAATTTCCGCTCCCAGAATCATAAATTCAGAAATTCATGGTTACCAAATAGTTGTATGATGAAAGAGCCTTTTCTTAGAGCAGCAAATTACTAACCTCCTCTTTCATCATGTTGGACTCCTTGGCAGCTGACCATGCTTTGGTGATCATCAGCACCAAAGCTGAATCAAGTTGATTTTTCTCGGCCAGACTGTCTATCTTTCTACAAGCAGCATCTACAGAAGGTGAATTGATAATATCTTGGAACTTCAACTCTGCAGCATTAAGTGCTTCAATGCTCTCAGTTGTTGTATCATAAGCTTGAACAGCAGCCATGCACAAATTTCCAAGCTTTGCTATATCTGATCAGACAAAAATAAGGGAACATTCACCCTCTGTCCAACATATGACGATAAGCGAGACAAAGATTGGACAATTTAGGCAAAGACAGGTTTAGTGGCCCTGTGATAGTCAACGTAAACTAGACCCTGTGGAAGCTTTCCAACATATGTACAAAGAATCACACAGTAATTAGAAATGATTTAAATGAAAAACTGCTGCTTTATATCAGCAGTAAATGCCCGTAATTAAGAGTAAAGAATTTTTGGGGTCAGCTAGCTTATTCTTCTATGGTTCAAGAGTAGAGGTGTTCGCAAAGCTGGAAAGGAAATCGACATCTCGATACTTCATAATCCTTCAGGATGTTATAAAAATACTAAAATAACAGTAGATTATAGATCCAGAGTGCAGGTTTATTACCTAAAAGCTTTTACAAAATTTAATTCACATTGTTTATCCAGACTTCTGCTCCAGCAACAGCTAAGAAATAAGATTCATCTCCAGCAGGAATTAGGTTTTAAGGAAAATTATTTACTCTTTTGAGTCAATGAAATTGCTTTGACAGAAACACATGAGTGGAGTCACTCTTCTAACAAGGTATGACAATTAACAGAGTCAATTAGTCTTACCATCTTGTTTGGCTGGATCATTGTAATATGATTCTGCTACAGCGTGAAGATGCTCAAAAAATTCTTGAGTGAAATCCTTACGACGCCTGGAAACTATTTGACTTACTTCTGATGGTGCTCCCTTGATCACTTCAAGAAGTTCATTGTGTCTTTGCACATCTTCATCAATCTGAGGAAGAGAAACTCTCAACAAATCATCGAAACTGACGCAACAAGAACAAAACCAAAAAGCATAACATACGAGAATAAGAGACATTTTTGCAAACATCAATGCTGCCATTGCGAAATTAAATATTTAAGTTGCTCAACCAACCTCTTTCAGCTTCCTTCCAAGACGGAGAAGCTTGTGCTTCATTTCAGGATCCACCTCAGCGTCTGCTCGGTCCTGACAACGCTTGAAGAAATTAGACCTTAGATTGTTCCATTCCTTGCTGAACACGAGCAACCTTCTCCAGTCAGTCGGTGTGGGCTTGTCAACCATGAAAACCTCAATGAGCTTGTCACATACTCGGATCATTTTACCATCATCCAAGCTCTTAGAACTATCTTTTTCATCCCTCTTTTCACCATCCATCACGGAATCCTCACGAATACTAGCAGGCTCATTAGAATCATGATATACGGCACTTACATCACGAGCAACAGCAGCGAGGGAGGACTTTCGCAGCCTCACCGGATTAACCAGCAAAGGACAACCTAATAATGACAACATAATTTTAGTCATTCACTTGACTGACCTCCTCTTGAGTTATTATTTTCCATTGGCGTTCAACATAAATATCACGAAATTTGCAAACAACGTATCATCAAAAATTAAATTCTTACCCTCATTAGGCACTTGTTCGCTTAGTTGATTTCACTAAAACAATATGTTCAATTTTAACGGACAAAGTTCGTAATACGACTTGTTTCATGTATTTTTCCAGAGCAAAACTTCAAGGAAATACATAAAGAGAGGAACTTACGTTTAATTTTATGAGAGGAAAATAAAACAGGAGCTGAGCTACTGATGGGAGAGACAGGACCCCGAGCTCGAAAATTTATGAGAGGGAGAAAGCAAGAGCCTTGGGAAGCCACACGAGCCAACTCCATTAGAACGCACTGAACATTTACCAGAAATCTAGTAATATTTTATGGGAGGGTTTTGCAAAAATATCAGCATTGCTCTCGAAGTTTCATAAAATTAAAAGTGACTCCAACACGGTGTCGTATCTTTGTGAATGGATGGATGATCAGCGTTTTTATTGGACAACACCCTGTGGTTCGTCATTATTTCACAATAGATGCACACATCCCCTCTTAAATCTTAACACTCTTTTTTAAAGACGTAATTTTTTAACTTATTAACTTATTTTTTTGATGACCTTCGTATAGGACTTCGATATCGAATATTTATTAATGTTCAACTCTTTTAACTACCTTTTATTTATAAGATTGACATTATATCAAATATTTATTAAGATTCAGGTTTAGATTATTGAAGTTTCTAAATTTAAGCTAAATTATATCTAATCTTATTTAAGAAGTAATTTATCTCAAATCAATTTATATATATCTGCTGTCATTTAAGGTGCTATCTACTCTCACCAACAATTAGAAAGATTTGAATCCTCACTTTTTTAAAAGAAAAGAGAGTGAAAAATGTCTTTCAAACAAGTGGTTCTTAATTTAAAACACTTAAATACTATTAAGTGAACATGTATATTGAAACATACATCTATTGATTAAATGCTTTCATAATAATAGAAATATAATTCTTAAAATATATTCATTAAAATAATTGTGTCAATATACATTAATAAAATTGCTAAGGAAATTCTACCAATGGTCACAAAAAAAAAAAATAGGAGTGGCAAGTGAAAGGATATGTTTAGTTGAAATCGAGAGAAAGGAGGGATTTGTAAATTAACTTTGCAGCCAAATGATTAACGTTCTTCTTGTTAGTGGCTAAATTATTTGAGGATGAGAAAATACAGCTGCTAAGACTTAGCGTCCTTATTCTGGCATTTTGGCTTATCGAAATATGATATCTCCAAATCTAATGGCGAATTACTGATAATTTCCTGAACGTCAGGCAGGACAGTTTAGTCTTTTCGTTTTAAAGTTGAAACTGAACGAGGGTGACGCTTTAATTATCGAAAGCCCACTGGAGCGATTAGTGAGGCCGGGCGTAGTCTTCTCCATCATCAAAACCGATTACTTTATTTTTCGCGGGAATTTTGAAACAAACAGGCGATGCTATCTTTAACTTTGTTTTCTCCACGGATCTCTCTTTTTCAACAATCTTCTCTTCTCAACATTCAATCGCTACAATCTCCGAAGCAGAAACACAGCTCGAAAACAATCAACAGTAATTATCAGAAAAATCCCAATGATTGTCGATGCTTTTATCGGGAGACCACAAGTTCCCACACCAATTTCCACAAATCAAGCGATGATTTTAGTTTCCAAGATAACGCAGATATCGAATCTTCGCACGCACCCTCGGTGAGTCAGAGCGTCGACTCCAACCTGCTTGCGATTTGGCTTCGGTCATGTAACACTGTAAAACAAGTCAAAAGAATACATGCAATTGTTTTAAAGTCTTTGAGAAAGTCGGTCTTGTATGTTGATAATAATTTGATCAGTGTGTATGTGAAATTAGGGAAGCTAGTTGAAGCGAGAAAAGTGTTTGACAAAATGTCTGAGAGAAATGTTGTTAGTTGGACTGCGATGGTTAATGGGTATTCGAGATTTGGTTTTGTTGACGAGGCTTTTATGCTTTTTAGTGAATCCATTAGAAATGGCGTTTGGGGAAATGAGAAGATGTTTGTGTGTGTAATGAATCTGTGCGGTAGGAGATTAGATTTTGAGCTTGGAAGACAAATTCATGCTTGTATTTTGAAATGTCATTGTAGAAACTTGATTGTTGATAGTGCAATTCTGCATTTTTATGCGCAATTTGGTGACTTTTCTAGTGCTTTTTGTGTATTTGATGGAATGTCAAAGAGGGATGTTGTTTCTTGGACAGCAATGATAACTGCCTGCTCGCAACAAGCGCGAGGGGATGAAGCAATTTTTATGTTTTCACGAATGTTAAGCAAGGGATTTTTGCCTAATGAGTTTACTGTATGTAGCGTTCTGAAGGCTTGTGGAGAGGAACGGGCATTAAATTTTGGAAGACAGTTGCATGCAGCCATGGTTAAGAAGCTGTATAAGGATGATGTTTTCATTCGTACTTCCTTGGTGGATATGTATGCAAAGTGTGGGGAGATTTTAGACTCTAGAAGAGCATTTGATGAAATGGGAAATAGAAACACTGTTACATGGACTTCAATAATAGCAGGATATGCTCGAGAGGGGCTTGGTGAGGAGGCTATAGGCCTTTTTCGAGTTATGAAGAGACGAAAAATACATGCTAATAACTTGACCATTGTTAGCATCCTTAAGGCTTGTGGCTTGATTGGGGCTTTTCAGCTAGGGAAGGAAGTTCATGCTCAAATAATCAAGAATTTTATCCTAAGCAATGAACACATAGGAAGTACTCTCGTGTGGTTTTACTGTAAAAATGGGGAATTCCCAGTTGCATCCAAGGTCCTCCAACAGATGCCTCTTAGAGATGTGGTCTCATGGACTGCCATAATTTCTGGTTATGCATGTCTTGGTCACGAGTCTGAGGCCCTTGATTTCTTGAAAGATATGTTGGAGGAAGGCGTGGAGCCAAACCCATTCACTTATTCATCAGCTCTAAAAGCATGTGCTAAGCTAGAAAATGTTTCACAGGGGATGTTGATTCACTCCTCTGTAAAAAAGACCACATCATTGTCTAATGTATATGTTGGCAGCGCTTTGATTAATATGTATGCTAAATGTGGATATATTTCGGAGGCATCTCAAGTTTTCGACAGTATGCCAGAACGTAATTTGTTCACTTGGAAGTCTATGATTGTCGGTTATGCAAGGAATGGGCTATGCCAGGAGGCGTTGAAGCTCATGTATCGGATGCAAGCAGAAGGTTTTGAGGTAGATGATTACATCCTTATGACTGTTTATAATGCATGTGGAGATATCGAGTGGAACCCAGAGTCTTCATCTGGGTATTGCCTGCAGTCTGCTTGGCCAGATCACAGATATATACCATCTGAGGTGTAAATGTATATCACTTGGATAACAGTAAACATGAAGTGTTGGTCACTGTGAGAAAGCCCGCGTTCTCAGAAACCATATTCAACCCTACCTTTCGTCCCTGCCTGCTCAACGTCACAGAGAAAGTTATTGAAATAGGACGTACATGATGATGGACCGAGTCTTTTCGCCTTGTTTGTGATGGCATGGATCCTGCACTGTAATAAAAGCTTTGGGAATCATATGACAATAGTGCAATACTAATACATGTTCAGTGTATCAGCCATGTATATGTACATTCATATTACCAAGTAATTCCTAATCATATACATCAGCTTTCAAACCTTGCATTTGGTACGATTCTTCCCGTATCAAAAGTTTATAGTTAATATTAAATAATAAAATAAAAAGACTATTATAAAAAAGCAAATTTAAAAATTATCAACTAGACACACCGATAAGACTTGACCTACGGCTCACAGGATCCTTGTAAGTGAGACGGAAAAGATAGTCAAGAGGTATAGGCGTTATCTCGTACTAAAGTAAACAGGGTGCCGGAGTGGCAAATTCGTAATAATCGGAAACGGGTACGGGTAGTTTGACTAGTTTTGAGCAAAAGTCCAAAGATTGGGTCCACTGATTGTCCAAAAAAGTCTAATCCAAATTCATACAATCGCAGCCCACGGACTTCCCGCTTCTCCCGCTATAAATTTCATATTAGTTTCAGCCAGTCTTCACAAAATCACAAAAGCCAAACAAGGAAAAGAAATCTTCAAACTTACATTTATTGTCAATTTTCGTAACTCTCGTGAGATTTTCCACATCTCAATCTCCGTAATCAATCGCTACACTCTTCAGATCTGTAAGTTGTTATCCTTTTGTGTTTTTTTTTTAATTTAACTGAGAAAGGAAGTTGTTTTTTATATGTCGCTTTTTTTATTTTTTATTTTTTACTTTTTAGTCTATCTGATGAGATTGATTTAACTAATCTATGATTTTTATCGTTTTAATCTGATTGATGATGTGAGAGAGAAAAGCCAAGAAAATAAAGACAAATTATATTTTGATTTTTGAGGTCCATGCAGCGCGCGTTAAGCCTGAAAAGAATAGGCGTTTGGCAGTGCCTGTGTTTTTCTGTTATAATTTATACATTAATCTATTTATGACTTTTGCTGTGTTTTTCTTTTTAATGTTTATTTATTGCTAAGTTCGGTTTTCTTTACTTCTTTGCATTTGTTTGATTGCTTGCTGGCTCACTGTGAATACCCGAATGTATCTGAAATCTGTCTTAACCTTTTTTATTGCTTAGGTTTTTTCAGAAGAGTTCTTACAATTTTTTTTTTTTGGATTTATATTCTATGAAATTGATGAGTTATTGCGGAGATTTAATTGATAAGTTATTGTTGCCAGATTGGGTTGCAGAGTACCAACGTTGGTGTAAGAACTTGCAAATGGTAAAGTTTATTTAATGCGTGCGTTGAAGTTTCATATATGACCTGGTTTATTGTTATGAACCAGCTTATAATCCTGTTTGGTTTTATGTCGTCTGAGTAATCTTTTAATTTCTTGGAGGAGTCTAACTAACTCTGTGAATCCATTTTTTGAGTGCAAGAAGAATAAATTTAATAGTCATGCTTATATAAGTTGGATCGGAAACTTATAGTTTTCTTGAACTATGGAAAAGGGAAGCACTGCTGAGAAGAATATTATAAGTTTTCCAACAGCTGAAAAGTTGGAGGGAAATACACTAGACTTTCAAATAAAAGATCAACCATTAGAGGAGTCGAAGTCTCTAAACATCAGCAATGATAACTACGGGGACAATAATAATAATGAACAAGATGACTTGGGTGACAAGATCAATGAGAGTAGTGATGTAGATTCTAAAGCTCAAGCAGAGAAGCTAGATATTAATTTTGAACATGATGACTGGGCAATGATGGATAAGAGTAGGGATTTAGAATCTAAAACTTCTGAATTGGGGAGTAGGAATTTTGAATCTAAAGCTGCTGAATGCGTTGATGTGGGCAAAATGGATGAGAGTGGGCATTTAGAATCTAAAACTGCCGAATGTGTTGATGTTGGCAAGAGTGATGAGAATAGGGATTCAGAATCTAAAGCTGCTGAATGTGCTGATGTGGGCAAAATGGATAAGAGTAGGGATTTGGAATTTAAAGCTGCAGAATGTCTTGATGTGGGCAAGATCGATGAGAATAAGGATTTAGAATATAAAGCTGCTGAAGGTGTTCACATGGGCATGATTAATGAGAGTAAGGATTTAGAATCTGAAGCTGCCGAATGTGTTGACTTGAGCAAGATGAGTAAAGATTTCAAATCTAAAGCTACAGAATGTGTTGACTTGGGCAAGATCGATGAGAGTAAAGATATAGAATCTAAAGGTACAGGAGAAAAGTTTGACTATAAGAATGAACGAGGTGAATCTAGAGATGCTGACAGGGTAATTGTGGCTGGTGTTTTGGATTCTACAGCTCAAGTAGAAAGAGACCAGGAAACTATTGGTGAGGAGGAGAGGGAGCCCGAACCTGTCTTTGATGGAACAGAGGTTCCTGGGATGGAAGCTAATAGGAGTGCATCAACGCGTTCTCTGGAGCTTGATCTAGAAGCTGAGGGATCTGTGTGGCCAGAGAAGGCGGCAGCACTAAAGAACTTTGTCAAGGAGAAGGGCGCTGGTGCAGTTGCTAATGTTATGCGTCGTCTTTCGGGGAAAAAGGATGAAACTGGACAGGATGTCTCCATTGATGAAGATAATGTGGCTTCAGATTCTAGTAAAGATAGTGAAGCTATTGAAGCCTCTAAAAGAATGGCAGAAAGATATTCATGGAATCCCTTAAACTACATCAAGATGTCATCTGATGTTGATTCAGAAAACAGAACTGAGCAGAGGCAAGAAGTTGTCAAAGAACCACCACAACCTTTAGTTATGAAAGGAAGAGTTATACTGTACACGAGGCTAGGTTGCCAGGAATCCAGAGAAGTTAGATTATTTTTGTATTGGAAAAGACTCAGATATGTCGAGATCAACATTGATGTCTACCCCAGTAGAAAGATGGAGTTAGAGAAGTTTGCAGGGTCATCTGCTGTCCCTAAGGTGTTCTTTAATGAAATCCTAATGGGTGGCTTGAGTGAGCTTAAGGCCTTGGATGAATCTGGCAAGCTTGACGAGAAGATTGAGTATCTAATTACTGAAGCACCACCATTTGAAGCTCCATTACCACCTCTTTCCGGTGAAGATGACTTGTCTAGTAGTGGTGCCATTGATGAACTAGCGCTTATTGTTCTTAAAATGAAAGAAAACGTTGTTGTTAAGGACCGATTTTACAAGATGCGCAGGTTCACCAACTGTTTTCTAGGTTCAGAAGCTGTGAATTTCTTATCAGAGGACCAATATCTGGAAAGAGAGGAGGTCAGTTGCATAATCTTATTCTCTTTTTATTTTTTCTTCTTCAATTGGGGGAAAATTAGGTCAGTTTCTGGTGAAAGTGGTTAATGTCTTCTGTTATCTGGTTTGTCTCATTTGTTGTCCTCGGGTTTAATACTTCTTATGCTGTTTTTTTTTTTTAATACTAATAACAGGCTGTGGAATTTGGGCGAAAGCTTGCAAGCAAACTTTTCTTCCGACACGTGCTTGAGTGAGTTCATTGAAATATTTTTTTTAAGTATCTATTTATCATTTCAGTGTCATATTTTTCTTCCACAATTAATAATCCTTCTCATTCTGTTCATCTGATGCTTCTTAACTAGTGAGAACCTATTCGAAGATGGAAATCACTTATATCGGTTTTTGGACCATGATCCTTTAGTGTCATCACAATGCCACAACATCCCGAGGGGTATAATCGATGCAAAACCCAAGCCCATATCAGAAATTGCATCAAGGCTGAGATTCTTGTCCTATGCAATCTTTGAAGCCTATGTATCAGAAGATGGAAGGCATGTTGATTACAGAACTATTCATGGAAGTGAAGAATTTGCAAGGTTTAAATGCCTCCTAATTGCATGAAATTAGTTTAGTATCTTCATTTGCATTTTTGTGTTTTTATAGTCAAGCTGTTGAAGCTGTTACCCTAGCTATGCCATTTTATATTGTTGTAGGTATCTGAGAACAGTTCAGGAGCTCCAAAGAGTAGAATTGCAAGATATGCCAAGGGAGGAAATGCTGGCATTCTTCATAAATCTTTACAATATGATGGCCATACATGCAATATTAGTGTGCGGTCATCCCGTTGGAGCACTTGAACGAAGGAAGTTCTTTGGAGACTTCAAGTATGTCATTAGTGGGTACACATACTCACTTTCAGCAATTCAAAATGGCATATTAAGGGGCAATCAGCGGCCACCATACAATCTCATGAAGCCATTTGGTGCAAAAGATAAACGTTCACAGGTAAGTTGGCTATTCTATTAGTCTTTATCTTTGGCAGTTATGTTGTATTTCATGAATAAAGCTCACTTCTCTCAATCAAAGGAAGGTCTCTATTACTCATAAGACCTGTCACTTCCATGTTCTCTGACAATCAACGAATTTAGTAGCCATTACCTTTGGACCAGCATTTTCAACCTGCTTTATTCTTCCTTTGTTTGTATATTTTAATTGTGTGAATCTTTTTCCCATGAGTAGGCAAACAGTTTATCAGCATCTTTTCTCAACTACGGGCTGTCATTCTGATCATCTTGCTCATAGAAGTAATGTTCTGATCAGGTTTTTCCTATTTGCAATTCTTATCAGGTGGCACTTCCCTACCCGGAGCCTTCAACTCACTTTGCACTGGTTTGTGGTACCCGATCCAGCCCTGCTCTTCGATGCTACTCACCTGGGAACATTGATAAAGAGTTGATGGAGGCAGCCCGTAGCTTTCTGAGAGGTGGAGGACTTGTGATTGATTTGCATGCCAAGGTTGCAACAATGAGTATGGTCCTTAAATGGTAATATCTCCCACTGTAACTCCTTTTATGCATTCCCCAATAGAACTTTAATTTATAATCTCCTCATTTCATCTCTCTCTCTCTCTCTCTTTCTCTTTCTCTCACATGCATTCAAACATGTGGATGGTGCATTCAAGCACATGAGAGAAAAATGCAAATCAGTCAATGTAGACATATCACCATTAATTCCTTGAATGAAATCAGGACTTTGCATTGAGCAGAAGTAGGATGATGCACTTGTAATTTTAAAATTAGTGCTGAATGGTAGAAGAAGACGTGATGATTAGATTTAGGCCATTACTTCTGTTGTCTAGTTAAATTGTCTTCTAAGTTTATGCACAGGTATAGTGTGGATTTTGGAAAGAACGAGGTGGAAGTACTGAAGCATGCATCAAATTACCTGGAGCCAACCGACTCTGAAGCTCTACTGGAGGCACTTGCAAATTCTCAGTTGAAGGTGACATATCAGCCTTATGATTGGGGATTGAACATCTAGTGTTAGCTTTAGCTTCTAGAAATACCATTCACAGATGCATACTGCTTCCCTTATTTTTGAAAGTTGTTACAAGGGAAGTGTTAGATTTTTATGTTGGTAAACCTTCAATAATGTACAGATCCATATATCTGCCAAACAACAGCTTTTACAGATTTTGTAATTCCTCTTTGTTCTTATTAGTTAAAATTTAAAGGATGTGTTTGACTCACTATATCAATTATATTGCATTATATTGTAGGCCATGACTACCATGCACCAGGTGCATGGTACCCCAGGCCCTAAGGCCCGTTGGATCTAACGCAGAAACAAGTTCTGCGTTAGATCCAATGGTAAACTGAGCGCAGAATGCAATACGCACATGTGCATCATCAGGTAAACTGAACCTATATTGTATTGTATTAGGATGCATTGCCTTAAGTTATAATGCAATTTTATGTTTGTTTTAGTATCAGATTGTCTCATCAAAAATAATATTGGTTTATATTAATGTTAAAATCAAATTAATATTATTTAAATTATTAATATTTAAGTTATAATGCAATTTTATGTTTGTTTTAGTATCAGATTGTCTCATCAAAAATAATATTGGTTTATATTAATGTTAAAATCAAATTAATATTACTTAAATTATTAATATTTAGGGTTTTATTATTAACTTTTAAATTAATTATTAAATAATAATTTCAATATATTAATTTTTATTATATAAAATTGATTTAATAATATGCTTATTAAATAATAAAATGTTAAAATATTATGTATATTGTTAATAATAATGTATTTTAGTATAATTTATTTCTATATATTAGTTATTACGATATAGTATAATTTAATATTATACTGTAAAATCATAATACTAGATAATTGTATAAATTATATTATAGTATAAAAATATAATATTACATTATAAATTTATTTTTACATATTAATATTGAATATAATCATTTAATTCAAATTTATTTTCAAATTTAGCATTTTAGTAAATAATAAATGATTAAATATAATCAAAATATTTTTTACATATTTCAAGTAAAATCATTAAAATGATTTTATGTAATGAAAGTAAAATAATGTATCATCATTTATTTATTAAATATTTAGTCTTGTAATATTATCATTTAAATATAAATTAATGATTTATTATAATTGATTAAGTAATAAAAGTTAAATTGTCATATTTAAAATAGGAATAATATTTTAATACATTACAATGCAATCAAATATAATAATTAAATATAGATTAATATAATAAGAGTATTTCAATAATGTTATGCAATGCAATGTAATACATATAATACAAGCGGTGAAGTGTACCCAAGAAATTTTACAAGGTTTACCTCGTAATATGTCGGCTGTTTATTTAACTCTTTCAATTTGCACAAACTACAGCAATATATGTTAATGGTAATTAATAGACAAGAAATACACTCCCATAGTCCCACCCCAAATCGTCCAAGCTTCGTGATCTGATTCTGAGCACCTGGCTTGGACATGTTTTATGTGCCTTTGACATGCAACTATACAATCACAAACCATCATAGGTGCTAAACTACATTTTTAAAGGCCTCGCTTTTTATCTTTCAAATCAGTTCAAGTAGACGCTGATATGCTTCCGCACTGCAGAGTCTGTGCAGCAAACCGTTGGTTGCCGTCTACTATAATCCTATATTATTCCATCGTTACCTGCCAAGATCATGTATTTGTCTTTCCTTGTAAGAGTTGTGCACTCAAACCCAAGAACTTTGGCAATCTGGTTCTGCACGTGATTAGCAACTTCCGTCCTTGATTTCCCACCAGCAATGCATGTCTGCGAACTAGGTAGCTTCTCAAGAATCTTGACACAGTAGTTTACAAATGGGTTCAGCAAGTTAACTATGGAGTCTAAACATTTGCATCCGCTAGCTGTGGTTCCGTAGAACATGCTAACCTGCAGATCTACAGCCACAGGAACGATCTCGCCAGTCATCTCTGCAAATAGAGGACTGAACCTCAGCAGATACGGTTCCCTACAAGTGGTTCCTTCAGGGCAAACCACAAGGTCACCCTGGCTCAGTTGTTTCTCCATCACTTTCCTGTCTCTCTCACGGTCTCTCGTAAGCCGGACAACCTTGATCGGAGAGGCCACCTCGCTAAATCTACTCACGCTGTAGGTGACTGCCACCAGAGGTTTCATTAACGCAATTGTAACAAAGATCGGATCAAGCAGAGTTCTGTGGTTGCAAACGTAAAGTACGCCGCTCTCTTTCTTGTCATTCTTGTTTGAAGCAATCCAACTCAAGGGCTTTGCTCTCGATACAGTGGTACTTAACCCAGTTGAGGCGCCTACAATTGCAGAAATATTGGGAGGTAATAGCACGCCACAGATAAATCTGATCAAGAAGACTAGAACTCCAAGAGGTAACCACATGAACATGATTAGTGTCGCGACTAAAGTTGGCCTGAAAGCCAATCTTCCATCATGAAAGATCAATGGCCTTGGGTATTTCTCCCTTGGAAGGCTTTTCCAATTCCATTTCTCTGCTTTACTCACCCGGTAAATCTCCTGTTATTGTCAAATTGTATCCAGATTTATTTAAATAATTCTTGTTCAAAGACAAATTATAAGTGGGACAAAATTGTACATTACTTTGAAAAAAATGGATATTAAAAAGAAAATATACACACACGCACACGCACACGCACACGCTTTTGGACTACCTTGCAGTACGAAAAGAGTTGGTCGTCAGTGGACTTATTGAAAGATCCTATTCCAATTACATGAGAACCCACTTTAAGCTCATTTAAAATAACCCCATTTGCGTTTTTCCCTCCCATTAAACCAACAAAATATCCACAAACTGTCTTCAACTCCCTTCCTTCAACTGCATCAACTCGTAAATAATCTTTTAAAAAACATTCAATCATGATTCTCGGCATGTCACTCACTGCTATTTTTCTTTTAGCTTTCATCACAGCATCGAAGCCTTCATCTCCAACATCTTCTAGAAAGTACTTGGGCAAAACAGAACTTCCAACCATGAACTTCTTCCTTTTGATCCCCGCAAAGCTTACAAAGACCATAACGTTGATGCCTTGCTCTTCTCCAACAAGACAAACCAAAGGGTACAAGAGAAACAAAATGAAAGCCCTCAAGAGCCCGCCGGCTTCGAAGGCCACTAGCATGAAGTACGGAAACAGTGAGGATGATCTTAATAATGCACTCTCTAAGTGAAAAACCAACGTTTTGTTTGAAAGCTCTTGTGGCTTTTGTAGAAGACAGGCGAGTTTGTGGAACTCTGAGCGTGTTGCGAGGCTACTTTTGTGCCTAAATTGAAAAGAAGATGGGTTTGCTTGTCTTTTAAGATGAAATTTGGAAAAGAAAGAAACAGCTTTACGTACTAGAAACTGCTTGCCAGCCATATTTAGTTCACTCGTAATGTGGCACGATCAAGGAGCCTTATATAAGCGGGATTTGCAGCCCGTAAATGCTGCATACAAAATTTACTCCTAAATTAAGTGAATACGTGACGTCCCAAAATGTTACAAAATTATGCCAAGTTAGACTATGAACCACTCAAAATGCCCTTTAAATAGCAAAGGTGGTGTCTCTTCTCTCCGTGTGTGCGTGTAAAATTTGCACTATTTTATTATTTTTCTTGTTTAATCATATGTAAGACGGCACTTAAATCGGAAAGAGTAATACCACAAATTTTTTAAGCAATATCCGAAGAGATTTAATTTCACATTATCTAATATTGATTCACCGGATGGACAGATAAACAAGTAATTTGCCAAGTTTTAAAAATTTACTATTCAATGAATAATGACATAACGTTGAGATAAAATATAGAAACATATTATTAATCCTAAATATTAATGTTGGACTCTTATTAAAACCAAGTTTCATGTTGATCCCTCCACTTGTGCAAACTCTAATTCATAGAAGTAGATAATTAAAAAGTTCAAAAAAAAAAAAGAGCACAAATATCAAAAGTGCTTTTGTCTTTGGCTATTTTAGGCTCTTTTTTAAGATTTTGTCCGAGTATATAATTTAATTAATAGACGATGTTGTAACGTATAACAGTGGTAACATAAGCGGATCCATTTAATTAATAGACGAGTGTTTGATGTTTATCTTTAATTTATTGCCAAAAATAGAGGCACACAAGGCAGCTTATCCCTTCTTAAAATGGCAATACTAATTACTTTTATCACTTGTGGACATTGATAAAAATATCTTTAAAAAAATAAAAAATAAAATAAAAAACACAATCTTTATTCGTAGACTGTGCGGGCGCGGCTGTGGCCGAGGAACGGAAGTTATCTATATCCTTAGAAAGAAGGTAGAGATAGAAATAAAAAAGCTCTTCAAGGTCTAAGGGGCAAAACAATGTTGGCCCAGGTGCAATAAACCCCCACTTTTGTACCCCATTGCTGGCCGTAACATTCCACGATAAATTAGAGGTTCAAACGTCAACACACAAGTCCTCTGTGTTTTCAATTTTACACTTTACTCACTGGCCATATTTTAATTGTCTGAGACCAATAGGTCTTTGGTTTGGTGGAAAAATTGTAAGTTTTCGAATTCTTATTAAAATAATTATGATATTTAATTTCTTTCTTTAATTATAAAATAATTGAATTAAGATAATTTTTTCTCTTACGAAATAGAAGTGGAGTCAGCGTTTAGATAATTAATCGAATATTGAATTGTTATTTTTACTCCTAAAATATTAAAAAAATGAGAAAAATATTTTTTAAAAAAAAATACTTCATCAACCAAAGAGAAAAAAGAGGTCCTCACTCGTATTAACGAAAATATGTGAAAATAAGTGTAAAAATATTTTATATGAGATTACAATTTTACCCTTACATTATCATTCATTTTAACGGTCAAACTAAATGAGTAAAAATAAAACTAGGATCTAATGCTCAGCTGAACTTGTGTTGAATACCGAATCAATGACCAGTAATTACTTAGGACCCACATAAGATAATTGTTGACCATTAATCCATTACTTAGCACAAGCTCAGCTGAGCACTAGATTTATTTCTACAAAAATAAGTGTAAGAAATTTAATGTAATTTGGACTCACGTCAAAATTTTTTAACTCTTTACCATTAAAGCAGTGGCAGAGGGAGAGAAGTACGAGAAAAAAATAAAAAAATTCATTTATTTTTTTTTCAATTCATTTATTCTCTCTCTACCCCTTTGTTCGTTATTTCTTTCGTTTTTCTCTTATATTTCTTTACAACAAACATTTTCCTTGCCATAATGATTTTGTATTCAACAGTAAAGACTGAAGTGTTAATAACTAATTAAACCCGTATGTACGGTTGAGCAACTTGCACGTTGCATAGTTGCGGGACCCCTTCGCTCTTAAATAGAATACGGACGCTGACAGCGACGGGAGTAAATGAGAAAGCAACATGTGTTCGTGTTGCGTTCCTGGGCACTCACCTCAATCCATCCTTTAATATTATATATATATATATATAAAGCAAACTCCCAATCCCAATCCCAATCCCATTCGGTGTCAGAAGCACGTAAATTTCACGATTGTAATTAATTCAAATACATAGTTAATCAGAACCAATGGTTTAAATAATTCTCGCTAAATTCAAATATCGCTAAGGTACGTAATTGCATGATTCGCTCACTGCATTACATGTGTTGTATCATCTGTAATTGTCTCCTTTCCTAGTTAACAAGATAACTTCTCAGATTCAGTTGAGAGACAACGAGTTAGGTGAAGACATTAATTTCGATGCACCCTCCAACCGATGACAAATAAATTTGAGTAATAACGAGAGGGACCAGGACCATTTAGCTGGGCCTGCAGGCTTATCACAGCGATTATGGTGATGGATAGCTAATGCCAATGAGCCACCCACGCCTCTCTCCCGTTGCTACTTCATTCGAATTGATGGTGATACACGCCCATCAGTCACCAACTCACTAGGTATCCGGATCGGTACAGATAATTAGGAAAGGGAAGGAAGGAGTCCTATGTTACGGCTTCTGTAAGTAACAGCAGCCAATGGGGAACTTCCACGGGAGCTAGAGGAGGGAGAAGAGGTCCCAATGCAAGGTGATGGAAATGGGAAAGTTCGAAGCTGTTACTTGCAGCTTCTGCACCGTAGCCATGTCCATTAGGAAAGTCCAAGGAGCAGTTCTGTAATAAGTTATGGCAGCAATCATCTTCTATTCAGTGGCCGTCACATTTCCATGTGGATCAGGGTTGTATGGCGTCACATTTATTCATCTGACAATCGATTACAATTGAAGCCAAGAACCATGTGGCCTTTGCCGCAAGATTCTCACATAATTTTTTATTTGCCGGCTACTCAAAATTTAATTTTTGATGAAAATAGAGGATTAAAACATTGATTTACACGACCCACCTCACGTCAGCGTATATTGATTAAAAAAAGAAAAGAGGCATGGCCCCATATGCAATGGAATTGCATCTGCGGCTGGTAGCCCTAGTAAATGACTGAGCACAGGGGTTATAAATTTACGAAGCCTACATATTAATGTGAATGTCGTTTCATGTAAAGGGGGTTTTAGAAAACACCTATATCAAGCAATGCCACATTAAAGCTCTTAAAATACGTATATTTAATAAAATAATAACAACAATACGGCAAGTAAAGGGGGTTTTAGAAAACACCTATATCAAGCAATGCCACATTAAAGCTCTTAAAATTCTTTTTTATTTTAGTGATGGAGAATGTTATTTAAATAATTTGATTTAATGAAAAGAAAAAGAACAAGTATGAAGTGAAGGAAATAAACTATAAAATTATGAAAATGTTGTTAATTGTTATTATATCATTGTTAGAGTAATGTTATTTGAGCCTCGACTAATGTGATTTTCATTAATTGGATGGTGGAATAGGGTAACAAGTAATTTTATATTTATTATCCAATAAATGATTGACATATAATGTAGTATTAAGACTCAAGTCAAGATTCAAATATTAGATTTCTAACATTATTGTTCTAGCTAGAGTAAGGAATTCTTTTATTGTAAAATTCCTCCTAGTAAACTCTTTTAATATAATTGACATTTTTTTTTCCAATCAGACCAAACAATAACTTTTTTTATAAGAAATTAAAGTAGTAATAACATTTTAACCCCCTAATGATTTCGATTTACTTAACAAACAAATAATTGAATCATTTATAAAATTTAGTTAGAGATTTTAATCATTTAATGGACTAGAAATTTAGTAGACCATCTAAAATCTTGTCATGATAAAAAACAAATGATAATAGAATAATACTCAAATCAAGGTCAATTGAAAGAAGTGAAGGATGAAAAAAAAAAGGCCAAAGTGGAGACTTTTGTATTCAGTCCAAATATTTAGTAATACATTTATTATAATTGAACTTAACAATCATTAAATTATAATAGATATTTACTTAAAATTGAAAATAATTTTTTAAAAATATTTTAAAACAAAGCGTTGCATGCTCATCTAGAGCTAAATAGTTAAGGTATCATTTTTTTTTTTAAATATATGCAAATGTTGAAAAATAAAAGGGGATACATTATAAGGGATGGGGGGAAGTGGACAAATATCTTTAATTTTTATTGGGGAATCCCTGACTCGTACGCATTCAAGTCCACAAAAAGGAAAGGATCAATGGTGAAAATATCCTCTATCAAAAACAGGTTTGAGTGCGGGCATTGGTGTCCTCGCATTATACCCGACTCGTTGTCATCCCTAGCTAGACCGAACTACGGCTCGATGACCGAGCATGCCACCTCTAATTGAGCATATGACATGAGATGTGTGCATGTGTTATTGCAATGGTAATGTTTCATCTCATTTGGAAGGAAAAAAAAATGTGTGAGATTGTTCCTCTAATTCCAATTGAAAGGAAAAAAATTATATGAAACTGTCCTACCTGCTCAACAACATGTTGAGTTGGTGGGATGGTCTAATCAGACTTTGCGTATGACAAAGTAATAAATTCTATCGTAGGACCGATAATTTTTTAAACATTAAAATTAGTGAATCTCCTGAAATACCCACTGCTTTTCCACATAATAAAACTTTATTATGCTGTCGCACCAACTCAGCCTCCCTCTGGAAATACAGTTGTCCCATAAAATCTTAGACTTCAAATGACGTGGTGGGAAGCCCATTATAAGATTTTCACCTGAACTGGTAGATATCAAGTTCATCAAATCTTGAGAGAAGGTAGATATTCTTCAAATAAATGATTGCACAAACAAAATTCCTCCATAAAATTTCCGAAAAACTGGTTAGAACAGAAGGTATTCAGATAAAGACTAAGATCATATTCCCTTTTCACCTGAAACCCAGGCACAGAAAGAAATGCACAACTTTCTTCACATATTTCAAATAATACAGAAATGTATCACTACTACAAGTGCAATGATTAAGTCCTTGGTATCTTCTCTTTCCACTGCTACAATGCGCATCTTCAAGAAAGTTTGCATAGCTTGCTCCAAAACAACAAATATCAATTGTCATCCATAGGAGCTTCAATTGGAATGTTGGTCAGCTGTAACACAGATTGATTTGTCACGAAGTTCTCTGAAGAACAATGCACCAATTTGATTTGTCAAAAAATTGATCAACTACTACTGCATTGTCGATATCAGATGCCAATCTGCAGAAAAGGATGAATACGGAATGAGTGAGGAGAAGTAATAGTTAAATAAATGATGTCATATAAACAGACAAAAAAGGGAAATAATAGTGGTAGTAAGCAAAATTGGCAAACATGAACAAAGAACCTTGAGTGGACAGAAATGACCTCCCTATTTTATAGCATAAAATATTATAGGTTTTAACTTCAACAACAAAGACAGTTTAACTCATTTGATACTCCTTTAAGGTAATAAATTTAAAAACTGATTCTTAAAAACTCTATACCTAGCACAATCATATGGGTTAAACACAGTGTCATGGAGAAATCATCTAAATTTTATTCCCTGCTAAAATTCATTCCCAGGTTCAAAACTTGCCAAAGAAAAGATAGCAACTCTATTGCAGAAGAGTCTGTTGTCTTTCACCACCACGATAACAAATTTATGGTGATTGAAAATAATATTCTTGGGAAGGTACAATAGGTAAGGAGTTTGAATCCCACCCACACCAAAGTCAGCAAGGTTTCGTTTATATTTGTGAAATAATTAACATACAAAAAGAAAAAAAGGAAAGAAATCAAACAAGAAGAATGAACAGGATGGATTGCTATAAGCATTTTTTTATCCAAATCTGGCAAAGTTGCTTATGTAGTACAATCACCAAAAGAGCAAACAATAGAAGAAAAGCAATGATGCAATAATTGGGTTCAAACATCAAGATTTGCAAAAGAAAATAATGCATACCTTTCAAGCTCACTGTCACAGAAGACATGGTAATATCGGTTGTACACTACAGCACCCTTTTTGTCATCTTTCTTTGCTAGGCCATTAGCAAGAGCACAAGCAGATGCACCACTGACTTCAGCACGGTGGTAAGGTAAGTGCCAAGGGACAAAATATTCCTGTTGATTTGTGATAATTTTCACATCTTGAGAAATCACTGAATCATCTTCACTTTGAGAGGTTAAACTTATAGATTCCCACAACTTATCAGGTACACTCTGCTTTGGCTCTTTTCCTTGCTCTTCAGAACCATTATCCTCGGTTTCTGGGATGCTTTCTAACGTTCGAGCTGAAGGGCTACGAACTCGAGGACTCCCAGGTCCTATCCACTCTTCCACATACTTTTCAGTAAGAGGAGTCCATTTGGTAACTAATGATTTATCCTCTTGTTCCACTGCCCAGACTGTTATTAGAACTAAGCCACCCTTTTTGACAACCCTAACTAATTCTTCAATTGCTTTCTTTCTCCTGCTTTCAGTACTCAGATGATGTAATACGGCTATAGAGATGGCTGCATCGCCAAAATCAGATCTGTAGGGGAGATTTACAGCATCTGCAACCAAAACTTCATGCCCCCTATCCGCACAAATTTTAATTAAGGAAGAACTAATATCACAACCAACAAAGAAGCAATCCGGATTTAAACCCAAATACTTCCCATTTCCACATCCTGCATCCAAGACAAGAGACCCTGAAGGCAAAGAATTCAAAAAAGTGGCAACTTTTGGCCACTTAGCGAAACGAGTGGAACTGAAATGGGGAGCTATGGCATCATAAACATGATGAACATACTTCTTTTCTAATTCAGGAGTAGATTTTATGCTTGAGGATGAGCATCGCTGGTCCTCCCCTATAGCTACAGAATGAATGCTAGATTCTCCATCAGCTCCAAGGGTACAAAAATTAGAAGCACCTTTTACTTTAACTTCTCTCATAGTTCCCGAAATTCCTGAATGAAAAACACAATTACCACAGGTAATGGGTACAGAAAATGGCTCCCAAAATTTATGAAAGCATCTAGTTGCCCTTAGAACATCAAAAACAGCAGCTGTTAGCATAGAACCAACTCAGGCGTGGCACTGCAGACAATAAATGATAATAAATAAATAATTTCTCACTAACAGAACTTCCTAGAAATTCAATTTAGAACATATAATAAACTGTTTCAACAATAGAAGATGATTGTTACCTTCTGAATATGGCTTTCACTTTATATGATACAAAGCAAATGTATGAATCGGCAATTATTAGTGATAGCAAATCAATTAGAAGACACAAAAACCACCACATTCTATTTCTACCGGAGCAAATCCATTGGTTTCATTACCTAAGTAAAGAAAATAAGTTCCCCATTTTCCTTCATTTTCATTATTTAGCATGAACACATCAAAATGTGGCTAACTTCCCATACTTCATAATCGAGCAGTCAAACTGTTTCAATCAACTTTCACTTAATCTCCACATTGTATGCTACAACAAAATATGTCATCATAGTATTTAGGCCTTGGCTTAGGAAATTAAAGCAAAATTAAGAACACGACTACACCTTCATTTCGAATCAGTAGTGTCTGCTATTTCCTCTATTATTCCCTCTATCCAGGCACAACAAAAGCAATACAAAGTTCCTGCTCACTTTAGCTTGTCGCTAACAAGTAGCAAAACAACTCATTTCTAAGCCAGAGATTTCTTTTTTTCTTTTTTTTAAATCAGAGGATCGCCATTAACCAAATCTAGGGTTTTGAATTCTCAAAAGCAACAACGCATACATTAATAAACATGGTAAAAGTTTTACCTGATTCAGTTCACATCTCATCGATTAGGGTTACAACAGAGAGGTGTATTGTACGGAGATAAGCGATTGAATTAGGGTTTTAGGAGTAGAGAACTAGAGAGGACGATTGGACGAATATTCGGTTATAGAGAGCTGATTAGATGAGGACCAGCTTGTAATAATCAATATGAGCTCTACTCTGATCAGCGATTGACATATCTTCTATTTTTGTCAAAACCATTTTCTTTTCTTTTCTCTTTTTTTTTTTTAAATCAGCTTAAAAATAAAAAGATATATTTGTTAATTATTTCCATTGGTAAATTATATTTTCCACTTGAGAAAAAGATAAATTATATGATGTGGCGTTATTTTTTTCCCGCCATTTTGGGGGTTTCTTAGATTTGCTCTGGGGGAGCCAAAGATGAAACAAGAATCAGGAACAAATCAGTAATCACAAAATGGGCTCTCAAGAGAAGAAATAAAATTACCTTATTGATAACCACTTGCGCTTGGCGCAACTGGCTAAAGTCATTTCTTCACATTTATAAAAAAAATAATTCGAGTTCTCACAAATATATTATAGGAGTTTAATTTTTTTTTTCTCAGAGTCTCAAAGTTTGAGACAATTTTTTTTCAGGAGGGGAGTTGACGTCCCTCGAATATTTGATATGGTAAAATTGATGTAAACAGATCTCAATATTTATATGATTATAAGTATCATAAGCAATAGTCTCCTCAAAAAAAAAATCTTATTGATTTATTATAAAATAACATTTATTTTTTCTTTTTGGGAGATAATGTAGCTACCAAGAATTCACAGTGGCAGCACCTATGTTTTGCATTTTATGCATCAACTTAACTAGTTAATGATTATCACAGTCAAGAATCTATTGACATCTCCGGGTAACTTCATCTTTTTGGCAACAATAAAAAAATAACAATTTAATTAAAAACTGATTAAAAATCCCCAAATTGATTTTCTTTTCCTTTATTTCGATTTATTTATCTATATTTTCTAGTTTTCACAATACTTAAAAAGAGCACCACATATTCTAGGGCCAAACAGTTTCTTACTTCAAATCCCTTTATAGTTTCTAATGGTAATAACGGTGGGTGATTAGTTAGCTATATGAATTTTTATAAAAAAATAAAGTGATTTAGAGGTAATTCATCATAAAGATATCCATTCGTAATTTTGAGTTATTTTCTTTACAGTTATTCCTTTCTTACGATATTTGATTGAATTAGTTTCCGAGTTGTCGGCTATTACTGTCCAAATTTGATAAATTTCTGGTGTTGTTCCAAATCCAACATGGAATTAACCCAAATGACCCTGCACGAGTTTGGCTTTAATTCATATAATGCTAAGACTGGGCAAAGAGCTAGTCGTATAAAATAATTTCTAATCTTGACTAATCATATGTTCTTTTATAAACAAAAAAAAAAAATGCAATTTAAAGTTTATAATAATTTAGTTCCTTATGACCTAAATTTAAAATGATGAATCTTTTGTTGGGTGATTCTCATTTGTCTTTCCTAATGTTGTCTGGAGGATTTTAATTTGCAAATATAGGTTTGATCTTAATAGATTGTGATTGAATATTCAAAAGAGCGTTGTTATTTAAATTATTTAACGGAAGAAAGATTAAATTAACTATAAAAAAACACAATATCTTTATCATTTTTCAATCGAAAGAAATAAAAAATAAATGATGGGTCTTCTTAATTGGGTATTCTTTCCTTTGAATGCAATTTCAATAATTTGTCTTATAAAAAAAAATTCAATAATTTGTCATATCAATGACAATAGAATGTCATTCTCAAATAATCCTTCCAGGTGTATGTCGGATTTTGTCTTTGATGCTACGGACATAAGACATGTTCTGTTTTTCTTTCTGTGGAAATTAATACCGGACTACTTTTTTTTTTGACTTTTCCAACGTCTAATGTAGGGCGTTAGAGTATTGCTTGTACGTTTACCTCACCTTCTTAGTTCTTACCTTGTGTAGTCCCGTTTCATTGAACTTTCAGGTAGACTTTACTCCTCATGTTAAAGTAGAAATTATGAAGATTGAGAATTTTGGAATTGAGAGTCCCAAGTGATAGTGAAAATTAATTATTTATTTATATTAGAATAAAAGTGTAGAATATGAATCAAAATTTTATTTTTATAGTTATTTTATCTTTGATTGAGAGTAAATTGTTTTAAATTATAATTTTATTCTTATTTAAAGAATTTTAGATTTTAATTGCAAAGTGAATAAAAAAATATATTTATAAAATAAACTATTTATTTTATTGCCAATTTTAATTATCTAAATTAATAATAATTATTAATATTCTTAATTATTCAAATTATAAAATTTTATTAATTTTAATTATATAAATTAAAAATTATTGATAAGAGCAACACAAATGAAATACTACTATTAATAATATGGTACAAAATTAATATTTTCATAGAATAAACTATTTATTATTATTAACTATTAATATTAAATAAATATAACAATATTATATTTTTAAAGAAAGGTAGTATGTAGTGATATTATTAATTCTCTATGAATATAATAATACTATTTTTAGGTAATTTTAACTTAAAATCAATGTAAATTATTATTTTTAACTAAATATAAGAATATTATATTTAAATAAGTTTAATATTATAATTTAATGAATGTACTATTATTAAATCATATAATAGTATTATTTAAATAAATATGATATTATTATTTTTAAATAAGTGTAACATTATTAAATAATATAATAATATTATTTTTAATAATATAAGGGTAATAAAAGAAGAGGCTCCCACCTTCACCTCCCCTATGGGAATGAAAATCTCACTCTTCATTTAAAAAATAAGCGAAACCATAGAGTAAGACTTCCATTCTCTTCCTTAAATGAGTAAGTAAATGTTAGAGCGAGAGTAATCTACACTCAGTACTTCCATTTTAGCAAATAAACACAGTATTAGTGCTATAGTCATTCTCTCGCCTTCTCCAAATTCTTAATTAACAATTTTTACGCATAGCTTATCTATATTGCTCAAGTAACTTCAAGGTAAATCTAGAAAAGCAGGTATGCTTTTTATCATACTTGCAACTCTCTAAGAAATGTCATATAAACCACTTGGAGTTGCTCTGAAAGAAAAAAATTTACTCAAATTCGAGGGTAAGGTATCTGAAGACTAAAGTTGAGTGTATTAAGATTATGGATGCAATGTTAAGTCAGCATCATGGTGAAATTGAACCATGTATGTGGATCAGGTCCACCCCAAATGCTCCACGACTCCTCTGAAGGCAAATGTTCCTTTCACTATGGATTTCTTTCTCAGCAGCCGCTGGCCAGTGTCACGTTAGGAATTGAGACTGTAATCTGTAAAGTTAGCTTTGCTTTTCCACTGTTTGAAGCAAATAGGCATATCCGTTAATGCAATTCTGTACGTAGGGAACTCAAAACAATGTTAGGTTCAAGGAATAATTCGTGATGCAATTTTTTCCACTGGAAAAATGTGCACATTTGTTGGGAGCTAGTGTGGAATCAATCTAAAGCGCATTGAATTTAAGTAACATAGACATGGGAACTTTTGGGTGAATGAGATGGCTGTCGTGAGCGGCTAGATTTCTCATTTGTTTCTTTCTGGGAACTACCGCAGAAAGTTCTGATGGACACCCCCTATTTAAACGGTCCCAGGTTGCACAATTCCTTAGGGACTCGTGTTGTGTTCCAACAACAGTCGATTGCAAATAGCAATACTTAGACTCCATATATTTCGAATTATTTTACAATAATGTCATCACGCAGTCTACCACTTGCACTTCTGTTACAACCCAAACAAACTTGGCCCAGGTTCTTTTTAAGTCGATACATGTATAATCTTTACTTGAATGTTATTTGTCCGTCAACTTTACTGTTTCTTTCATACCGTCTTATCTAAAGTACTTATCTCTATCTGTTTATGTTTATTGGGTTGCTTACAGTTCAAAGTCCAACAATGGAATCAAACTTGGTAAGTTAATGGCGAATGGCAACGCACCACTTTTCGATATAATGTAGGGATGGAGGGATGCAACTTCTTTTATAGCTTAGACTAAATGATCTTTGATGCAATGTGATCGCAGGTCATTGCACAGAAGTACCGCGGAATGTCAATATGGAGAACCTGCAAAGTGGATACTTGTTTCCTGAGGTCAGGAAATTCTAAGATCAACCTGCGTCGTAATGATTTCCTGCTTTTTTACCCACGCTGACTGTCTCTTGGTTTCTTAACCAGATATCAATGCGTGAATCTGAACATATCCGAAAACATCCAGATGCAAGGTTGATACGGCTTGGCATTGGAGACACCACACAGCCTATACCAGAAATCATAACAGCAGCTATGGCTGAGGTAACTCTTTTATTATCTCTGCTCAGATGAAACTGAAACCTTTTAGAATTACTGCTTAAAAATATCGGCAAAATATTGCTGGTATGGTATTTTTCCATGCTTGACTGAATGCTAGATTATACTATAGCTTTGCTTTTCTGTTGTTGTCACTGGCTAATAATTGTCACATTTTATTATCCGGTTTGCAGCATGCATTTGCTCTATCAACGGTTAAGGGTTATAAAGGTTACGGGGCTGAGCAAGGCAACACGGTACAGTTGCACTTTTGGTGCTTCTTTTGAGTTCCTCTGTTTGTTTATTGTCTTTTCGATTATTCGCTCTTCTTAGTTGATAAAAGAAATGTTAACACCACCAAAATCCAGCCACCCTTCACAAGACCTTGATAAACGTTAAAAATGCAACAAGAAGCTTTTAACCTAAACTATCTGCAAGAAATAGTTGAAGAATCAATCAATCTTCGTGGCGTATCTGACACACATATATCTTCATCCTTTTGTCATGATCAACCTCTTCATATGATTGATTACTTTCTGAGAATCTGACTCCATGAGACTCCAAAACAGTTACAAAATCACATCTCAAATGCAAGAAATTGAGGACTTAAAATTGATTTTCTGTGTGCATATTTTAGACGCCGAATTTTATTGAATGGTCCTTATCATCGGTGGGGATATCAAATCTGTCTTGCTTTTGGATATCAGTTAGCTGCCCAACATGTCATGAACTCATAATATCTTCATGAAGCTTTATTGAATTTAATGGACTAATTTGGAACAGTTTATGTCATCAAGCAATCCAACAGGAATTAACATCAAATACAAATTGGTAATGGTAATAATATTAACAACAGCAACATTTTCTGCTCATAGCTATAAAAGTTATTGACAAAAAGCATTATATATATCTGTCACAGAGTTGTTAGATCACGAGTATAAATATATGAATGCTATCAGATAACTTGTTTACTACAAATGTAATATTGTTATTGCATAATGCATCATCTCCTGTATAGCCCCAATATACGCAAACAATAACTTCCCACACAAGAAAATATATACCACGAGGACTCAGGTCATTCTTCCTTGTTACAAAGAGATTGTAAATCCTCTTATTTAGGAAAAATGAATTTCTTCTAACTTTTTTTTTTGAACTTTTTTAAGTTTTCACACAATCTTTTTAATTTTATTTTTTAATTTTGTCTCAGCTGCCTCAAATACAATATATCTTTTCAATTGTCCTGTGTGCTGAACTTAAATTTATAAAAATATTTTTTCAACCTGTTTCCCAAACATTGACTGGTTGTCCCTTGTTCAAGACAGTTACAAGTGATGCTGCCAGTCTGAATTTAGGTGGCCTTCTGTTACTAGGAATGAATATAAATTTTGTTTCAAAACAAATTAATTTCCACTGGAATGTATATGGCAAAAAGACTTGCCAAGTGTGTTTATATATATGGTTACTTTTTCCTGTTATCCTATTTATATTGAGATACTGAAATTTCTGTGGCACCTTTTGTAGGCATTAAGAACAGCAATTGCAGATAAGTTTTACAAAGATATGGGTATTAAAGGAGACGAAATATTTATATCTGATGGTGCACAGAGTGACATTTCTCGTCTGCAGGTAGAAAAAATAGTCTATGTTTCAAATATTCTACATTTCCTTAATGTCGATTACTTTATTGCTAAACAGTTATAAATCCTGACTATTGTACTTCCCCTTAACAGATGCTTCTTGGATCCAATGTCACAGTGGCTGTCCAGGACCCATCTTTTCCGGTACTATTAGCTTTTTAATAACTGCACTAAGAAGATTATTATATCTCTATTGATATGGCCTAATGCTAACCCATCTTTAGTTTTAGATCATAACGTCTTTAGAATAGTTTAACATTGGTTAATATCCTAACATGTTAGAGAACTTCTGTCCTTTATCATAACTTTTGGTTTTTGGGCAATATGTTATATGGACTGCTCGGAACAGGCATATATTGATACTAGCGTTATTGTTGGTCAAGCTGGCAAGTTCCTAAAGGAAACTGGGAAGTACAGGAATATTGTGTACATGAACTGCGGGCCTGAGAATAACTTTTTTCCTGACTTATCAACTACTTCGAGAACAGATATAATTTTCTTTTGTTCTCCGAACAATCCAACTGGTCATGCTGCAACGTGGCAGCAATTGAAGAAACTGGTGGAGTTTTCTACGGCGAATGGATCAATCATAGTATATGATTCTGCTTATGCTGCTTATATAACAGACGCAAGCCCAAGATCAATCTATGAAATTCCTGGAGCCAGAGAGGTTTGTCCCCAGTGAATCATTTTGTGAGGGTATGCAATATCTTGTTCATTTCTGATAAAACTAAACGTGGCGTTTATATGATATAGGTTGCAATAGAAATTTCATCCTTCTCCAAGTTTGCGGGGTTCACAGGGGTCCGCCTTGGCTGGACAGTGGTCCCCGAAGAGCTTCGTTACTCCAATGGATACCCCGTTATAAAGGATTTCAACCGCATTGTGTGCACCTGCTTCAATGGGGCATCAAATATTGTTCAGGCTGGAGGCCTAGCATGCCTTTCTCCAGATGGCTACCAGGTAGCCCATTACTTCTTTGCAAAAAGAACATTAACAATGATGGTAGCTAGTAAATATAAGCTTCCCGAAACTGAATTTAAACTGATAATTACTCTTCCCTTTCGCCATAAATTTGTATTTCAGGCCTTGAGGACCGTGATTGACTACTACAAGGAAAATGCCAAGATAATTGTCGATGCATTTCAATCGCTTGGATTGAAAGTTTATGGAGGGAAGAATGCCCCTTACGTGTGGGTACACTTTCCAGGGTCGAGTTCTTGGGATGTTTTTGCTGAAATTCTTGAGAAGACGCACATACTAACTATTCCGGGTAGCGGATTTGGTCCTGGTGGGAATGAACATATCAGAGTCAGTGCATTCGGACACAGAGAATGCATATTAGAAGCTTGTAGACGGCTTAAAAATTTTTTGTAGATGATTGTATATCTTCAATGTTTTCATGAGACAAATCAATACGTTGGTATATCTCCCCACCTCAGAATTTTAATGCATTCAATCAAGAATAGCTCCCTGGTGAACGCTATCAGTTATGTTCTGGTCACCTTATATGAATAAAGACTATAAATTACGATTTAGATGACTACCTAATTTGAGAATTTTGTGAGATATTGCGGCCAAATAGAGTAAATGTATCCGTAATCTTTTATTTTATTTATTGTTTATTCAAAAAGTAAACCCGGTGAAAACCTCCAGTGGGCCAACACAGATGATGCAAAAACATTACCTTATAGAATCTCCCTCCCAAAAGTTTCTTTTCTTAAAAAATGCGTATAATAGAATCCATAGAGGTATGCGTCAAAAAGAAAATAATTCAATCACATGCGGCAAATAGTGATGCCTTGGTCATCAAGCTAACAGAATATTCCAACCAGGACCACTATGAATGTCCCACCACTTCAATTTTGTCCATTTCTAAAATATTTATAAGTGACCAAAAGGTTTAATAAGGTTTAGGTCCATGTACCATTGTGACTATTTTAATAAGTCAATGAATTCCTTGTGTATCACGTTCAAACTGCTATAAATCAACCCTGTTAGTGAATCATCGACACAAACCAAGTTTCCAACTCAAATTGACTAATTGGGCCATGGCAACTCCAGGGTACTATATTGCCGAGGCATATGTGTTGAGGAAAGCTCATAAGGAGAAAATGAAGAAAATGGAAGGAGAAAATGAAGAAAGAGCCAAGCTGGAAGAGACTGATTTAGCAGAGAAAAATTCTAGTAGCTGTTTCTCATGGATGGGCAAGAAGATGCATCCACGACGCATTTCATCCGTGGTTTATGCTGGGAAAAAAGAAGATAGATGTGATAATAAACGATGATCAGATCAAATTTCATGTTAATTAGCTTTTGATAAATATAGTGTGGTTCTAGCTTTAAAAAATGATTCACTGTTTCCTATCTCTTCCTTACTTTAATTAGTTTGTAAACTTTTGATATGAAAGCCAAATCCGGCTCAAGTGGCCTTGCCTCTTGTGTTATGTTATCTATCAAATGGCTTCAAAAATAAAACGCAATGGTTAATCCGTATAAGTTTCTTTATCTTTACTGAAGTAAAAATCATGATCTACGTTTTTGTTTCTTCAGCTAACAAAATATTTGTATTAATATGACATATGGATTTTATTTTAACATAATGACTTATTTGGTTGTCCATATTTCAACTTAAATATATATATAAGTGATTGGCTTGTTCTATATATGGGGTGATACCTCTGATGTATGCAAAAGTAAATTTTAAAAAAAGAGTTTAAATATTTATAATTAAGTAAATTTATTATTATTATTATTATTATTATTATTATTATTATTTAAATCTGGTAAAATCTAATTATTATTGTAGTTTACTATTATCATTATTAATATTTCACTTTTTTTTTTTAACAACAAAATATAGCTATCTTTTTATCTCTTAACTTTAATTTCATGTCACTGAAAAACCATATGACAGTCACTGAAAAACGATATGACAGTCACCTAAATTCACGTTTCAGGTGAAAATTCAAGGAAATTGCTGGCTCTTTGAAGCCTTCAAAATTGAATAACTACAAATTCCTTTTCATAAGAGGCTGCGTAATGCTTATGTTGTTGGGTCACGTCAAGCCACCATCAGCGTAGGCAGAGGTCATAATCTACAGAGACTTTTAAGACAAAAGATAAGGCGGCAACGGTCCACGAAATTCCCCAACCCAAAAGAGCAAACACCTCGCAGGGTCGCACTGATCCTTGACTTGCAAGAAACTTCAACGTCAATGGAATTAATGGACGAACCGCCCACGCGTATAAATTATTTAGGCAACACAAAAAGTGACAAAATGCCACATCTTAGCTTACGTATGCACTTGGCCTACTCATAACTTTGACACGTAGTTGCTGACGCCGCTCAAGAAAAAAACTAAGCAACAGCCGAACAATCTTGCCCGTCAAGCCAACCAGGAAAGAATTACGGTACATTCACTCACACGTTAGGGAAGCAGAAGCCTATAAATTAATGATCTTCTAACCGTTGGACTTCGTCTTCAACGCGTCGAAATCAAAGTTTCTCACACAACTTTACTTCATACTCAAAGCAAGAGAGGTCCAGTGCGTCGTCAATCCTTGGTAATTAATTAATGGCAATGGCTGGAGTTGCAGGTCTTAGTCTGGCAGAAGTTTATGCCATGCGAGCGATGCATAAGGAGAAAATGAAGAAACTGGAGAAACAGAAAGCTGCTGAGATCGGCAGTACTGCTGATGATGAAAATGAAATCCCAAGTGGATGTTTCTCCTGGGTGTCAAAGAAGAGCCACTCTGCTAAGGTTTCATCGGCCGGTGCCGATTCTGATCACCAAAAGCTACAATCTGAAAATCAATGGAACTGCAAAAGCTAGTTTGATGGGGTTCCATTTTGTGCTTAAGCTATATGTATTAATGGTAGCTGGGGATATATTTTAATTAGCCACTGGCCATGCAAAAGTTTGCTTTATTGTTACGATTATTATTTTGTTCATTCTTGTACTTTCCTCATAACTACATATCTAGTGAGGGATAATTATCATTATGTACCTTTTGTGCCTGGGTAAAAAATTAATGAAAAAGCAGAATCTTGTGACACTTTCAATTTTTTTTTTTTTTTTTTTTTTTTTTTGTTTAGTTGTATAAACAAGTACTCTGTTCTAGTGTGATTTCTTTTTTAAATTTTATCAGTACGAATTTGTTGTTATATTATCTTTCATTGATTGAATATATTTATTAATATCATCGTCAAGCGCTCTCAGAAAATTGAAATTGTACTATTGTTTTAGACAGCATGACCAACAGACCAAGTTTTTAAATTCAGTTGCATGTAATTACCAGTAACTAATCAGATCAGTAATTAGATGATGATTTGAGAACTTTTTGTATTTTACAAAGATCTTTCAGCATAAAATGCTTAGAGGTAGAAACATTATCACTTGGCTATATATAATCTGGGGTTTGTCTTCTGAAACTAATTGAACGTAACGCAGTAATAAAGCTGATGGGCCATGCACGGTCAGATTCATTACCTGCCATTGAGTTTTATAAGAGGAAGTAAAACTATCCATAATCTGTTCTGTTATCAAATTGATTTGTTACTCTTAAAGAAAAACCAGTGAATCAATCCCTTTCTTCCCCAGACCGATCCATCCCAAGTTCTCAACGAATATCCTTCCGCGATCTAAGATTTTATCTACTCTACTACAAGTCGATGAAGGAATTTTATTTAGTCGAACAATAGATAAACACAGGGGCGAAGGGTACATCAGGCTAGGGGGTGACGGGGTGTCATGACAACTGTAGAGTTTTTAAAAATTCCTGGTTTCTGAATAAAATATGAAAGGTTAGTATAATGAGACTATATTGACCCTTGCACAATTGATATATAAATTTTATATATTGAATAATAAAGTAATTTAAAGTTTCACTAAACCCACGCTAAATAATAAATCCTTAAAAATTGAAAGTTACACAACCAATGTTCTAAAATTTCAACTCTCTCCCGATAAAGATGAGAACACTATTAAAAATTAATTAATTTTTCAAAATAAAAAATTGACCCGTCAAATTTATGGCGGTGCTCCATCATTGAATAATACCTTATATTTATCAAATCTTTTTTGCGTCCAAATAACTCTGTGCCAGTCGCATCAAGTAAATATATAATATAATAACAAATTCTTATAATATATATATATATATATATATATATATATATATATATATATATATATATATATATATATATATATATATATATATATATATATAATAACTAATTAATTATTAATATATCTTGCTCACCAAGGTAATAAGATATTCCAACCAAAATGGACTAGCCTCCATCTGCCATGCCCTTTGGGCACCGTACCACCTTTACTTGTCTTGAAATGAATTAATTTTAATTTCCACTGGAATGTATATATAATTAATTTATAAATATAATATATATATATATATATATATATATTGGTTATTATATAATATATATATATATTAGTTATTATATAATATATATATATATAATAACTAATTAATTATTAATATATATAATTAATATATATATATATATAATATAAATTAATTATATTAATATATATAATATTAAGCCAAGCTTTACCTGTGGACCATTCTGGTAAAGAATCAAAGAAATGCAATATTAAAGAATAATTAAGATGGATTCTGCGTATGCAAGTGAGCTTTATCTTACAATTATCATGATTCCGCCTCGTTTGTACAAGTGATAAAAATAATTAATTACGTACTGCTCTCCATCTCTCTCTTTGTTATAAAGTTTGTAAAGTTACATGCAACTTAATATTGAGTATTGAGATTTAAAGTAAATGATAGTTCTGCCCTGCAAAGGTCCGCCAAAGAGACAACATTAAAGATACCTGATAATATTACATAACAACTTAGAGCTACACCATATTAGATGATTAGATCTTTTGAATAATTCTCCACTTCTAAATTTGGTAATTGCAATTGATGTAGTAAGAGAATTTTTGCGTAAATCAGTCTCACAAGACTTGAAATCTTCCCGATTTGGTGCATAGAGACATGGGATGTGTAGAATAAACCTTAATTATACAGCGCTAAAATAACAAAAGGAACCCACAACCCATCACGGCATAAAAAATCAACAAATGAGTGTAAAGGACTACATTTACACAACAAGTGAAACTTTAGAACAAAAATGAAAGAAAAGAACTAGACTTTTCCACCGTAGAGAGAGAGAGAGAGAGAGAGAGACGGGGAGGGAAAAAAAAAGGTTGGAAGTGTTATTGCTATTTAAAGGGGCAATCCAAAGGTAGACGAGGTTAACCTTACGATTTTTCATGGTTAAAATTTTATATCATCATTTATATGTTTGCAGGGTTTTGATCAAACGAACACATTTCTCTTTTTGTAGGTAGCAGCAACATCACACATGTTGAGCTCTTACTGAAAGGGCTTAGCTCCCCCAGTAAAAACTGAATACAAGCAGCGTCACTCTCTTGTGTAATCGGTTCTCTATATTTGTATTAGTTTTAGTTAGTATTGAAAATCCAAATTCCTTACGGAGAAGCAGCTAGCCTTCGCGCGCGTGCAAGGAGACAGCAATTAAGCTAGCATATAGAAAAGCAAAGGTTAACGGAAGTGGTGAATAAAGCAGAATTCTAAAAGCAACTGGAAAATGCCACGTCTTTGCGTACATACTTAGTAAAGTTCCAGACACATACGCCGCCACAGTGGAAAGTTCAAGATCAGGAAGAATAAACGAGCCTACTTTACTTAGCCACCAAAACCAAAAGGAACATGGTTCTGGCCCAATGTAAATTCCCCACTATATAATAAAACCATGTGCAAGCTATGCAATATTCCTGGGTCTCGACCTATAAATTCAATCTAGTAGCTCTCATATTTATACATATCCTTCTAATTAACTGATCCATAATCTTCAATTAGTGACTGGCAAATGGCTGGAGTTGGTCTTGGACCCAGTCTGGCAGAAGCTTATGTAAAGCGAGGCATGTACAGGGAAAAAATGAAGAAACAAAAAGCTGCCGAGACGACTAACGGTATTGTTGCTCACGCTAATGATCACAAGAAAATCCCAAGTGCATGTTTCTTCTTCTCGTTGTCCAACAAGTCTCGATCCGCTAAGGTGGTCTCATCCGCCGCCGGCGCCGACTGTCAATTTGATCATCAAAATTCCAAAGCTACATTTTGATCAAAATATATGGGACTACAATTAATAAATAGCTGGTTTGGGCAATTTCGATGTATATATAGTGTATATGCATGTTAAGCATTTTCGTGTGTGTGTGTGTGTGTGTAAAAAGTTTGCTTTATTATTATTATTATTATTCTTTGTTGTTCTCGGAGATCCATCGACTATATATTTTGTGGGGAGAATCAATTATGTATATCTTTAATTTATCCGTGTATATATGGAAAAAAAAGGAGAATAGAACAAAAAACAAATGCAGAGATGAAATGAAGATTATATACAAAAATTATATATATGACTTTGTTATAATATTTAATAATGTGCCTGTATATGATTTGAATTACATTATCAAGCTTGTTCCCAAGATCAAAGAATATTGTTATATCGATACCTTTGTCACCAGCTTCTTAATTTTTGTATTTAAGCTAATTCTATAACTGGCTTCACGTAAACAATTAATAAATTAATAGTGTGTTTACTTCATGGAATGAGAATGAGCTGGGAATGAGAATGAGAATGGGTTGGAATAGAAATGAGGAATGTGAATGAGATTCTAATGTTTACTTGCAAAAAATAAATAGGAATGAGAATGTGCTGGAATGTCATTAATGTATTTACTTGACAAAATAAATGGGAACGAGGAATGTGAATGAAAATCAATTAACCAGAATACCTATAGTATTAATAATTAATAAAAATAATTAATTTATCATTATTAACAATATTATCATTGTTGTTGTTTTTGTTGTTGTTATTAATAAAAAGAATAATAACAATAATTAATAATAATATTATTATTAAATATTATTAACTTTATTATTTATCAATAATTATTAATATTATTTTTATTAATATTATCATTATTAACATTTATTATTATTAATAATAAATTTTATTAACTTTATTATTTTAATTATTATTAATTATTGTTATTATTATTTTTATTAATAATAATAATAACAACAACAACAACAACAACAACAACAACAAAAACAACAATAACAACAACAATAATAATGATAATATTGTTAATAATGATAATATTAATAGAAATAATAATAACAATAATTAATAATAACTAAAATAATAAAGTTAATAAAATTTAATAATAATAATAATAATAATTAATGAGATTTAAAATAATAAAATTAATTTTGATTTAAATGAGGGTAACTTAAGAAATATGAAAAAATTAGAGAGATACAAAAGTAAACATATATTTCATTCATATTCCCTCATTTTCATTTCTAATTCCCCCATAGGAATGAGATTCCCATTCTTTATTTCAAATTGTGTGGGACCCACACATTTTATTCACATTCTCAAATTACATTTTACCAAATAAACATGAGTTTCATTCATATTCCTTCATTCACATTTTCCAAAACCCACAAATAAACACACTATAAGTTTTGCAATTCTATCTTTAAACTCGTTAAACATTAATTTGTACTCATTAGAATGTTTTATATATGCGGGAATATTGATCGATGATAGATGTAAAAATCAAAAATAGTAAGAAGAAAGAAAGGACTAGTTTAAAAAAAAAGAAAAAAAGAAAGAAAGGATTAGTTAATTAAGAGATAATATCTAAAGATAAGGAGAGAGAATAAGAACAATAAATTTTAATTCTTAATCACCATAAGCCATAACTGCTATGTGTCTCAAAATCTTGTGAAGATTAACAAAAATTTAACCATACCCAAATCACATTACCATGTATACTTGTTGTATAGTTTTTACAATCACACTTTCTTTTGAGTTGTGACCCCGGCAGTTGCGATAACCAATAACAAGGTGACGAAAAATCAAAGATAGACATGTGATGAAGATAAAATCAGATCTTAGTGTGTATAAAAAGTGATTTGTGAATGCTTGACTTTTGATCCTGATGGGAATGAGATTGCTTAGGACATTGGGTGAGCGTAGGACCCATAACATCATCGGAAATATCATATTCGGCCAATCCCAACGCTCGAGTGGAAGTTTGATTCGCTTTAATATATAATAGCACCACAACTAACAACCAGCGTACGACAAGCATCAAATTCTATTTATGGATCATATATATTAAAGTATTAGTTACACAAATTATTAAAACGCATGCTGTCACTCTATTCTTTGAATCTTGGGATGCTTTCCTAAATTTTTTCAGTGCAAATACAGCCTAAAATAATCCCAAAAGTAGAACGACTGAATCTTGCCAAATCTATATGGGTATCTAACTGTTAATGATCGTTAGTAACTAAAAAAAAATCATAAGGATTTTTTTTTAAAAAAAGAAATAGATAGAAATTATCAACATCGTGTCTAAGAATATTTTCAAATGCCGCCGTGCGTCTTTTAATGTGTTATTGAAAAAGGGGAAAAAAAATAGAAATAAAAGCGACGAACGGTTTATAAAGTAAAAGTGCACGCGTTCCCCGCACGACATCACGTGTGAAGCGCACGTGATGGGGATGTATAATCACGTGAGATAAGAGCAAAGGCTTCAGGGTCACTGGGTCAGCTGTGAGGCCCGAGATCCCTTTTTTTTTTGGTTGTTCTCGTGATATTTGTGGGTTCGAAAGAAAAAATTGTAAAAATGGAAGGCTGCACAGAAGAAGGTGAGACGGAAGTCCAAACCCATGTGGCCAAGGGCATTGAGAGGCCCATTTCAGTCAGATTTTGATTTTTTGAATACGACTCTCCCCCACCAAAACACACCTTCAAAATTTTCCTTGCCCTATTCTCAAATCTGTTCATTCATGGATATTAATTATTGCCTGCATTATTGAATGTGTTGGACCTCACTCTCGCTCACGCAACACTAGTTACATTTTCTTGGCTACATCTTCTTGTCCACTCTTCTCCATCATCATTCCTTTTCTACTTTGATGCTTTCCCAATATAAAATTCCTCTTTGATTACCATATAATTATTATATATATTTAACAACACTAACTATAATTTATTTTTTTGGATGTTACCATAAAGTTTTAATGTCCATCTGTGATCATTAAAGTCAAGATGATCCCTTTATGGGCAGATTAATTAGTGAAATTGCTCTATACATGTTATCCTTTCTCTGCTTTGGGGCCGGGGCCTGGGGCCGGGCCGGATGAATGTAAAAGCGATAGTATTATCTAATTACAGACAATATTGATACATATTACCTTAATTGACATGAACTAATAATTTTTAAAAATATAAAAGATCACCATGCACATCAGAGGTATCTTTCTTCCAAAATGATCCACGTCCAATATAATCCACATAATTCCCAGACTAAAATCTTTTTAGAGTCAATTTAAATGATGCATTTTATTGACCCAAAAGCAAAAATCCCTCTGAAAAAGAACCCTATTTCTGAAACTAACATGCAGTGATCCCTCACTCCTTCTGTAGTCAAAAAAAGAACAAAACAAAAAAAGGCAGGCTTTTTCAGAAAGATCCACATGAGCTAATCCATCATCATCGACAGTTTCTTGATTAATCAATTAATTAATTGAGATAGTTAAACTATGACAAGACAGGCTTTGGCGGGATGTCCCTTTTCTACAACAAAAAAAAAAAGTCCCTAAAATCATGAAAGCTGATATTTCATCTGCACTCCCTCCTTCCATCTCACCTTATTCATTCATTCATGTTAACAACTATTTTTTTTCCCCTGAGTCATTAAATATTAATAATCCCCTATTTAATCTACCACCTATAGCTTCTATAATAATATATAATTATTAATTACATTTTCTTGATTCCTCAAGCCACCTCATTCTCCCAAAAATCCCGCTGCTCTTCCTCCAAGTGAAGTCCCGGACAACACACAAAAACACAAAGACAAGAAAATTCACAAACACAAGAACACTTCACAATCAAGATTCTCTGCTATTACTTCCATCTCACGCACATGTAGATCCACAGCTAGGTAGCTTACCTACCCATTTTTTTATTTCTTCATTTTTCATTTTGAAGGCTTAATTTTCAATTTTTTTTTTTTTGGGTACAAGATCTTACTACCGATTTATTTACTGCGTTTTCTTGTTCTGTTCTGGTTTTGACCTTTTTGCACATTCGGTGACATTTTAGTCAAATCTGGTAAATTTTTCTGAGTGGGTTTTTGGCGTTTTGTTGAATATACTGAAACGCTTAGTTATTTATTTATTTATTTATTTTTCACGTTCTTAACTGAAGAAAACATAATTGCTTTGTTTTTTTGCTTCTTTTTTTCTTTTCTACATTTGGCTAGACACTTGATTTTGGATTCTGCTTTACTCATTCTCTTGCTCTCTCTTTTCTGTCTCTCTTCTTAGTCAGTCTTTTAAGATTTTACAGTGTGAAGAGGGTGCATTGTTTTTTGTTCTGCTTTGTCGTTTTTTTGTGGTGAAACTGTGAATTTCACTGCATCATTTTGTTGTTGAGGATTTGGATCGAAGAGTTTTCAAGTGGGCATTTCAAGTTCTTTCTGTGTTTTAAGGTATGTCCTTTCATTAGCTTGATTTTGTCCCAAAATTTGGTTTTTTTTCAATTCATTTTTTCCTTCCCACATTACTCTCTGTTTGTTTACTGAGAAATAGGAGGGAAGAAAAGTTTTGGATCTTGTATTTGTTTCTGTGGAAAATTGCAAGTCAAACTGATTTGACTAATTACTTGAATTTTCCTTAGTTTATAAGATTCAAATTTTTATGACAGCTTCAATCAGGTCTGTTGTCGTCCACCCTGAGATCCGAGTATAACGAATTTGCATTTTAAGTTTTACAATTTGGGTCAATTTGTTATTTCATTAAGTTGAAAATTTGTGCTAATTTTGCATAATTATGTTATTCTATTTGTGCATACTGTGATTAGTATTAGTAGAATTCTCCAAAGAATCTACAGGGCTGTTCATTTGTTTGATCTTTGTTCTATTAATCAGAGAAATGATATGATCCTGTTCCCATTAATTCGAAAATGAGTTCTGTCTAAGACTTTGATGTTATGCAGCTAATGATACATTGATCTTCCAGAAATGTCAAGGGTTGCTAGGTGGAAGGTTGAGAAGACAAAAGTAAAAGTGGTCTTCCGGTTACAATTTCATGCCACACATGTAAGCTTTTGCCATTTATAATTTGAAATTGTGTTACCAATGAGATTAAGATGTTGATGGTTTCTATATTCCCAAACTTTTAATTCTTTTTTTTTTTGAAGATCTAGTGTACCTCCTTGGTTGATAAATTTGATCCATCATAAGTTCCACTATATATCTACTATTTTTTGCACAACAGATAAAAGCAAAGATTGTGTTATACCAAGTGATTTATACATTAAATCTTAGTTTAGTTCCTCTGTTCAAATGTTCAAGGATGCTAATCTAATCTCACACAATGCATTGAAAAGTAGCTTCTGTTTCATCTTTTTTTGTTGCTTCCAAATGCTGGTTCATACATATGTCGATAACATTTTATCTTGGCATTCAGTTATTATGATTTATGCAATGAATTTATATGCTGTTTCTTTTGTTATAAATCAGATTCAACAAACCGGATGGGATAAACTCTTTATATCCTTCATTCCTGCTGATTCAGGAAAAGCAATTGCAAAAACCACCAAAGCAAATGTGAGAAATGGGACATGCAAATGGGCAGATCCAATCTATGAGACTACAAGACTTCTCCAGGACATTAAAACTAAACAATATGACGAAAAGCTCTATAAGTTTGTTGTGGCAATGGTAGTCATCTTGATTCTTTCACTTAAGTTCTTAATTTTAAATAGTTATCTGTAGCGCAGTGTAAAACCTGAACTTTCTGTTATCTATGGACAGTTTTTGCGCATGATTTTCATTCTCCGTTAGAGATTGTTACTACTGTCATATTGTTAGAAGTGAGATTAACTGTCTTTGACCTGTATATGATCACCAGGGCTCTTCTCGGTCTAGCATTCTTGGTGAGGCTACTATTAATCTGGCTGACTATGCCGATGCGTCAAAGCCTTCAACTGGTTCGCTGCCTCTTCATGGTGGTGATTCTGGAACAATATTACATGTGAGAATTCTTCTCTGACATAATATAATCTTTGGCAAGTTAGTTTAGTGATTCATTGCTGGATAGTTGCTATATGAATAAAAAGCCAGTGGAACTTCAGTAGCTTCTTGTAACGCCATAGCTTATTCCTCTGTGCTTCTGGTGGCATTACAGGCATACATTGTCCCATCCTTTTTTATATTTACTTTTTTTTTTCCCTCTCTCTTCAATTTCAGGTCACTGTGCAGCTGCTAACTTCTAAAACGGGTTTCAGGTACCTCATTAGAAACATATGAATTTCGTGTGTTTGGATATTGTTGACCATTTCATATCTAATTAGTCTTCCTTTCAGAGAGTTTGAACAGCAGAGGGAACTCAGAGAAAGGGGATTGCAGTCAGGCAATGACCAAATTAGTCCTGATCAATCTTGCAGCGGAATCAATAATCAGCTGGATAAGGTGTGGTGCTTTCTGTTCTGCAGATTTGTACATGTATTTTAAATTATAATTGTTCTTTCGCTCACAGTGGTTTATGTGTAAAATCTTTTCAAGCCACAGGCTGCTAAATATAAAATAAATGAAACTGTGTCTAATGTTCATTTTTTCCCCATAAATTGTCTCTTTTCCTTATAACTGTTCTTCTGTCTAAAAATACATATCTGTACATGTCAAATGTTCATCCTGCTATCTTTGGCTGTTGCCTGAGATTTAGTAGTTTGGTTTTTAGATAACTAACAATTTTGATGTCTAGGACCAAAATATGCCATTTCTCTAAAGTAATAAATTTTTTTCCCTTTATTTTTATTTTCTTGAAGCATAGGTCAATGCAAGAGTTAGATTCAAAGATAAATCCAAGGAGCTCCCCTCACTTGAAGAAGAGGTGGGGCTGAATGAAGATTACACAGAATCTGCTGTTGGATTTGATGGCTCTTCTAATACATCAGAAAGTTTATATGCCGAGAAACATGATGCATCAAGCACACATGAAATTGACAGCCTTAAGAGTATAGTTTCTGGTGATTTGGCTGGACTTAGCCAAAATCCTCGACAAGAGAAAGGAGACCCTTCTGATCATCCGTTTTCGGCACAGGGAACCAATGACTGGGTAGCTGGTTGGGGTTTAGACTACTCTACAGACAATGACTTGGCAATTGCTCATGAAGAGAATAATAGACTCAGAGGCTGTTTGGAAATGGCTGAGTCATCTATTCATGAGCTGAAGCTTGAAGTAAGCTCCTTGCGAAGTCACGCCGATGAAATAGGTATGGAAGCTCAAAATTTTGCCCAGAAACTTGCTGCTGAGATTGCATCTGGAGAACAGCTGGCAGAAGAGGTTTCTGCACTGAAATCAGAGTGTTCACATTTAAAAAGCGATCTAGAAAGGCTAATAAAATTGAGATCATGCCATCCATTTACCAGTTGGGAAGCTGTTAAACAAGGAACTGACATGACTGTGTCTACTCCCAACTTAGTCACATGTGACCGATCAAAGGTGAATGAAATTGGAGAAGTAAGTTCGAATAAATATGAGCAATATTTATCGGGGACTGGGCTTGAAACAGAATTGTATCAACCGGATTTAGATATGCTTCATTGTATTGGCATACCTGCTCTGGCATCTCATGAACATAGTTCTGTAAATCCCACTGATTCAGTGGGAGGCAAAATCTTTGAACTTCTGAGAGAGTTGGATGAGTCAAAGGCTGAAAGAGAAAGCCTAGCAAAGAAAATGGACCAGATGGAGTGCTATTATGAAGCTCTCATTCAGGAGCTTGAGGAAAACCAGAGGCAGATGCTGGGAGAGTTGCAGAATCTCAGAAATGAGCATTCTAGTTGTCTGTATACAGTTTCATCTGCTAAGGCTGAAATAGAAGCAATGCGCCTAGACGTAGATGAGCAAGTACTAAGATTTTCTGAAGAAAGACGTGACTTGGAGTCGCTCAACAAGGAGCTGGAAAGGAGGGCAGTTAGTGGAGAAGCAGCACTTAAGAGAGCACGCTTGAATTACTCCATTGCTGTGAACCAGTTACAGAAAGACCTTGAACTGCTATCTTCCCAAGTTTTATCCATGTATCACACTAACGAGAATCTCATCAAGCAAGCTTTCGTAGATTCACCACAACCAAGCTGTCAAGAATACCAAGATATGTTGCAAAACCGGAAATTGAATCTGGAAGAATCTCATGCAAACAGACACTTGGAGTGCCAGGATCAGTATATCGGGGTAAAGAAACAACACTTGGGTGGAGATATTCTTATAGAGGATTTGAAAAGGTCGCTCTACTTGCAGGAAGGGCTTTACCGAAAGGTAGAAGAAGAAGCTTGTGAATTGCTATCTGTGAATATATACTTGGATGTGTTCTCAAAGACTCTACAGAAGACTTTGCTTGAAGCAAGTGGTGAGATTAGACTGATGAAAGAGAGGATGGATGAACTTTCACACCAGCTAGAGCTTTCAACTGAATCCAATGAATTATTGATGCGAAGGCTGCAGACAGCTATGAATGATATTCACTTCCTAAATGAGTATAAGGCCAGTTGCATTGCCAAATGCAATGACATGGCTCTGCAAAACCAAATTTTAGAGTCTAATTTACAAGATGTCACCTGTGAAAATCGTCATCTTACACAGAAGCTAAGTGAATGGGAATCCTTGATGATGGACTTCAAAAGCTTTGAGGGTAAATATGAGGCCATTGCTGCGGAGAAGACGGAGTTGGCAAATTTACTGGAGAAGGAATCCCTGGAAAATGGCAATCTTCGACGTGAGACTTCCTTGTTGCAGAAAGAGTTAGAAACTGTTAAAACTGATTTTGATGAGTTGGCTTCTGTGAACAAAAACTTGCAGAGGACCATCAACAATTTGCAAAACAAGATGCACGGCATGTTGTCATCTTATGGAGAAAGTTTTAGTGAATTGTGTCTCCATAATAAGTCTGCTGATCAGAATTTGGAGTCCAAGGACTTAACCAGTGTTATAATGCAGTTAGAAGTGCTCCAGCGCAATGCATGTCAGAAGATTCGACAACTCATGCAAGAGAAGAAAGCTCTAATAGATGAAAAAGATAGGGCTCAAATGTCTTTTAGCAAATCAGAATCAGATATTGTGCTGATGAAGCAGAAGTTTGAACATGATTTAAGAAATATGATTGATAAACAAAGTGTCTCTAATGCTCTGTTGCAAAAGCTTCAGCTAAGATTTGAGGCTGTTGCAGACAAACTCAAGGTTAGTTCAGAAGTTGAAGAGAACAATGCACAACGGCACACAGACCTATTTTCTGATCTTGATTATCTGGAAGTTGAGCTGCAGCAACTTAGTTCTAAGAACAGAGACCTTGCTCAAGAAATCTTGGCATTACAGGTTGTAACCGAGGAATTTGATCGAAGCAAGCAGACAATATCAGAACTTACTGAGGAAAACCGGGCTTTGATGCTGGCTTTACAGGATAAATCTGAGGAATCTGTTATGCTTGCATTGGAGGTCGACTCATTTAAACAAAGTTTTCAATCTTTTCATGATGAACTTCTTGTTGAGAGAAGCTTGAGAGATGACTTAAAGAGTAAGGTCTCTGATATTACTTCCCAATTAAATGCTAAGCACTCCCAGCTGCTAGATTTTGACCAGCAGAAGTCTGAACTGATCCAGAAAATAGCAGAACTGACAAAGGAAAACCAAGATTTAATGGTATCTTTACAGAACAAATCTGAGGAAGCCGCTAAGTTTGCAGTGGAACTCGACTCAGTCAGGAATGGTTTGCAATCTGTACATGATGAGCTGCATGGTGAAAGAAGCTTGAGTGATGAATTAAAGAGTAGGGCCATAGATATTACTTCACAACTAAATGAGAAGCACCAACAGTTGATAGATTTTGACCAGCAAAACTCTGAAATGATCCAGAAAATAGCAGAACTTACTGCAGAAAACCAGGCTTTGATGGTTTCTTTACAGAGATATGCTGAGGAATCTTCTCGGCTTGCATCGGAGGGCAACACATCAAAAGAGAGTTTGCAATCTCTACGTGATGAGCTACAGAGCGAGAGAAGCTTGAGAGATGAATTAAAGAAGGTAGTTACAGATCTTACTTCCCAACTGAATGAGAAGCACTGTCAGTTGCTTGATTTGGACCAGCAGAAGTCTGAACTGGTCCAGCTTAAGCTACTTGTTTCGGATCTAGAGTCAGAGAAATCAAGAGCCAGCGAGGAATCTTCTTCTGTTACTAGTCTGCAATCTGAGTTGTCAGAAATGCATGAACTATTACTAGCTGCGGATGTTAGACTCATTTTCACAAGAACTCAGTACGAGGCATGGGTTAAGGAGCTTGTACAGCAAGTTTACTCCACAGATAGACTCCTTACTGAGCTCCACACAAAGAATGTTGATGTAGAGACTGTACTTAATAGTTGTCTTGCTCGTGAAGCACAGTGCAATGAAGAAAATGCCAGATTATTGACAAGTCTTGACACCCTAAGATCTGAGTTAGATTCTGCTATTGCTGAGAACAGAGTACTATTTCATGAAAATAACAGTTTAATAGCTCAGTCTGAAGAATACAAAAGTAGAGCTGAAACTATGGCAGATAATTATGGTGAACATAAAAGTCAGCTTGCTCTTGAAGTTGAAAGGATGAAGCAATTGTTGGTGGGTTCTGAAGAAGAGATTGATGATCTGATGATGTCCAGGGAAGAACTGGAAATCAAAGTTGTGGTACTCAAAGCTAAATTGGCTGAACAGCACGCTCAAGAAATCTTGTCAGGAGGATGTATTGATGAACAGAAGATGCTGCAGAATCAGTGCAATGAGCTTAGGCGGAAGCTCTCAGAGCAGATCTTGAAGACAGAAGAGTTCAGAAACTTGTCCATCCATTTGAAGGAGCTTAAAGACAAGGCCGATGCTGAATGCTTGAAGCTTCATGAAAAAAGAGAGTCTGAAGGGCCGCCAACTGGTATGCAAGAGTCCTTGAGGATTGCTTTCATTAAAGAACAATATGAAACAAAGGTGCAGGAACTAAAACATCATCTGTCTATCTCAAAAAAGCATAGTGAGGAAATGCTCTGGAAACTGCAAGATGCCATTGATGAAATTGAGAATAGAAAGAAATCCGAAGCTGCTCACTTGAAGAAAAATGAAGAGCTGGGAGTAAAGATCTTGGAATTGGAGGCTGAGTTACAATCTTTGATTTCTGACAAGCGTGAGAAAACAAAGGCTTATGACTTGGCGAAGGCTGAACTGGAATGTTCGTTGATGAGCCTCGAATGCTGCAAAGAGGAAAAGGAAAAGCTTGAAGTTTCTTTGCATGAGTGCAATGAGGAAAAGTCTAAACTTTATTCTGATCTTTCCCTGATGAAAAAATTGCTTTACAGTTCCACATTTCCCTTTCAGAAAGGAGGAAATGATGGTTTGCACAAAGAGAGCTGCATTTCCAATGAGCTGACTGGCCGAAATGTTCAGAAAAATACAAATGCAGACACAAAAAGCCATGGAAGAATGAGTGCAGACGATACCGGTAATGGTCCAATGGGGGATGTGGACAAGTATTTGGAACACGAGAATATGACTAATGGTGTAGATGCCCAAAACATATGCTTGGGTCTTAGTGATGAAGGTAGCTACTCAAATACACTCATGGAGCATCCTGAGCAGGTAATCTGTAACTTCTTTGTTTGAAACATCCCTTCACATCTTTATAGTTTGTGGACGTTGGAACTAACTCTCTCTGTAGCATATGTATTTTTCTTCCTCATCAACTGATGGTATGAAATATTTAATAACTGTTGCTATTGTTAGAATATATATTGGCTTGTTAACCCCCAATTTACTGAACAAGTTAAGATTGGTTGCACTTGTTCCCTCTTTTAGTTCATTTTTATTAATTGTGAACAAATTCCTTTCAGAGAGTGCACTTCTCCTTCCCCTCAAGTACAATACACAATATTGGTGGGAAGAAGAAATTTTCAGTGATAAAGCACATATTAAATGTTATTGATATTTTTCCGCTTGTATAAATGATTCTATGTTTTGTATATTCTGGCCAGTGGTTTATCTCTCTTCCATTATAGAAATTTCCGTAATAATAATTTGAAAATCTCTCATAAATATTCATGGGAGAGTATTTTTTTTGTGTCTCTTTGCCAAGGAGATTATAGTGAGTATTTTGTTGCTCTCTTGCAACTGAGAGGATAGGCTGTCCATCTGCTGCTTGCTCTTTCTAAAGTTTTGAAGAATAGTGAGCAAAGACTGTTAGAAGCTGCACGGTATATTTTACAATTTTAAACATGGAACAAAGCAGCATAGATTGCTGGTGAAAGGCAATCCCTCAATCGTAATTTCCTTTGAAACGAGCCCATAAGATTTTAGCTTCAATCTTCTGTCATTCATCACCTCTATACACACCCTATTTTACCCGAAAATTAGTCTCTAACAATTATTTTCTTAAATATTTATCAGGATGTTCTTCATTCCAGTTGTTTAGATGGAAGTTCAAGTCTTGCACTCGTAAATCAGGAGAATCCAAAAAGCAATGACACGAAAGATCTAGCTATTATCAATGATCAGTTCAGAGTTCAAAGTTTAAAGTCAAGCATGGATCTTTTGAATGAGGAGGTACGTGTATGGTGCAATGTGAGGGAAGTGTGAAGTTTATATGGATTAGTCTTAAAAGTCCATTTGTCGGGCATGAGTAGGTGTATCACACAACGTGTCTTTTAATCACCTTACAGCTTGAGGTTTCATTTTTTCCCTTTTTTTGGGGGAAATGATCGATTGAAATTTAGTTCTTTGTTTTTTGAATTCATTCTTGCAGTTGGAGAGGATGAAAAATGAGAATTCACTGTCACGGGGTGATCATCATTTTGACCCTAAATTTTCAAGTTTGCAGAGAGAGCTAATGGAGTTAGACAAGGTAAACTACATCTTTTATACTCTAATATTTTGCTTATGTGCTTCAGCTAGATTCTTATTCTTCTGGTTGCTCTTGCTCAGGTAAATGAAGAACTGGGAAACATATACCCTCTCTTCAATGAACGTCCAGGTAGTGGAAATGCAATAGAAAGGGTACTGGCTTTGGAAATTGAGCTTGCTGAAGCATTGCAAGCAAAGAAGAAATCAAGCATGCATTTTCAGAGGTATGTAATCGCTAAGATTTGTTTCTCAAGACCTTCCTTTATAAATTAGTTCTGTGTATAATGTGAATGGAGGAATTTGTTTTAACTGTTACATGACATTCTCCTCATGTGGTTCAGCTCATTTTTGAAACAACACAATGACGAGGAAGCTATTTTCCAAAGCTTTAGAGATATCAACGAGCTAATTAAAGACATGTTGGAAATAAAGGGGAGGCATGCAACGGTCGAGACTGAACTAAGAGATATGCATGACCGTTACTCTCAGTTAAGTCTCCAATTTGCAGAAGTTGAGGGAGAGAGACAGAAACTCATGATGACACTCAAGAATGTCCGGGCATCCAAGAGAGGGATTCCACTGTTTCTCTCATCGTCAGCATCCCTTGGAGACTCCACGAGCCCAGTAACAAATTCACAGTAGTTCTCGTTTGCTTTTTCCTGAAAATAACACCTGAGATCAGATGTTGACATCCCATACTCTGCCTCGCCACCCATATTGTTAATTTATGATACGGTGATCAAAGATCATGGGTCAAATTTTTCAAGCTTGGTTGAGATGTCCCCATCTAAGCCAGCTGTATTTTGTGTAAATAAAAATATGTTTGCCTGTATTTGTCACGATTAATTAGAATCAGAAGATGTAGTCTTGTAACATTTCAAACCTTTTTGCAGTCTCCGCGGTGTAATATGTCCCGTTGTATAGTAAATCAAATTTTCGAATGGCAAATTATTTTTCATTAATTTCATTGAAAGAAGCAACTAAACATAGTTGTCTCTGCCTTCCTCATCTTGCCTTTCTTCAAGCAGTCTCCTTTTTCCATTTTTCTAGTATGTAGAATTACATGACATTCTTAACATATTCAAGCAGAGTCTTTTTTCCATTTTCCCTTTATTTTAGTATGTGCAATTACCTGAAATTCTTAACATACTGATGCAACATGGGCAACTTGGTATTGAGCTTTGCACTTACTACCATTTGAATGAAGCCTACTCCCTGTTTCTGATACAGAGACATAGCACTTGCAGTTTAAGACAGCAACTCAGTCATTCCTCAATGATACAAAAGACTGTGCAAACACTCGCGGTATGCATGTGAATCATGATTCTTCTATAAAACAATCATTTTTAACAAGCGCACAAATGCTGTCAAACTGGGGTTTTTTTTTTTTAAAAAAAAATTTCTATGTATAATTCAATTTTCTGATGGCTTGAGAAAATCCTCTTTGAACATTCAACAGCACTAGTTCCTTTCTTTTTCCTTTCCCTTTCTTTCACAAGCAATTAAGTATTTCAGCCGAGCAGACCACGAGATTAAGCCAGGATAACATCTTGGCAAGAACCTTCAAGCTTCTTGTTGAAAGGAAGAATTCCTCAACTACAACATTTAAGAACTGCATCTTGGTGACAATCTAAATGAATATAGAAGAACTCCAACACCAACCAGAAAGCATGAACAATCATGTCACTTGCAGCTACAAGATTGAGCACAAACACCTGGACTTGGGAGAATCACTCGGCAGTTTTTCTGAAAAAGATGCATCAGATGTTAGTTCTTAAACTAATCTGCAATTTATTTCATTGCTTACATTATTCTTTCATATCCATGAACCACCATAAACAATTGTCAATGAGTAAGAGGAAATGAATCACATTGTTGATCCACGCAAGTTTCTCCATGCTTGAGATTTTTGTCATATGAGAAAGAAAATAGTTACCTGAAGTATCCAATTTATAGGGAAGTGTAGCATTACACAGACCAAAATAAGAAGCAATAAGAACAAGAGTTGCATGGCCAAATGAGAAAGAGGACTAGATAGCAAGATGGCAAACGAAAATTTTATAAAATTAAAAAGCCTGCTTTTGTTGTATGAGGGACTATGACATCTTTCTTACAGAAACAGCAGCTAATCCTCAATTAATTGTTACAAGTTTTGCCACATCATAAGGAAGATGCTAGTGTCCGAACAAGCATACAATGCTATGATTTGGCTGTAACATTCTGGCAATGAAAGATGGTCTAAAGTACATCTAAAAGCAAAATCTATAGAACCGTTTGTTCACAAGATCGAGAAAGATAGATGCCTACACAGGTACAAACACACAATTGAAATTAAGATACATTTGTATGAAGTTTTAGATCAGATGGTTATGAGTATTACCGCCTTTTTTGTCAGGTAAAGAAGGACGCAGAACAACATGCATAGTGATGGCAGTTCCTGGAAGTTCAACAACTGGGAGTCTAGACTCTGCAATTGTCATGTTGTCCTCTAGTATCTTTCCAGCGTGAATGAGTTGCACATTGTTACCCGTCTTGGGACCATTTTCTTTTTCTGCCAAATAGATATGGCAATTCATGAAGAATTTGAGTCAATTCCACTTACCAACAGAGAGACAGACTTTGGGGTCAACAAGCACAATATGCAGAAGAAAGGCACCAGCACATAAGAATTAATAGTAATGAAAATAAATACATCATTTGGAAATCATTTACAAGATTACACGTTTAAGCCATCCAAACAGAATAGTATATCCATATGTAAACAGATTAAGCAAATATCCCATATAACACATCTAATCAAGAAAACAAAGTCACTACAAGAAACACCAACTTATGATGTTAAAAGACAATGAATCAAGATTGGAAAAAAAAAACACATACAATTCAAGATTGAACTAAGTGATTAAATCGAGTTGAAAAGATTTATATGTACAACCTTTTGGCCATCGTGAGATTATTTTCTCTTTCAAAGATGCAACAGTGGTCGTTGGACTAAACTTGCTTGGACCTATGTCTGTGCCATCAGCAAGCCTGAACTTCAGCTCTATCAAATCTTCTCCAGCCATTGATGATTCAATCCCTTATCAAAACCCCACCTCAACTTCTCATAACACACAGTAAATTTTTCAGAGAATCAAGAATCAAGATTCACTTTCATCAATGAAAAACAGTACTAAACTAGAAAATATCAAGAACCCAGATCAGATTTCATTAATATTTACCAGGGAAAAAAAAAGGTGTATTAACCGTTGATTGAAGACGATAACAGAGCATGAAAGAGACGCTATGCTCATTCAAGAATCAGCTAATCTTGACGCTTCGACAAGAAGTGTAGGATTTGATTATTAACAGAAATAATGACGAGACAGATTGTTTGATTGTTGAATTGCTTGATGTAGAAATAAAGAAATAAACTAACCTATTTACAACTTTTCAACTTACTTAGATTTTGAACATGAATCTGAGTCTGACAGAAAAATCTTAACGTATAGAAAGTGACATTTTTACTTCACTACACAAAAAAAGTTTTATTCCCACTTGTGTCACGGGCCATACCACTACGGCACAACCAGATTTCTCTAATTCTTCCAGTGTGTATAAATGAATATATAAATGAAAATTTTATTTTAGTAATAATATTTGTTGTACTGTGTAAATTTCATATGAAATATCAAAAGAAAGACTTTGGGTAGCTTACCGAACGGCTCACGTAAATTAAAAATAAAAAATAAAAAAAGGGAGCTGGCGGTGACGGAGAATAGTGGAAATCGCGATAATTTATCAATGATATATGATTTGATTAATTTTTTATTTCTAACTTTTAATAGCAAGTTGCAGTTAGTGACACAATCACCTTCACTTTCCAATAAATGATCGATAGTCCCAGCTGCTGTTGGCTTGCAAAATATATATTATTTTTGTTGGCCATTTTTTAAATATTCGTCGGATATTTACACAGATCTAATTAAAATAAAAAAATGGTTCCTATTGCATTGATCAAATTTTTTTCTTGCAACAAATTTTTTTCAAGATTATATTTCTTTTGAGTGGGACTATTAGTACCCCTCTAAATATCTCTTAACATCTCTTTTTTTATTAATTTTATTAAAATATTTTAAAATATTATAAATTCTTTTAACAACTCCATAATAACAAAAATGTCCTTAATCAAAATTAATTAGTGTAAATCTCATTAAAAAAAAGTTTATTTCTTTTCATTTGCAGCCACCGGTGGTAAATTCTTCTCTCGAAAATTAGAGAAAAAAGTAACATTTTTTAATTTCTAAAATGTTAAATTTTTTAGAAAAAAAAATTTATTTGACTTTTGAATGTGATTTAATTAAAAATTATCTTATTATCTAATTTAATAGAGACTAAAATTATAAAATAATTAAAAAAAATTTTAAAAATTATTTAGATGGGTGCCAATAATCCTACTTTCTTTCTTTTTTTTTTTAATTTTTGTTGGCGATTAGAACATTAATTTAGTAATTATTCTTGACAAAAACTAATCAGAGGACCCAGCACAATAAGTGGCCCAAAGTGGGCATAAACTTTTTGCGTACAATTATTTTACAGGACATTGATGCCCACCCAAAAAAACAAAACATAATATAGTGAGCGTTTGTTCTTTCTTTCAATTAATATCAAAATACGTTTTGCCAATAGTAATAGTAACAAGAACAAGCGATCAAATTGTTGATGGTTTCGCGTGTCGCACAATATCTTGTGTGCGGTATTGAACCGTAATTCCCCATCTCCACTACTAAATTTTTTCCAATCAAATGATACTCCCAGAATGGCTGCTTTCAACATCAAGTCTTCATCATCTCCATTCCCATCATTATTGATTTTTCGTTATCACTGTGCAAAGCTATTGACAAATCCCATGAAGCAACCCGCATCACAACTCACAAAACACGTATAACAAAGGTCACAAACCATCACCCTTCTACTAAGAAACAGCTCAATAGAGTCATGTTACAGCTGACATTTCATATAATTTGGCGGAATTGCTCAGATGGTGTGTTGCCTTGGGCCCCAAGCCAGTGGCTTGCCATTGTTAGCACCAATTCACGGGCCCGCCACTAATGACAGAATGTTAAACTACATCTGGGCTCTAGCTTGGTCTGCAAAAAAAAACAAAAAAAAAAGGGAAAAATCCAACGTAGCTAGGAGGGAAAAGGGTCACTTTGAACAGATTTGACATCATAAATTTGCTTGATAAGATATTTGCAATGCTTTTTTATATCCCTATTCTTAGCCTCCATAACCCATAACGTGACTGGGGTTCAATTGTGAAACCTCTAACGCAACCATAAGAGAACTTGCGTCCAAAGGACCGATGCAATATTTAGTAATGGTCTAATTATGTATTTTCTTCTGAAAATTATTTTTGATTCTACAACAATGAAAAACTTATGTAAATCAGGGAAGCAATGATAGTATGATACTATAACAAGTGTAGATTTGCTCTGCAGACGCTTGAAAGGTCAAATATATCTGTGCACAACTTAGTTTGGTGTCCCGCATAGTATCTCATTGATTTCTTGGTAAATATTTCATGTAACTGTTCAAACCAAGGAAATGAACTTAGCCGAAATCTCAAAGTGCATACACAAACTCCAGTCCCAAAGTATTATTCCACATCAATAATCAGGCATTTTGGCAGTTTCACAAAACAGAGATGCATGAATATAGAGAATACCTTTTCAGGTTGTAGCTTATTGAGATGGAGAATGTTGTTTGCATGCAACTTCTATCTTCATCCTATGTTTTTCTTTTGATGAGAAACTGGAACTTGTATTGAAAATTAAGATTCAATACAGTGAAGTGGAAAGCAATCCACTGCGAAACCAGAAGAGGGAAAACAAAGATTTACCATAATATGTAAAAGTATACCCATTCACCTCCTTTACAGTAATGGAATATGAGTTGGCAAAGAACCCGAGGAGTCTGAAGGAAACATCTAATTCCTTTTATTTAGTTTCCACTTTTGGCAAAGCACATTACATTTATAAATTATGCTGATATTTTATTCTACATTACACCGATATACAGACTAGACAAACTTCTGATTATGAAGTCAAGGTTATGCCTTTATTTGAATGTAGGTGAAATCAATGCAAATATATTCACCTTCTCATGCAATTTGCAATCACGCAGACAGCTTCCTCATCATGAAACGACTGAATGTATAAAAGAAGTATATTATTCAACCATTAATTGATGTACCAATTCTAACTTGAGACGTTTTCAGCAGTCTTTCCCCATAGAGCTCACTGTATAAATCCCAAAACAACCATATCACAGCCCGGCAATCCCCCATATTGCATGACACACTGCTATACATCAAGAACTTGACAATTGACAAGTTCGGCAGACCCAAAATCCCTAGTTGCAATGGCCTTCCAAACAATTGTGTCAGATTCTGCCAGTGAATCAGAATGCTCATGAAGAGAGTCATCTGCAAGAGAAACCGAGCTTGATGATGTAGAGCCCAAATGATCACGTGGATCAGCCCGCAAAATTGAAATATTACGACTGGCATCTTTTGTGAGGACATGAAGCTTACCATGAAAAGCAGAAAGCAAATATGGAGACTCAGAATCTGCAAAATCACGGATAGGGACTTTTCCTATAACAACTTTCCAAGAATCCTCTTTTTGATCATACACTTTAATTTTAGCACTATTCAAAGAACTAGAAGGATCAAATGCATATAATTCACCATCTAATACAACACTCAATTTTGTACCCGCCTGCCGTGCAGGCCAACCTTCTCCCATGCCAATTGGCATTTCTACCCATGAATTTGTATCAGGATCATAAATCTCTCCCCCAACATCAACAAAAAAGGGCCATGAGTATAAACTTTGAGGCACACATAATCTTCCCATGTATGAGGTCATCCCTGTGGCAATAGGCTTCAGCATGTCAGCAAAGAAAGCATTAGGTACCCCTTGAGCTCTTGAGAATGGCATGCTTGGAACTTCAGACCATGTATCAGTGCTTGGATCAAAAACCTCTGCAGATTGCAGAGGGGTCAATCCCCCACGGGCACGACTCACCCCTCCAACCACATATAGCTTGTTATTTAAAACGCCCGTCTTACAATAAGCCCTACCTACAGACATGGAAGTTGATTCATTCCATGTATTTGCAATCGGATCATATCGCCGCACACATCTCATGGCTGAAGCTCTGGAGAATCCACCTAGCACATAGAGGCATCCATCAACAGCACCAATGGCACAACCACAAAATGGCATTTGATGCAATGTATCCTTCCACCCAAGCCAACCCCTAACAACTTCAGCAATTTTAATGCCCGAACCCACCATGTTCCACAGCCCAGATGAACTCTTCCTAGATTCTTCTTCATCTACAACATTTGGGAGTGGAGGCAACCGCTGCCATCTCTTTGACAAAGGGTCCAAAGCATGCCACAAAAGCCTGTCATCACTAACCTTAGTCAAGATATACAGCCATTCTTCTGTCGTCCCCAGTTCTTTTCTCACTTCAAACAATTCAGGGCTCGTAACTGTTGCCTTCCATTTTCGTGACACCGCCCTCAGGTTTAAATAGAAAATTCTAGGAACCCTAGCAAGAATTTGGATCGACAACTCATCTGGAAGACTGGGGATCAGTCGTGGCCCATCCTCATAATTGCTTGGTGAGAGCTTCTGCTTTTTGCAACTCTCATTTTGTGAGGTCTCATTGTAAACTCTTTTCCTACACCTAGGACCAGCCAAGCTGAGAACAGCTCCCATTAACAGGCTCGTAGATTATGCAATATCAGGAACGCCTGAATTACCCCAAACTTTGGTTTGGATAGAAACTCAATTGAAATGTTGCAAAACTAGTCCCACTGTACTTGAGTTCATCTGCAATATACAACCAGAATAACTGTCCAAAGCACATTGCAAGAAGATGATTCCAAATATTCAAAAATTCTAGCACTAGACAACAATACATCTATAATTACATCTTTAAAATTGAGAGATAGAGAGCAAGAGGGAACCAAAAATAAAATAAAATAAGATTCACTTTCGTTGACAAAATTTTATTTTGGGGGCTACAGAGTTCATAAACTACACATAAAATATGATAACTACAATAAACCACATCATATAAATTCAAAAAAAAAAATTCAGAATCTAAATTGCAGTTTAATTTATGGATGGCATAACAATATTCTAAAGCAAAACCTTCAATCCTCGAACCCCAACTAAAATGACCAAGATCACACTGTCAGCTATGTTAAATTGTGCTAATTCAACACACAACTCTTTCAAACATCAACCTGAATTTGTGTATTGATACCTTTACCCAGAATTTCCTTGTTAATCAAATCGAACAAATGCTTATCAATTTCAACTCAACAAACACTTAACAACTAATCGAAGAATCTTCCTTTTCTACCAAACTCCTAATAATTCAAGCCTTATACATAAAAGGGCAAAAAAAACCTTAAAACCCATCAAATTTGAAGCAGAAAAGGAATTTGCATGTATTCATTGTTAAGATCTTTGAATTAAAAAAGGAATTTGGAAAGATAATCACCTGGGCTGGTTACGAGCTGAAGATGATTTTTTTTTTAAAAAAAAAATGATTTAGAATCCAAATTGGTAGGTAGCATAATATCACTGTGTGCGTATTTAGAAATTTTCCTTTCACTCGCATAGACTTATTAATTGTCAAGCTCATAGACTGCTTGACTCGTTAACGTAATCCACCTATCCAGTTGTATGATAATCTTATAAAGTTAAAAATTAATAGGATAGCGACGCGTGGACGGATGGATTTATTTTAGTAGACTAACAAATCCTTGTGGGTAACAACGTGTATCTGTGGGTGCTTGCTTTTGTTGCGATTCTTTAATTTGGTATCCTCAATAGACAATTCTTGAAGCTGAATTCCTTAGTTACTTTGCTTTTGTCCAGAATGTCAATTTTGATCCCACAGTCCACACTGTAACTCAATGGGCCCTTCGGCCTAAACTGCTTGGCCCAATTTTGACTCCTACTTTTTTGGTCATCACCGAGGTGCGAGGAGTCTTTGAATGATCTAATCATGTCTAATTTCGAGTTCCTTTTTAATAGTATATTAGAGAATGGAGCTATTAGCACTCCATTATCTTAATAAAGCCCCTCTTTCGTTGGGCCCTTCGGCCTAAACTGGTTCACTGAAATTCTATAGAAAAAGTATAATGTCCAAAATTGTTTACTTGAAAGTTTCTTCGCGGGTATATTCGAAATTTATGTTTTGTTTTCTGCGTTTATTGGTAGTATTTCGGCCCTCAGCCACAGCCCGACCTTAGTCCCTCATCTGCGGCCCGATCTTAATTACTTATGGCCCGACGTCAACGCATCACGCCTTTTTGACAGTTTGTTTTTTAAAATCCGGGATCTGTCACTTACATAGTATAAGATCAACTCTAATTCTTCAGAATTTAGATTATAGCATCTCAACTCGTGGCGCATGCATTAAAATACCCGAATTCATACCGTACATATATATATATATAACCTTGACGCATTTAAACTAAAATCTACTTTTCGGCGAGGTTGTGTTCTCCTTGGTCTTGGCTTTCTTCAGGTTGATCATCTTCTCTGAGGAGACGACACAATGGGGGAACAATGTCTCACCTATTATCGTATTAGGTTTTCCAACCAGACGATGGTGATCGGGGGGATGGCCACAGCATGAATATTATTTTTTCATTACTTTCGATTGAATTCTAACTTTTCTAGGTTTTTATTGCATGTGCATAATAAAAACCACTCAAAATATTCTGCCATAAAATCAAAACTGTGATTCTTACCCATGGGTCATGGCCGTGGTGCCATGTGCTGAAGTAAATCTACGATGAATAAATAAGATTAAATTTATGCAAGTTAGCAAAACTGACGTTTTTATTAGATGATCTTGTAAAAAGTTTTTATTAGATGATCTTGTAAAAAGTATGGCAATATTATTGCAGTAGTAATGACATGGAAATAAGAGAACTATAATAATAATAATAAGGAAATGGCGATCTCAAAAACGACAAACAGAACGTGACCTATATTCTCGAGGTGACCCGAATCCAATTTAGAAGCCATGGACATGAGCTCGTGATCGTCCAGATAGATGAAGACTGATAAGCCATTCAATACGGCGGCGGGTCATGTCGTATACGCCAGTATCGTAGGGCCGTAACACATTGTAAATTTCTGTTAGACCGGAATCATCAACGAAATAAATGCAATTTGCTTTGAAATAATTTCCTCCTGCTGCAACCAAAGATTTTGAAGCATGCTTGCCCAATAAAATTGCATGATTGCCGATATTTGTTACCTGAGCCCATTCTTGCATATTCCAATCCAATTTGTAGACCTCAAACGTACTCGTCCTACCCCCCCAAGTTACAACATATCTTGAAACTAGTAGCAAGTCGCCATTCAGCTCTAACAAGTAGTTAGTCATCATATTGCAATACTGCTGAAATTGATGTTTCTGAACCGGCAATGCTTCGGTTGAAGGGGGAGAGTGATGATGAAGATCAAATTCAAATCTTATGCGATAGATGGTACAACAATTACCGATATAATAAAAATTACCCTTATAAAAAAAGGGTATCCTTACCATAACAATAGTCGCTATAATTGTAACAACAAGGGGGCATTTGTTCTTGTACCTTGGTCCATGACGATGTGTCTCCGAGTCTGCACATGTGCATTATGCCTACAAGACATTCTAAAGCAAGAACTAGGCAGTTGGCATCTTGAGGGCTTGCAGATGTGATCACCTTCAAGCCGTTGAGTGTGCAGGAGGATTGTGCCGCTTGTGGTGGCGGTGGTGGTAGCTCGACTTTGGACTTGGTAAAAGGATTCCAGACACATATATTGTGTTGGACTCCCCACTGTTAGCAGCCATCCAAAGGATGCACCCGAAAACCGTCTGCCCTTTAATTCTTCTTGCAGTGATATTTCATATGTTTTATCTGTCTGGGGTTTGAAGAAGATGCAAGTTTGAGTGTGTGTGGGAATTTTATGTTCGTTAAAATTGGAGAGCAACAAGAAAGGAGGGGACATCAGTTTGAGTTTCTAAAAATCTGTTTTAATGGCAGCTCGCCATGTCAGACAGACTGCTGAACATCTTGTGATATCATCCCAATCTGTAAGGTTTTGGAGGACGAGGAACAAGAGTTCACTTGGAATACTTGACCATGAGAATCGCTGCCGTGCCATACCATTGATAAAGCATTAAAAAAAAAAAAATTGGACAACGTACTCGGTGAAGGGGTATTTTATTTACTTTTCATTTATAGAATTTGAAACAAACACGGCTAGGGTAGTAAGCCGCATTAAAATAATAATTGATGAATTTGGATCTTCTTCTACTTTAATATCTCCTAAGTTTACAAGGAGATAAGTGTTAATCTCTCCTAAGTTTAGAAGGAGATAAGTGTTATTCAAGTAATTGTATGGACAAAGTATAATCTTTCCTTACTAAACACAAAAACACATCGTTTTGATCTAATTAAAACTACTAGCTTTTTAAAAAAAAAAAAAAAAAATCTTAAGAGTGTTCCCTATAACGTTACTTATTTTTTATTCACTCCTTATTTTTCCTCTTTTTACAAATCTTTCTTTGATATCCACCGCGTTACTCTATATTTTCTCAATCTTTTTTTTCTTTATTATAGAGGAAAAATAAAAAATGAAAAGAACATTCGATTTATTATGAAACAGGCTCCTGTTATCGGTTAAAGATTTGTTGAGCTTTATTGCGCAAATGAAAGGATACCAAACAAAGTGCATGGGAAATGCCACTCTTCAATTTGTACCTTTGTTGGTGTCTATTAGTGCCCATCATTATTATTACAACGATAAATTAGTTCTCAGGATTAATTAAAAGAAAGTATCACATTTTGTTTTATGTGATACACGTTCTTTTTTTATATCAAATCGTTGAGGACAAGCTGATCAAGATTGACTTTTCTTGTTAATAGTTTTTTTTTAAATTTCCCCCGAAATGAATTTAGTGAGTTTTTGCATAGATTAGGCTTGATTGAGACCAGCTCTGAAGTTGGCAATTAGATTGGGTTCAAAGTGACGTTCATGAAACCAAACTCAAAATTGAACCACCTCAATCTTATTTAGCGGATGGAGTAGGGCAGAGCCTTTAAAATCCTTTAAGTATATCCCATTATAATTACGTAAAACTCATTTATTCTTAAGCGCACCCATTTTAATTCCTCAAATATCTCTCACCATCGCATCGGGGCAGGCCCCTTATTGATCTGGGCCTGAAAGATGGGACACAGTAAAGAATAGCAATCTAAAAAAGCTCAATTGCCCCCAACCCATTTTAATGATTATATTAAATAAAACTATATATTTCATAATATCATTAGTCGATTAATGTACAAAGTTTACTCGTAGACTCTGAAGATAAAACAATATGTTAGTATGAACCGCCTAATGTTAAAAGCATCGCATAACACCATGTTTTGAACTTTTGATATTCCTTCTTCTAGGTTCGTTGACCTAGCTAGTTGACACGGTCAAAACTGTAACTATTTTGTTGATAAAAAATAACAGAGTTGTTTAATTATACCGTCATCTTTCCACATGGCCTGGCCTTAGCAAGTTCAGCGCGCTACTTAACTAACCGGCCATGCCTACTTAACAAAAATTAATAAATATTCTTTTTGTTTTTATTTTATTTTATTTTTTGGGTTTAAATTAATAATTTTATTTTTTTTCTTTTTATTAATGTCTTCAAAAAAGAAACATTATTATAAAAAAAGTAATGTTATAAAAACAGGCTAAAATGAACACAAATTAACAGTATAGGTGTCAATAATTTAACAGCAGAGATGTTTTGAGATATTTTTAAAAATATATAAATTAAACGGATACTAATTTCAAAATGTAAGGACTAAACAAAATCTTACCTTAGTAAAGTTGATTCACTGTTAATTAATTAAAAATTGTATTGTTGTTTTACTTGTTTTGTGAAATAAATTCCAAAACGAATATGAAACATCGATCATCCATATACTGCTAGAGATTCAAATTATATTATAATAATACTTTAATTATCTTTAATCACATGAAAAGTACAAATATATTAGACGACATTTATCATTAATATTATCCGAAATGTAAATGTTTCCCTGACACTGTTCAAAGACTTCAGTTGTTGAAGACTTGAGGGTACAAAAGGACTTAATTAAATGATAGAATCTAACAATATGGAGTAGTTAAGTGATGGTTTTTGGAACTTCTTTCTCACTTTTTCTATAGACAGCAGGAACTTAGGTGAAAAGAAAATCCTCATTGCATGACATAGTTATCCAGGATAAACGACATACAGAAGGATATGTCGATCAGCATACTTTGTTCTAATCATACATATGTTACTAGAGATTCAAATTTTACTATAATAATACTTCAATTATCTTTAATCATATGAAAAGTATAAATATATTAGAAAAAATTTATCATTAATATTATCTTATCTTAAATGTAAAGTTTTCCCTTACACTGTTCAAAAACTTCAGTAGTTGAAGACTTCAAGGCACCAAAGGACTCAATTAAACGATCGAATCTAACAATAATGAGTAGTCAAGTGATGGTTTTTGAAACTTCTTTCTCACTTTTTCGATAGACCGCAGGAACTCAGGTGAAAAGAAAATTCTTATTATCTGATAGCACATTAATTATCCACAGAATAAATGACATACACAAGGATGTGTCGATCTGCATACTTTGTGCTGATCCTTCTACACGTGATCGATAATTATTGAACGAGAACATGAATGTAGTTAATCTTAATCTTGCACTTCTACAAACACACGTTTTCAAGTTATGCTTTGTAAAAGAATAACTTGCTGATTGAGAAAACATGCGTGCGGTAGCTAGCATTTTTACGAAACGTACTCACAAAACAAACGTATGTAGATTGTAAGGAAACGAAATCGTCAAGGAAACAGCTTAGTTCGATCTACAAACAAACTAGCTGGAATATTTACACATTTAGTCTCCTAGCTCTCTCATATAGCAGTAACCGCGAGAGGAGCCAAGCCTGGCAGATGCCTCGTGCCGCATTCCGACCTCCTCATCCTTCCGGTGTACGTGAAGCACTTTCGTAACTCTCCGCATGATCTCTCCTCATCATCCCTCTTACGCATCTTCTGCACTGCGGCCAGTATCATTATCGGTCCTTCATATTGTTTTGCCCCATCAAAATCGCCATCTGATTCAGTTTGTTGATATTCTTCATAATCATCATCATAATCGCCATCTGATTCAGTTTCTTGATATTCTTCATAACCACCATCATTTTGTTCTTCTTTTTTGATAAAGTTATTGCCTTCTGGCTCCAGCTCTTCATTATTCTTCTCATCTGCAGCCATCCCATCGCCACCTTCCACGTCCATTATATTATCATCCAATTGCATGAGATTTACGATAAGGCGGCCATTCTCTCTAGTGGTTTCGAAGTACTGCTTTATTCCTTTCTCTTTCAGGACTAAATTTCCGTTTTCATATTGCCTGGTTACAACCCTAGGCAGATGAGATCTTGACAATGGTGGTGGGTATTTCTTTGGCATTGTACTACAGCGCTGGATTCGCTTTGTAAGATTACGATTATAAGCTCCTACAACTGATTTATCCAAAACTACTGATCCTATCATTTCTTGTTCGTAATCTGACTTCATATAAACTCCACTTTCTGTTCCAAGAAAATCATCTATAGCAGAAGACCAGGATGAAGAGTGGGTTAAAGATCGAAACAAAGATGAATTTGACGAGGACGGCGATGGTGATGCCGGTAATGGTGGTGGCGATATCCCATGGGAAGTGATAATGGGTGAAGGGCCGTTAGGGTTTTGAATAAGGGGTTCTCCTTGCGAATAAATGAGGGTTTTGAGACCAGATTGATGAAGACGGCGGTGGTATAGTTTTGGCCTTGGGATTTGCATGGGAGATGGCAACCCTGATGCCCACAACATGATGATTCCACTCAGAGATGAAAATATCCATTTTGCTGTCGAAACAAAGCCTTCTTTACTCGAATAATCCATACTTCACCGATAGCATAACTAACCTCTGCCAAATGGGAAGCAAAGAAAATAAATAAATGAATGCTTTGCAAAACTAATAAATAAATAAGACAAAAGCAATTCAAATTTTTTTTTTTTAAAAAAGTCATATATATAGGTAAGAAAGTAAAAAGACAATCGTGGCTTTGATTGGAGTAATTATTTTTCTTTTTTGTATGCGTACAAAGTCAACTACATGCTGTGTTATAGAATAAATACACATATTATATTATCATTTATTTGTGGTATGAATAATATATTACCTCTAATGTAGTGAATATCTCACTAATGAATAAGTGTATCTTGGAAGAAAATTTTTATGATTTCTTATTATTTTATACCTGACGGATAAAATAAACAACAACAAAAAGAATACAAAATATTAAAAAAATTCAAATAGTATATAAAAAAAGAAAAAGAAAGAAACAAAACTGCTCAGCGGGGGCACAGATCAGCGTTAACGTTAATATATTACATAGTGCCTCTGCGAATACATGTTTTTAATACAAACGAAGAATCATAAACAAAATGATTAATACCTTAAATTACGACGTATAACCAATTGAAATTTAAAAATTACTTAAAAATTATATAATTATACCCAAAATAGAAGTATATATGGTAGATACTCTAGGTAAGGTAGAAGTTTAAAGAAAAGAGCCAAAATTTCTTGAAATGGATGTGGTCCTACTACAGTCTCATTTGGCTCCCACTTTTCTTACCAAAGTTCAGAGATCTGATAATACACTGGCCGGTGTGCTGCATATAATAATTGTGAATTTAAAAAGGTAATTCCAAAAAATCTTGTTCAACAAAAACCATTTTTAATTTTGGCCTATCTCATCCTGCAAAATGATATCACATGTGTTATTTGAGAATGATGCGTTCATGGCAGTGAAAGATGTAAGTCGAAACAAAGCCATCTTATATAGTAATTCTATAACAAATACTATTTGATGAAATGCATGATGTGAGGTTGCGTGCTAATGCCAAGAAGAGTGAAGAGATATGCTTACAACAAAGAGAAACGCGAGTGACCTGAATGAAGCAGAGAGGGGCAGTCACTAGGACTAGCACTAACACTCTCTCTGACCTTGCACAAGCTCAGCTAGCTCTGTCCAGCTTCCTTTGGTGCTTTATTTATAGGGAAAAACTTCAGTAATTGAGTTGCATCGTGTAGTCACTTTCTTTCTCAAACCGAAACGGCTGCCCATGGGGTCTTGCTTCTCTACAACCCAAGCAACTTCGCTGGCATATCTTAGTTTGATCGTGTTGTTGATGGCCGTATGATTGAATGATCCCTTAAGATTGCAATTGGAGGTGTGTGCAGAGGATGGACCTCGTGTAGAACTATCAATCAACTGATTTTGTTTGGTTATGAGTTATGAGTCTCACTGGCACCCATTTTTGATGCCAGGTCCCTCTTCCTTTTCCTTCCACGTCAACATTTCTCGACGCGTATGCTTTTGGCTTTGCCCCTCGTCCACTTTGCCTTTTTCGTCCGGGTCTTAATTTCTAAGAAATTTTTTGAAGAAAGATAATTATAAAAATAAAAATTATGGCCATTTTCTACTAAAGTAACAATATCGTCAGTCATAGAGATATTCCACTTTTAGGTTGCAGTCCGTATGAATAGTGATTCTGGCACTTTTGGTTGTGTAAATATAGTAATCAGGAAAATTTCTTTCTTTCTTTTTTTCTTTTTTTTTCAGAATAAAAATTCATTCATTCTAGGAGTGTGGTGGCGGAACCATAATCAGAAGGCGTACACTTGACCGCTTTCTCCGGGCCCAGTGCGTGGGACCTGTGTCACGTGGGGCCACGTGAATAATGAATAAAACAAAGCATGACATGTAACATGTAGCAATCGCTCCGATCACCACGTAGGCGACAGCTTATTGCAATAGAAACGTCCGCATATTGTTATTGTTTGATCTACAATTGGCCGTTCTGCCCTTGAGAAATTTCACCACCCGTGCTTCCAGCCCGGTATCCAAATATCAATGCTCAATATCTCTCTACCCCTATGGTTAGTCGTTCGTAAATTTTTGGGCTTGAGATGATGTCAATTAATTTACATCTGTAATAAGATAAGATAGTGTGTTATAGGCTTTGTTTTCGTCTAATCATTATTGATAAATTCTGTATTAAAGAAATGTATCCTTTCCTGAGGTTTATGTTTAAATTTTGAGCTTAACATCGCAATAAATTTTATACATGGCCGATAAGTTGCACGTGCGTGAGTTGAGTTGGCAACTTTTTATTTTCTTTTCAAAGTTTTTGAACCGTGGCATATTCAAACTCTTTTGTTTGCAATAATTGAATAAGAAAAAAATTTAACTTGTAATCTCCAAAGCAATAACGCATCTTCTTATTCAAACTATTTTGTTTGCATAACTGAATAAGAAAAGATAAACCTTGTAATCTCCGAAAAGAAAATGCGTTATCTTATTATTCGTTAAGACTGTATATATATATATATGTGTGTGTGTGTGTGTGTGTGTGTGTGTGTGTGTGTTCTAATGGTAAGTTACAAAAATTGTAGCACCGTTATCAAATAAACTTGAATTTAACTTGAACTTGAGGTATGTGTATTAAAGGTATTTTTAGACTTAAGAAAATTGTATCATAAAACATGTATTCCTTGCCATTCATTAGGATGTGCTGATCACATTAATAATGATGATATAAAAAGTTGATTTTATCTAAGTTATGAATTACTCACACTTTAAATTGCAACATAAATTTTATATCACAAATTTATAAACAGTGAATTATTAGTACTCACATTTTATAAGGTAGTGCTTGTCTGTATTTAGCTAATACTAATTGAAAAATCAAGGTAGCTAGATAGAGTGCACGGAAAGAAATTGATATTATTTTTTCAAGACAAACTTATGAAATAAAAATAGGATATTCTGTAATATTCTTTTGTATATTATTTTAGATATATATGTTCCTTATTTGGCAAGATTATATGTTCTTATAAGTTATTTATTTATTTGTTTTTGCTCTGTTCTTGACTATATTCGAATTCGCATTTAGTTAGTTGTTATTCATCTAGCTGTCGGTGTGAAAATTACCTTAATGGATCGAGAAATCGAAATAGAATTGAAAAGGGGAACGGGCTGAGCTGACATATAGGAAAAAGCACCAGCCAGCTGCCAAATTCACTCTCTCTGGTAGTAGCAGATGAACAATGAAATTGCAGACTAATCATGAGGACTGACAATAGTGGATGTATTGGGAGGTAGCTGTATTACATATCGATCTCAATTTTTCAATATCAAATATAAAATAATGAATTGTGATGATCGCTTTAATTTAATCACCCATTTATATGTCCAACTTTACAAATGAAATTGGTTCCCTTGGAAATTGCTCCTTGTATCTGCATGAACTGATATTTTGATACTGCCAGTGCACTACGCAGTTTCAAGTTTTGTTTTCTTTTTCATTTCTTTTAATATTATCCTTTTAAACCATGGAGATTTAAAAGGAAAACTAATCATTTCAAATCCAATGTGGAATAAGAGATGAAGATCTTGCTATCATTACTAAAAACCCTAAAAAGAGTAAAGGAAACAACAACTAATTCATAAACAAAGATAACCCAAAAAAGGAAGCAGACTTACGGGTTTTAGAGAGAAAAATCAAGCCATGTAAGGGTACTAATTAAACTCAAACCCTAAAAGATCTTGCTAGCTATAGCTAACCTTTTTATTTTCATTTTATTTTTTTTTCCCTTCCCGATTCGTCTGGGCTAGCTAGCTAAGTTTGCACAGGCTTGACTGCTGGTACTGGCACGCCGAGATAACACGGCGAGCTTATGATAACATTGTTATATTTCAAGCACATTCCCCCAATACCCTCATTGTCGTTGGATGACTCGGGTATTTGACTAATCAATCCCTCAATCTCCTCCTCCTCCCCCTCTTCCTTTGCTTGAACTTGCACTTCCGCTACAGCTCTTTCTTCAGCTAATTCTTGTGCATATTGGTGTTCGCTTTCGTTTCCATCATCAAAGGGTGGAAAGAATGCATCACCACCATCGTCATCATCATAATCGTCATCCAAGTGCACGAGCTGCAACGTTAGATGACCGTTGGATCTGTGGGCCCGGAAGTACTCGTGGGGTCTCGCCCTCTCTTCTCTAAGAATCAACCGGCCGTCGTTCGTGTAGTATCTCTTCAACACGAACGGCATATGATAAGGCAAATTCTCCGTGCGTGCAAGCAAGGAAATGGGTGGTGGGAACTCCCTCGCCTTCTTCGTCCTCGAGTTTCTACCACAGCTGCTACCACTACTACGAACATGTTGCGTACGCGTTGGCGTTGGCGTTGGCGTTGTCATTGTCGTCGTTGAAGCATCAACATTCATCATGTGCACGTCCTCGCATTTCTTCATGTCGAGACAACTCTCCATGCCAATATAATCACCAATGTGAGAGAAAGCCGGTGACGGTGGAGGTGACATTAAATTCGACGCCATTATGCAAGAATTGTGATGCAGCTTTTGGTCATTATTCTTGGGACAACATAGTGTTAGAGACTTGAAACCAAATTCAATTTCATGGCCTTGTGAGGACGCCTCCATTTCAAAATTGAAACGCACAACGCACAACGCACAAGAGTTTTCTTTTTTCAGGGACTTGAACAAAATTGAAAAGAGTGTGTTATCGAGAAGAGGGAAAATTGTAGCAGAGACAGCTAATGATATCTGTGACGTCAAGATTGGCTAAGTATGTGGCGTTGTAGGTATTGAGAATCTCATTCATTAGCAACTTACCTGTATTAGAAAATTTAATTAAAATACGTAATTTGATCGTAATATCTTACAAATTTAAAAATGATAAAAGATTTTAAACAAAATCTTAGTTGTACAGCAACTTGTTAAACCGAAAACAGGGTTAATACAAGCTGTGAGCGTGGCTCTTTATTTGGCATATCCACGTGTCCTAAGATATTTTTACTATCCCAATTAACACAATCAAATACAAATACCAAAAAAATATATATATATATTTTAAGAAGAAGATTATTCAGCTTAATATTGTTCAATAATTAAAAAAGAGAAGAAGAAGAAGAAGACGAAAAGAAGCGTATACGCGTCCAAAAAGCTTGCCAGTGAAGGATGAAGAAGCCAGCTCCAACATGCAAACGTGGATGCCAATTTATCTTACTCGAAAAAATTTTATTTTTAAAATTTTTTTTTCTACACATGCTAAACAAATCATCATTAATCAAATAATCTCTGCTCTAAATGAATCCTAATTAAAAAGATTTTCTGCAAATTAGTGTTCGCAGAATTAAATTGATTCTTGAGTGAGCTAGAAAACTGGCGAAAGGGCATGCAATATTCAGAACTTTTAACACTTGACATATCAATGCTCTAAATTAAAAGTCTTTAAACCCAGAAACAAGAAGGAACAGATCAAGCAATTAAAGAAAGAGGAAATTAATGAGATTAATATATAAACTTACTTGAAGAAAATGGACGAAGAAGACGAATCATGATGATGATGATGATGATGCGAGAGTCGAATTTTTCTCAAGGCTGTGATAAGCGATAACAATAAGAAGAAATGTCATAAGAAGTTGACAACTCAAACAAGAGGAGACAGGCATTTGGCAACGGTTTTGAGATTCTTCTCCTCGTTTTCACGCTTCTTTATTTCTTATTCATTTAGCATTTTTTCTTCTTCTATTTTTCTTTTTTTTTTTCAAATATCTAAAACTCTCATCTTAGAATTACACTGCCGATTTTTAGGCGGGGTTCTAGGGATTAAGGTGTTCATCGAGTCATCTCTCTGTGGACTTTCTTAAACCCCTTGGCCATTTCGGTTTTGTATCAAAATAAATAATTTTGGGATAATCTTGAATTAATTTTTTAGACTTTGAATTAAATTAAATCTCTTATCCGTTAATTTGGGTATTATTAAGATAATTTAAGTTAATGTTATATAGCTAAAATACTTTTAGATAATGTTTCCGTTACCACATGATAACTATTAATGCAGCTAATTACCGAAATTGCCAACCACTAATTGCTAGTACGCGCCAAAAATAAAATAATTAAACGAAGTGGATACCCACAATTTTGGTTGGCTTGTGCTGGAAACAGCTAGCGCGTCTCGGTGCAATTAGGAGCCGTTCTTGTACTGTTCAATGTTATTTCCACTGTCAATGGACTGAATTAGGCGATGAAAATTTCAATATACAAATCCAAATCCAAATCCAAATCCAATTAAATCCCTTAAAATTCTTAGAACCGATCAAAAATCATTTCATTGTTCGTTTGAGATAAACTGGGTCGGATTTAATATTCCTAAAAAAAAAACGAAAAACACAGCTTTAAAATACCCTCTATTTAATTTCTTGAATATATTTTAAGAGCACATACGGTTTTCGTATTCGCAATCAATTAGTAGGCCGAGCTCTGCATTTGGGCTCTGATTTGGGGCCCAGAAAATGAATTCTGTATACTAGTAGCCTGAGATGAGAAGCCCCAGCCCACATAAGGCCAATTTGAGGTTATTGTGACTTGTGAGAAATAAAATAAGCTTATTAATGAAAATTTTTAATAAAAAAATGGAGCTCCATTAGGGGACTCGAAACGGTGCCTCACCACTGGAAAACTAAGAATAGTGATAGTGGCTTCTAAGTTATATCAATTATTAAAACACTGCGAATAATTATTCTATTTTTAATAGACTAACAATATTGAAGTGCTAATTGGAGCCTTGCCTAATCCTACCAACAATTATTTAAAAATCAATTGAAAATAAAATATTTTAAGGTTGTATTAAATTTTGAATAAAATTTTTTTATAATAGAAGAAAACATGTATAGCAGATAATTATTAATCAAATAATTTTTAGAGTGGATTTAATTAAATTTACTTTCGTCCTTGATATAATTTTAATGATGGTTAAATTTCTACCATGCACAAATTTTGTGTGTTTATCATTTGCATTTGCATCTGCTTTTTGACGGTGAAGCGAGCATTGTCAATACTTTAGGACCTTTAGGTGGTGGACAAAAGATTATCAACATTTAATGGGGCAGATTGAAATTAGCGCTACATTCAAACGCGACACTCAAGATAAACAACAATGCTTTTTATAACTTTATTTCCAACTTTCAGAGATTCAGTCTTCCTGTCACTTTGAGTTTGTAATGCAGTGATGAACTATTATTTTTAAAATTAAGTATAATTATAAGGATAATAATTTAATTTTTTTTAATTAAATAGAATTATGTAGGAATTATTTGTAATTTTTTTTCTTTATGGAATATAAGTAGAGTGGAACAAGAAAAAAGAAAAAGAAAAAAGAATTTCAGTCTTCCCTCTCCAGAAGGAAAAAAATAAAAAAAAGCAGAGCTGGAGTCCTCGATTCAAAAAAGCGCACAACATGTGTCCGCTTCGACACACGTGTCGTCCCGTGAGTCTTCCCATTTCACACCAGTCACTCTCATTATCTTTTTTCAAATTTTTTAAAAATTCAAAATCTTATTGGCCCACTGTATGATTATTACCACTCCAAGCCTCTCAAAAACCCCTTTAATATTATTGGTACTAGGTTTTTGATGTGAAGCACTTACTAACATTTCGAAGCGAAAAACGCATCGCATTATTTTCAAAGTTGGCATTAGGCTAGTGCGCACACTACGCACCGCCTGAGTGCACTTTAGGACTCTTTGCTCTATCAGCTTTCTACAAAACACAGCTCAGAGCTCACTCACCCAAGCCACCCTCCTTTCTAACAAAATGGTGAATCGTGTGGCGATCTGCATGTTGTTTGGTTGCCTCCTGTTGGACGGATCGTATGCGGTGTCGTTTTCGTCGAGGCTGGTGCATAGATTTTCCGATGAAGCGAAGGAGAGGTGGATTTCGAAGGGTGGAAACGTGTCAGTTGCTGATTCGTGGCCGAAGAAGAACAGCGTCGAGTACCTGGAGCTGCTTTTGAGTAACGATTGGAAACGGCAAAAAACGCGAGTGAAGTTACAGAGTAATAATAACTCTTCGCGGAATCAGTTGTTGTTTCCTTCCGAAGGAAGTCAAACTCATTTCTTCGGAAATCAGTTTTACTGGTGAGTGAAATTCTTCAGCTCTGTTTGGTTCCCAAGAGGAGCAAAAAAGAAAGAGGAATTTTTAGGGATGTTTTAGTAAAAATCAATTTTAATCGGCTCTTAATTCTTTAATTTATTTTTGTGATTATTCAGGTTACATTACACGTGGATTGATATTGGGACACCAAACGTTTCGTTTCTTGTGGCATTGGATGCTGGGAGCAATTTGCTTTGGGTCCCATGCCAATGCATACAATGTGCTCCTTTGTCTGCCAGTTACTACACGTCTTTGGTAAACATGCTACTATTAAACCCTCTTTTGTCTTTTGAATAATTATTGCTTCTTTTAACTGTTTGATATGCTTAGTTCGATGCAAATAAGCTATATGTGAGATTAGGCCCTGTGAAATGTCAATTAAATAACAACTACCAAGTGCTTTGCCTTGTTTAAATTTCCTGTATTTGAATCTTAATAAAGTGGTGATTAAATAAGCATACTATTATCCTTTTGAAGTTCCAGTCACTTGGTATGTGAGATTGAGGTGTTTTGGCTTTTAATTGACAACTATTCACCAGCTGTCGAGTATAAGCCGGTAGGGGGTTGCTAAATATTAGCTTCCAAGTAAATTTAGTAATTTAGCAAACACTTTCGCTGCTGTGTTTTCAAATAAAGTAGAAGCACAGTAACAATCACAACTGTCCGCCCAAAGTCTATCAGCTGTCTTTTAGCAGTTTACTAGTGGCTGGCGTCAACAGCTTAATCAATATGGTAAAGAATGATGCTATTGAAGTATAGTACCAATTTATAATTTTTTTCCCATGTTACATTATAGTTTTAGGAAACATGTAAGAAGAACTTCGGTTGTGGCCTTGTTAATAGCACTGTGGAGTACTTTGGGTCTTTGGGTAGGATGGTAACAGATTTAGCATTTTAATTCCAATGATTGATTGGCAGGTGCCTCCTCGTGTTTGGGGCATCCATTGTGCAGGATAGAAATCTGAGTGAGTATGATCCATCTTCATCGAGCAGCAGCAAGAATGTCTCTTGCGGTCATCACTTATGCAAGTCTCGTTCTAGCTGCAAAAGTGTGAAGGATCCCTGCCCTTATATTGCAGATTATTCCACAGAAGATACCTCGAGTTCTGGTTATCTTGTTGACGACATTTTGCATTTGGCTTCTTTCACCAAACATGCACCCCAAAGTTCTGTGCAATCATCAGTCATTATAGGGTTTGTTATGTGGTTTTGCCCACCAACGTTGATTATCTTGATATGTGTGATAGTTTCATAGACTATGGTCTGGTTTCTATGAATGGTTAACTTGTTATTATTCAATGCAGCTGCGGAAGGAAGCAAACTGGCAGTTATTTGGATGGAGCAGCCCCTGATGGTGTAATGGGATTGGGGCTTGGGGATGTTTCAGTACCAAGTTTGCTTGCGAAAGCAGGATTAATACAAAATTCATTCTCTATTTGTTTCGATGAGAATGATTCAGGCAGTGTTTTCTTTGGAGACCAAGGGCCTGCAACCCAACAATCGACTTCATTCTTACGTATTGGAGAAAAATAGTAAGTCATTTGTTACTTCTCAGCTAAGGCACATCTCAAGCGTTTTCTAGGGAAGAAACTCAGGCACTTCTATTAGCTACTCATTGTCCTGTCAATTTTATAACATCTTTGTTGACTGTGCTGTAATTAGCTTGTTATTTGATTCAGTGACACCTACTTCATTGGGGTGGAGTCTTACTGTGTTGGAAATTCTTGTCTTCCACAATCTGGATTCCAAGCACTGGTTGACAGTGGTGCATCTTTCACTTTTCTTCCTACAGAAATTTATGCTGAAGTTGTTACGAAGGTGCTTGTTTTCCTCTGTTTTGCATTGTATATATGCTGTCTTGTTCTGTTGGTTTAAATATTATTTTTTCTTGATTACAGTTTGACAAACTTGTGAATGCTAAAAGGATTAGCCTCCAAGGAAATTCCTGGAAGTACTGCTATAATGCCAGGTTGGCTACTGAATAAGGAGAGCTTTTTGAAACTTTTTTTTTTAAATAAGTTCAGAGCTCATGCCAGCATTTTTGTGTGGAACAGTTCAGAGGAGATGCTTAAAGTTCCTGATATGACACTTATATTTTCTAAAAACCAAAGCTTTGTAGTCCGTAATCACATATATTCATTTCCTGAAAATGAGGTTGGTGATCATGCTTGTTTTTCTTACTTTACAGTTGAATATAATTTTACAGGTATACTTATTTTACAGAAATAGTGGTCTATTTGAAAGGTGGGGTATAACAGCATTAAATCTCAGAGCTGCAGAATTTCTTTTCTTGTGTGTATGTATTTTACTTGCGTTAGGGACATGGACTTGCTAAAATCTGTGGAGACATTGTTGAAAATTTCAATTTTATATTCTTGGATGCACCTTTTGTATTCTGAGATATCTTCCAAGTTTATTCTGTTGCTAGTTCTTTCTTGCTTAGTCCCTCCGGTAATTTGAAACAAAACCTATTCGTGTTTGGTTACTGTATTCATCACTTCTGTTGGGATGTTGTGTGCAGGGATTTACTGTATTCTGTTTAACTGTGATGTCTACGGATGGAGACTATGGTATCATTGGACGTAAGTACATACTTCTGCCTGTTGATGTTGTTACTTTTTAATTATTCTTATGATATGAAACAGAAAAATGTTTGTTTATGAAGAAAAATTAAAAATAAGAGCGAACTGAAGACCACAGTCGAAAAACAGGGGTCAGTTCAGAATTAGAATTTGAATAACATCTCTAGTCAGATGTTCACCCCTGCAGCAAAGCATACTTATAGATACAAACCAACTTCAGCTCTAGATATTCTTGTTAATGTCACTTTTTTATGCAGAAAACTTCATGATGGGTCACCGCATGGTCTTTGATAGGGAAAATTTGAAATTGGCTTGGTCACATTCCAAATGTAAGTTCCTCGGTTTTATTTTTTTCTTGTTTTAGTTTAAAATTTATTGTTTTTCCTTAAAATTATTTTGTGCAGAAGAATTGAAAAGATCTTTGCAATCTTTAGTTATTGTTTTAAGTTCTCAAAGTTGAAGGATTTAGTTTAAAAATTGCTTCTAAAGTAGGACATCTAAAAGTTAAAAAATTTGATACCAATTAGGACATCTTTGCCATTTGATATTAATTAAGGAGTCTCCTTTATATAATGTTCTTCATTTTGTCTACGTTTACTTTGTTTAGTGATTTGATCTTTAACTTGCACTCGTAAAACCATGTAGCTCACTTGTCACACGGAGATGGATACTGAACAGATTAGATGTCCAGTGCACAGTATATATTTGAATATACCTTGGAAGGATTTAACTTTATCAAGTTACCTTGGTGGGGTTGTATTACTTGGATTCTTTCTATTTTTTCTGTTTCCTGGAATCATTTTTCTATTTTCTTCTGTTTTTGGTGAAAACACTTCTTGATTTATTCTACATCATCTCTGCCTTACAAGCTAGCTTTAAATGATATGATTCTCTCTTCACAGGTGAAGAAGTGATCGACAAGTCACATGTGCACCTTGTGCCACCACCTGCCGGTCAATCTCCAAACCCATTGCCAACCACAGAGCAACAGAGCACCAGTAATGGACAGGCAGCTGCACCTTCTACTGCAAAAATGGCTCCATCCAAGTCCATTGCAGCCTCAGCCCCGCAACTTGACTCTGTTCTTCGTGTTGCATGTTCATTGCTTGTGTTAATGCGTTTGCTCCTATTATCTGATTAGTCCTCGCTCGCGCTTGTAAATCTGTTGTCTATTCTTGTCAGCCTCTCCCATCTCACAAAACAGCTCAGTTTTTCTATTAGGCCATTTGTATTGATTGGGGTTGGTGGAATGTTTCTTCATGGGTATGTACCCCAACTTTTGATTCATTTATGTTTTTTTTAATGCATTATCTTTAAGGTCAATTCCATTCCACGCGTAGTCATTTCTCGATTGCTTTGATGGACTGATTAATCTAGTAATCTATTGCAAATATTAATTGCTACAACTTGTTGCAGGATTGTGATAAAAACAATACCGACGTGTCGCAGTATTATGATCAATACAATACCTACCGGTAAAACCCTATCAAATCCAAGAAGATACCGATTAAATTAGTTAGATGAAGACAGGATTGTCTTCTTCTTGTACGCTTGAAAATAGAAAATCATTAACCTTACGCTTGTTGGTTGGTGAACCAACTAATAATAAGTTAATGGCAGATGAATTAGGAAGATTACATCTTGAGCTTAATGTCACGGGACTAATAATAAGTTAATGGCAGATGAATTAGGAAGATTACATCTTGAGCTTAATGTCACGGGACGAGAGGTTCCGAACCCGTGCGGCACTCCCGCATTCGGTGCTACGAGAGTAAGCCTAGTGGAAGTGGCACAATATCGACTGGTTTCGCCCTGCCTCGGGCTCATCAGGAGAATGGCTCCAGTTCCCAACCAGTGTGTAGGGCTTCGCCTAAATCCCGCTTCAGTGTTAAGTTCCCGACTAGCGACAAGCTCTCCAAACTCAAACGGGTCGGCCTGCCTGAACTCCAAGGGATCTAAGATCATTGTATTTCCCACACGCCCGCTTCTGAAGCACATCTCCTACAATCAGCACAACCATTGTCGATATTAGCGCACAGGCACATATCGCGGGTGTCACACTTGCGGTCCGTGACATTCTCCTACCGCCATAACCATGCACGTCCTCGTGCATGAAGAGTACGCCTCGCAAATGTGCACCTCCACACGAAAACGTGAAGATCGGCTTACCAATCTCACCCATGAACTCCCTGCCTACTCGTCCTCGATCATGGGAGAGGACCCGCGTGCAGACATCGCCGGCATCGGTCGCGGTCGCGGGGGTGTGAGAACCCGCCTGTTCGTCCAGCTTGTCGACCCTTTCGCTCGCAAGGGTGGGGACCTGCGTGGTGCGGCATTGGAGCGCTTGGCGAGCTCGCAACGAGGGCTTCAAGAGATGGCAAGCGCGGCTCTGATACCATTTGTCACGGGACGAGAGGTTTCGAACCCGTGCGGTACTCCCGCATTCGGTGCTACGAGAGTAAGCCTAGTGGAAGTGGCACAATATCGACTGGTTTCGCCCTGCCTCGAGCTCATCAGGAGAACTACCCACCCCCAACCAGTGTGTAGGGCCGCCTAAATTCCCTTCAAGATAAGTCCTCGACTAATGGCTGCTCCCCAAACTCAACCGGGTCGGCCTGCCTGAACTCCAAGGGATCTAAGATCATTGTATTTCCCACACGCCCGCTTCTGAAGCACATCTCCTACAATCAGCACAACCATTGTCGATATTAGCGTACAGGCGCATATCGCGGGTGTCACACTTGCGGTCCGTGACATTAAGCTACCTTTAGCTTGTTTTAAGGCGCGGTTTGTTTTTCGCCTAAATTAACGAATGTTACTGAATTGCGAAAAAGGCCACGGAAAAAATGTAATAAAAACAAAGGTTTAGTTACATTATGGGTATGGATATGTGGGCGCGATTGGTGTCCAGGTCCTTTTCGGTATCTGCTTTGAGCAAAAGTAAAAGGACGATGGAAGCCCACTCGGCTTCTCGCTGTGGACAATTATTGTAATTTGCTCGTCTTTTTAAGAGCATATATAATTGATGTATTTGTTGCATCGGTGCGGTGGGGTCCGAGAACTCTCTTATCCCAAATCAAAAGCCATCTTTTGCGAATAAGTTGGGAGAAAATCACCCTCTCTTCTTCCTTTTTGAGTGATGGATTTTGGTCATGGAAACAAAAAGCGTGGACAAGTGTTACGGTTAACATGAACTCCTTAGGTCGTTTCAATCTCAGTCTCAAGGTTATAAAAAGCATTGCGCGAAAGATAGAGCATGATCGAAGATTCAAAGTGCTAGAAAGCTTTAGCTTTTAGTTACATCAAGAATTCTGAACTTTGGGCATTATCCATATGCGTGAATACTTTGGCACCTTGGAGTGCTGGATATTGTTACCAATATTTACTCCAGCAATAATCTTGATATTGAATGTAGAGTACTAGTCATCTAATGTGTAACGACGTTACATACACATGTTACCCATTAGATGACCAGTTCTGCATTCAATACACTGACACAATTTTGTCAACACAGAATCCTTTAAGTTTGTGATATTCCCACTATGGTGAGAGCAATGGCGATGGAGACTGCAAATGGGTTATCGTTCCTGTACGGTGGTGAAGACGGCCATGTATATATTGCCAATGCTGTAACGTGGTCCACTATTGCAGGTGCTGTCACTTCCGTGTCCCAAGGAACGGAGTACAGAGACCGTCACTGGAAACCTACGTACAGCAACAAAGAAAGCTACATGACATGGTTAATTTTAATTCATAAATCCTCCGCCACACACATGTTAATTCATTGCAGAAAAAGAATAAACTGTAGTAAGAAGATATGACAGAACCATGAAGTTTGACATTTCTTTATGCTTATTAATTACTGAGAACCCTACATCTGCTAGATGCACGTAAATCACTGGTTAGTGATTTAGTTACTGGCCCATGAATTTATTGCTATGTAAAATGGAAGGGCCTGGATGGTGGGATACCTGTCAGTCAATACAATGCAATACACATCACAAAGGGAACGTGGTAACCCCGTTGCAAATTATCCACGGTCGCTTTTTTAAAATATCAATTTAAAGGTTAAACCACATAATTGTGACATTTTTAATTTGCAGATAAAGATGGTGTTTTAATCTTAATTTGGAATATTAAAACATGTGAACGTTTAACGCTTCAAGTATTCTTAATAACTGTGAAAATTCATCTTGTAATTAAATTATAAAATCCCCAGCTGGGAGGTCTTCCATCAATGCATTATTTTATCTTATCAGTGAAGGGCAACTAATTACATTTCTTTAGATAATACAGAGTGATTAGAATGAAATGAAAATTTCGTTTTCATGGAGGAAGTTTGGAGTAAGGAAGCTTTGCACGGTGATAAAGAAGTTGGTGCTCCAAAATAATCAATTGCCTGAATTTCCGTGGCCACCTGTCACGAAATCATTTGTTGGTTTAAATTTATTTTATTCTTTGTTTCGGCCTTTTTTTAATTAATCAATATTCTTTTTGTACAGTTCCACCGCCCAAGCATTCCTCAATCGAACCAGAAATTCACAAGTGGACAATGGCTATAAACAACATTACCATCAGGTAAGGTTCTTCAAAGCTACCCTCTGTCTCTCTCCATGAATATATTTTTTTTTATTTTTTAATCTTTCTACGTGGCCTACATATCACCCGTTAGAATCTCCAGACCACCACGTTTCACTTAGATCCTTGGGTACGTGGCAGCTGCTGATGACATCAACATCCAAAACCACACTCCACCATTAAGAAATACATTAAATGTGTTGAATGATTTTGGTCGATTTTCATTCAACTTTTGACGGGACCTTACTACGTTACAGATTCTGTTACTTACGCACCCAATGGGAAGTAGTACACGTGTCCTGAGGAGAGAGAAAAACCGTGCAAATGCAGGCTGTGGAAGTTCCCCATTAGCTGCTGTTACTTACAGAATCTGTAACATAGACTTCTCCCTTTTTGACGATGTCTCTTTCCACTAAACTTCACTGTTCCTCACCTTCACATTTCTTATGCCCAAAGCATTTGAACTGTTCAGCCTCAAAATTTCCAAAAAATATCTTGAATTTTGCAAGTAATTAAAATTATACCACTTACGTACAGCTTCAAAGACTCATGCATGCGCCAACTTTGCACTATAACTCAAAATTAAATCCAATAACAAGAGCTTATTAGTGAAAGCAAATTGAGAGAAATCAGCCTTAATTTAAAGCCTTTTTCTTTTGTTTTTTTGGTCCTCTTAATCCACACATTAAGGTCTCAAGGAAGCTTCCTGCAGTTTCTAGGAGTACCCGCTTTCTATATTATTATTATTTTCCCCCACACTTATATATAATCCACATAGATTTTTTTTTTCCTTATTTTTTTAATCATTAATTAAAAGTATACCCCATCTGTTTTTTTTTGCTATAAATGCATGCCATGCCCCGTCACGACCGGTGAGTCTATACATAGAGTGATGTCCCCTGTTCTTCAATTGTTACTCATTAAGCTTTCTGTTTTCTCTTTATTAAGCTTCTCCGTTTGAAAAAGGAAAAGAAAACCTGTGATAGCCGTTTTAATTTCTAGTACAATCTCACTAATACTAAGCTTCTCCCCCGCCAAAAGTGATAATAACAAGAACCAAAAATGGGAGTCGAAGGCACCATAGAGTACATATCTGATTTACTTAGCAGTGTTAAAAAGAAAAAGAAGAAGAAGCAAATGCAAACGGTGGCACTCAAAGTAAGGATGGATTGTGATGGCTGTGCCCGTAAGATGAAGGGAGTCCTCTCCTCAGTTAAAGGTATATATATGTGATTAAACACTTATTAATTTGCTTTCCCTTTTATGCATATATTAAGGATGCATGAATGAAGATTACTTTACTTAGTAAACCTTTAATTTTCTTTCCGGCAGGGGCAAAATCAGTGGACGTGGACTTGAAGCAGCAGAAGGTGACTGTAACGGGCTTCGTCGACCAAAAGAAAGTGTTAGAGGCAGCAAAAGCCACAAAGAAGAAAGTGGAGATATGGCCTTACGTTCCTTACAATATTGTAGCGAATCCTTATGTTTCAGGAGCTTATGATAAAAAAGCTCCCCCTAATCATGTTAGGGCGATACCCGCCACGGCCACTGTCACTGAAAGCACCGTGGACGACCATTACACCAACATGTTCAGTGATGAAAATCCTAATGCTTGCTCAATCATGTGATTGCAGTTAATCATATGTACAATAATTAATTATGAGCACATATATGTAACATATATGAAAATTAGATAATTGTATTATATTGTTTATGGTGATGAGGTGTAATGATACTTATATGTATATAATGAATTTGAGTTTGTAATAGATGAGGAATTTCATTGATAGCAAATGGTGTTTGATAATATTTTCAAGATTTACTATGCGACAGCTGCCCATGCCTAAATACCAAGTACACATAGTATGCTATTGTAATGGGGCCTAATGAATTTGTTTGAGTTTGTGCTAGCTAGATGAGGAATTTCATTGAAAGGAAATGGTGTTTGATAATATTTTCGAGATTTACTATGCGACAGCTGCCCATGCCTAAATACCAAGTACATATAATATGTTATTGTAATGGGGCCTAATGAATTTGTTTGAGTTTGTGCTAGCTAGATGAGGAAGTTCATTGGAAGGAAATGGTGTTTGATAATATTTTCGAGATTTACTATGCGACAGCTGCCCATGCCTAAATACCAAGTACATATAATATGTTATTGTAATGGGGCCTCTGCATATATAATTTTGCATGTTAATAATCTGTTGTGTGCGGTTGGAAATTGGAACCGTTGTCTTTTTTGTCGCCCACTAGTATATATTATGTACTAATGTATTAATCCAGATATATCGGTGGAAATTGGATTGGCATAGGGTGTCCATTTTGACATGCTAAGGAGTTTTGTCATCATTTCACGGGGAGCAAATATTGGATGGGGGATGATCATTTTTATTATGAGAAATAGCTTTGCATATTGTCAATCAAACCGATGGGTAGGTTTTTATATATAGATTTTTGCAACGGGTAATCTCGAGAGCTTGGGCTAATTACTCGTTTCCCTATATACAGTAAATCACTCAAAATTATATTTAGTTTTTTAAGGGTATTAAATTAAAATTTTTGTTTTATGTAACTTAAAATTCAAACGAGTCTGACATGCTACCAGCTAGTGAATAGAAGAGAACAAGATTTTAATAAAAATAGATAATGTTTTCAAAAATAAATTGATTTGATCAAAAGGATAGCTGGCTCAAATCGGACGGTTGTTAAATGTGAATTTAATTATATTGTTTTGTAACTTGCAAAATTTGATATTCCTAAAGTCCAGAGATAGCATGATTAAGATGATAAATGGAGTGGTTGAGGTGATGGAATTTCAGATGACCTGGTTAGAACTAAAGGATTATGGGGGTGTATCTGTAGATTTCAGTAACAAAATTGGACGGCCTAGAATCAAAATAAAGAATATCGTGCTGAAGGGGGGGGGGGGGTTGTAGATTCAATCTAATCCGTCAAAATTGTCAAAATTGATTTATTTACTATGATTTAAAATAAAATTTGAATGGTCCTACTGGTATTGATATTAAAGGCACCTTTGGATGAAGATCTATGCATCCTTGAATATTCCTGCGTATTTGATTAGACGTGCAGAATAATGAATATCAGAAAGCCAAATAATGAATTTACATTTTTGGGTCCAGCGCCAACAGCGCTGGCTAGCTAGCTGCTGGGTTCAGGATTCTGCTCATCCAACCAAAGATATACCAAAAGCAAAATGGAACCTGGGCTAAACTCCGTGTTTCAGTTGTATACTCGAATTGGTGGGGAATCTTTGGACCAGCAGTTAAAAGTAAACAGCTTCTACGTTAAGTAACCTGGTACTTTGGTTCTAAGAATATTCCCTGGTTGTTGGGTAAGTTGATGAGCAATTTCATGGGACATAAAAAGTGGAGCAGCCGTCCCCGCCCAAAAACAGGAGAAATCGAATACACTAGTGTTGAAAACAAATGGAGTTGGTGATTTTGATTTTGGTCAGTCCTGATAAAATCCCCCGGAGAGCGGAACTCACGAATAACAAATTAATTTCAAAACCGACCACTTTGACAAATTTGCAGCTCCATGTCTTGCACACAAACAATTTGAATTGACCCACCCGCAGCCCATCAGCTTGTTTATCACAGTTTTGTTGATAATTTAGTCGGCGGAATTTTGACATACGTGACAAAATTACTAAGACGGAATCAAAATAAAAAGAAATTTAAGGTAATTAGGAACGTGAATATCGTTTAGTGGGCGAGATTTGCCAGTCTTATTATGATTGTGACATTATCACATGATGATTGTCTGACTAATTAACGTATAGATTGTTTCAAAATATGCAAGAAAGTATTGGACAAAATTTTACCCAACTTAAAAAGGCCCCAGCACAAAGCGCAGGTCCAGTCTATATGTTATGGGCCGAATGGTGATTTCGTTTTGGTTGTTCATTTTCTCTCGGAGTTTATAAAGTGAGTTTTCGAATTTGGGGTTAATTTCAGACGGATAATTCTGCTTGCACCGAAAATAATACAAATGGCACAAAAGATTAAATAAATTTTTGCTTTATAGTAATTTTTTTTTTTGTCATGCAATTATTATTATTATTTTTTTGGCTTGTAGTGATAGTGTGTTCTGTTTTGTGCACATCTCACTTATGAATATTGATCGTTTGAGACTTTTTAATGGCAGTAGTGAACCAAGATCATGAAGTGATTCATGAATCATATACTCAAAAGAGAGAGTTCATTATAGCAAGAGGCATTTAACATTACTCACAGTTGAAGAATCCGCAACTTTATGGCTTTGTGACCTTTATTACTTAATTTGTGAAATGAATTGGCATGCAGAAAATTAATGTGGCTTAAATATATTAGCTTATTTTCTAGCGAACAACTAATTAACCTTTCATATCAACCAATAACGATCCCTTTTTCTGCACGTTGCAGTGGCAGGAAAATAAACTAATCCCAAAATAAGGACAAAATTTTGCTCTAAGATACCTATTCATTATAATTGCACATCCCAGTCCGGTTGATCAGTACCATCCGAACATGGACTCGATTGAATAGTAGCGATACCTTAAAGTACCTGTGTAAGGCTAGCTTGTTGATGTTACCCACCTTTTCGGTTTAAAGTCAAAACAAAGTACACAAACTGCTTGGCCTGAAGACAAAAGTTTCATGGCTGGCATCAAACAGAAACTAATATCAAACTGCGTGCTGTATCTACGTGGCAATGATATGAATGTCGTGACAAAATATATGGAGCTTGGACTGCTGTTGTAAAATTAAACGAGAATGTTAGTCCTTATCTTCAAGTGGAGTAGTGCTGCTGCATGCACTCTAGGGCGCGATTCCGATGTAGATATATATATATATATATATTTTGTTTTTTTCGCGTATTGCGATAAGTGTTTGTTTGTTTGTTGGGAAACTCACAAAGAGAGAAGAAAGCTACCGCCAAAAGGAAGAAAAAGAAAAAGAATAGGAATTGCAACTTTGGCATGCATCTAATACTCTTTAACAACTGTATTAGCTAGGAATTAATGTTTCAGAATGAGCAGACTAGGTATTTGATCTAGTTCCTATCACTTTTACATATTCTTTAGATTCACATGATCTATCATATATTTTTAGGATAAAACTTTGTGTGGAGATGCATGAGAAAGTAGATCCAATGAGACACTTTATTTTTTTTCTTTTTTTTTGGGTTGGTCCAAATTGCCTAAATCTAAGGTTGGCGTTTTATATTTGCCTTTCTTAGAGCGTGGCGAGTGCATGAGTCAATCACAATCGTAACTAAAGTAACCATAGATCGAGGACTCACAAAGTAGAATCCTCAAAGAAGCATGCATATGCCCTTTCCACAAATACGCCATTACCAAAATGCCCAAAAATTAGTAACGTTTAACAAAAGGAATGGACCAAGGGCAAAAAGGTGAACAAACAGCTAACGAATTAACCATTGAATCCCTTGTAAGCCAACGACCTCTTCTTTATAAACCCTTCAATCTCTCCACTCTTCGATCACTCGTTTGTAACAATAAAATCTCTCAATCTCTCATGTGTAACATCCCTTCTTTTCAGCCTTCTCTTAATGACCACGCATTGTTATTTATAGCCACGCAATAGATTTTCTCACTTTCTAAAAATAATTCACAATAAAAAGTCTTTGATTCAAAACATAATGTTTTTCAAAATTTTTCTTTTTAATTTGCATTAACAGGTACTGTTGTGGTGGAGGTCACAGCTAACTGATCATCATTATCAAAAATGGGTCGTGTTAAGCTCGAGATTAAGAGAATAGAAAACAACACAAATCGCCAAGTTACCTTCTCAAAGCGTAGAAATGGGCTCATTAAGAAAGCATACGAGCTGTCAATCCTCTGTGACATTGATATTGCTCTTATAATGTTCTCTCCTTCTGGTCGTCTCAGTCACTTTTCTGGTAGAAAAAGGTGATTATATATTTTGTACATTTTGATATTTAGATCAATCTAAACTCTCGGCATTTGAGAATTTGCTATAATTATTTTTAATGAATAAGCATAAGAGCATATTGTTGAGTTTCGATTCATCCTGATTTTGTTGCTATCGATTAGTATTGATTCTGTGAGATCTTTCATGATTATCGTTTATCCTATAATAATAATAATAATAGGCTCTTTCCAATATTTCTGAAATGTTCATGTCTAAATTGGTTTCTATGTCAAAAATACAAAACAAATCAATTTCTTGTTTATATTTTTTCTTTCAATTAATTTTACAAAACTTGTGTAACGCAAATTACTAGAGTCTAAAATGGTATCACGATCTCACTAGGCCATAGCCACATAAATTGTAATATTTAAATTGTAATCTACATGAAATAATGCCATTTACATATGTGCCGACGAACATCATTCTTTTTTTTTTTTTTTTTGGGGAATTAATAAATCTCTGCATATTATATTTAATTAAAGAAAAAAAAAGTTCTTGTATTAAGTTGTAAGCATCCCTAGTGAAACTACCGTACTAGACACTAGTATTTTCTTCGGATTCTCGCTTGTTAGCTCCACATGCACAGAGATGCACCCCTTTTCTTTGTTTATTTTATTTATTTGTTTTGAATTTATGCAGCTGCTAACTTATGTTATATGCGACTTACAGCAACCCATCCCTGGTTACCTTGAAAATTTTTCAAACCATCAACAACTGCAAAACTACATAGGGTTTTGGTTTTGGTTTTGGCTACATACAACATATGTTTCACTTAAAAATCATTGATTCGTTGAACAAAACAAATAAACTACATGGGGTTTTACTTTTTCTCGTTTTGATTCCAATTTCTTATGCCTGCTGCAATCATTTATTCGTTGTTTCACTTAAAAATCCAGGATCGAAGACGTGTTTTCTCGTTATGTTAATCTCCCTGATCAAGAAAGAGAACAGTAAGCTCCTACACGCCACCATTCCTTACAATTTAATTAAAATTAATTCATAGTGTTTATCTTCTTAATTAGTTATTTGTTAATTTAACGAATTTTGACACTGTTGCATGCAGCGCTATAATTTTTCCCGATCAAGGCAGACACCCGTAAGCTCTTAAACCTTTAATTAATTCTCTTCACAACTTGTGAACTTCCATTAATTTCATTCTTAATTTCGTCTTCTTTTTTTTTTTTTCCCCTTACAGGGATATTCAAAACAAAGAGGTAATAATATCACCAGAGAGATTAAATTTTAAGGAATGATAGCATTAGTGTAAATTAATTACGGAGTTGAAGTTCATGCAGTACCTGCTAAGGACTCTACAGCAACTAAGGAGCGAAAATGACATTGCTCTTCAACTTGCAAAGTTTGTCTCTCTTATTCCCTCTTCACAGTTTTCTTTTTTGAATATAATTCAAGTTAAACGATCTAATAATTGATGACTGTATTTTAATTCTCCATCCACCTCTGACGTTCTAATAAAGCCCTGCAGCAATCAACAATGACATCGAGGTAATAATGATATTATGAACTAACAAACAAGTAATTTTCTTGTTCTGTACGTCTGATAATGTTGTTTTTAACTTTTTCTAAACTGGGTTATATTTTATTTGGTTTCATCAGGAACTGCAACAAGAAGTTGGTAGGTTACAGCAGCAACTTCAAATGGCAGAGGATCAAATAAGGATATATGAGCCTGATCCTTTAAGGATCACATCTATCAAGGACATTGAATCCTGTGAGAAAAATCTTGTTGACACTCTCACTCAAGTTTCCCAGAGAAAGGTTCTTTACAAAAGCATCTCTAATAAAAAATAATGATCTTCTCCACTATAATAATTTAATTGAGGTTCCAACTGGCTCTGTTTGTGGGTTGCAGGAATTTTTGTTGAGTAACCATCTGTCTTCTTACGACCCATCGAGTATGCAGGTAAACTCACAAACTACCAATAGAAAAATAAATATAGTAAGATTAAATGTTGATATATATATATGTAGGATTTTAAAATGCAGAAAAATTCAGAAAAACTTTAAAACTTATAATTTTAAAGTGTTAATTTTGTAATGTTTTAAAACTGCAAACCGTAAGGTTTTAAAATTTTTTTAGATTTTCCCGCACTTTAAAATCCCGAGCCAAAAAACTAGATATGACAAGAATCTAAACAATGGAATGTCTTCTTTCTATACATATATTCTTTATTGGATAAAGAATTTGTTGTTGAGTATGGTTTTGTGTCAATTGTAGCAGCAAGCAATGCCATCATCTTTTGAGAATGAAGTTGTGGGTTGGTTGCCTGGGGGAGGTCACAACCAAGTACAAATTTTCGAATCATCCGCTCCTCTAAATCAGCTCAGGTATGTAACATTGAGAGGTACATATGACAAGAATCTAAGCAATGGAATGTCATCTTTAATATTAGAGGCCTAAGATGGGATGGGACGTGGGAGATTTGATAATTTTATTTCCAAGCCCAAATGGGACTTGCTTCACTATTGTCATATACTTCACAAACTTCTCTCTCGGAAACTATCCAAGCCATCATCGTATAAATATTTTTCACCTGTTAAAACTTTTAGGCTATGCATTTTCAGGGATCTTTCAACCACAATGTATGATCCATTGTTGCAAGGAACCAGCTCGAACGCGGGGCCCCATAGCATCGGAGAGTGTCACGTCACCAATCCAAGCGGCGAAAACTTTGCCACTTGGCCTCAAGCTTATGTTTCGGCAGGGCTACACTCTGCGCCCTTATCACCTTCCTTGTACCCTCAAATTCAGGTTTCATTCAAACTCTCACCCTCCCTAGCTTCCCCAATCTTTTTTTAATCAAGTTTTTTTGACGTTGGATGGTTTTTAAATTATTTTGGCCCATATTCTCCTGTGTTCAGCAGCATGGAATGATGGGTACAGACACCAATGAGATAATGCCACGTGAGCAGGTGGAGATACCAATCAATGCCCCCCACGTACAAGCTGATAATGAGGGAGCAAATTATGACCAGAACAAAATCCCTCAAGTGAATGGGCAATAATAATACCCCATACACCAAAAGCTTTCACTAACAATAACGTCCATTGTATTTAAAAATAACTGGTGCTTTTGTTACTGAGATTGTAGAATTATATATAACTGAAGTGAATCGTATGCAGAATGAATAGCGTAACCATAATTGTAACAGCTTTGACAAACAATTCAAATTTTTTGTAGAGGTAATGTGAAAATGCACCACTTTTTAGTGAATGTCTGGTGTGATAAACATGTAATACGACATATATACACTTACGAGTCACTTGTCTAATTAATCTTTTTTTTTTTTTTAATCTAGAGTTTCTCATACAAGCATAAACCCTCTTGTCAATTTCCGAGTAATATTGGAATTTTTCTATTCTAAAAATTATAACGTGTCACTCATTTAACTTTTATTATTGAATGATCAAATTCATTACGTGTAAAATTACTTGTCATTTTATTCTAATGTGCTTGTAAAGGTCGAGATACTAATTGAGAAAATAATGTTATTTATCTCAATTAAATATGATATTTAGCATTATTGATAATTTTAAATTATATGGGTGATTTATTTTTTTAAATAAGAGAACAAGAGATAAACATTAGCTTTTTTTTTTTCACTCATTTATAGAGAGAGAATGAAGTTCCCTGAATCCACATATCAATATAACATGCACTTGGAAAGTGGTATTGAACTCCCCTACTTTACTGTTTAGATGTAATATCTACCTAGATTAGGTAGGATTTTGTTATATTCTTTTGCGGATATTAATCAAACCTCTGCCAAAATTTTGAATTTGCAATATATGAAAGATTTCAAGTGTGTACCAATTTATAAGAAATATAATTTTAATTAATCCACGCAACGAAATAAGAAGGGAACAAAAAAAAAAAAAAAAAACTCAAAAAGGGACCAAACAAAGGGGCCATTTTAGAAAGGAATCTTTTTCACCAGCCCCTGGTTTATAATTTTCCAGGATAAGATTTGAAAAGAGTTTCAGATTTCATTGTATTGTAACTTTGTGAAAGGAATCTCTCCTTAATATGGCAACAAAACAAAAAGAGCAGTTTCATTGGAATATTAATGTATTAACAAAAGTAAACCCAGGATTTCGTTTGCATGCAAGAGAACTAAAAGCTGCCAGCCAATCAAAGACAGCAAAGTGACCGCTTATCAGCCATGGCTTTCATTTCAGTTTCGGAGAAATCTGAACTGTCGAAATTTAAACAAGATTAACTCGAGTTGTATTCCACGGTCTCCTAGGATTAATTTGGCAAGTCAAATTTGAACTCTGAACGTCACCCAATCACACAAGTCATCGTGTTCCAACCAGGAGACATGCGTCTCTTACTGCCTCTGCCAGTTTGGTCCAAGTGCGTTCTCTTTATTGTTCATTCAATTACCACCCATTTTTCACATCTCACCTCATATTTACTGTACAATTTACAGCAGTAGTACCGCAGTGCTCTAGGGAAAATGGCTACAACCTCCCCTTTTATTTGACGAAATAAAAACTATTTTCCTCTTGTGTTTTCAGACCCACTAGAACTCCCCTAATGCTAACACTGTTCCGTTAATTAATTGTCAATTGTTCTATTTCAAAATTAGTGTTAAAAGTCCATTCATATTTTAACTGTCAAAATTGTTTACTGATTACCATAAAAGATTGAACTGTCCTCTATGCAGTGTATCTGACTATTTAACATGTTAGCAACATGGGGTTCTAGAAATAATTAAACTTTACCGAGTAAGAAGGGGACATAATTATCATTTTTCTAATTTTTTTTTCACTTTGGTTATGCTTAATTTTACAGTAAGACAATGATGAATAAGCATTCAATAATCTAGCATGAAGATTTTTTTTACCCAACTAGTAGCATTATGAATTCACCTAAATAAACCTAATATCAACGAATCTGAATTTCTAATTTTATAAATTCACATGCTAATTATATTATATACCTTTTACGCGAGTAAGGACACGACAAATTTTACTTTTTAGAACTTTTATTATCTATAAGATTAAATAACGGTATTAACGAAAATAAATACTATTAATATACACGTGTATGAGATAGCTGAGATGTATATGTTTTAAACACAAAAGTGATTTGTCACCATTATGTAAATTCTAATATGCCTCTCAAAAGATCATACAATTATAAAATGAAAATTTGATAACGAGGATTAAAAAGGCAAAATTCCAAAAATTTTCAAGCAGGAAATTTACCCCCTTTAACCATATGACACATATTACATTTTCCTCCTATAAATTGAGCTTCAAAGTTTCTCTTGAAGGATGTGACTAGAGCTTAGCGGTGTTAAAATTCCCTTCTTTTCATATATGTTATTTTCTTTTTTATTGTTCTCAAGTTCTCAATCTCAACCTTCAAATCCTAGCTAGCTAGCTAGCAGCCCCATCTTATCTTTAATATAAAACTCTAATTAACCCAGTTTATCTAGCCACCTTTCACAAACTTCTAGGAAAGTATCACAAAAGGAAATTGCAAATGCATGGATTCTCCTTTTCTTTTGCTTATCTTTGATTTTAGTGAAAAGTAGTACTACCGTTTTCGTTTTCTGATTCTTCTTATTGATTGTTAATATCTGTTCTCGAAATAATTTTTACAGGCTCAGATTGCTCCTTGCTTGTAAGCATTTTCTAAAGGATTCACAGGTGAATTACACAGAACTTTAGACCTTTTATGACACATTATTTTTATTTAATTAATTTTTTTTATTATTTTTTTAATATTTTGGGTGCAAAAATAAGAGACTACTTAGATCATTATGGAGTGTTAATTGATTCAACAAATAAAATCTATTTTGATACAAGATATATTTAAGATTCCAATATGCTCACATATATATATATATATGTGTGTGTGTGTGTGTGTGTGTGTGTGTGTGTGTGTGTGTGTGTGTGTGTGTGTGTGTGTGTGTGTGTGTGTGTGTGTGTGTGAGAGAATATAATTTAATTTTATCTAAAATAAAAAGTAATAACTCAAATCGAAAAGAATAAATACCTTTTCGACATTGGAAAAATAAAAAAATTTCGCTGACATATTTTTCTCTGGGAGGAAGTGATCCTGAAAATCGCAACAATTGCAAAACCAGTAACAAGAAAAGAGGTCCCTCCAATTCCTTGCAAAATTTAGACAAAAATATCGCCGGAGACATTTGCACGAACAACTTTTGTCAAGTTGTTGACTAGGAAACTAAGTAATTGCTCTGGTCGAGGCATCTATTATCCCTTATTAGCTTGTTATCCTTACAATGTTTTTTTATTTTTCAAATGTTACTATTACATTATTAATTAATATTTTATTTATTTATTTATTTGTTAGTGTGAATCACATGGGCTTTTAGAAGGCAAGCATGGCTGGATTTTAGCAAACGTTTCCGTTCCTTTATATCTCGCCAAATGCAAATTACTTTTCAGAGGACCCCGCAACATATTTTATCTCGAATTTATACAAAAAAATAAAATAAAACATTTCTTTATAGGGTTTTGTTTTTTATTTCTAAACTATTCTCTAACATTTTAATTATTGTACATAATTTTGTTTGAGATTATTTAGTCATTAAATTATTACTAATTAATTTATCTTTTTTTTTGGTAATTTTTTATTCAGATATGGAGGGAGAATCAGCTTCTCTTATGTTTGACTTCAACTTTGATGATGAAGTTCACTTAATTGAGAATCCTCATTCTCAGGCACATCCTAGCCAACGAAATATAATGCTACTGAATTTATCTTATGTAAGTATGGGTTACATTATACGATATTATAATCTTAATATTAAATCTATTGGTCTTATAATAAAACTATAATAAGAGTGTAAATACAAATAACTATACTAGATATATCCTAGTCAACTCAATCTTATGGTTTCTCAATTATAGCTATATTGGCCCGCTCAACTCTATTGATTTTATGTTTTAGCTAACTTAAGTTTATATTTTCTTCATTATGGTCCCTGCCAAACCAAAATCCTGTAGTAATGTGTAATTTGGAGTAACCGTTCATTTGCTGAAGCAGGAGAATAACGCAGAGAAGGGATCATCATCTGGAACGGGACGCAATCTGCCTGAGTCAAACTCTAAGGAGAAGCTTACAGCATCAGCTCATGCTAACACTGAAAATTTGGATGGTTCAAATGAATGTGCTCCAAATGTGGCGCCGGCACCACAAATGCCATCAACTGTCACCGCACAAGCTAATCACAATCCCACAGAAGTATTTTAATTACTACTTAGCCTCATTATCAAATAGCCTCGTTCTCGAATCTACGTTTTACATACATAGTCTGTAGCTAGCTCCAAGCTAATTAATAACTTATGTTTTTAATTTGTTTGACTTTAAATAGGAGAGCTCGGAGTTTCAACTTGAAGCCGCTGGAGAAAAGAATCAGACTGTAGGAATAGGAGATCAGGCGAACGCTAGTAGCCTAGAAAATAATCTGCCAGTGTCAGGAAATAATGCTCATGGTAGTCAAGAAAGCAGCAACAACCTGCAGCTGCTTGCTAATGTGGCCGAATTGTCACCGTCGGTCACTTCACCGTTAAACACTTCATTATCCGCGGCACCAAAAATGGTGAGGAATCATATGTGTCCATTTTTTTATGAATCATCATTAATTGTTCAGTGGTTTATTTTTCTGAAATTTATTTGTTTAGCCTGTATATGTTGAGTACTTACCTTAAACAGCATAATATTTATGAACGAGATTTTGTATAGTAAGAAAATACTTTATTTATACATCGTAATAAATTATGTCATAAATGTGCAAGCCTTAATAAAGCTAGTGCTTAAAAGAACCAAACCCTAGCTTCAATATATACATTTTCAGTTCTCACCAGCTAGATTTGATTTGTATAGAGATAAGAACATTATAGAATAAAACTAAACCTTGCAATTATTAAACATTCATATCATTGCACAAAAATTAATATGCATGACTCCAACAAGTCCTTCTAGATTATTCTCTCATATCTCATAGACTCAAAAAATATATTTTGTAGCTAGTTAAATAATATCATATTCTTCTATATATTTGTAAGAAATCAGCACCAGTACCGCTGCGAATTCACTATCAACAAGACTGATGGGTGATATGGGTGATCACATCATTTCTAGTAAAATTACATTTGCCATAGCTCAGTATTATGATTTGTTTGTATTTCAGAATAATGAAAACTTTGGGAGCTCAAGCAATGTCTTCCGGTCCTCGAATTCAATGGTAATTGTATAAATCCCTATCTAAAAATATTATTTATGTTCCATTGATAAATTTACTAAGATAATTAACTAAAATTCAATTTTGTTTTTCACTAGGAGCATGTGGAGCTTGGATCATCAGGTGGAAGCAATCAGTCTTTTCCCTTCAATGCAAGCTCTAGTGAATAACTCATGGGATCAAGAAAGACTGATTCCTTCCACTTGATGGTCCAAGCTCCACATGTAAATTTCTTGATCGCATGAGGTTTTGTTGTGCGTTATGGTTTAGGATCAAGGAATTTAGGGTTTTGGGGCAATATTAATTTATCCTTCAACCTTGAATGCCACAAATATGCAACCAAAAAAAACAAAATTAAATTTCCTTAATTCTTCCTTAGCAAAGGTAACCCCGCAAAAACCTCCAACAACGGTGAATGTATGTATGTACGTACGTATGTATGTACAAACACAGATGTACAAATGCAGTTCTTGACTTTGAATATCATGTTGACTAAATTACTTGTTTTATATCTTGACTTTGGTTATTATTTCTTTGTACGTAATCAGGTTGAAATGATGCCACAGTTTGGTAGAGTTCCAGCGTTTAATTCAGAAAATGAGATCAATCCCAACTCAAATCAGCTCAATACTCCTGCTGAAAACCGCATTCAAAATAACAATCTTCTGTATGTTTTAATTTGCTTGTTCAATTTCATGATGTAATTAAACAATACTTTAATTATAAACTATTAATTACTGTCGTGCTAGGCTACTATAGCTTGTTAAGTTGGTAAGAGACATGTTCAAACTATGCTCACATGGGCGAGAAGGAGAATTAGTTACCAATAATACTATATAATGCTTAATAATAATAATAATAAATTCTTACCCGTTTGATTTTTTACTTTGGTGATTTTCATGCCATTTATGCTAATTTAGTAATCAATGGATGAATCCTCTCAATCTATCAACCACATTGGGTGCTGATCAACTTGCCCATCAAAATGTCGGAAGCAATGATTTCATCAGCAACAGTCAGCAAGCACTCCCTAGCTTCCTATCTTCTTTCCTTCAAAGATCAGTAAGCACTCCCTCTTTGACATAAAAATTGTAAAATGTTTCAACTTTCTGTCAAATGCTCAGTAATTTTTCATCAAGCTGATGGTGAACTTGTTAATTTGCCATGAAATAATCTACCAGTCGGGGCTAGGAAATGTAAATCACCAGCTACCTAATTGGTTCTCTAACCAGAATGCTACATATACACCTCTAACACCATCAAGGTATTCCATATTATCAGTTACAAACTATGATTTATGTATGCATATATTATAATCATCTGCAAAATCGAGTACATTTTTCTTTTAACCTTGAATCTTAGGCCACAAGTAAATCAATTTCTGGATCCGAATGTATTTGATTCACAATTTTCCAACTCCATGTCACCTGCATCTTTTCTGCCTACAAGGTATACCTACTGAAATCAAAGCAGTACTACTTTTTAGATGTGAAAATGTCTAAGTGTATGCAATTTGATCATCTTTATTGTAGGCCACTGCATTCTGCAAATGATCCAGTCTCAGAGAATTTATTGAATCCTTTCTCTATGACACCAGAGCAATCTATCCTCCCCCGCAGGTTTAATTTCGGATTAAATTAATTAATCTTTATATTTTTTACAAACTTTTGATTAATTCTGGTTTGCAATTTGTTAATTAGTAACAAAACAAAGTCACAGTGTGCTTTTGTTTTGAGTGTAGGCCGCACCATTTACCATTGTCAGCTAATGTACAAGAAACACCAGGCAGAACAAACACCATGATGCCTGCTGCTTCTATGCCTTTGATTCTTAGGTATTTAACCGCTCTCAATCTCTTTCCTGTTTATATTTTTGTCATCTGGAAAAAAAAGAAAAAAAAGAAAAAATGCGAGTCATTAATTTAGGTGAAGTTTACTTGCTAGTTGGTTAATTTTGATGATCTGAATAATATTATTAGGCCCCCACAATTTCCTCAACTCGATGAGCAAATTAATCAAGCTGCAGTGACACTGGATTTAACTAACTTGCAATCCCCTAGTCCCCTGCAGCTCAAGAATTCCCTGCTGCAAAGGTACATGGTTAATCTTCTACTTCCTAATTTTATACACACATATATAGTTCTTCTCTAACGTAGGTGTCCTCATTTTTTTATTTTTTTTTTCATATGGACACGTTTTTAAACCATGAAATTTCATAGAGTCAAATTTTAATTATATTAAATTACACAATTTTATAATGTATTAAAAAATACTTCTATTAAACTGCACTGTCTAACAGCGTGTTCGCATTTAAAAAAATGAGGCGCATGCATTTGAAAATGAAAAATCAATTGTATATGTATTCAACCATATATCTTTCTGAATTAAAAAAAAAGAAAATTAAAAATAATTAGAAACGCATAAACCATTTTCTATGTATAAATTTGTTTATGTGTTGGGTCTCTTTAATTACCATTGAAAGTACCCAAACCCAAATTAAACTCATGATTGATTATGTCGAATTTTACAAATCAGGATGGAACAGCCATCTGATGATCAGGGATCACTCACTCTTGCCCAGCTGATGCCAAATGTGATCGATCCTCCTCAGCATGACAACTCCTTGCTTCTAAGGCAATCATCCATGCCTTCTAGGTAACTAAAATCCTTTGAATTATATATAAGTAGCAATTAATGACCATTCTTTTCCTTTTTTTATTTTTTATTTTTTATTTTTTAACTTTAATTAATTAATTTGCTTACGCTGCTAATGTAATCTTATGAAACTTTAATTATATATGTGTAGGGCACAGAATTTGGACCTGCAAGGATTAGTGAATCAACCAATTAGGCCGATTCCAACTTACCCCACCCCTGGCACTTCAGTTCAGCTAACTAATCAAATCTTGAACTCGCCAACTCAAACCGTAAAATTTCTTAATTTTCTTCTGCATGCAGATACATTTATATTAACACAGATTGAACATATCTATCTATCTCTCATACAATCTTGATAAATAAAACAGGATTTATTTGGTGGCCATAACTCCCTGGGATCAACTCCTCAATTGGAGCTCTCATTATTGAACCGCAATAATGAGGTGGATATATATATATATATTATTAATGCAGATTATTACATTTCCCACATTTTGAAACGACTTGGTGTTTTATATGTATATAATATTTGTTAATTAACAGAATCATATATATTTTCTTTCAGCAATCATTTCTAGGACGGCGCAACCGTGCAACAAGCATATATGATATTGGGGAATCATCCTCCTCCTCTTCATCATCTAAACGCTCTAAGATATCCAACCATCTGGTATTATTAACATAAAATTAATTTAATTTAGTTTTTTTTTTTTTTGCATTATGTTTAAAGTAGAACACGATAATTAATGAGTTTTATATAATTTAATATGGAGCAGGAAACGGGGTCAACATCTCAATCTCGAGAGAGTGAACTCGATCATCTTTTTGCTTCCAATCCATTTAACCTTCCCAGGTTGTTTTCTCTCTCTCTCTCTCTCTCTCTCTCTCTCTCTCTCTCTATATATATATATATATATAGCTACAAGTTTCTTGCACTGACGAGTTCAAATAAATATTACCTCAGGCCAGTCAGAAACGCTTTATATGATCCAGTATTTGAGAGCCTTGGTCTCCCTATTGATCCCCATCTCAGGCTGTTCAATGCCAACAACTAACCTGTTGCATGGTGATTTCTTCTTCTTTAATCTAATTAATTAGTCTTTGAGACCATTTAATTAGTTTGTTCAAACAATATTCGACATATTGTTTTGGCCAATTTTACAGGATATAAGCGCCGTGCAATTTGTGGTTTCCATCGACTGAGGACTCTCAACTCTTGGACCTTGTTTCGTTATTCAGTTAATTATGCTAGAAATCGCATTTTGTCCAATTAATGATTCGGTTGTGTGTTATGTTTTTTAAGGAGTGGTCAAACTGAAACTTCCTTTATCAACCTCTTAAATTTTATCGTTAATGTTGAGACATAATTTGATCATTTTGGTTAAGAGTAATATTGCTTCATTTTATCAAAATTAGTTTCAAATGATGTGTGGCATGCAGCAATATAGGACACGTCAAGTGAAACATAAAATTCTACAACTTTTAGAGTGATTTCTTGCATCATTACACCATCCAAAAGCATGTATCTTTGATTTTTCAACAGCCATCCATCCCTGACACCATCTTCCAAAAAGGATCGATACGTGGAACCTTAACCTCTACCAGTTACCTACACTGCAAAGGCCAAAGAGCCAACCCAGATGGACTGATTAATATTCCAGGACTACCCTCCGGCGATAACAACCAAGCTTTGACCTATTTGATTATTTTTGCCGTTTTGTTTTTCCCTTGGGAAACAGTCAAACCCATTTCAAGTGTTCAAACTTTCGTCAAGCATCCCAATCCACTCCAGATTATGCTAATCCGCATCCAAAATACTGAGAAACCACAAAATCTAGATTCCTTGCTTGAGTTGGGGTTACCGTTTTTGATTTATAAGTTTAAGATTCAACAATTTTCAGTTGTCAAGGTTCTATCGAGGTGCATGGGGAGAACTTATCAATTATCATCATCAGATGACTTAATTCCTCAAAAGTCCTGGAATAGAATGAAACTGTGAAACAAAAATATTACAAGCTAAACGAAAAAGCACGATTATCATGTGATTCAAGAAACAACAGAGCAAATGAAAAATATGCTTTTGTTGGGGTGGGGGTGGTGTGGTTTGTTGGAATTCATTCAAGATAAAAATAATAACATAGGTGTTAATTGGGATATCAGTGGAACATTATTACTAGCATCTACAAGCATTTCTTCTCTCAGCTGATAATTGGCATAACTGCTCGCCCTCTTTTTCCCTGAAGCAAGAAATGTTCTTACTTCACTTGGGTCGACAGCCACCATAGCCTTGCATAATGTCTGCAATAAGCCCGCAGAACATAAGATATTCAAAGAACACAATCATCAACTGTTTAAACCATGAAATCAAAGTAAACTGTTGTATGCGAAAAAGTATTTTTCAAGGGTTACTCTTGCTGTAACAACATGCCAGTCAGGAAGCAAAATGTGTTTTTCACTAAAAACCAACCTCAGTAACGAGTGTTATCAAACACCCAAGGTTCGTGCAAGAAAAGCTCACGGCCATTCATTTGCACCGTTCCTGCTGCTATGTCCTCTGCACGTTTCCTAGCTGCCTCCTCTTTTCTAGCTGATGCATCAGCATCCTATAAAAAAGATTAAACACAATAAATAACCATAAGAAAAATAAAGGTAACTACCCATGCATGCCTTAGGACAGGCGTTTGGGAGTAAATTAAACTCCGAAAGCACAAAAAGGGGTTATGAGACCTATGCTATGTACTTGCTCATGACCAGATAACTGAACAAGGCACCGAATTTCTTAAACATGCGCTACTTCACAATGACCAATGACAAGCAAGCCAACTTTTCATCCTTCACAATTAATTCTCTCCACAAGGTCCCATTACTTCTGCCATTGAGCAACAGCAAATTACGATGGTTGGGCACACAACACATATAGCAATTTTAGTTCCAAACAAAAACATTACTCAATTTGTTGCCTTCCTTTTCCATTGAACAAATGATTAGTCAATGTTGATAAGGCTTCTAAGCACTAACCCAGGCAAAATTAGCATATCAGTAACATGAGAAAAGGGTGGGGACCTTCCACTTCTACCTTCACTAAAGAAGACTCGTCAGACAAAACGCACCCTTTAAAACAATTTTTAAGCATCTGGTTCCCCAGATATGTTATCCCACATAATCTCAACCTAAATCCACAATGACACCCAATTCCAATGAGATACTCATCATAAAAAAACAAAATAAAATTTGCCTTTTAAGTGTTACATACATGATACAGATTACCCCATATCTGCTACACCACCTTCAAAATGATCAATTCCTCCAATTCTTCAACCAGGCATAGTAAATTTAAATGATCCCAACTAATTGCAATAATCTAATTGAATTTGAAGTAGTATGATCTACCAAGGTAGTTCAGAAATATCAATTCAGTAGAACACTGAAAATTATTCTGTTACATCAAACTTAAATATTCAATCAAACATAAACAAAGTGGGAACTTTTAACTACGACCCATAGGCCAAATGTTACCCCAAAATTGAATAACAGGGTCTTGTTGACTAAACAATTAGCAAGACTTAGATAATCAAAATAACAATAGCAAAGCTCAACATAAAATTTAGCATGAATATATATACATATATAAAAGTGACCTTCTGGCGTTTCCAGGAGACGAACTGGGCCTGGCTGATGGATTTTCCCTGCGGCTTCTCGTTTTGTTGATCTTCTTCTGCTCCCATCTCTCTTTTTGCCGGATTTTCTCCCAAACCGGTTCGTTGTTTCGTTTATTATTTATTGCTCTTGTCGGCTCGCTCGGACGGATGGCCGCTCGTCTGTGAATTTCAATTAATAAAATGAAACGACATCACATTGACTAATTTGTACGACGCCGTTTTGTTGCTTCCCGCGTTGCACTTTGCCCATTGGAGTCTCATTGGTATATTACTGAGTTCTCCGGCACATATAACCCCGCTCAATATATCAAGTACGTGTTATTGTATGATGATAATACACATTAATTTGTCCCAAAATTTTGCATTTTTTACTGGAGAAAGTGTGTTTCTAATTCTCTCTGTTTTATTGAAAAAATCTCACTCAACAAATACTAACTTTTGTCTCTTATTATTATTCAAACTTGAGTGATCATGACCAATCAAATTACAAATAAGATGTACTCAAGAAAATGTAAAATATATTGTACTTAATTAAATTAATAAACTGAAACTATAATTTTTATCATATGAAAAAATATTATAACCTTTAAATTATATACACCCAACCACCCAATAATTAGCTAATCAATTATAAAATCAAGTTTTTCATGAATCGTACTCCTTTTTTTTTTTTTTTTGGTAATTTCATTTGACAGCACATTCTTTTTAAACCAACAAAAAAAAATTAAGAGAAAGCAAATTAAAGGCCAAATTGCATCTTTAAATTGTCATAGGCCGATAGGATGTATCAAACAACATTGCACCCACGATGGCCCCTTATCACACAGTCACGACGTTTAATAGTATTATGATCTACTTTGAGGTTAATACCACCGTACTGTAGATAAAAGCCAACAATGGACGTTCAGAGGCTGAACGAATGCCCTTAGCACTTAGCAGTTGCTACAAGCAGCAAATTTAGAAGCAAGGCATGCTTCCATAGCTTCAGCTACACTGAGATATACACACCCTTTTCCAATTCTGTCCAGAAGTTTGGCTGACTTCAGCTTGTGAATTACTTGCCACCTTGGACTGGCCATTACTAACTGCAATTTCAGAAAACGAAGTCAGCCTAAAATCTAAGTACATGCTAATAATTCATAAATATGTTCGTGAATCACTGCCTTACTTCTATGCCATTTGATGCTAACTTCTTATGCAGTTCCTCCAGTACAATAATTCCTGAAGTGTCGATATTCATCAAATCTGTGATAAGAAAAATCCAGCACAGTCAATGAAACTGAAACCAAATTAGCATGGTGGGTTTATAATATCGACACAAATTAACTTACTAGACATGTCAATGACTACTGCTTGGATAGTTCTCTTTGTGGTTTCTTCAAGTTCATCCTGTTCTTCTGTCACCCACCTCATTATCCTGAAACAATTTTATGCACAACATTCATGATTGTGGTTAAGAAGAACTGCTGCACTTGTTTCATTCTTCCTGTCTATCGTGTACAGAAACGGGTACCTTTCTCTAATGAAGTTGGCATTTGCAAAGCAAAACAAGGCAGAGTTGATTCGGGTTGTCAAAATGCCTGGAGTTTTAATAGCCATTGGAAACTGACTAATGTCACCATAGGTATCTGTTCTGGGCAGTCTCCCTTGTAGTTCAATGCCAGGTCGAACGGCATTTAGCAATATCTTTGCAAATGAGATTGTTACCTGTCATTAACAAGACAAGCATGATCAAATACGTAGTCTTCTTTTTCAATATTACATCACAAATCTACTGATTGATGCATTAGAAGTCTGCCAAGATCTGTCTCAATGTTACTTATTGTTATCCTAAATGTATATTTGATAGTACAGCAAAGAGTCAGTTGCCTGTATAAATTTTTGAATAAAATAATAGACACTAATAATAAACCAAATACTGGGAGAGAAAGTGAAGAAGACAAGACATGGACGACTGGCCATACCCGTAATTTTTGACTTCCTATCCTGGAAATAAAAGCATATCCACTGTCTGAAATGGAACCCACCGGTCACAAGATATGTCAAGTTGGTCCAATTTAGTCTTTGAATATCCAAAGGTATCCTAACATACTTGTACACAAATGCCATTGCTGTTAATTAATTATATAAATTTTTTGTCTGTTAAAGGTTAGGTTCTTAGTTAGTTCACCTAGTTCTGCAATTGACTAATTCTTGCAAAAAGCCTAAATATTTAGACATTTATAATGCTTAATGAATTACCCTAAAGTGGAAAGAAATTTTTTTTGCAAAGAAATATTACCGCAGCTAGAAGACCAATCTCCACTGATGCAAACAAGACTCCAAGAAAAGCACCAATGCAAGCAAGGAAGTCTAGTTTGTCGACCTTGTATATATTGATAGCTTCGTTTATGTCGATTAGTCCAGGAAGAGCAGATAGAATGATTGAAGCAAGGATGGCAATAGGAGTGTAGTACAGGAGGCTAGTGAACAATTCTAGTGACAGTAGCACGGTAATGGCCATCACTATGTTTGATACCACTGTTTGACATCCCGCGCTGAAATTCACAGCAGTTCTTGAGAATGAACCTGCAGAATATGCCAAAAATTATCAAAATTTTTAGTATGCATTATCTTGGGTGATTATGTGTCATATGTATTTTGAAAAGTTGGAAGCAATGAAAGGAGCTCACCAGTTGCCACATAGCATGAAGTTAAAGATCCTGCAATGTTCATGAAGCCCATGGCTACCATTTCTTTGTTCCCATCAAGGTGGTAGCCTTTAATGGAAGCAAAAGATCGGCCAACAGCAATCGCTTCCTGAAATTAATATTCTAATCATCATTACGAAGGATAAATTAATTATTTGAAATCAATGATAGAAGAAACAGAAGACAATATAGAAGACGCGCACAGTGAGAGCAACAACAGCAGAAATTAGTCCAATCTTGGCTGCTTGTCCAAGATGAGGTCCTGTGAGCTGTAATTGGTGTGCTGAACTTGGATTAAGGCCTCCTTTGATGTGTTTTACTATCTTAACTCCATGCTTATCAGCTTTCGTTAAATACACTATCAAGGTGGATAAAATAACTGATAATAGAGGAGCAATTGCTGGCAACCAGAAGAGCTTTTTGTTTCTTCTTCCCTGAAAATTAAACCGGTTAATTAAAGAGATGGTTTTCGAAATTAAGGCAATAAAAAATACGGTGCCAGAATTCAACTACTTACAATAAACCTTGCAATTAAGAGCAAGATAAGGAAGGAACAACCGAGGACAAAATTCAGAGGATACCAGTACTGCCAGGACAGCACAAAGGAGAGACAGGATTGTTAAGTTGTGCAACTACTAGATACAACATATAGAGAAAGCTAAAATTTCAAAAACATAGCTGTAACTAAAGAAAAAAGCCACCTAAAAATTCCAGTAGATCTTCTAGCGGAACTTACCGAATGGTGAAGTGATGAAAAAACAGACCCCAAGACAGAGACCACATCAGTTTTGTTGGTGAAATGACTGATGCCAAGTAGCCCCTTCAATTGCTGAAGACCAATAACAATGGCTGCGCCTGCCATGAATCCAACGATGGCAGCATGTGAAAGAAAATCCACCAGGAAGCCCAACCTGCAGCATATATATTTCAGTAAGTGAACCACTTTCTTGGGGAAAATTCATCAAAGAAACTTCATTCTAAAAGGAAGAACTACCTAAACAACCCAAACACAGATTGGAAAACTCCAGCAAAGAAGGTCACAGTAAAAACAAGCTTTCTGTAGGCGACGGGGTCAGCTGCAGGATCTTGCACATTCTGCATCAAGGCGGATAGCAGCATTGAAACCACAGCCACTGGTCCAATCGCTATCTCTCTTGAACTCCCCATTAAAGCATAAATCAGAGGAGGGATGACACTCGTGTCTAGATGCAAGCAAAACAAACCAAATCAAAAGAGTTATACATTTCAATTCAAAGAATGACTATGAAACTGAATAAGTTACTTACATAAGCCATACTGAGGATCAAGTTTTGCTAAATTGGCATATCCAATACTCTGAAAAAGGTTTTTGAAACACGAGAGTTAGCTCATCAAGTCATTGGTAGAATTAGTTTGATCAAGAAACAACCAGAAGGGAATGAAACTTCTGCAACCTGAGGAATGCTCAGGCTAGCAAGAGTTAAACCTGCCATCAAATCACTTTTAAACTTTGAGGCCTTATAATTTCTTCCCCAATTGAGAATTGGAAAGAGTCCTCGCAAGAAAGAAAAGGCACTTCTACACCAAGTTTGCTTTACTCTTGATGATGAAGAGAGCTTGTTTCTGGGGAAGAAAGCTTCTCTTATGGAACCTGCAAGCTCATGCCATATACTTGGTGGGTCGGGAGAGTTAAGCAGCCAGCGTGCTCTCTCCGTCCGACTGGTATCATCCATCTCCACTTGCTGCTGCCGGTGCTCCTCAACACTGAGGCTCTCAGTAGGCACCGAACCCATGGTATTTTGTTGAAGTGATTGGGAGAATTCCCACAGATGTGTGACACTTTATACCTATCAAAAATAGGACACATTTAGAAAAAGCACTTGATCGATGTTTGAACAATGTGCGATTTTATCTTCAAATCTTTCAAGTTTCATACTCCTGACTGGTGAGGACTATCGCCTGTCTTCATCAAGTCCTAACCAAGAAGCTAGACGAATCGCTTTACAGGAGAGGATTAGACTGACACTTGCCCCTGGACTCGACGTCTCCACAATAAAAGGTAACTGTAGTTAAGCATAACTTAGCATTGAGCATCGTATTTCCAGCTCTATTCTTCATAAATTAGCCACTGAGACTACTAATATCATACGATTTGAATGATATAATGAAGTTGGTTTACTATGAAGTATGTCTCTGAATTACAGATTAATTAGCACGTGGGCTCACGTCTTAAAACTTAATTAGCTGATTTGCTGTAGAAATGCTTTCTTAAATCATCATGTACAACTGTCAGCCTTTAAAATATACGCACTTATGTCATTTATTGTAGTCCAAAAATATCAATATTAACTGTTGTTTAAATGACAATCAATCTTTTGGCTATTGTCTAGTGACGGTCATCTCTTTAGTTTCAGTATTAAAGTCAAGTCTCTTATATTTATTATAGGGGTTTAATTTTTCTTTATTTGAGAGTATGTCCCTCCTTTTCATTTTTCCATTTGGGCTTCGCCATTACATTTTTATAAACTTAACCTATTGCAAATTGCAAGAATTCACAGGGCTTAAAAGGGGTTATGGTTAGTTGGATTCTATTCTACGGTGCAAGAATTGCTAATGCAATAGTCATGAAAAATGACAACCCTCCACTTAATGAATAAATCAGTAGCTATTTTTACACATCAGCAAGTGTATATATATCTCTTGAAAGCTAAAAGCAAAGCATGATATATCCAAGCGGAATTTATTTCCATTAATTATTGAGGCTAAAAAGTATCGGTGCATTGTACAACATAGGGTTTTTGTTCTCATATTGTTCCCATCAAATAATATAATTTTTTGAAAATTGCTTAGATACCTTTGCACTAACTTTCATACATAGAATGAATGATGGAGGATGTTATTTTAGAATTTTTAAAATTTTATTATTTTAACTCTTTTAATGCTTTTTATTTTAATTAGAGTCAATTATAATATTTTATTTTTATTATAATTGTGGTTTAATTTTTTATTTTTAGATTGATTTGAGAAAGGTAGGTTTATCCCTTTATAAATAGAGAAGTCTTATTTTTTTTTTTATAACTTAAACTTCAATTATTCAATAAAAACACCCTTTTTATATATTCATTTGGAGTTATCTATCAAAATGTCTATTGTAGAGCCATTTGAATTAAAGTGTCATCTAATATCACTTTTAATGCGTACTAAAATCTCAAGTCATTTGGATTAGAACGAGATCTAATCATATTTTGATTAGAACATAACCTAGTTGTGTTGGTGTGATCCGATATTATAAGGATATCTATTATTTTTCTACCTTATTGATCTGCTTCCACTACCCCACTCCGTCAATAAAAAGGGGCATGTTTCTTAATTGTCTAAAGTTTAAAAATTTCTTATTTTCAGAAATTTTTAAAAATCTTGTATTTCTAAAAAAAATTAAATATATCTTTCCTTGCCTTTTTTTTAATTGTTATTTCTATCTTTTTATGTTAAAATATGTATTTTTGTAATTATCATTTCTTTTTTTATTTTTTAATGTTGCATTACCCTTTGCAATTCATTTAAATTTACCAAATGAGTTTCAATTTTAAACTGTAATTTGGCCAGTCAAATAGTTGATACAACTTTATGTGATATATTTCGATTGCTTTATAATTTTTGCTCATGTAAACTACGCACCCATTCCTATGTTAAATTTTCATTTTCTTGCTATATATTTGACTTTCTAAATATTTAACTTATAAAACTATATAACAAGTATTTTCAATTTTGGCATAAATGTTAAAATATTAGCTTTCATATAAAGAGTAAGGCTATTTACACTATAAAAAAAGTACTTTAAACACCCATTAAATTATAACAAAACCTTATTTTTCATCATTAAATTTTCCCTTATACATCCTGAAAATTTTAGCATAATTTCAATTTCCCCCTTCCTTCCAAGTTCCTGCACTCTTGTGAAAATTAATGATTGATGCCAATAGAAAACCACCGCCCCTCAGTTTAAAGAATAGCCTAAACACATTTCTTTCGTTGAGTGCTTTGGAGCTCTAAAGACTTAGATTTTTTTTTTATTACTAAAGACTTGATTTGGTTTGACAGGTAAAACAGTTAAAGCTAATTAATTATTAAAGAGTAGTGTTAGAGAGAGAGAAACACGAAAAAAAGACGAGAGAATTTTACTTTCTCTACTCACTCATTTCCTCTCTACTCCTTTCATTGTTTCTCTCGCCTTTTTCTCGTGGTTCCCTACGCAAAACATTTTCCAATCTTAAAAGCTAATTAATTCTTCCAACCCCATGGCTTAACGAATCCGGCCCATAGACAAATGAAGTTTCTTCTTCAATTTTGGAGATTCAATATTAAAAAGATGAAAAGTACTGAAATATAAACTAAAAACAAATTATTAATAGATTGAATTTGCACATTCATAGAGCATGAAATGAAATAACATTTCTTTTATTGCCTTTTCACCTACAAGTGATAGTTCCGCAATAAACCCACAATCCAGCCAAGAATAATTTGAACAGTTAAACTGGTAGAACCATATGAACATCGTGCATAATAAAATAACAATGACAGTTTTTACTTATACATCCCTAAATTCTCTTTGAAAAGATAATTAAGGCTTCTGATCGAGTGGGTGTATTATACAGTAATTTATTTTTAATTTTTTGTCATTTTATGTAATTGTATTTAAGGATATTTAAGTAAAAATTAAATCAAAATATAGGTTTAAAGAGTATTTTTGTGGGTTCAAATAATCCCATCACTCATAATTATATAACATATTTTATATTACTAATATACTCAGAATGTCATTTACCATTGAGGACATTTAATATAAATAAATAAATAATTACTTATAACTATTACTAATATACACATAATGTCATTTATTGTTAAGGACTTAATATAAATAAATAAAAATTACTTTAGACACCCATGTAATGCATTCCTCCATAATATTAATTAAATTCACCACTTTTATGAGAAATCATGATAATTAATCAATTTTTCTTTCAAACCCAATGATTGATATCTGTTTGGTAAAGTTCTGAAAATCATCTCCTCGTGACTAGAAAATATTCGTATTTCATTACTTTATATTTGCTTATTTATTGATTTGATTTTGGAAAAAAAGAATAAAAGTATTTATTACTTTGTTGTCAAGATCCGATGGATATAATTTGCAAGTATGGAGGACATTTATTGTACAATGAACAGAGTTCTCATGGAACAATAGTTAAATTGATATTGAAAGAATATATACGAACTTGTCTTGGGTGTTTTGATGCCATGAGTGAGTGAAGAAAAAAAAAAAGGAAGCTTTGGGTAAATTTGAGATTTTAAAAGTTTATGAAATAACAGTAAATTTTTAAAATTTGATGAATGAGAGTCCCTAAAAAGTGAGTGTTGAGGGTATTTTTAGAGTGTAAATGTCTCACTCTCATAAAAATCATCCAATAGTAAAAAATAAAAAATAAATATACAATTTGGACATATGTATTTGAACTTATTTAAACTTTAGTAATTTTAAATATATTTGGATTTCCTTAAAACAATAAAACTTTTCTCATGGAAGAGTTGGCTAACCTTATATGATCTTAAGGGCAAAACTACCTAGCGGAAGCTAAACACTCAATCTTGACATTTTACTTAGCAGTCCCTATTATTTTTCATAAATAATAAAAATTATAAGTTTAAAAAATTTTACACAATAAATTCCAATTAAAATATAATAATTTTAAAATTCTAAAAAATCTATTTAATATTTTCTTCAACAGTCCCTATTGTTTTCTTTAAATAATAAAAAATATAGGTTTTAATAATTTTATATAATAAGCCCCAACTAAAATATAATAATTTTAAAATTCAAAAATTTTTATTCTTTCTCTACCTCCTTCTCAATTAGTTTGTCCTACTTTAGATCTTAATTTATCCACTATCAAACATATAATTATTCTAAAATATCAAAAAATAGAGAGTCTTCTAACCACATAAATTAGATTAATTTCTTAAACATAAAACCTAAGAAAAATAATACTTACATTCTCTTAAAAGAAATCTTTTGTGTTCGCGTTTTCTTCTTTACCACTGTAATAAAAAAAAAGTTGTATCACACTTTCTATAACAAGATCTAAATAATTAGGACCTATTGAATGCAATTACGGTGAAGTAGGCTTATTTTGCTAAAATTTAATCCTAATGTAGTGTTTGGCTTGAATAAGTAAATTAAGGATAATACAGTTTGGGCCTCCCAATTATCATGTGATAATAATATTTTTTTTACCCTAAGAAGACCTAAGTTTTCTAGACTAAATTTTTATCCTATATCAACAACACAAGATGAAATGGTTATGTTAGAAGAACTAAAAATTAGTTAATTTATTTTTTAAAAAAAGTAATTCTCCCATAATCCATTAATTTAAGTTATTATTCATTCTTTTCAATTTTAAACTTAAGTTTCATTATTTACAATTTTAAATTTAAGTAATATAATAAATATTATACAATTTATTTTTTTACATTGAATAAATAATTGAGATAATATTTGGAAAAATATTATCTTAACTTCATATATGTGAGTATAAGTAATTTTATATAATTTGAAATTTACATATAGAAATTTATTATTTTGAAATATTATTCATAAATTCTAGAAGAAATTTAGGTTACTATCCAAGCATTTATTTATTTTCATTTTAATATTGTCAAAATTTATATAAAACCTTATCCAATCCTGTGTTACACTAAACACAAGATAACATTATTGTAATCCAATAGGTATTTTAAGTAAATGGATGTCGAGGGTATTTTAATAAGTTAAAATAATCCATTCATATATTTAATATTCAATATGTTCATTTACTAAATTACCATTGACCCATATAAAGATAATAAAATATTTTAGCGGATTTATGTGTCAAAGTTTTGAAATCTAAGTTTTTTTTATATTTTTTAGAAAATAAGAGGGATTTCAACGTTAATAACTAGATAACTATATCCTAGCCATTACAATTACTTTTTCAACTCTTGGGTCAAATTTAATGATTGTATACAAAAAGACAAAAAGACAAAAAATAGGGGTATGAAATAACAGTTGCATGCTAGTTGGATCTTGATTCTTAATTATGGTCAGATAATGGGATATGCTTGGACCGAAAAAAAAAAATTATTAGTATTTGAAACTTTACCGAATAAAAATTGATTGTCGCCTAAAACTAGAAAATTTTAATCATCTTAATTGATAATGTGTGTGTGTATTGCCAAATGTCGATAAAGGTTGATTGACTGGTCTAAAGTTCCTCCATGAATTGCTTTGCCAAAGAATTAACACTGTATTTGCATTATTGCTGGTTCAAATCAACGAATAGTTGACTTCATAAATGGCATAGCTCGTGTCCACTAGTACTGCTGTTGGTATATTGACGTCTTTAATCTCTATATATATATATATATACACTACTCGTTTATGTAGGCATAAAGTAGGAATTGGGAAGGTATGGCTTTGGGACAGAGTCTTAAAAATCATACAATTGCATTGAAATTTTGAAAGCTAGCCAAGTGCATGGGACCATAACTCCATCTATAGGACATCATATTTTCCATCAAGCACAATAGCCAAGTTGGTTTTAATGGCTACATGTTATTATTTGCACAACGACTTGCACATCAGAAAAGTTCGAAAGCTTGGACTTGATTCGCTAGAAATTTGCTCACAACCACCCAGAATAAGGATGAGTACCAATTCAGGAACAATCAAGGTCAATGAGCATAATGCCATTAAGTTGAAAAAGACTTAGAGAAGAAATGATTGTAAGTTTATAACCAATAATATCTTTTGAGTATTCCTATAATTAAACTAAACAATTTATTCCAAACACACATCATCTGATTCTTACATAGTTCTTACTTTGCGAAAAAACCATGAAATAGTCTGCCAAAATTAATTCCTGTAAATATTAAAGTAGAAGCACTATATATATATAACTATGTTTGGATGTGGTTTTATGCAGAGCTGCCCCCTACTTTTGACAGAATAAATATGTATGGAGGAAGTTGGCCATTGAAGCTTTGTGCCATGGTCCCCTTTTTGGTTCAAATCAAAACCGAAAGCACCATACACATGTTTGGTTCTCGCTTCTCAAATCATATATCATCAATATATTAATTGATTTCCCCTTTCATCTGAGACCACACCGACCCACTTACTTTTCAGTTTTCATTCCAAATTCTTTCTATCACTTCAACCCTCAATCACATTCCCAATTTGGCTTATGTCCTTGTCATTTTTTGAGCGCTCTCTTTGCCTTCACAGCCTACTAGTGCTAGTGCGCAGAATATACTATAACAAATAGATAATTATTATTTTTACTCTTTTTTTTTTTTTGAAGCAAGACTATTGTACACACACGTACCGCGAACGCACCTATATGGTATATAGAGTGAGGAAGAATCTTGATATTTCTCCGAGATATTTTTCTGTTTAATCAACGTTATGTGTGTCACTGCTTTTAATTTCTTTTTTAATCTCAAATAAACAGGGCGTGCTAAGCGCTTTCAATATGAAGTCTCCCTTGTGGATGTGAAAATTTGATATATATATATATATATACTTGATTCGAAAAACGCTGTGAATTCAGTACATTAAACAATCTTGTTAACAGGGACCAACGGATATCAAAAGATAACCTAATTATAAGAAATATTAAAAAAAATAAAAATAAGCTTCAATGGGAGTGTATATAATATAATTCTTATGATTCTTGATCTCGTCAGTTTCAAGTTTCATAGATCATTTGGTCATTTACGTGAAATAACGATGAGAGTAATCTGATCATTACCCATCACCAAATCATAAAAGTCAATAGATACCTTACTTTGCCTTTGATGTTGCTTCCTTTCTTTTGAGAATTAGTTCTTGAGTTTCACTTCCTTTTGTTCTCATGGAAGACCAAGAAAAAAGAAAAAACAATTATTGCTTAAGAAAATCACGATCAAGCTTCAAACTTAATCTGGACATAATAAAGGGAAGATTAATTCTTTTTATAGCAGACAAAAAGTTAAACGGAAGATTAGTATTCATCGTGCAGTGTATTAAAGTTTGGTGCAAGCTCAACCATTAAAGCAGCCGCAACTTATGTTGCCCTAACTAGCAAGTCTGATAATGATAATTAATATGTTGAAATTGTATTCACACATATATATTATTACAACCGTTCCATGTATGTTTGAATTTAATTATGCTTATCCATTTAATTGTTTATCTTTTGTTTGAGTGATTTTATTTTAATTAGTATTATTTAAAAAAAGGCATAATGCTTTTTATTTATCTATTTTTATTAATTTATTTTTTTAAAATAAAATATAAAGAATTATCATGTTTATATTATCAAGTAGTTTTATAAAACTTAAACTCTTCCTATCTCCCTACGATTAAAACTCTTTAACCTTATAAAAGCAAATAATTTTAGGGTTTTCTTTTATGCAAGTTTGAAAGAAGTTTTGAGGTAATTATCCTTCTCTAATACATGTTTTCTAATCTTATGTGTTTGATGATAAATGCAAGCATTGTTCTCTTTATCATGAATAATCAGCCAGGCATTATGAGGCATGAGTGCTGTGATTTAATTACTATTTTCCCTTTATTTTTGATTCAATTTCTGCACGAAAGTTTATAGAATTAAACTAGACATCCTAAGGTTTTCAATGATATATTTTGTACAAAGAGATTCCAAGTAGTCAATTTGTTGTGAATTTTCGAAGTTGGAACAGTGGTGCTGGAAAATTCCAAATTTCAGCCGCATGTCTGACTTCGCCGATTTTTCTGTCTATCCAAATTATCTCTGAAAAATATGTTGATTTTTCAGTTTAATCCTCATTATGTCTAATTACTGTATGCTTAATTTCATAATTTTTGATTGAGTATAAAAATTATTAAAAATCAGTATGTTGGGCTGCTGCAGTTCCAGAAACTGCTTTCCAGAATTGCGATGGCTGATGGTAAAATTATTTTGGGCTGCTAAAAGGCTTTAGAATGACCTATTAAATTTATATTAGTATAATATTATGAATTCTCTATGACCTAAAGTTTATTTGACTAATTTTTATTGAGTGACCATTAAGTTATGAATTTTTGAATTGCAAAACACAAACCTGAAAGTTTCTTGATAGGTTTGCTAGTCTCTTAATACAAATTTGCTAAAAATAGTTTCACATCTTCAAAAAATTCTAGGAATTTGATATGTTGTTTTGATGTTTCCATTATTGTAAAATCAAGAGATCTAATTTTTACGAGTTTTACTAAATATTTTACAAATTTTCTAATTTAGAGACCTTTGTTTTTTATCACTACTGGACAATGTGGATGTGTGCATGTAAAATTCTTTTTGCATTATGTTTCTGTCTTTTATTATTTTTTTAAAAAAAATTTGCATGAAATGCTACACATGTTTATGATTTCTCTTCTTTGATTTTACAATTTTCCGATATATGATTAGCTTGGTAAAAATCAGCTTGTATAGGATGGTCAAGTTTAGACTAGCTTTGATAGTTTAGTGCCTATGACTAGGCTTAATTATGTTAGATTTATATCAAGGTTAGAATGAGCAATAATATCGATAAGAATGTGTCTTGATGTTTTAGAACGAGAGTGAGCTCGTGGTTGAAGTTACTGTTCTTTTATTTTTGAGGATTGAGGTAAGTAAATTTATGCATAGTACATGTACTTTATTGTTAATTACTTTTGATTCAATGTATGGATTATGTTGAAAAAAAAGAGTATATGAAAATGATTTGTTTAGTCTATTACAATATTTTGTTAAGTAAAATCATTCTTTAAAATTATGTATAACAAAACTTTATTTATTACAAACTTGTTTTATAAATTGTCTTAAAAATGAAAGTCTTAGTTAAATTGTTTTAAGTCAAATAATTTGAATTAATTATCAATTATTTAAATGTAATTTATGGAAGCTTACGAATGATTAAAAGTTTAAGGATAGTTTTAAATATTTGGCTCATTGTCCATAGTGATGTTATGTTATATTAGTTTTAAATGATTTGGCTCATGAGCTAATTATGTTTTATGTGTTTGAAATGCTATTATTATGTCTAAAGGATTTAAATGACTTTATAATATTTTGATTTATTTTTGCTAAATTATGATTTTCAAAGGTAATTTCCCTTATTATCATTATGTATATCTAAGAAACTGAATCAATTATATTTTAATGGTTTTTAGTATCGTACATGAATTTACTTACTGAGTTGACAGCTCACCTCTCGTTACCACATTTTTGCAGTTAGAGTTAGATGATTTGTACTTATGGTCTTAGGAGAAAGAATAAGAGTTTGATTTCTTTTGAGGAATAATGTTACGTTAATAAGCTACAAATATTTAGCTTCCTTTGGGATGATATTTATTTGAAGATGTGTTATTTCAGAACTTATTTTCTTTTGGAGGTTTAGAGCATTTATTATTGGTTATTATTTTGGTGGTTTTAGAAATGAGAATGATGAAATGCAATTTCACTTCAATTTCACCGCAGTATTTTGCAGTGGAATTGGGTTCTTACATATATACACACATATTATCTTCAAGATGCTTCTGTGTCTGCAGCTTTTAGGTTTAGATTTTTCCCAACCGTTGCAAATCAATCATGTGTGTTGAATAATTTAGCGATGCAGATTATCGGAATTATTGTCAACATATACAGCTAGCTAGCCAAGTAACAGTGAGTCCATGTTTATAGAGCAAGTTCAAGTAAAGTACGTCTAGGAGTATAGACTAGTACTTGATCATGGTTTGGTACAAATAACAACTAGCAAACAATAATAATATATTAATAAAAATAGAGATACAAATTTGTATATAAACTATTTATGTACAAACTTGTGACACTAAACTATAGGTCAGATGATTGTCACATGGGTCTCTTATATTAATTACATTAAATTTTATATTTTTATTCAACCAATAATACACATTAGTGTGTACGTTAAAAATATTATAGAAGAATTTGTATGTTTACTATTTATTGTAATACATATATAAGATAAAGTAACTAGCCAATTTAGTTATCATATGATATGCGAATTGATCATTTTGAATTATTGATGTTATTAATAAAATATTCGAAATCTTATTTTAATTGACACATAATATTTAAACGATGTCTAATTATGTATTTATTCTCAAATTTGCAAGAAATTTGAGAGTTTAATTTGTAGAAGTTAAAACCTCATACGAGCAAATCAAGCACTGATTGTTATTAAAAGCATTGGTAGTTTGGTATCCACAATTAAAATAGTGCAGGTTCATTAGTACCTATCTACCTACCTACTCAATTTGTGATTACTGGTTTAAAGTTAATTTTTAGTATTCGTTCTCAAGTAGCTTAGTTGTATCTTCTACATATATGCTCGTCAGATCAATGAAGTTTTTGTCCAAAATGTCATGCCATATACATCTACTTTTACTCATACTCCAAAACAATTATTTTCTCTATGAAACATGAAGCGATGAGTAATGATGATAGGAATAAAGATTTGAAGTAGACTTTGACTTATCATTTGATGTCCATTGATTTGTAAGGAGGGATTATATTCCATTTCATTAGCATTTGTTGCAAAATTCAACCTAACAGATCTTGCCACTTGGAAGAATACTAGCCAGCAGTTTCGTTGATTAATTAACAAAGAAATTTTGACCACTTGGAAGAATACTTGCTGATTTCATGATTTGATAACTTGCGTTAAGGACAAATAACAATAACACTATATTTGATAACTTGCGTTAAGGACAAATAACAATAACACTATAACCAGTAATTAAGCTGCAATATATCAATTCATTTTTAGGCTTATTGATAAAGGAAGATAACCCTGCATACCCTTTCCTTTTTTGAAAAAAATGCATATGGAATAGTGAATCCTCATTCCTCAGAATCAGATACTGCCTCGCGTGGCCTTTTAAGGTCAATATTATTCGTTTTCCTTTTGTATTCAATAATTGCAACACCAAGAAAATGGATTATTGATTGATTGATGATCATCTAAAGGAGACAATTTAATTAGTAAATTAATTATAAGAATAAGTAAACTTTAATATGTGCATTGAATTGACAAACACAATTTATGCTCCGATCCATTTATCTTTTGTTTCTGTTAGGTATGTTTGAACTTTGATGGCCTTTTCAACCGAGCCGCCTGCTCGTCTTTTATATATGGACTTTTGAATTTTAGTTTTCTAAAGCGAATAATATTGTATTATTGAAGGTTTTCTTTTAGCCAATCCATATCCAATGAGGTGAGTAAATTAATGAGGGACGTCCATGAAGATTCTGTTTGGTATTAATTTTCAGGCATAACTTCTTTAGGAAAAAAAATTGTAACTATTAAATAAAAATTGATAGCATATAATAAAAATAAATTTTAAAGAATAATTTTGACCAAAACAAGAGATATTATGAGTTTTTTTATCATACAAGTGTGGGATCAAAATAATTTAACTTTTAAGGACACTATTAAGGGCCCATTTGAAATTGCTTTTAAGAGGTTTAAAAATGATTTTGAAAATTTAAAAGTTAATTTTAGTGTTTAGTAAAAAAAAATCAAAATCATTTTTGTCAAAATCAACCCCTCCTACAGCTGATTTTGAAAAGCAGGGAGGGAGTAACTTTTAGATTCTAATTTTGAGAGTCAATTTTATCCTTTAATACAATTCCATAAATATCCTTAAAATTATTAGCTAAATCCAAAATTATCCTTATTCAAATTGGAAACAAAATAAATATTTTAATACATTTTTATTATAATTCACCAATATAAATTTATTAATATTAATTTGTTGGTCGAACTATTATTAAATTTGTCTCATTATATTATTAATTTAATTATCAATTGTTGTAAGATAAAAAATAAAAAAATAAAAAAATAAAATCAATAGATTATAAATTTTATTTTTAGTAAGAATTATTATAATACACAATTAAAAATATTATATGTACATGTTTTTATATGTATAAGTAAATTTTATCTTATATTATGTATATTTTAGTCATTTATTTTCTCTTAACAATTTAATAGAAAATTTACCAAACGTTTATAATTGCTTTTAAAACTCACAGTAATTTTGAAAATAAAATTTACCTAACACTTAACTGATTCTCTTCACACCTGATTATTTCTACAAAGACAAATAAGATTAATTATTTTAAAAGAATAAAGATTCCCAACCTACTTAAGTATTTACAAAATACTTTAATGCCAGTGACTTTTAAAATATAACTAACCAATCTTAATATTAAATATAACTTAAGTTTGATTTGTATGACTTTATCATTAATATTCTAGAGATAATGTTATTGAAGTATATACATAATTTTAATTTATTAAGTCTCATTATCACAAGTCAGCTTCTAAAAAATTTCATCACTCGTGTAATGGATAAGATGTTCAAGATTTCAATTTTTTTTTTCATTTTCCCATCAATTATTAATAAACGAAGTCTACTGCAAACAACCAGCTAGCAAGTCTCCCACATACTCCCACAATTAGATGATAAATTAATGGAGTAGATTATTGGATTCAATTTGTTTGGTGGATCAACATGAGCACATCCATGAGCCAAACACTTTCCAGGGTTCAAAAGATGAAATCAAGCCATCCAATGGGGCCGAACACTTTCTAGGGTTCGAAAAATAAAACTGAGACACGTACATTTACTTTATGTGATGGATGATTCTGATATTTTCCATAATTTGTGACCCCATACTTTTTAACTTTGTTCGGACTTCGCTTCCTTATCTTTATCACTTTCAACATTTTGGCCCCTTTGTTTCCTAGTCTTGGCCTTGTCCTTGTTTTTCTTTTTTGCCAATTCCCATCCGTCCACTGCGTTGAAACTTGCAACTCTCCATATATGCAATACTTCAATCACAGAATCATACAAAAGAGCTTTCTAAGAAAACAATTTTAACCCTTTTTATTTACCATTTGCCAATATCCCACCTCTCACCCCATTCTAAATTAAACTCCTTGAATTTTTAACATTAATTTCTTGCTCCCATTGCATACCAACCGGGTTATCTTTCAGAAAAAAGAAAAAAAATGATTTTTAACTTGAAATCGAAATTAAAATTGTGGAAATTTCTTTACAGACCCTTCTTTTTAATTCATTTTTGTTTTTTATAACGAACGAATATTGATTATTGTATGGTAACACGCGCACTTTTAAAGGTAAATATTCTTCAGTCCTAACACAAACCACGTGGTAGAGGTTATTCAATGACAATAAACTACATAAGACTAATAACTTTTATTAGTATTTTTGTGTTGATTTCGACAAAATTATCATTACAATTATTGAATACAAATAAATATTCCGACTTTTTGACTTCTCACAAATTGAACAGAGCCACGAATACATCCGGATACAGTTTGACAACAAAACGGGAAACCTGTGCGGGGTCCACGCGTAGAAAAGTTGAAACATTTGACTAGGAGCTAACGAAACAACAGGCAAGCAACGGTACGCAACTCATTCCATAACCATTGACTAGAAACTTCACAATCTGCAATAACAATTCGGTCCTCAGCTTTTTTTCGTTTTACCAAAGAAAGACATAGCTTCGCCATTGTTATAATAGGTCCCTTAATAGTTAATGGTTATATGTTTTTCTTTGTTTCCGAAAGACCCTTATGGCAAATGCCTATTGAAATAACTAAAGCACCCGCCTAATATTGGATCTTGACAGGAGTTAGCATTTCACTTGTATAGTTTCTTTTACTTGTTATACTAAATTTGGCAGACATAGATCTAGTGTATTGATTTATCGTGTTAAAAATTTCAAATATTAACCTATATGACTATTAAACATGTCACTTAATTAATATATTTTTAATGTAATTCTTAAAATTTCACCAGTTTAATATTTTTTGATATAATATAATTATTTGAATTGTTAATTATGTCATAAATAAGTTGTGTTCAATAATTATAAATATAAATAAGTTATGAATCACATAGTTATTAATTAGTAATACAAATATAATATTATTAACCATCATGCCACCTTAGATTAATTAAAACTCATTGATTTGACTACTTATGTCACAAATTACCTCCTCTAATTTTGATGAGTATTCATTTTGATGATTAAATTATTATTATTGAATTAAGAGATTTAGTGATATAAAAAGACTTATAATATCTTTTATTTGAAAAAGCATAAATATACATTATTCAGGGACTTAAACGTTATTACCCCACTCTAGTAATTCACATATGCACGATCACGTGGAAGCCAGGTCTCTCCGTTAACATCGCCGATTAAACTCCTTCCCAAAGCTAAGCTAACGACCTTTCGTAATATCAACATCAGTATTTAAGATTTACAATTTAAATTTTTAATTTTTTTTCTCCTCAATTTTTTCTGCAGTGAAACACTTGGAATGTTTGGGATTCTGGGTTGTTTTTGTTTTTTTTTTCTTTTTTCTCTCTTGTAATTTCTCCGTTTTGATTGCTTAGATACCGTAAATAACATACTTATTTTTCTGGGCAACCAAACAGAGAAATTTTCTTAAAATGAAAGTGCCGAAAAGGCGGTGAAGGTTGAGACGGATAGCTAGGTTCATTGAACCCGGACCGCATTTGGGTTCTTTCCTTTTTCAAGAATAGGTTCGTTTAGTTTTCGAGATTAATGGAAAATATCGAGGCAGCATGACAACCATTAAGTGTGGAGAAGCTAGAAGAAAAGGTGATAACTGATAAAGTGGTTATTTTGGTATTACTTTTTGCGTTCTTTTTGTCTGTTTTCTTTCCCCTTATTTATTTAAACCTACAGGTTTGTTTAAAGGCGCTAAAGTGATTTTTCAGAAGCAAAGACGTTTTTGAGTTTGTGCGGTTGTGTAATCTTGCGTCCACTATCAGTGGCTGTGGTGAGAAGCATATATGAAAGAGGTGAGCTGTTCATTACTTTATTGAATGGCCTTTTTATATTCTATATTAAAAAAAATAGAATTTTTTAACTTAATTATGAAGAGAAATAATCAAGTAATATGCTGATAATGATTTTATCCTGTGACTTGTATGTTGATTAAGTAGAGAGAGAGAGGGGAGGGAGAACCGTGTACAACCCCCCTCCCCGCCCAAAAAATTGTTGATGGAATCATGGGGTGGTGGATTGGGTTTTGTATATTTAATAATAAATAAAAAAAATAGTTTTGTGTATTTAATAATAAAAAAATAAAAATCATGTACTGGCGTCTGGTTGGTTTTAGGTCAAATTGGTTTTTAGGGTTCCAAAAGGCCATCATTGATTCTTAAACTTTTAATTCCTTTGAAGGTATAGCATATTGTTAATTTGTGAATTCATATTTAAAGTTAAATGCTTGGGTGCTGTTTCTTTTAAGGTCGTTTTCAAGTAAAATAGTACCACATTACAAGTAGCTGCGGTAAAGAATTCTATTGTTTTATCGTGTAAAACAAGGCATATATAGTTCAAAGCAACATTGGTAAATAAGCCTTTTCCCACATTATAGACTCGGCACCCTTGCTTTGTGTTAATTGTTTCTTTTTATAACTTGTTGCTTGTCTTACTCTCTGGCTCCTTTCAAGTGAAAGGGCAACTATTATATGGGCTGTAACCATGTGAAAGGCAGTAACTATGTAAGGCAAACTTTTTTTTTTTTGGATAGAACTATGTAAGGCAAACTTAAATAATAAGATCTTGTAATAAGTGAAACAGGATTTGATGTTTGATAGTTACTGCCCAAACTTCTGTGAACAATTTACTTGATTATTAGGCACCAGCAGCACCATCTGAAAAAAAAAAATCCAGGCTTTCAGAGTATTAAATAAGTTAATTGGAAAAAAAAAAGAAGAAATAACACCCGAAAATAAAAAGGGACTGAAAAGGAAAATGTAAGTTGTATGCTTCTAGTTTTTTTTCTTGCTACCACCTGCTCACCTAGGTCAACACCTTCTCAAGCTTCATATTTAACTTAATGAGCGTCACAATTATGCTGGAGATGATCCGTTGATCATCATCTGCTTACATCAAACACTTGGTAAATTGGTATTGAATAATCCTAGCGTCGGTTCATAGCAATATTAAATTTAGTTTCCACTTTGATTTCTATCATGTACATGACAAGTAATAGATCCACATTCATAGCTCATTGCTAGTGTTATTCTCTCTCTCAACTTGAAAAGTTTGACCTCCAGTTCTTTAAGAATTTATTTAAGAGCAAGTCTGGAAAGCTTGTTGCATGTTCAAGAAGGATTTGCATGTCAAGGCTTTAACCCTTTTGCTTCCTCTAGCATCATTCACTTGTCGTGGTTAGCTTCAATCTTCTCGCCTTTCAAAACTTGCTTAACAAAGTTAATCACAAAATATTACTTTAGCAGTTATAGTCATAAGTAAAAACATCCTGTTTTTGAATTTCGGTACTTAGAAGTTAGTTGAGTTGATGGCAAAATAAAGCATGTAAGCGGAAAAAATATAATCTGAGTTGATGGCAAAATAATGCATGTAAGAGGAAAACATATAATCTGATAAAGGATGTTTCTACTCCAGATGCAGCTATTGTTTGCTTGATATGCATGTAATACTGTCAGAGCTTTATTTGCTTCTACTCCAGATGCAACTAAGTTTGCTTGATATGCATGTAATACTGTCCGAGCTTTATTTTAGTTACTTCTGATTTTTGCTGCATTTCAGTCGCAGGTGAATTTATAGTCCTCGCATTCAATGGATCGCTCAACTGAAGAGGCTCAAACAAAAGAGATGGATATCCGAAGCCTGTCATCTTCTCACTGTCACTCGCAGAGCGAGCGATACATTCACAAGGTGGGAGTTCCCCCGAAGCAAAACCTCTTCAAGGAATTTCGAGAAACTCTGAAAGAAACATTCTTTGCTGATGATCCTCTGCGTCCCTTCAAGGATCAATCAAGGTCTCAAAAATTCATCTTAGGCATCCAGACAATATTTCCCATTTTTGAATGGGGGAGAAAATATAATTTGAAAAAATTAAGAGGAGATCTCATAGCTGGGCTGACAATTGCAAGTCTCTGTATTCCTCAGGCAAGTTTACCACATACGTCACATAGATGAATCTCCACATTTTCACATCGAAACAATTCTTATAGTATTACTTTGTTGGATAAACAGGATATTGGATATGCAAAGCTTGCAAACTTGGATCCACAGTATGGACTGTGTAAGTTGTTGCATCACCTCTCAAAATTTGTTACCTGAAAAAGCCTTTTTTTTTTTCCCTTCCTTTTATTTAATGATAACGTGTTTGATATTGTTTTTCACTTTTGCAGACTCCAGCTTTGTTCCACCATTGATTTATGCCTTTATGGGTAGTTCAAGAGATATAGCTATAGGGCCAGTTGCAGTGGTATCTCTTTTGCTGGGAACCATGCTTCAGAATGAGCTTGATCCCAGAAATGAAAAAGCCCAGTATCAGCGGCTTGCTTTCACTGCTACTTTCTTTGCCGGGATTACACAAGTCACCCTTGGGTTTTTCAGGTATTCAGGAACTTATTTCTCTTCATTTCAGAATAAACTGAATTAAAAGACATACGTATAAAATGATTTCGAATCTTTGTGGGTGGTTTGACGGTTTGTGTTATTTATTAGGTTGGGTTTCCTCATTGACTTCCTTTCCCATGCTGCCATAGTTGGTTTTATGGGAGGAGCAGCAGTTACAATTGCCCTCCAACAGCTTAAGGGTTTTCTGGGCATAAAAACAGAAAAGTTCACTAAAAAATCCGATATTATCTCTGTAATGCACTCAGTCGTCGCTTCAGCCCACCACGGAGTAAGTTCTAATTTTATTTTACTACTTTTAAGAATAAAGTTTTCTTGTACTGTTCTTTTAATTGGAAGCGAAACATTCATAAACAAGAACCCCTAGCTCAAAATAAGCTAGCCAAAACAAGTGACTAAATCTTAAATTAACAATGTTTTGCAGTGGAACTGGCAGACTATAGCCATTGGGGCAAGCTTTTTAAGTTTCCTTCTCTTTGCGAAGTTCATTGTAAGAGCCTATACTTTTCATCTCTGGTTAGTGACACTATTCTATTCTTCCAAGCTGTCTCTAAAAACTCCCACATGATTCGGTAAACAGGGAAAGAAGAACAAGAAATTCTTCTGGGTGCCAGCAATTGCTCCATTAATATCTGTCATTCTGTCAACATTTTTTGTATATATAACGCGTGCAGATAAGCAAGGTGTTCAAATTGTAAGAGTCTCCCTTGTAACTCTTTCTAACCAAAAAATTTTGATAGTACTTATTTATTTGCAAATGATGAAAAGTTTTAGATATGAGATGTGATATCAGCATATTCTATAGTATTAACAATAACACTAACTGTTTCATTGATTTATGAAGGTAAAAAACATAAAGAAAGGAATCAATCCCTCATCTGTGAATGAAATACACTTCAGTGGTGATTATCTTCTAAAGGGTTTTAGAATAGGTGTGGTGGCTGGGATGATAGGATTGACGGTAAGCCAAAGTCAGAATCCTTCTGAAAAGAATTTCATAATCAGTTATTGCACCTAATTTTTTTTTATTATTGTGTTGTTGTTGTTTTTATTTTTTGTGAATTTATCAGGAAGCCATAGCAATTGGAAGAACATTTGCTGCCATGAAGGACTATCAACTTGATGGTAACAAAGAAATGGTAGCACTAGGAGCAATGAACGTTGTAGGCTCAATGACTTCCTGCTATGTGGCCACAGGTGGGCAGGAATAATAAATAAAATCACATGAACCTAGATACTTTCCAATTAATATGCAAATGAATTGCACCGTCATTATTGTGGATAGTTTAGTGATTTGTTCACTCATTATTTGCAGGTTCATTTTCTCGATCAGCCGTAAATTACATGGCTGGTTGCAAAACAGCAGTCTCTAACATTGTTATGTCCTGCGTTGTATTTCTAACCTTAGAATTCATAACCCCTCTTTTTAAATACACCCCAAATGCCATTCTGGCTTCCATAATTATAAATGCTGTGATTGGCCTAATCGACATTGGAGCAGCAACTTTATTATGGAAGATTGATAAATTTGATTTTGTTGCATGCATGGGAGCCTTCTTTGGTGTTGTGTTTTCCTCAGTTGAAATAGGCCTCTTAATTGCGGTGAGAACTTGACTATATCAAGTTATGTTTTATGTTAAATGTAAACTATCTCTATATGATATATCATCTAACCTAAGACTGTCATTGTGTTGTGACAGGTCTCCATATCCTTTGCCAAGATTCTCTTACAAGTTACCAGACCTCGGACAGCAATTCTGGGAAAGGTTCCCAGGACAACTGTGTACAGAAACATGCAACAATATCCCGAAGCAACCAAGGTTCCAGGTGTTTTGATCGTGAGAGTTGATTCAGCAATTTACTTTTCAAACTCTAATTACGTTAAGGAGAGGTATAAATTTGATGCCTTAATACTTTTTTCTTTTCTAATACCGACTTTGAATTGCAAGTCATTTGTCTACTGAGACTCAGCCTGTTAATTAAGTCTAGTTATAGCCCCATTTTTTTTATATGTAGATGGACTGGGTCTACTACCACTCTCGGAGAAATATACCCCCATATTCCCTACCAGGGTATATTTGAACCCTTTCCCTCAACATGAGAATGGAGTTGCATGATTAACTCTAGTTTCTTGAAATAAACTTACGGCTATAACTAGGCAATTCTAGACAAAATATTAGCATGTAAGGCCTAAAATTGTTAAGCTTCAAATGTATAGAATAATACGAAAGACTATATTGAATCTAAATTTGGTTACTAAACAAACGGTATGATGGATATAGATGAAATCTAGTGGGAATAGAGTTGGCATCGGTGTTAATCAATGGCTGATATTTGATAAGATGTTGTATTTTAGAACATTGGCAAAATTGGCTAGAGGAGTTTTCCTAATGCTAAAACTTGACATTTTTTTCCCTGTTCTTTGGGTGGGGCAGGATATTGAGATGGTTGGAAGATGAAGAAGAAGAAGTAAAAGCTGCTGCCTATCAACCAAGAATACAGTTTTTAATTGTTGAGATGTCACGTAAGTAATTTTCTACAAGTTTTTATTATTAATTATAAGCTAGACAATTAAATTAGGGCTCTATTTGATATTAAAACGTTCTGACTTCTGTTATTTTTATGGAACAATAATAGAGTGTGTATGGTAAATATAATTTTTAAATAATAATTTTGATAAAAATAATAAAAACCTTATAAATTTTCTATCATATAAGAGTTATATATAATCAATTTAATTTCTAATCTACAGTACAAATAGTTACTAAATATTGCGCTAATGTAACTTTTAAATTGCAGATACCCAATCATAGGCTTGAGCTGCTTTGCTTTTAAATTAATTTCTTGTGATGATTATTTTTTTCTTTTTTTTATTTCCTTTCAGCTGTTACCGATATTGACACCAGTGGCATCCATGCCTTGGAAGGGTTGTACAGGAGTCTCGAGAAGAGAGAGGTTCAGGTAAATACATAAACACATTGCACATCAATATCACCTCCTATGTTACTAACTAAAACCGCTGGTTGTTTCATGCACGTCTATTTCTATTTAAAAAAAAAGAAAAAAAAAAGCTCATGAATCATACTACTGCATAGTTATTGAAATTGGCTTACCAGAAAACTGGCGACGTTGTTGTTGCACAGCTTATCCTGGCAAATCCAGGCCCAGTGGTAATGGACAAGCTTCACGCCTCGAGTTTTACAAGCTTGATCGGCGAGGACAATATCTTCCTCACAGTTGCAGATGCAGTATCATCCTGCGCTCCAAAACTAGTTGAAGAACAACCTTGACGCAAAGAAACTCAAAACAATAATAAGCCTATTTTTTTGAGGGAAATGAGCCAAAGCCACCCATGTGCTACATAATCCACCATTTAACGTATATGGTGGAGGGTCTCAATAATGCGGCTGGGGTTAAGAGGAGTGGTTAGTGTCTGTGACAACTTTTAACTTCACTTCAAGTTACTACGTAAATTCATGGTAGCTTTTGTGCCTAGTAATTTGACAGAAATTCTGTTTTGTAATTAATTAATATGCTTTCTTGGTTTCTTTGTTATTCAAAGCCCCAAAATAAGCTCTCTTTCAAAGGGCTCAGTTCGTGTGTAATTATATCGAAACGCGGCCTCTTTAACAAAGTTGAGTTACATAATAAATATTAGGTGAGGTAAAGACATCAGAAGAAGGCGACAGGAGACCTTGCTTTTTTCAATTGTTGCTGTTTGCTTATGTCAGCAATGAACGTGGATGAGAAGAGGGCTATATCCACTGAAGCTTGATCCGAGTCTTTAATAAAGTTTCTCAATTTCAAAAACATGGCTGCATATAATATTATTCTATTCATGAGATTCGTTTATAGACGTTTTCTCTGATGGGATACGAAATGCTTTACCCGTCTGAAGCCTCCCGTATATGATTGGCTCGCTGCTGAATCACGTGACCATCATGCTACATAGTGGGGAGAAGTGGATATGGCTCAATCAAGGAAAAGTATATTAATTTAAGTAAGAGTAAATATACACAATACCAGCAGACGTTGAGAATGTATTTAACAGTGTTTGATTAATGAAAGGTCTACTCTCATTTAATAAGAAAAAAAAAAGTGAGAATGTATTTAACAGTGTTGTTTGATTAAGGAAAGATCTACTCTCATTTAAAAAAAAAGAAAAAAAGTAAAAGGATAATAATCTATGGGTCCCCCAAATCTTTTAATACAATTTTAAAGATTACATATTTGTCCATTTATATTAAATAGGTCCACAAGTACTTGAAATTCTTGTATTACCCACCTTCTAACTTACATATCATAGGAATCCTGATTGCTGTAGCATATGAGAGTATTGTAGCATTAACAATTGCTCATCAAAAAATGTTTTTGTGATATCCTGCTTGGTTAGAGTGCTTTCATCTTCTTCTAACTGTGAAAGATGATCTGCTACTTGATTCTCAGTGCGTTTTTCTGTCTTTCACCTCCAAGTTAAATTTTTGTAGCAACAGGATCCACCTAATCAACCTTGATTTGGCATCCTTCTTTGAAATCAAATATTTTATAGTCGAGTGATCTGTATAAACAGTCACTTTGGTGCTAACAAAAATTGTTTTGAATTTATCAAATGCAAAAACAACTGCTAGCAACTTTTTTTTGTGGTAGTATAATTGAGTTGTGCATTGGCTAAGGTCTTGCTAACATAATAAATGAAATGAAAAAAATTTCTTTTCCTTTGCCCGAATACTGCTCTAATAGAATGGTCATTGGTGTCACACATCAATTCAAAAGGCATACTCCAATCTGGTGCTATAGCAACTAGTGCTATAGCAACTAGTGCTATAACAAAAGCTTTCTTCAACTTAACAAACACTTTTAAATAATCTTCATCAAAATTGAAAAGTCTGTCAAGTTCTAACAACATGCATAAGGGTTTAGCTATTTTGGAAAAATCTTTAATGAACTTTCTATAGAACCCAGCATGTCCTAGGAAACTCCTAATACCCTTTACTAAAGTAGATGGTGGAAGACACTGTCAAATGATAGTGGTGAATCTATCAAATATGCTACTACCACTCAGTAAATGGCACGCTATATGTAGTAAAAGTCTAAGTACACAAGTATTTTTGTGAACTTAGAAGTTTACAACTTTTAAGTTTAAGGCATATTTAAACTAAACACCTACGTAGTCATATATTTTGATGTTCGCTTTTAAGGCATTGTAGTGTATTATAACTATCAAATTCTACCCATTTCAAAGCGCACATATATGCACTCGTAAACAGACATATAAATATACACCACTTTACATTATTTATTTAAAACTTTTAAGTACTCTGTAATTAAAATTAACACTAACAAGGAATAACTATAAATCGACTTAAAGTGTACTTGGTATTGTTTGTCTTAAAAAATGGGAATAGTTGAAGAGAGTGAGGGGAAAAAAAATAATAACAAATGAGTTTTATTGGTATCCATTTTAGTATTGAAAACTGTTAATATATTCTTAATAATAAAAAATTTGGATAAAATCAGGTTATATTGTTTATTTAAACTTTTTAATTACATTTTGTTTGCTGCTTGTGAAAATGTATTTGACATTTTTTTAATAAATGTAAATTTGATAAAAAAGCTAATAACAAAAAAAAAATTAGTCTAACTAGCTTGTAAAGAATTACAAATTTTTCAAGAAAGTATAATTAAATAGAAAAGAGGTTAGATCAACCTACGTGGAGAATTTTCATGTTACCATGTTAAAGTGATATTACTATATTTAAAAAAACTTAAAAAAGCAATTAAAAGTAAAAAAAAGTAATTGTTCATATAAATTAACAAAAGATAACAATAAAAATTCAGTGCAATTTGAAAAAAAAAATAGAGAGAAATAAGATTTAGGTGCTGGCCCTTACAATATTTAATAGAAGATCGAAAGTAAAAAGTAGGCATGGTACTCAATATATATATTTTTTTTTCTTTTTATGTTTTCTTTGTTTAACTTCAAAGAAAAAGTTGTTCCCATTTTCACACAAAACAAAAATGCTACGGCAAATCAGAACCTACCAAACTAATTTTTTCACCTTTAGTTTTTACAAAATGAAAAATCAAGTGGAGATCCATACCTAACACATTATAAGCACAAAATTATTTACCTATCACAATTTTTACTTTCTCTAAATTCAATTTTCTCTTGCAAACAACATCTTCTACTACTAGAATTTTCTCCTTCACCCCCAAGTTCCTACTTCCACACACCATATGCGTATCCGTCAGCTCTTTTTTCTAACCTCCTCCACTGTCTGTCCCAATCAGGAAGCTCACGCCAACCTGCAATTTAAAAATAACAATTATGTATTGAACAATTAAAAGTGAAAATAAAGAGGTAAATGAAAAACTGATGAATTAGATTAAATAATTTATAACAGATACGAGACGTGAAAACACATGATAATTTTTTAAATAAAAACTAGGGATTAAAGAGATAAGGATTAAGATGAAACAAAAAACCTTTCCGATATATATATATATATTTCATTTGAGGGCAAGAAAATAAACTTTTGGAACTTATTATACGGACAAATCCATGATTATGCCTTGATTAATGAATTATATTCAATCAGAAATTCACAAAAGTTTCTTATTCATCTCTACAACCTAGAAACATGGGAAACAACTACAAAAACCTATTCAAAGGTTAATATACTTACTAAAATTTATAAGTTAAAGAGCAAGATTCATAAAATTGAACTAAAGCAATACTTTGAAGGGCCTACAGTTGGAATTGGATTTCTAGCAAAATTTGAAATATAGTACAACAATGATGCAGCAAATTTACAAAAGAAAATGGAAAATGAGAGACGGGAGAAGGGATATTTGAATTCTTGGCTAGTTCAATGGATGATGTTACTAACATTAGGGTGAGAGACACTGCCATTGAAGAAAAGGTTTTTGGTGGGTCACACAGTTTCTCTAGATTCTCATTCTCGGCCTTATCAAGCGACCTATGCGCACTCGATTTGATAAAATAACGGAGGCCAAGTACCTCTCCTAAGGGGGAAGTTAAATCATAAAATTAAAAGTTTTCAAACTAAAAAATTAGACAAAAAATTAAATTATTATGCCTTCAACATGACGCACTATCTGTTTACCCACAAGTTTTAAAAGCAGCCTCATGTCCTAATACCGACAAAAACAACAACAAAACAAGGTTATACAACTATTAGTACATGCACGATCTGATAAAAGAATCCTAATCAAATGTTAAAATTAAAATATAAAATCACTATTAAATGTCAAGTACGATAGTGAATTTACAAAATTTGGCAATCAAAACAAAAAACTACAGCAAATTAATAATCTAATGGATGATGTTATTAACTTCAGGGTGAGAGACACTGCCAAATGATAATAGGCCAATACCACTCAGTCAATCCCACGCTATATGCAGTAAAAGTCTAAGTACACATGTATTTTTGTGAACTTAGAAGTTTACCACTTCAAAGTTTAAGGAATGTTTAAACTAAACACCTTAAGTAGTCATATACTTGAATATTCACTTCTAAGGCATTGTAATATATTACAACTACCAAACTCTACCCATTTCAAAGTGCACATATACGCACTCATAAGCAGACATATAAACATACAAATTATTGAGATACACCACTATACATTACATATAGTTATAAGAATTATAAATTTTTCAAGAAAGCATAATTAAATAGAAAAGAGATTATATCAAATTACAGGGAGAATTTTAATGTTACCATGCTAAAGTGATATTACTATACTTAAAAAAATAAAATAAAAATAAAAAGCAATTGCAATATAAATTAACAAAACATAACAATAAGGATTCAGTGTAGTTTGAAAAAAAAAAGAGAAATAAGATTTAGATGCTGGCCTCTACAATATTTAATACAAGATCGAAAGTAGAAAGTAGGCACGGTACAACCCAAAAGAACTAAACTTAGGCATTTCAAATATAAAATTTAAAGTAAGAAATATTATTTGTCACGCGTAAAATGTTTTGAACAAATGCCATCATACTAGACTGAACGTGGACAACATAGGGTCTAACACATAATTTACCATACCGTGAATGTTTTAGAGGTAACAGCTTGCCCACTAATGTGTTATATGTCTCATCACCATAGCTGATGATGACCCCTACCATGCACCTTGCGAAGTTAAGGACCTTCACAAACTGTTGCAGAATGTCGGTGCTGCTCCAGAAACCCACATCATACTTATTTATGTTCTTCTAGTTAGAAGGCTTGCCCTTCACAATTGCTTTAGCGCGCCGCAACCAAAATAGAGCCGGAGGTGGTAATGAAAAGAAGACAACAACCGCCATCGGTTTCTGGCCGGTCTCCCTAATGATGTATTCCAACTCCGAATTTAAGACAGCAAGATCCTCAGTTGCTTCCATTCCGGTGAGTAGAGTGATAAATTGTCGAAGATCGAGTCGATTGTCCTTGACTTCACGCTCCATTGATGCATACGATGCATTCAACATAAAAAAAAACCCTCACTCTTTACTTCCAGTGTCGACACATTAAATTGTTGGGATTGTACCACCCTCCGATTCTATTTTGATATTGTAATTCCATATATCTTGAAATGACCTCCCCTCAAGCCTTAAACTGTAATGCTTAAGGCTCTTGGTGACCTGCACCAACCTACCCAAAAAAAAAGATTAAAAAATCAAGCGCATACACAATTATTCATGAAATACCTACAAGACAAAAGAAATTTTCAATATAAGACTTTTTTTAGTCTCTTGTAAATTTTGTACTAAATGTGGTACATATATCATCATTCATAAAATACCTGTTTGATTTCGCTAAAACTTTCCAGAATTAAATTATGATATTGAGGAAAAATATATTAAATTTTCAATCATTCAATAATATTCGTCTGGTGTTATAAAAGATCAAAAATCAAAGTGAAAAAATATCATTTGCAACAGAATAATACACCAACCAGTTTGAATCAGATTAACTCACTTAATAATGCTCTCATAATCAAGATTAGTCTCGTCTTTATGAAACAACGTTGGTGGGTCACACAGTTTCTCTAGGTTCTCATTCTCGGCCTTATCAAGCGGCCTATGCTCACTCGACTTGACAAAATAACGGAGGCCAAGTACCTCCCCTAAGGGGAAGTTAGATCATAAAATTAAAAGTTTTCAAACTAAAAAATAAACAAAAAATTAAATTATTATACCTTCAACATGACGCACTATCTGTTTACCCACAAGTCTTAAAAGCAACCTCATGTCCTAATACTGACAAAAACAACAACAAAACAAGGTTATACAACTACAAATACATGCACGATCCAATATAAGAATCCTAATCAAATGTTAAAATGAAAAATAAAATCACTATTAAATGTCAAGTACGATAGTGAATTTAAAAAATTTGGCAATCGAAACCAAAAACTACAGCAAATTAATAATCTAATGGATGATGTCACTAACTTCAGGGTGAGAGACACTGCCAAATGATAATAAGCCAATACCACTCAGTCAATCCCACGCTATATGCAGTAAAAGTCTAAGTACACATGTATTTTTGTGAACTTAGAAGTTTACCACTTCAAAGTTTAAGAAATGTTTAAACTAAAGACCTTAAGTAGTCATATACTTGAATATTCACTTCTAAGGCATTGGAATGTATTGCAACTACCAAACTCTACCCATTTCAAAGTGCACATATACGCACTCATAAGCAGACATATTAACATACAAATTATTGAGATACACCACTACATATAATTATAAGAATTAAATAGAAAAGAGGTTATATCAAACGACAAGGAGAATTTTAATGTTACCATGTTAAAGTGATATTACTATACTTAAAAAAATTAAAAAAATAAAATAAAATAAAAAGCAATTGCAATATAAATTAACAAAACATAAAAATAAGGATTCAGTGCAGTTTGAAGAAAAAAAACAAAGAGAAATAAGATTTAGATGCTGGCCTCTACAATATTTAATAGAAGATCGAAAGTAAAAAGTAGGCACGGTACAACCCAAAAGAACTAAACTTAGGCATTTCAAATATAAATTTAAAGCAAGAAATATTATTTGTCACGCGTAAAATATTTTGAACAAATGCCATCATACTAGACTGAACGTGGACAACATAGGGTCCAACACATAATTTACCATATCGTGAATGTTTTATAGGTAACAGTTTGCCCACTTGTGTGCTATACGTGTAATCACCATAGCTGATGATGACCCCTACCATGCACCTTGCGAAGTTAAAGGCCTTCACAAAATGTTGCAGAATGTCGGTGCCGCTCTAGAAACCCACATCATATTTCACAAAATGTTGTGAAGGCTTGTCCTTCACAATTGCTTTAGCGCGCCACAACCAAAATAGAGCCAGAGGTGGTAATGAAAGGAAGACAACAACCGCCATCGGTTTCTAGCCAATCTCCTTAATGATGTATTCCAACTCCGAATTTAAGACAGCAAGATCCTTAGTTGCTTCCATTTCGGTGAGCGGAGTGATAAATTGTCGAAGATCGAGTCGATTGTCCTTGACTTCACGCTCCATTAATGCATACGGTGCATTCAACATAAAAAAAACCCCACTCTTTACTTCCAGTGTCAACACATCAAATTAGTGGGATTGTACCACCCTCCGATTCTATTTTGATCTTGTAATTCCATATATCTTGAAATGACCTCTTCTCAAGCCTTGAACTGTAATGCTTAAGGATCTTGGTGACCTGCACCAACCTACCCAAAAAAAAAAAAAAATCAAGCGCATACACAATTATTCATGAAATACCTCTAAAACAAAGAAATTTTCAATGTAAGACTTTTTTTAGTCTCTTATAAATTTTGTACTAAATGTTGTACATATATCATTATTCATAAAATACCTGTTTGATTTCGCTAAAACTTTCCAGAATTAAATTATGATATTGAGGAAAAATATATTAAAATTTTCAATCATTCAATACTATTTGTCTGGTGTTATAAAAGATCAAAAATCAAAGTGAAAAAATGTGATTTTCAACAGAATAATACACCAACCAGTTTGAATCAGATTTACTCACTTAATAATGCTCTCATAATCAAGATTAATCTCTTCTTCATGAAACAACGTTGGTGGGTCACATAGTTTCTCTAGGTTCTCATTTTCGGCCTTATCAAGCGGCCTACGCGCACTTGACTTGACAAAATAACGGAAGCCATGTATCTCTCCTAAGGGGGAAGTTAGATCATAAAATTAAAAGTTTTCAAACTAAAAAATTAAATAAAAAATTAAATTATTATACCTTCAACGTGACGCACTATCTGTTTACCCACAAGTCTTAAAAGCAGCCTCATGTCCTAATGCCGACAAAAACAACAACAAAACAAGGTTATACAACTAATAATATATACATGATCCGATGTAAGAATCTTAATCAAATGTTAAAATGAAAACATAAAATCACTATTAAATGTCAAGTACGATAGTGAATTTATAAAATTTGGCTATCAAAATCAAAAACTACAACAAATTAATAATCTAATGATTGTTGTTATTAATAACAGGGTGTGAGACACTGCCAAATGATAATAGGCCAATATCACTCATTCAATTCCATGCTATATGCAGCAAAAGTCTAAGTATACATGTATTTTTGTGAACTTAGAAGTTTATCACTTTCAAGTTTAAGGCATGTTTAAACTAAACACCTAAGTAGTCATATACTGGAATGTTCCCTTTTAAGGCATTGTAATGTATTGCAACTATCAAACTCTACCCATTTCAAAGTGCAAATATACGCACTCATAAGCAGACATATAAACATACAAATTATTGAGATACACCACTATACATTACATATAGTTATAAGAATTATAAATTTTTCAAGAAAGTGTTATTAAATAGAAAAAATGTTAGATCAAACTACAGGGAGAATTTTAATGTTACCATGCTAAAGTGATATTACTATACTTAAAAAAACTTAAAAAAATAAAATAAAAATAAAAAGCAATTGCAATATAAATTAACAAAACATAACAATAAGGATTCAGTGCAGTTTGAAGAAAAAAATAAAGAGAAATAAGATTTAGATGCTGGCTTCTGCAATATTTAATAGAAGATCGAAAGTAAAAAGCAGGCACGGTACAACCCAAAAGAACTAAACTTAGGCATTTCAAATATAAAATTTAAAGCAAGAAATATTATTTGTCACGCGTAAAATATTTTTAACAAATGCCATTATACTAGACTGAACGTGGACAACATAGGGTCCAACACATAATTTACTATATCATGAATGTTTTAGAGGTAACAGCTTGCCCACTTGTGTGTTATACGTCTCATCACCATAGCTGATGATGACCCCTACCATGCACCTTGCGAAGTTAAGGACCTTCACAAACTGTTGCTGAATGTCGGTGCCGCTCCAGAAACCCACATCATACCTCTTTATGTTTTTTGGTTAGAAGGGTTGTCCTTCACAATCGCTTTAGCGCGCCGCAACCAAAATAAAGCCGGTGGTGGTAATGAAAGGAAGACAACAACTGCCGTTGGTTTCTGGCCGATCTCCCTAATGATGTATTCCAACTCCGAATTTAAGACAGCAAGAACCTCAGTTGCTTCCATTCCGGTGAGCGGAGTGATAAATTGTCGAAGATCGAGTCGATTGTCCTTGACTTCATGCTCTATTCATGCATACGATGCATTCAACATAAAAAAAACCCCACTCTTTACTTCCAGTGTCAACACATCAAATTGGTGGGATTTAACCACCCTCTGCTTCTATTTTGATCTTATAATTCCATATATCTTGAAATGACCTCCCCTCAAGCCTTGAACTGTAATGCTTAAGGCTCTTGGTGACCTGCACCAACCTACCCAAAAAAAAAAAGATTAAAAAATCAAGCACATACACAATTATTCATGAAATACCTACAAGACAAAAGAAATTTTCAATATAAGACTTTTTTTAGTCTCTTGTAAATTTTGTACTAAATGTTGTACATATATCATTATTCATAAAATACCTGTTTGATTTCGCTAAAACTTTCCAGAATTAAATTATGATATTGAGGAAAAATATATTAAAATTTTCAATCATTCAATAATAGTCGTCTGGTGTTATAAATGATCAAAAATCAAAGTGAAAAAATGTCATTTGCAATAAAATAATACACTAACCAATTTGAATCAGATTTACTCACTTAATAATGCTCTCATCATCAAGATTAGTCTCGTCTTCATGAAACAACGTTGGTGGGTCACACAGTTTCTCTATGTTCTCATTCTCGACCTTATCAAGTGGCCTACGCGTACTTGACTTGATAAAATGACGGAAGCAATGTATCTCTCCTAAGGGGGAAGTTAGTTCATAAAATTAAACGTTTTCAAACTAAAAAATTAAATTATTATACCTTCAACGTGACGCACTATCTGTTTACCCGCAAGTCTTAAAAGCAACCTCACGTCGTAATACCGACAAAAACAACAACAAAACAAGGTTATACAACTAATATTATATACATGATCCGATGTAAGAATCCTAATCAAATGTTAAAATAAAAAAATAAAATAATTATTAAATGTCAAGTACGATAGTGAATTTATAAAATTTGGCTATCAAAACCAGAAACTACAACAAATTAATAATCTAATGATTGATGTTATTAACATCAGGGTGTGAGACTCTGTCAAATGATAATAGGCCAATATCACTCATTCAATTCCATGCTATATGCAGCAAAAGTCTAAGTACACATGTATTTTTGTGAACTTAGAAGTTTACCACTTTCAAGTTTAAGGCATGCTTAAACTAAACACCTAAGTAGTCATATATTGGGATATTCCTTTTTAAGGCGTTGTAATGTATTGCAACTACCAAACTCTACCCATTTCAAAGTGCAAATATACACACTCATAAGCAGACATATAAACATACAAATTATTGAGAGACACCACTATACATTACATATAGTTATAAGAATTATAAATTTTTCAAGAAAATATAATTAAATAGAAAAAATGTTATATCAAACTACAGGGAGAATTTTAATGTTGCAATGCTAAAGTGATATTACTATACTTAAAAAAACTTAAAAAATAAAATAAAAATAAAAAGCAATTGCAATGTAAATTAACAAAACATAACAATAAGGATTCAGTGCAGTTTGAAGAAAAAAACAAAGAGAAATAAGATTTAGGTGCTGGCCTCTACAATATATAATAGAAGATCAAAAGTTAAAAGTGGGCATGGTACTCAATATTTTTTTTTCTTTTTTTGTTTTCTTTGTTTAACTTCAAAGAAAAAAAAAATGTTCCTATGTTTACATAAAACAAAAATGCTACGGCAAATCAGAACCTACCAAATAATTTTTTTCACCTTTAGGTTTTGCAAAATAAAAAATCAAGTGGAGATCCACACCTAACACATTATAAGAACAAAATTATTTACCTATCACAATTGTCACTTTCGCTAGATTTAATTTTTTCTTGCAGACAACATCTCCTACTATTAGAATTTTCTCCTTCACCCCTAAGTTCCTACTTCCACACACCATGAGCGTATCTGTCAGCTCTTCTTTCTAAACTAAAATAAAATTATTGTAGTACACATAGCAAATTAATTAATGGTGCGTTTACTTCGTGGAATGAGAATGAGGTGGAATCTGAATGGAGTGGAATGAGAATTGGTCGGGAATAGGAATGGGATAAAATGTGAATGAGATTCCAATGTTTACTTGGCAAAAATAAATGAGAATAAAAGTGTGTTGAAATGCTATTGATGTATTTACTTAGCAAAATAAATAGAAATGAGGAATAAAAATGAGAATCAATTTACCAAAATACCCATAGTATTAAATAATGTAATTTTCATTAACTAGATACATGTATAAATATTGTTATAAAAATGATATTAATTAAAAATAATAAATGTTAATAATGATAATATTAATAAAAATAATAATTACAATAATTAATAATAACTAAAATAATAAAGTTAATAAAATAATAATGACAATAATTAATAAAAATAATAATGACAATAAATAATAATAATAATAATAATAATAATAAATGTTAATAATGATGATGATGATGATGATAATGATTGTAATAATAATCATAACAATAATTAATAATAACTAAAATAATAAATGTTAATAATAATAATAATAATAATAATAAAATAATAACAATAATTAATTATAACTAAAATAATAAAGTTAATAAAAATAATAATAACAATAATTAATAATAACTAAAAAATAAAGTTAATAATTTTTTAATAATAATAATATATGTTAATAATGGTAATATTAATAAAAATAATAATAACAATAATTAATAATAACTAAAATAATGAAGTTAATAAAATTTTTTAATAATAATAATAATGATATTTAAAATAATAAAATTAATTGTGATTTGAACGAGAATAATTTAGGAAATATGAAAAAAATTAGAGGGATATAAAAGTAAATATAGATTTCATTCTCATTTCTTCATTCTCATTCCCAACCCCCCATGGGAGTGAGATTCTCATTCCTTATTCCCAAATTATATGGAATCCACATATTTTATTCTCATTCCCAAATTACATTTTGCCAAGTTAACATGGATTTCAATCTCATTCATTCATTCACATTCTCTAAACCTTTAAGTAAACACACCATAAGATACAACATAGTAGTGAAATAAATTAAATAAAGTTTTATCTCATTACAACAAATTTTGTAAAGATTCTCAAACTAATTGATGGTCTCAATGAACTCAAAATTTATAGGTACAATAAAATTGTATTCAACCTATAAAGTATTTATTATTTCCAAGTATAATGTTTTTCTTACTTTTTTTTAAGAAATTAAATAATAAAGAAAGTTTGAAGAGGGGAGTATAAATGTTAAAATTGAAAGAATAAGAAAATTATTAGAAATTGAAAAATTTATAAATGAAAAGAATGTTCATTTTAAAAAAAGGATATTTTTTTGTATTAAATGAAATATAATTGAAATGTGATTTCAATAAAATTTTGGAAGGTGCTAATAGTCCAACTCTTCCCTACTTATTAATGTCATAAATTAATCTTTCTACTGTCATTAAAGACACCGAGGCAATTAACAGCGTCTTAATATTGGTTTGATCAGTATATATTTAGTTCCCTTCGATTATTAGTTAACTAGGAAATAGAATCATCGACTTGCGCTTTGAAAAAAAAAAAAAAGAATTTAGTATTATTCTTTTTTCTTATTTTGTACTTGATGAAACTGATAAAAAATATAAATTGATTTTTTTAAAAGATGAGGCAGCCTTATAAAATTAATGTTATTTATGAAAGTTAATTATTTTTTTTGTTAACTTTAAAAATATATATTAATGTGTATAGTATAAGTGTACAGACCTTATACCTTTTGTAGTTGTTGATAAGTTCCAAATTATATTCAACTTGCTAATCTGTTAGAACTTTTATATCTTTTTTTTTTCTAACCAGCTCCAACGATTACAATATCACCCACACCACATAAACTTCTGACAACATCTGTAATATTATGAAAAAATAATATAAACATGTTAAAACATAAGGAATAATAATTTCTAATATACGCTTAAATATTAACAAACATTAATAATTAAAAAAATACCTGAGAGGATTGTGTTATCATTCGCACATATATCAATCAAATTCAGAGATATGAATTGGAACCAATTGATCGAAATCTTAACAGTTCCTTCTTCTAACCTCTTAAGCGAAGTTATAACCAAGAAAATAATCTTATACTGATTTGAAAGTGGTTTGTATTTGTTTATAGCTGAAACAACTTTCAAATTCTTGACACTGTACAAAGAACCTTCACTCAACGTGTGCCTAAACCTTGTCACTAAATTTTTCGTAATTGTTGCATGCATTAGATTTTCCTACAAAAAAAATGTTACATTAAGTATAAAACAATTGGGAAAAAAATTAGAGAAAATAATGGGAGAACGAATTTTTTACGCAACATTTTCATCAATAAAAATCATATTCACACTAATAAATTCTCCATTCTTTTTTGTATTAACAGATTCTCACATCCTATAAAGCTTAACCCTTGTCATCCAACTATCTTTATCATTGTGCAACTCATGAAGAAAAGAGTACTCCATAAAGCACACAATACTAAAAATTCAAATAAGTCAAAAAATAAAAACACAATAATATTTCTAAAGAGTATGTTGGTTAAATAAAAAAAAACTCAAACAAAACAAATCTTAAATACTTAATGTTTATAGAGTTTAAAGAAGTCAAAAGATATTAAACAAAAGGTTACATAATTAAATATGGGACTATGGCATTAAAATTAGGCCCTAGTGGCATTGATAAGGGAAGATGAAGAAACCTTCCTTCATATATAGATTAGCTAATGTACTTTAAGCCACTAAAGTTTAGTTGTTGGCTTAATAAAATAAATGAATGTTTCAAGACTTATAATTATTTATTATTAATGGTTATATATTGTTGAATTTAAATAGAAAGAGGAAAAGACTTGTAATCTTTTGTAATCTAATAATTATTTTTTATTTATTTTCTATTTTTAATATTTTGTAATGTAATTATTTTTTAATCTCAACTAATATATTAAATACTAGAGAATATAAAAAGATGAGAAATAATTATATTACAAATCTTAAATACTTAATGTTTATAGAGTTTGAAGAAGTCAAAAGGCACTAAACAAAAGGTTGCATAATTAAATATGAGATTATGATATTACAATTAGGCCCTAATGGCATTGTTGAGGAAAGATGAAGAAATTTTCTTTCCTATATTAATTAATTGATGTATTTTAAGCCACTAAAGTTTAATTGTTGGCATAATAAAATAAATAAATGTTTCAAGACTTATAATTAATTATTATTAATAATAATCTCTCTTCCTATGTTAATTAGTTTATGTATTTTAAGTCACTAAAATTTAATTGCTAGCATAATAAAATAAATGAATATTTTAAAAGACTTATAATTAATTATTATTAATGATTACATATTGTTGGATTTAAATAGAAAGAGAAGAGACATGTATAAAGAATATCCACCAATATTTTAGATATTTTAGATAATAGAGAATATAAAAAGAAAATGAATGGTGATGTCAAATAAATGAATGTTTCAAAAGACTTATAATTAATTATTATTAATGGTTATATATTGTTGGATTTAAATAAAAAGAGGAAGAGACATGTACAAAGAATATCCACTAATATTTTATATATTTTAGATAATAGAGAATATAAAAAGAAGAGAAATGGTAATGTCACATCACTAAAGAGGATGTTGATTAAATAAAAAAAAACCTAAACATAACAAATCTTAGATATTTAGTGTTTAAAGAGTTTGAAGAAGCAAAAAAGCACTAAACAAAAGATTGTATAATTAAATATGAGATTATGACATTAAAATTAGGCACTCATAGCATTGTTGAGGGAAGATGAAAGAACCTCTCTTCCTATATTAATTAGTTGATGTACTTTAAGCCACTAAAGTTTAATTGCTAATATAATAAAATAAATGAATATTTCAAAAGACTTATAATTAATTATTATTAATAGTTACATATTGTTGGATTTAAATAGAAAGAGGAAGAGAGATGTACAAAGAATATCCACTAATATTTTAGATATTTTAAATAATAGAGAATATAAAAAGAAAAAGAATGGTGATGGCACATCACCTCTTGAAGTAATAGCTTTATATATATATATATATATATAGAGAGAGAGAGAGAGAGAGAGAGAGAGAGAGAGATTAGGCAATTTTAAAAGAGAGAGAATAATAAGACTATAAAATTTAAAATCTAAAACTAAAAAAAGTGAAAAAATGAAAATTTAACACTCGAAAAGAGTGACAAAGCCAAATAAAATTGGGTTTTTTATTTAAATATCCCCTTTTGTTTTTAAATACCAAATCTATACCTCATTACATATACGTATGCCTCGTGAAAGTAAAAGTTAAAAATAATCTAAAAAAATAATCTATTTATATTTTCTTCCTCTCTCATGACTTCTACATAATAACATAACCAAAGTCGAGTATACTCGACTTTTTACCTAACTTAATTAAAAGGAAATTTTTCATTTCAATTTAAGTCGAGTATTCTCAACCAGTTATCGAATTTTTAAAAAAAAAATCGAAAATATTTACTGAATGAATGTTGGGTAAGGTTAAATTAAGGTAGAATATTCTCAATTTAATTAAAAAAGTCGAGAAAATTGAAGTCGAGTGTTCTCGACTATTTATCTAATTAACATAAAAAAGTTAAAAATTTATACTGGTTGAAGTCTGAGTATTCTTTACTATTTAACCAACTTTAAGGATTTAGGTTCAGTTTTACGAGAATTTAGTTACGTTTATTTTGGTATTTTTTCTAATTTTAAAAAATAAATGTGTAACATTTAAGTGTTATAATTTGAAGCATATACTGTGTGCTTCGGAGGAAATGGGTATATCCCACGCAATTCTCCCTCATGGCTTTACTCCCATCAGTCCGTTCAGTGATCACCCACCACCTCCACCACAGACCTCCACCGCCGCCGCCACTGCTCTTAATAGCTTCACTTCTCTTTCACAAACCGAAACTTCGAAAAACCACTTGCAAAAATTTCTCATTTTCCTTCTCTTCCTCTTCTAAACTCAAAACCCTTAACCACCTTGCCACCCCAAAAGGTAAATAACCCAAAACAAAGAAACCCATTTAATAAATTTTACTTCTTTTAACTCCGTTTAACATGACTCTTGCTTTTCTTTTCTTTTCTTTTTCATTTTTCTTTGGTGAAGATAACACGCTGGTTTTCAAAAAAGACGAGCGATTGGTTGTTGCTAATGGTGAGAGTGAAGAAAAGGCTGGAGCTTTTAGGACTATTGCAGCTATTGTGACTTCCATAGGTGGTCCGCCCGGCGCTGTGGGGATTGTACGATTGTCGGGCCCCATGGCTGTGGATATTGTTGGGCGAGTGTTTAGACCCGTGAAGAAAAAGAAGAAGAGTTCGGGTTCTGGTTCGTGGCGGCCCACTAGCCATGTTGTTGAGTACGGTGTCGTTTTGGATCGTCACGGGGATGTTGTCGATGAGGTATCAAATGTTTGAGGTTGTGGTTGTTTTTGAACCTTGTGAACTGGTGCATTTGAATATATTATGCTATGAATTTAATGAGATGGGTTTTCGTTTCTATTTTTTAACTTAATAAGTTATATAATATATATTGAATTTGTGAATTTGTCTTTTCTAAATCTTATGGTAGAATTGCTGCTAATGAGTATGCTTAATTGTAACTGTATTTCTAGATTATTCACCTATGAAACAGTTTACTGTCTTCTTAGGTCAGTTATGATTCTGGATGTTAGATATATGACAAGTGCTTAGCCACTTATTTGCAGATGGGATGGGTAATTTGCTTTTGGAAATATGAGTTGCTTGAGTTTTGAACTCAGTTCTGTTCCTGTGCTTCCTGTTGGGGTGGAAACAAATGTGCTTAGTGGGTAACATACTTTGTTCTTGACTGTATTAGGTTTTAGCTGTTCCCATGTTGGCCCCAAGATCTTACACCCGTGAAGATGTGGTTGAGCTTCAATGTCATGGTAGTGAAGTGTGTCTGCGCCGTGTGTTAAGAGCTTGTTTAGAAGCTGGGGCGACCCTTGCTCAACCAGGTTTGCTGCTTACTAGTTTTTTTCCACCTTCATTTGAATGATCATAAAACACTTATATACTTTTCTGGTAGTCGCATTTTTCCTGTTCAAAGAGTATAATGTTGGTGCTGTTGCAAAATGTGCATACGGTTGATACACATTTTTTCTTTTTCAGGCGAATTCACTCTCCGTGCCTTTCTCAATGGCCGCTTAGACCTATCTCAAGCTGAAAATGTTGAAAAGTTAATTTCAGCAAAGTCTGTGGCTGCTGCAGATGCAGCTTTGGCAGGAATTCAGGCATGTTTCCTTTTCAGTGTTATTGTCACTTGCTATTATGCTCAGTTTTGACATACTGCTGTGTATTAGTCAATAACTGCGAAATAAGTAAAGAACTTTCCCCACACCATCGTAAGTCTTTGTTAATTAAGAGCCCAAAACAATCTTTTTTCTTTGACAGGGGGGCTTCTCTTCTTTGGTCAAGTCAGTGAGAGCAAAGTGCATCGAGTTGCTTACTGAGATTGAGGCCCGTTTAGATTTTGATGATGAGATGCCTCCTCTCAATTTAAATCTGGTCATGGATAAAATACATGCAATGTCACAAGATGTGGAAAATGCACTGGAGACTGCCAATTATGACAAACTTCTGCAATCTGGATTACAGGTTTGATCTCTTAGAAAATTTCTGACTACTTTCTTCAAGGTTTAAAGGATGTGACTTCTTACTCTGTTATTTTGTGTTAAAAGAAGTTGAGCTATTATGACAGCCCATTATCTCCTGCTCTGGCAGGCCTGTTTAATATTTTGCCTTGTGATTAAATTGTCCTTTCTGAGTAGTAGCTTGTAGTGTCAAATTTTTGCTTGCAATAGTCTTGGAGTATGACCAGCATAGAGATTTTTTCCAATTAAGATTAAATTTCATATTATTCAAAGCTCTTGTTTCCTGTATCTTCTATTTTACTTTATTCTAGAGAATGAAATGGCTTGCATGTTTTCTTTGATATCTTTATTTCTGTTTTTTCCCCCCAAAATAAACGCAGATAGCAATTGTCGGGCGACCAAATGTTGGGAAGTCTAGCCTTCTTAATGCTTGGAGCAAAGTATGTTGCATTAAGTCTTTTCCTTTCCTCTTTGTAGGGTATTTTTACTTAATTTTTTGTTTAATTTTCTGTTCAGTGTTTAAAGTCTAGCAAGTAAATGGATTTTAATGATAGTAATTTCAATAGATTAATATGAGTACTAGTCTCTATAGCACTCCTTTTTTGCCCCCTTTTTTCCCAGCGAAGGCGGAAACAAGACTAGGAGTTTGATAAATTTCAAAACGGATGAAATGTATAATTTTATGCAGAGTAGAAGTGGTCTATAATTTTTTTTTTTGGTTTTTGTTTTTACTTGTTTTAGAATGCTTGTAGCCATAATGAAACTATGTTTTATTTTTAGCGTGTAGAGTGAGAGAGCAATAGTTACAGAAATTGCCGGCACTACTCGAGATGTCGTTGAAGCCAGTGTAACAGTGTGTGGTGTACCTGTGACACTTCTTGATACAGCAGGCATTAGAGAAACTGATGATATTGTGGAGAAGCTTGGTAAGTGACCTCTTTTATTGACCATGATTTTGCAGCCCCCTCGAGCTGATTACCATGGAAGAAGAGAAACAAAATTAGCTTTCGAATCATGATTGCCAAAAATGTTCGAGTATTGAAGTTGGCCTTTTAATATCTATCTCTTGCTTATTTATGTGGTTTTGACATCCATTCATGTGGACGTCACAGAGGGTGTTTTTCCTGTTAGGTGGGAAACAACTAATGGAAACTAATGAAAGAGGGAATCTCAACATGATTGAAACTAGTAGTCAATGGATTGTGTTTATTTACAGTCAAAAGTTCATGTGTTGCTCGATGATTTTGGATTTTCTTTGCTTTCCTGGACTTCTGTGACTATAATTTTCCATTCAGGTGTGGAGAGATCTGAAGCAGTAGCTTTGGGTGCGGATGTCATTATCATTACAGTGAGTGCAGTTGATGGATGGACTTCAGAAGATAGCGAACTTCTTAATAGAATTCAATCTAATAAGGCATGATGCTACCCAGTACTCTCAATGTTATATATCAAGTTGCTATATTGGTCATTGTGGTCAATACATTAGAATCATGCTGTGCATCAATTTCTACTTTAGAAAAAAAAAGTACTAGCTTTCTGGAGTCCATACTTAAAGGTTTTTCTTGGAATTGCAGAAATTGACTGAATCTTTGACCCCAATGATTCTTGTAATCAACAAGATAGACCGCGCTCCATTAGCTAGCAATGAATGGAATAAAGTCGGTAATTCTTTCAATGAGCATGTTTTTACCTGTGCTGTCACTGGTCAAGGAATACAAGATTTGGAGAAAGCAATCATGGAGATTGTGGGTCTCAACCAGATTCCTGCAGGAGGACGCAGATGGGCTGTAAACCAGGTCAGCCACCTGTATATGTGAATTCATTGTTTCCCCCTTTAAATGATTTTGTTGCCTGTATCTGTATGCTGCAATTCCATGCTTCAGCTATGTTATTCCTAATACCTTAATTTGGGGGTTTAAAAAGTTGAGTCTATGAGTCTGCTGAGTTGCGAATGCTAATGCTGAAATCCAAACTTTTTCCTACATTAATTTTAATGTTCAGCACTAATGAGGTCGGCTCAGTTTGACTTGAATCACAATCTGATGATGATTCTGATTGTTTTGTTTTGCTAAAATGATGCAGAGACAATGCGAACAGCTTATGAGGACCAAGGAGGCTCTCGTAAGGTTGAAATCATCAATAGAGGAGGAACTGCCTCTAGATTTTTGGACTATTGATTTGAGGGATGCAGCTTTGGCTCTTGGACAGATAAGTGGGGAAGACATATCTGAAGAGGTTCTGTCCAACATTTTTGGCAAGTTCTGTATTGGTAAATAGGCAGTATTGGTTATGTTATAGTTTATTAAAGCAAGAGATTTTGTTTATTTTCCCTCAAAAACTTTCCGAGGTTAATTAAAACAGCAAGCTTTTTGCTTTTTAGTTGGGCAGATAAGTATTAGTTGCATGGCGTAGGATATGTTTGTAAATTGAGAAGGTTGGACTTCTAATAGCTAAAGTGATTGGAAGACACCGACTTTTACCAAGTCTTACTGCGCCTTAATTCCAAATTTAACCAATGTATAAAAACAAAACTGTCAATGTGGACTGTAGAGCGGCAATAGTCTTACATTCAATCGGCAGTGGTCTTGGGACGGCAGTGTATAGTAGTTAGATCGTAGACAAAAGGATGTTGGAGACAACGGGACGGCTTAAACCAACTGATGAAGACAAAACCCCAAAGTACGAACTCACGACAATGCTTTATATAAACTAATGGTTTAAAAAAAAAGTATCTGTGAATTTATTTATTTTTTTTTCTGTTCCTGTAAGGCAAAATGTGTTTCGATGCCAAGAGGGAGCTGACTAAGGAGGAGTTGAAGGAGATTGAAAAAAAGAAGAAAGCAAAGCTAAAGGAGAAAGAGAGGATTGAGAAGGATAAAAGGAAAAGAGAGGAAAATGAGAGGAGAAAAGAAGAAGAGAAGGTGGAGGAGAAGAAGAAACAAGAAGAGTTGAAAAGAAAGGAAAGGGAAAAGAAAGAGAAGCTCAAGATCAAGACGAAACACAGGAAGTGATCAAGACATCGAAATGAAACTTGATTGCTCTTTTTAAATCTCTTGTTTTCTTTCATTCTCTCTGTTTCTTTTTCCATTTTAGCGGAGTATTTTATTTATGCATTGAAGTCCGCAAGCAAGTATTTATTCTTTGAGGTTGTATTTTGCACGACGCAAAGGTATATATAATTTATTCCACGTAGTTTTGTGACTTTTAATTTATAATCACTATGAAATCAAATCAACTGTCAAATGGGTAGATGAGTACAATAACAAGCAAGTTTAATTTGAACTTATTTATTTGAATGAGCTGTACCAAAAATTTGTGTGGGACCAAAGTGTAATCACCTGTGCGTCCCGAGTAATTTTGATATTAAAAGTCAGGAGCCCAATCCCATGGCAAAATCCACTGTTTAACCATATAATTACTACAGTTTCACACTCATAAGTTTTTCTCTCATCATACTGCTACGATGGACGATGTCGCCTTGGATACAAAGACAAGGCATTTAGCTTTGTATTTCTTCCATGCCCTATTCGCGGATAGCGATGGTACGAGTATGAGAAGGCGATGGTGTCGGGGGAGAGTAGACAGTAGAAAAATAATGCAATTTTATGTTATCAAAGGACGGCATCGGTTTGGAGAGAAAGCAATGTGGCTTTTCCAAGTTCTGTCTCCCTGGTAGTAAGTAATGCCTTGCGATAGATAATAGGTATTTCATGAATTTCCATAAATTGGTGGAATTATTAATATTTCTTTGAGATTTATTATAAAAATACAGAATAAGTATGTGTTCCTCAAATGACATAGAATTTACACCTCCTAGCTTCCTTGATAGGCACGGCTGGTCCCAAGGACTCCATCAGATGTGATCAAGACAATCTACACTGATGGAGTTACCAAGAAACAATTTCGATTTTAGCAGCAAGAGCACTAGCGTGATGGGGGACTGTAATCCAGTACATAGCTACCTTACCTGAGAGCCTTAGAAATTTCACCAATTAATTGCTCTCGACATGACGGGTCCACCTGCATTGGATTCAAATAATTACTTCTAGACTTCCTGGAGAAAAAAAGGAGAATGCTGCTATTGCACGAAATGATTATTGGATGCTCTACTTTTACCTTGCTTAGAAGTGTGGCAAGACCCTGGGGTAGAGCTTGTAAATCTGATGTTGAGTTTCCAATGTTTGTCAATTGAAGCAACACCTTCTGGACTCGCAACTCTTGTACCTTTTTCTCATAATTTCTGGAATCGTCCTTCCATGTAAAGAAAGTTTCATCATCTAACCAAGCGCCCTCTTTGCCTCTAGCAATTTCAGAATCCAAAAACCATTGCTTGATCATTTCTATGGCAGATTTATGCGATAGATAATCACCGGCAGCCGCTGTCAAAGTCTTGACTAGAGAACTCTCGGCAACCCTCCTACGCAATCTTCTGCAGAAGAAAGAGCGAGATTTATCCCAGTCCACAACTTCTTTGATCACCCCTTTTGCAGCCATCCTCAGAGAAGTATCATGAAGTTCAGCAAATTTGGTGGCTACCTGCGTGTATATTGGCAAAAGTTGCTTCTCACGCGCTTTTATCTGCTGCTGCAAAGATTCCACCATTGCCAGGGTCCTGTTGTTCTTGGCTTCCTGAAGATTAGCCCTCAGATCGATAAGCTTTTGGTCGAGCCTACCCATGCACTCCAGAAGCTCCTTGGTCCTAAACTTAATCTCAATCATCCCTTCTGGCTCAAGGACATTACCTTTGGCTGTTCGATCAGCATACATTTCAATATGGTCTGAGTTGATTCGACTGTCCACAACCACCCATGCCCCACCACGAAGCTCAGCCATCATAGGGATGTAGACAAAAACAGGTTGTTTGTATGTTCTAAGGTTTTCAACAATGGTTGATCCAGCCTGAAGGATCCCTTCAAAAAGATCCCTTTGCCCACCTGAAAAGCCCCTCCAGTTAGCAAGAATAAAAAGTGGTAGTTCCTCTCTATTGAAATCCATCAATGCTTGGGCTGTTTTGGTTGCAGAATCAGGAAACCACACTTGTCCAGCTTGAGGAACTACCCTTTCATGGGAATCAAGCTGCCCAGGGTCAGCAGGTATTACCTGCATTACTGTCTGTGTTTCAACAGCAACTATTCCTACAGGAATTCCTCCAAGCCTTGCCCTTCCTGTGACAACCGTCCTCGCCCATCCTTCTAACGTTTCAACAAAGCTATTCCTGTCAAAAATACCACCAATCCACTTCCCATTATTATCCAAAGAACCGCAGATAGCAGCACGAGGATCACAAGAGTTCTCTGGTAAGTACTCAACAGGCCTGTCTGGAGGATCTAAGGGACTTATGATTGGAAGTGCACCACCAACATGAGGAGGAACATAGCTCAACCACTTCAAAATAGCTGAAATACCTTCAAGATCATCTGAAACAGTCAGATGAACAACCCCATTAGTTGCCATAATTTTAGGTCCTCCAAGTTGCATGTGGGAGCTGTAAACCTCCCGACCAAGAAGTTTATTTAATGCCGAGAAACCAGTTAGAATTATGGGCTGGTCAAGTCTCTGTATGCATCTCATACCAAGCCGAGCAAGATAGGCACCTATTCCTACAGTTCTTCCTGTCACATATGTCAAGGTAAAGGTTTCCTTGTATGCCCTGGAATATGCACCAGCAATGGCCCCACTTCCAGTTAAGTTCTCAACGCCCAGTCCATCCTCCTTTCCAACAATGCTATCTACAACCCACCTGGTTTCTTCACTCTCCAGCTTCATTTCATGAGCTATAACAGATGATCCAATCCGAGCATAATCTTCAGGAGTTAAATATACATAATTAAGACCACGATCAGGATTTAGTTCATCTGTCCAACCAATCTTAAAGCAGGCTTTGACTTCTTCAGCTACCCCAATACGGGCACCAGAATTTGCCGCCAGATAGATTAAAGGCAGTTTCTTTGCACAAGCAAGATCAGTCACTGCAAGAAAGAATGCATCCTCCCTTGGGCCAAAAGATCCAGCCTTAAAAGTCACGTCATTTGCTACAATCAATATTGTCCTTCCAGATGGGAACTCAGGAGTAAACATTTCCATACACCAGGCCACCATGCCAATATTATTAAGCCCAGGCGAACGCTCAACCAAGACAAGGGGAGTACCCCATGTACCACTATCATCAGCAAATTTGAGTTCCATAACTTTGAGAAGAGCCTTATCCTTTGGTCTTATATTTGGGAACTGGGATGCCCATGACTGTTCCAAGGCTGTTTCAAATGCCTGCAAGTAACATTTCTTGCATGAACATGATTTGCAGTGGCTAATGGAAAGATTAAAAAAGAAAAAAAAATAAAAAAAGATCTGATATTGCAGCAAGTAGATGCCAGAGTGCTCACCAGAGGAAAATCATAGCAGTAAGTAGTATTGTTTCTCCTGGCAAGAAGTCGTTTCTGATCAAGAACTCCCAAAGACTGATACTGAGCATTAACTTCTACACCATGCAGCGGACCCCGCACAGCAACTGAATGATAGACTACAGTGTGTTTACTGGTATCTTCTAACTCTCGATATATCTGGATGTTATGTTAACCAGTACGTAAATAAAATTTCCAACACATTAATCAACTTTTTTCAACTAACAAGTATAGCTTCCAATAAAGTAAATATTACGCATCATGTAGGCTTAGTAACTAGAAGTCCTAACTAGTCATGCCATCTCAGGAGCTATTTTTTAATGAAGGAGAGTATGCTCATTTTGTAATTTTCTCCAACCTATATATCAGATTTCTCCTGCATGCATTTTATTCATTCATAAGAACCAAGCAAAGGATGTTAATTTGAGTAAAATGTTCTCCAAGAGAGGATTAGGACCATATTGGGAAGCATGGAACTGTATGTCTATGAAACACCTATGTGGCAAAAAGTGAGAGCTGAGGTCCAATGACACTACTGAAGAAAAGTAATAGGGATCGGAATTAATTTGTGTCGGAGATCTCTGGCAGAATAGTATAAAAGTCTCAAATATGCAAACTGAGGCATGGAAAGTATTCTCTACTTAAATAGAAACCAAAAATAACTTTATATTGCAAAACATGAGGCTTACTGATAAGATAATGGATGATAGTCAGCAAGACCTGAATAGTTCTAACCGGAAAAGAGTTTAGGTTGAAGATCTTTATTTAAGCACACTTACATGCACTGCACAGGTGTGACCAGTTACATTTGTTACAACCACCCTCCAGGCACCATTTGCCTGTCCGGAAGATGCCATCCAAAGCTTCACTTCCCACTCACAAACACCTAATTTATGCATTCTCACACCAACAGTTGCATGTATTTCACGAGCCAGCTCTTCCAAGAGTGCCTCAATAGCAGTTTCCTCTTGCCCAGCATCCACATCAACTCTCCTATAAGCAACAAACCCAATGTAAGCTGCCATTTAAGAAATTTTAAAAAAAGTCCATAAGAAATAAAAGAAGAACAGAAAATGGGTTACTTGGGGTAAGGCACAAGATCGTTGATTTGCTGTTCACGTAAAATACAAAGATACATCTGAGCATGGTCAGATTTGACTGAAGCATTGTGCACATTAAGTTCTAACTCCTCCATAGCAGCCATTAAGGACCTTAAAACACCCCTTGAAGTAAATGACATAGTCCAGTGAGCACGGTTTGTTCCCATATCAGACACTGGATAAGACATGAATCCTTCATTTGATGTGGGTTGCCTGACAAGGGTCCTGAGGAACATCCTCCGAATTGGTAGTGGCTTGTCTACAACTGTATATAGATGCCACTGTCGATCTCGGGACAGAGTATACTGTATATTATCGTATCCTTTAAGCTTGTCCTGGATCAAAACAAATGTCAAGAAATGTCAGCTCGTGGGTACATAATTAATTTCTTCTTTACTCTTTCCTAGGTGGAATTGAAAGAAACAGGTTTGTAAACAACAAACCAGTTCAAGGTAGATGGATAAAGGAGGTTCCAGATGACGCAATAGAGGCTCCTCCTCATAATAAAACTTTTCTGGCGACCAATGAAAGGAGTGCCTCATAGGAGCACGCCCTTCATCTCTTTGTATGATACAGCTAATCACCCCAACGCCTGCAGAGTGTAAACCAAAGCCTACTTCTTGATCTTTAAGTATTTTGGCCAACTTGTTTATTCTCTCTTGAGCCTGATCCTCATCCCCACTGCAAAGAACCAAAGAACAATGCTTGTAAGGAAAGGGACATGATTACCATCAGAGTTCCTGTTCCCTAAATTTGACATTTAGAGAGTTACTTAATTTGGCTTGTCTTTTGCGGTGAAGTAAGGCAATTTAATATCTTTTACTTTGTATCAGATATAAACCAAATTCAACATACAGTATGTTTCTACACAACTTATAGATTGCAAAATGTCATCCTAGGTACAGAAAAGTTCAGTAATTTGTCACTGAAGATTAACGCAAGTGAGAAGGCAGGAACATGTCATATACCTATCCTGAAGTAAACTCATCTGATTGTTCATGCCCACCAATGCAATATGCATCATATTTCCATGGCTAGCTGTTTTTGCAGATCCTTTCGAAATCGAATCATTTCGGCTATGAGTGGTTTCTCTTAATGCAGCACTAAGAATATCTGGGAAAGATTGAAGAGATTTGATTATAACCATGGCTCCCCATTTCCTCTCACTATGTTTTTCAACCAATGGTTGCTCAGCAGTTTGATCTTCAGGCCCATTCTTTCTCTCAATATGCTCCTCCAAGAACTCCCATGATGCAATAAGACCACATCTGTGCCACTGCATCCTGACACTTCCCTTTACTAGGTAGGGCTGACGACAAAAATAAATAGGTTAAAGGGACTAAACCTCCAAAAATTGGAATTATGAAAGACTTATTATGGTTTCAGCTGGAATACCTGGTAAAGCCTACGAACATATGTCTCCACAACCCGCCTTTGAAGGGTGTGATCACTATGATCAAAGAGACCTACAAGTGCATCTTCAACTGCTAAAGGAGCACTCACAAGATCCTCCATTCGTTCATCAATGGCACTTTTCCTCTTGGGAGTATCCATACTTTCCCCATCCTCAGTAAACATCTCTAATTCAGAAAGGCTTCTCGCAATGCTGGATCGAAGTTCACTCAGTTTGGTTTGCTCCAATAATTGACTAGCCTTTAGTGCCAACTGCATAAGCATGTTGAAATCAAGATGTTGTTTAGAATCTCAAAAAGTGACAATAAGTTGAGCAAGGAAAACCTAATCTCCACAAAAGACATGAGGAATAGATAAACATAAAAAGAGATTAAAATCTTCACCACGACAGTTTCATGTGGCACTTAGAAAGAGAGTTAATGAAGAATAATAAAGAAAATTAAGAGGAAAACCAATTCTGATCAACCAAGTTAAATTGAATCATTCAGGGCAATTGCCAACCTCAGAATAATTTGTATGATTGAGTGCAGAAAACCGTATAAGTTTATCCCTGTATGCAGCAGGATTTGGGTACACCAGTTGTTCCATCAGTCGTAGGATCAGTTTATTTTTACGTTTGACACCCTGCAAGCCAATAAACGCATGTTATTCTTGTGCAAAATAAATTGTGCGGAAAAAAAAAGTACCGGAAGAATGCCTGTCAATAAGCTTTCCATAAAATTCTATACCTGATGTGAAAGCACAATGTCCACAACCTTCAACAGATCTTTCTTATATTGTAGTCGAAGACGTTCAATGACATCAGCCTAGAGAATAAATAAGATTATAAAGAGTACAAGGACCAACCAACAAGATAATACACAATTTAATTAAAGGTCTAAAAAAAAGAACCTGTAAAATATTCAACACAGAACAATGACACTATAATCATTCTAAACATATATCCATCAGCCATGAATGGATTTTTAAAGCCTACGAGGTAAAATCAATGGAACCACTAAAACAGGCGTTTCTCCCACTTGGAAAGCAGAGACCAGCGTTGGTCAGAAATATCTAGGTAGAACAAATTTTAGAAAGACGAAGAACTAAAGTAGAGCACGTAACTCTAAGCTAGAACAACATTAATATATCCATCATAGTTTAACAGAAATCCTGATTCTGTCAGGGAATCAACAAAAGGGGTGTTGGCAATCCAAATAATCAAGACAAGATATCTCATTCACATGAAAACATCATTTACCAACTTGCAATTGGTAGAAATAAAATTACCTGGATCTGATCACTGAATAATTCTTCAACTGACAGATACTCTTCAAAAAGAGACTGAACAATTACACGGGCATGACTCTCTCTTCCACCCTCATAAGACTTAACAAGACTCATCAAAGGCTCAATAAGCCTTTCTTGGGATCCTCTTTCTTTGTCGGTACAGGACGACAGATGTGCCTGCAGCAAAAGCACATACCCTGACTGTATTAAAGCTCTAGACAGATGGTCTAGAAAATGAAGAATGACAGACAAAGACCTCACCTCAAGAACACCTCTCAGCAGTTTGGCAGGGAAGTCAACATTCTGGGAACTTGAAATTCTCTCGAACTGCTTAAATTTTGATTCCAGCTGATAAAATTGAACAGGTCAACGAATTAGATGAACATAGGAGCCTAAAGCCACTACTTGAGCAAAAATAAGGGTTCAAATACTAAGTTAGATATTCACCTCATTTTTAAGATCTTTGGGAAGGCGGGTTGACAAAACAGCCATGCACTCTTGCCATTGAAGGAAAGGGAGTTCAGGACTATCAAGACAGTTAAGCAAGTTTTGCACCACCTAAAATAGATGCCAAATATGTGAGAAGACAAATCATTTTTTTTTTAATTACAAGTATTTATTAAAAATAACCCACTGTGGCAATCAGTTAACCTATATTTGCAAGTCAAAAAGACGAAAACTCAGTAAATCACAGACACAACAGAATTACTGTAGTATTCTTTAATTCTCCAATTAAGATCAACATAGGCAAGAAAATGCTTACTTCTTCTATGTTGTGCTCATAACCAGCAAGAATCATGCAGGCTGCATTTAAACTTGCAGCACATCTCTGATGAACTTTACCAGAAATTGCTGTTGGAGGTCCCAGGATTGGGAAACTCCCATAGAAAGGTTCAGCTTTTCTTACAGCCGAAGGATCATCTAGGTCAAGCCTTGCTATGAGCTCACCAGCCTACACAGGAATGAATTCTTAATTTCCATTGGATATAGAAAATTCATACTTTCAAATAAGGAAAATGATTTACCTGCATTGCTTGACCTTCAGCCATCTTAAATTGAAGAACTCCAGAAGCCGGTGAAAGAAGAGGCATACACATTTTCATGACCTCAACTTCTGCATAAGGAGTGTCAGCATCAATATGACTTCCATCTGAAACCAAATATCTCAGCAGCTTGCATGGTGTCTCCGCAACTAACTTTGATGGATCATGATCATTCTGGATACAACAAAGATAACTAACCAATTTTCCCAACTAAAGTAATAGAACATAGAATAAAAAGTAAGAAAAAGAATTGGTGGCACCTGAAGCAAGCAAGTTCTTCCATCAATGAGAAGGCGAGTTCCCGCTGCCTCTTCCTCAGCATATATAACATGACTATTTCCATCCAACTGTAATACAATTCGAGTAAATAATTATCTTTTTAGGTTTTGGGCATAAATTACAGACAACTTGAACAACACAACCACATTCATTGAAAACCTCTCTCAAGTGACAGGAATGCAATTCGATGATTAATTTGTGAGCACAGCATCCACCAAATTAATGTTCCAATAAAATAAACTGATTTCAACTTAATTCAGTTTTTTAGGCTCACAAACTGTTTTCGCGCTTGAGTATGATGACAAGTTGAACCAATATAAAATACATGGATTGGAGCATATTAATGCTGAGTAAAAATTGTATGGTTGATTACTGAGACAAGAACCCTATATACTGTTAGGACTCATGAGTTACTGAATCAGCATTACAGGAGAGTCATCATACTGGGCGCATACATTAAATTCCATGCAGAACCATACACCCTGAAATGACTTCTTTGGAATGAAGGTATTTCAACCATCATAAGTGAGAATCATGTGTGGGAAAATAGTGTAAGATCTCAAAATTTGAAGCAATATGGTCCCCATTTCTGATAGCACTCCTACAAATCAAAAAACAGATCCATGCCATTGCAACCTACAAACACTCATACAATAATCTAGAAACATAGCATGCCTGCAGAGTGCTTTCCAAAAGAAATTATGGTACACATGCCGGGTCCCAACCATTAGGATCCAGACCGATACTGCATATTAAGTCTTAACCATGATTATGAAACAGATTTTGACGTGATGATATTAGTAGAGTCTACCTATTCTGTTAGCATAACTTATATATTCATAATGGAGATCTAAAATGAAATAAGTAATACACAGAAGAATTACATAGTCCAATAATAATGAAAGTGTTACAAAATCAATAAATGCTTGCCTGCATTAATAAACCTCCATCACGCAAGGTATGTATCTCTGCTTCAATTTCTGATTCATTCATCCTCAATGTATGGCTACCCGGTCCCCGTCTGACCATGTCAATCTAAACACAGTTCACCAAAATGTTAACAGGACACATTCTTAAACTCTGCAAGTCAGAAAATCATTCAGTTGAAGAACCCTGTATAATATAGCACCCAGGAATCAACAAACACATACCCTATATTTGCTTCCTTCAATGTTCAAAGACACTTGAGAGTTGACAAGTGAGATGTGCTGCAAACAGGATGAACTTGCATTAATTTAGATAAAAACTTGAATTCTATTAGAAAAAAGGTAAAAACTTGCTTTGCAGAGACATAAATAGGAAGCTATGAGTACCTTGGGAGGGATTTGTCCCTTTTCAAGATATCCAACATAATCTGAAACCATAGCTGCACTACTAGCTGATGCTTTCTGAAATTAACAAATGAAAGACAATAAGTCATGTCAAACACACATGCAGACATGCACACCAACATGCAAGCAAGTATAGCAGATACTTACATACAGAGCACCACCAACAACAGAGAGATACCATGGAGGCCTTTCCGCTCTAACCCGCATGGCAATTCTACTATCCAGCCAACCCGTGTGAATTTTATTTTCTCTGTAATCTGAAGCCTGAATAATATTTTGAAGTGGCTTAGTTTCATTGAAAGGAATAAACTTTTTCAAGGAAAAAGATCAATTAAAACGGGTTTGAGTTGCCACCAAGTGAGGAAATTTTACATGTAAAAGATCGATTGTGTAATCAACATTAGTACGAATTTCTCCACGAATTTGAATTTCCTTCAGCCCAAGAACCATATTTGCAATAGCTAGAGCTCTGGATTCTCCAAATGCAAAAACGTGTCCTGAGGTAAGATGCAACAGATTATTTTACCAGAAACAACTGCAACTGCAAATCCATAGAGACATCTGTCCAAAAAAGGCATTAGGCATCATGTATCCAAAAGAAGCACCTTTTCCTTTTTTTCTTTTTTCCCCCTAGCTACCATGCACCCCTTTATCTGTTTCAGTAGGCTAAATCATACATAAATTCCGTGTTACCATCTAAAACTTACCAAATTGAGAATCCGAAAATTCATGAATGCCTCCTCCAGACTGCAAATAATAATGTGAAACACTGTTAAATTTGAAAATTTAAGAATTAATTTTACACAAAATTTTCCAACTAAAGTTACCTTAACAGAGAAGTAAGCCCACACATTTGGCTTGCTTTTGAAACTCAGCTCCTGCACAAAGTGGTTAAATTCAATACAAGTTCATCATCATCATGAATTTTAGATGCTTCCAATCAACAATGTTCATGAAACACCATAAGCAGACCTGTACTTTCCCACTTGTAGGCTTAAAACCATCATCAGGATCCTCACTTGTTACACGGACAGCAACACAGTGGCCTTTTGGCCTAGTGGACTCTGCCAGATCAAAATCAAAAGGTGTGGCAATAACTGAAGTTTTTCTCCAAGCATCATACACTCCACCGTGTTCCATTCCATAGAATCGCCTTATTTCTGATTAATTGAGTTACACAACAGAATATTGCTGAAATATTCAGCCAATAGCTACAGAAAAAGCATTGAAAGAGATACTGAGATAAGCAAAACCGTACCTGGAATTTGCCACAAAGGAATACCCATCCCTACTGCAACTTGGGCTGCTGGAAGATTTATTTCAGCAATCCACTCCGTGACTGGGTGCTCTACCTATTTTCCAATAAACCACATATTTTCAGTGATTGAATGACATATCAAGAAGGAGAAAGCAGGACACTGTAATCAAGAAATAAATGACACTAAATCAAAACATAATCAGGTAAAATGTCAACAGCATATACAGCTTTGTCGGTGACTTAGGACATGCTTACAGATTTACTTTTCAAGACTAAGAGGTGAATAATTTTCAACTAGATTGAACAAAAAAAGACGACCAGGCCAGCACATAAACAAACATTTTACAGTTTTGCAATGATATTGAGCATGCAATGCACCTTTATTTTCTTCACATTTGCACACTAATTAACACTATGACAATAGGTGTAAATTTTTTGAGAAAAAATTAAGTAGATTGGATATAGGAAAATACATATAGATTCCCTAATACAAATTCAAAGAGATCATATAAAAACCTGCAACCAGCAAAATGACTGCCTAATGAGAATCTGCATGGTGCAGAATCAAGTTAAGAAACACAACACAAACCTGAAGCCGAGGGTTGAGCTCCAAGAAATAGTATTCTCCAGTTTCCATACTGTACAGATACTCAACAGTAGCTGCTCCAACATAGTTTACACATTTGGCCAACCTTCTAGCTGCCTGCTCCAACTTTTTCACTGTCTCCAATGGAGCTACAGTAATTGGACCCTCCTCAATTATCTACAGAGTATGATACCACATGAAATCTTAAAGGAAAAAGAGGAGGAAAATTCAAGATAAACCGTGTTTCTTTGGCAAAGAGTTGGCTGTGGGTGTTACAATGTCAATATCACAAAAATGAGAAATAAAAGAAAAGAAAACCATTAATTTCCAACCAATTTTAAAATAAATCCTCGTACTGAACTTACTTTTTGGTGCCGCCTCTGAATACTACAATCACGACTGTGCAAAGCTGCAACATTTCCATACTGGTCACACAGTAACTGGACTTCTAAATGCCGGCTCTGATTACATGAAATCCAAATAGATTGTTAGAATATAACATCAAATATAGCAATTAGAATAAGCATTTCATTCAAAACAAAATATATTATTTTGACCTAACCTGGGAAGCAACCTTCATTATAAAAATAGGTGAGCCAGGAACTTCCCCCTGGACTTGTTTGAACAATGCTCTAACTTCATCATCATTATGAACCTAGTAAACCAGAATGCTTAGTTCAAATCATCAAATAACTAAGGAGAAAGGAGGTCCAAACCAAGTTCTCAGCCAGACAAGAAATTTTAACAACCTGACTTTCCCAACTACAACGTAGAGGTAGCCAATTTATAAAATAAAAATTAGGAGAAAAAAGTTAACAATATTTCACAACTCAATGGCATATTAGCATAGAGGTATATCCATCCCTAGGATAATGCATATTTTAAGCATGAAACAAACCTTTCTTATGCCCTTCCCACCACCACCCCAAGAAGCCTTGATCATTGCAGGATAACCCACCACTTGACAACTTGCAATTGCCTCCTCTGTTGTATATACACAAGCTTGCCTGTATACATCATCTGGGATGGTAACCAGGCAACTTTCTGGAGAAATTTTCACCTGGAAGAAAGAAATTGGGATATAAGATGCAGACAACCTGTAAAAATAAGGGGGAAGGGGAAATTAAAGAGGAAAGAATACTTACATGTGAACCACTCCAGGGAAGGGTGGGAACGTCGGCTGCTTGAGCAATTAATGATGATCCTATCTTATCTCCCAATGCTGCCATTGATGTAGCTGGTGGACCAAGAAATATGATTCCCTTTGTGTCCAATGTATCCGGGAGCTCAGGGATCTCGGAGGCATGGCCCCAACCAGGCCAAACCGCATCAACACGCGTCATCTCTGCCATCTGATTAACCAAGAATTATGACAATAAAAATTAAAAGATAAGCAGAGGTTATTCATTTATCCAACTGCAATTCTCAAGCAAATGTAATGAACTGTGCTGACAGCTAAAATAAAAATTAACACTGTCAAAAGAAAACTACATCTATACCAAGAAATTTTTCACACTTTCAAAGCGATAATAAAGTAGTGATCGTGAGCTTCCATAAACCTCAGTATAAAACTTGTTTCTGCTGTTCTAAAACCCTTAGGTTCACACTTATAATTAACTAAAACTTATTTCTCACAGTAGAAGAGACTATGAAAAATGTAATCACGAATTTCTAGCTCAAATGCCTTTTTCAACAGAGTTGGGCTTTCAGTTTCATAGTTACAAGCATAAACTGTCAGCAACAAGACAAAATTGAAAATGACTGCTGTCGTAAACCGTCAGCAGCAAAAGACAAAATCGAAAATGCCTATTGTCTATGGAACAATAGAAATTGTGCATAAAATTTATGAACCTTAATATACAGACCTCTACAATGAGCTGGACATTTGCATAATTATTGTTGTTTGTCCCGCCAGGAACTTCCACAAATTGATCAGCAATTCTAATATGCTCCGCATTTATTCTCATATCCTCAGGAGTAGCCATGGCCACCAATAGAATTGCTTTCTCTGTGCCAAATGTTTCATAAGCCCATGTCCTAATACTTCGTATAAACTTGACAGCCGCCATTCCATTGTTTGCAATTAAAATACTATGGATTGGCTTTTTCCCTCCAAGGGAACGACAGAATTCATCAACTTCGGATATTGCAGCAGGGCTCCTGATGGGAACAGCACTATTTATGTACCCATTGCCACGCCCAAGACCAGCCATTGCTGATCTCCTTTGGGCTTCTGACATGCTGCAAGGAGAAAAATAGTACAGTCAACACCACTGCAGATAGAGAGTTGCACCATAGAATTGAGTTGTTCTCATTCGGTTTGATCATTGAAACACATGGCATTTAATCTAAAATAAAAAGGATCTTAAAACTTGATCAAGAAATGGCACTGAGAATCAACCAATCAAAATCAAGCAAAGTTCACAAACAAAGTTGAACTTGAACGAGAAAAATTCAAGGCATTGCAATAAGACTGATTGGTTGCATTTAAAAATGGAATTTGGATTCAGTGATATAAATTAGCCTGTTCCACCCATTGAACTTGCTGATGGACACTTTGTACACACACAATCACAACTATATTCCAAACACCAACTACTAAAGCGTCCAATTCCACTTCCAACCAACCAAAAGCAGCCTTAGTGAAGTATGGTACCTAAGATGCAGGATCATAAAAAAATGAAAATGAAAATTGATTTACACCAAAAAGACACCACTTTGAAAAGAAAGTCAAACACTTGAAACCCCATTAACTACGTAAAAGTGCAAAGAGTATAAACAAAAAGATCAAAGTCAAAGAAAAGTTTAATCAAACAGAGGTTCAAAACCAATTCAGAATCACACCCAAGGGAGAGCAGAATGTAAAAATGAGAAACCTGGAAAGAAGATGCAAAATTCAGAAAGCTGGGATCAAATTGGCCTCAAATTCCTATCCGGGTATGAAGCATTAGAGAGAGAGAGAGAGCTCATATGGATTGTGGCATTAAGAGAACCAGCAGCTCACGCCAATGGAATTACTTACTTATTGACTTTCCTGTGTCTACGTAAGAATGTGATCAAGTCAAAATGTTGTTTGTTGCGTTACGTGAAGAAACGTTGGAATGATGAGTCTAACAAGGTTTGTTTGGTTGAGTTTAGTTATATTTTATAAGGAAATTGAATTGAAGGTAGTAGGTTTGTGAGAGGGTAGGTTTGAGTTGGGGGAAGATGGTGGGCCTTTTAAATGTCGAAGACTTTCAACAGCCTTTAATGAGACAACCCTGCACGTGGTACCTGCCCTCACCGCTCCTCTCTTCGTTCTCTCCTCAATTGTTTACTACCCTCGGCAACCCTGCTGGCTGCCAATGCCATTTCTCTTATATGACAACAACAGCGTTGTAATTCGTACGCAGTTACTTCCCAGCTACCCAAACGTTCATTCGAGAATCAAGAGCCCAATTTCCCTTGTACGAATCCATTTTTCTAATTGGGACCCGGCTGCTTGTCGTGTACTGTGTACATTGACTGAGAGCTAGATGGTGTTGCCATTTGTGATTCGCCAAATGCCAACCAACCCCTCCTTCCCTTCTCCCTCTTTGCCATAGATGAGATGACTGATGAGTCGCTTTTACTCTGCGTCCCAATCATTCAATTACTTAATTGCTGCCAGAGCCTATAAGAAGACGACTGCCTGGAAATTTACGGAACTATTCAGTCAATTTACAAAAAAAAGTCCAACATAAGTGTGATTCGCATAGCGGACAGCATGTCTGCCTCAGTAGACGGTCAACAATTTCTATTGAGTATTGACAATGAATTTTATAAATTTCCCAAAAAATGCAAGTATTGCGTGACTAATAATTAAATCAATCATAGGGTTGTTGCATTATGAGTGTACTAGAAAATTTTAATTTTAATGTCAACACATATGCGTGTGTGTGTGTGTGTGTGTGTGTGTGGATAAGCCCATTCCAAGTGATACGATCTAGGTGATGAGGATTGTTTAAATGATTGATGGACCGATTGGAGATAAGATGTGCAGATGAGGGGTTTGATATACAGAAATCAATTAATTTAGAATGAGTTGGGGGGTGTTCGCTTATGGTTGGAGGTTAGGTCCATCAAATGCACTCCCTACTTGTGTCGTATAATTAATCCATTCATACTCTTGGCCTTTACCTTTTCTTCAATTAAAACTCATGAAACTGTCACAACACGTCCTTATTTTAAAATTGTGTTGTGACTCGAACAGGTGTATGTTCGGTAGTGGCTTATCAAAATGGAATTTTGTGGTGAAAAGTGTGGTGGCTTTATCGCGAGTTGACGCACGTTAGCAATTCGGACTGGGAATTCCAGGTCCAAACAGTCCAGCTGCCGTTCTGGTCTCGGATGAGAAAAGCCGGAAATACCCTTAAAGCCCATTCACCCTTGCTCCTCACTGAAAAGCTTGATCAAGATTAACGAGAGCTCAGATTTTGTCACGTGTCTCCATAGTTAGAATTATTAACTGCTTGTCCTCAGTAATTCGTTTTAAGGTCAATGATCAAAGGAATGGGCAATGAAGAAAGCCACATCCTCACCCTTATCAGGATATATAGCATATATTTTAATCGATGCGTCACTCGTTAATACATTAGTTTCTCATTTCGCTCAGCATGACAACTCGACGAGATAAATGTTACGTCCCCATCTATTTCTAGCTTCATCAGCTCTCGTCTCTACCATTCAATAGATTAGTCATCTCTTCAATTTCATGTTTTTTTTTCTTCTAAATTAATTGCAATTGCTACAATGAGTAAGGCCGCATCCTCTGATCAATGTTTCATCCTCAATCTTGCGAGTTCGTCAACTGCTATGTATAATCTTTATACTTCTGTTTCAAGCTCTAATATATCGGCACCTGACCTCTCAAGTCTCAACCAACCATAATGTTGATTCTTTTGACGCCATTAAAATGAGAAAAGCCTAAAGCTTTTTAACTTTGTCTCCCCCTAGAGCTTTCCCATTTTTTGGCATGGCCCTGCGTTGCGCTAAGAAAATTAATTTATTCGCGCACGCTTATTTATGAAATTTGAAACACGTGTAAACAAAAATATGTGGCGGCCATGAACACAGCAAGCCTTCACTTTCTTGTGTGTATTCGTATGAGGTCGCCAGTGCTTCTCAAATTGCCATCTCTCTTATCTTATCAGACTGTTAGTTATAGTTATAGCATCCCAACACATCCATATTACAAACCTCCTATTTGAACTGAACGCCTACACCTACTTCAGTCTTTATTAATGTTCATTCATTCATAACTTGGCGGGGACCGATCTATTCTAAGATATATACTCCTATGCAGGGGCGGCGCCACTTGAGAGTTAGGGGGGGCTTCAGGCCCCTAGGATTTTAAAAAAAATTAAATTCATCTTTTTTTATCTTTTTATGTAATTTTGGACATGCAACTTCAAGAATTAAGCAATCGTTTCAATTAGACGAATATTTAGTTACTTTTTTGTGTAGCATGTCTATGTCCCAATGACTCATTTACAGCTTTTGATAAACAGAAACTATTTCGCCTTGTTAAGTTTTATCCAAATGATTTTTCTCTAATGGATCTTGTGACACTTAAAACTCAACTTGATGTTTATATTATGGATGTGGGTTCTGACACTAAATTTTTAGGATTGAAAGGGATTGGTGAGCTAGCAAGAAAATTAATTGAGACTAAAAAAGATTAATTATATTCATTAGTTTATTTATTGGTGACATTAGCATTGATTTTACCGGTTGCCACAGCTACAGTAGAAAAGGTGTTTTCGGTTATAAATTTTGTGAAAAATCGTCTGTAAAATCGAATGGGAGATCAATGGTTGAATGATAGTCTTGTTGTATTCATAGAAAAGGATGTATTTTGTAGTCTTGACAATTAGGTTATTCTTCAAAGTTTTCAACATATGAAACCTCGTCGAGAGCAGTTATAAGTGTGTACTGTGTGTTGAATTAAATATTTTAATGAATTATTATTTTGATATATGTTATTTGTTGACTACTTTCTTAAATTAAATTACTATGTGAATTTAGCCCCCCTAAAAATAATTTCTGGCACCGCCACTGCTCCTATGCATGTACTAATTGGTGTTTGGTAAGCACCAATATATATATAATATAATATATATATATATATATATATATATATATAGGCGTACGCATTTGAGATATTGATAACATGTTTAAAGGGTCTTACTAAATTAGAATCAATATAACTTACAGCTCTTATAATATAGCAGTGGATCTCATTATCATGTCACAAAATTTTACATGTTTTGCAAGGGATATACGTTAGAATGATGGTAACCTTGCAAAATCCATGTTTAAAACAAGATTCTTGATGTTGTACTTCTTTCTTTTATCTGCACTGACGTTTCCATGCCACATATAAAAATATTACGAAAAGATAACATAACAAAAAATGTGGAAATCAATAACGAGGTGAACTCAAATGGGGGACCCTGACTGCATATGAGAGTTGTTATCGTTAATACAAAATCATTTTTTAGATTTCACAACAGGCCTAATTTTTTTGGTCCAGTTATGATGTTACAGTTGTATGGTACCATAATTAAATTAAATTATTAAATTTAATTTTAATAATAATTATGAATTAAATTCAATAGCTGAATTCAACTGTAATAACATACAACTATACTACCGTTGTTTTACCCCAGTTGCTGTCTAAGGAAAAGTTTTAAATGGAATACGGGCAGCTAGAAGGGCGAGGGAAAGAGGAGAAACGGCAGCACATGCTGCCGTTTCAGCTCCCCTCAACTCTCGCGCTCTTTAGCCAAAAATAATAATAATAATAATAAAGAACAACAGAGCGCGAGTAAGAATAGATCGAAAAGCCACTCGCTTCAGAGAAAATCGATATAACAAAATCAATTATAAAAATAATGCTTGGCTGCTAGCTTGGGAGGTTGGCATTCGTGACCTTCTCTCTGAAGCTGATAGTGAGTGTGCGATTCAAATGATTGCTGCCCAAGGGTTGTAATACTCTTAATACTTGTTATCCTCTGGTTCGTGATATAAAGGGGCTAATGGATTGTAATTGGGGAGTAGCTTCACATCTTGTTTACAGGGAATCAAATAATGCGGCGGATTTTATGGCATCACATGCCCTCAAGCTTCATCTGGGAGTTCACATCTTTGCGTCCCCCGTCCTGAGATCTCTGCTTGGCTTTTGTACGATGGCTTGGGATCTCTATCCTCGCCAACTGATTGCTTAGCCTTGTTGGGCCACTTAATTTACCAAAATAATAATAATAATAATAATAATAATAATAATAATAATAATAATAATGCTTGGCTTAGAATCAATTTAATAGAATCCCTCTATCAGCTACCTAGGACGACTCATTCTATTCAAGTATATAACAGAATCAATTTCTAATTTGACAGGACTGTACACAGCAGAAAATCAATCTATGATGCGAAATTATGTACGAGTGCGTGAAATAGTGACTGTCGTGATCAGTGGTTGCGTCGGCGGTGGTCTTATTGTCGGCGTTCGAGAGAGGGAAGAAAATGGTGACGGAAGGGAGTGCGAGAGTGGGATAAGCTGAAGGGAGTGGCTTTCGTTAGATGCACTTTTCCGTCTATTCTTACTGGCGCTCTGTTATTCTTTATTTTTTTATTATTTTTTTTGGCTAAAGAGCGCGAGAGTTGAGGGGAGCTGAACCGGCAGCACATGTCCTCTTTCCCTCGCCCTTCAAGCTACCAAGCATTTTCCGATTTCACAGAAGGCCCAGTTTCTGTCAAGGAAAAGTTTAAATGGAATACGGGCCAATGCCCTCTTTTGTCTTAGTGGGCCAACAATCGTTATTGTCTATACACCGGAGGGAAAAATCCAGCACAATGTTTTATGGTACCGACTGAATATGCATTTAGAGAGATGAAAAAAACACACACAACCTGATGCTACCTAATGAAAATGGAAAAATAAAGAGTGACTAGAAGTAGCGTCTAACGGGCCAAACATAGGCAATGTACGTAATGAATAAAACCAAAACTACTGACAGAAGATATCAATAATCATATCATATCCCTAATTTATTAAACTGAGTTGATGCTGAATGAAGCAACAGCAACAAGCATGCTGATAACAACAACCGTGAAGGATGTAGCAGCCTTGCTACAAGCAGCTCCATTATGTAGATGCGGGGATGGGGCTGGAGATGGGGTTTCACCACCTGATGGAGCCGGAGCTGGAGATTTCTTTGGTGGCAACGGTGATGGTGTTGGAGATTTCTTTGGTGGCGATGGGGATGGCGTTGGAGATTTCTTTGGTGGTGATGGGGGCGTAACTGCACCAGCAGCATATATATAATAAAAAAATTAGATGATTACACTTTAGGTTGATTAAATATAATAATGCAATGCTGCTTCAACTTGTATGAAGAAGTGAAATATGAAACTAAATATTGGTGTTCAGATGCTTTGAATTTAACAAGAATTGCGCAGAGTATACTCTTAGTTATATATCACATCATACGTACCAGGAGATGGAGGAGCTGGAGGAGGAGCAGGAACTGCATGAACAAAGCAGATTACCATCTTTTAGTAAACAAAATTAACTTAATTATAAAGTGCCTATTTGAACTGACCGTTTATAAGTTCCGAGCTCCATGCAACTGAAAATGACTACATGAAAACAAGTGATATAAGATAAGAGTTACCGCCACATTTGTTAAGGGGAGGAGCAGAAATGGCACAATCAGAGGAAAGAGTGAAGGCTCTAGTCAAATTCAAATCCAAACCCAAGTCAGAACTACTCTTTATGGCTTCACAGATGCAGTGAAAATTGGATTTGACCACTGATTCAAACCCAGAGCAACAATTAGAGCCTGGCTTCGTGTGATTGCTCCCTTTACTCAGAAAATCCAAACAATCAGACAAGTTATAAATGACTTCAGAGCAGTCCCCTGAGGGTTGAGGTCCAGGGGATGCGGAAGGTGGTGATGTCTCTAAGGCTGTAACAGCACCACCACCCCATGCCACCAAAATACATGCAATGAACAAAACTCTAGCAGTTTTTGCCATTTCAGTCAGCACAAATGTTGATGGAATGCAGCCACCAAGTTTTTGTGTTTTTTTTTTCTTTTTTCTGTCTAATTCTTGGTGTTTTTTTTTAAGTCCTGTTATGCTGTTTTTAAATAAAGGCTAATGGGCAGATAACATTTTTCAGTTCCTGTTTTAAAACTTTCCTCTTATCTCTCTTTTGGAACTTAAAACTCCCCCTTAAATAGAAGAGTTGTTATTCATCTTTTTGCTGATCATTATCTAACTCTTTCTCTCTTGTTTATCAAACTTTTAAATTTGAAAAAAAAATGCAGATAATACCCACTACCGTGTCATTGGCTAATTACAATTAAATACTAGAATTTTATTTGATTTATATTTGATCCAGACTATGTTGTCTATTGTGACAATACTGTAATTCGTGTTATATATATACCTACAATTATAAATAAAGACAAGAAACAATTTGTGCTGTCATCCAAAACAAGTTACTGTAGAGTAGAATATTGTGCCACGTGTTTATAGCTATTAGTGATCAATTGTGATTTAATTATACTCTTGTAATTTTTATCTATTAATTATTAATCACCCGTGAAATCAGAAGAAACTCAGCACACGAGAGAACTCAGTGTCTTAAGTTTTTTTTTCTTCAAAAATAAATCTCCACTTTTTGTATATTCCAAAATATTAATAATAATTAACTTTATAATGAATTTTGTTCAAACTTCAAATATATTCCCACGAATTGAACTTATTGAATTCAAAACACCTTTAGTATACATAAATGAGAAGCCAGCGCAAATGAGCCACGTATTTGTAAGCTAAGTGAGTGAACTTTCTTTTTATTGACAAAAATACTTCGCATTAATTACTTAAGAAGATATAATAATTTTTTATTCATTCTTAAGAAGATAAATCTGATCTCAACACATCTTTCCTCCCGCATTTATTAATTAGAGGTGGATTTAATTTTTTAGTGCCCTTAATTAAGGACTCACGCCGGTGCCCTCGACCCCATTTTCGAGTGTACTCTCTCTCATTTTTTATTCAAAATGAATGTGCCTAAACAGTAGCAGTGCAAAAACTCTACATCATTCTTGGAAAGCAGTTCCATGGTTGTAAGGCTAGGACAAAATTTGCTTGAGATGATCATGCATGTTGCAGATATCGCCAAAGAGTAGCAGCCCGGCAGATGCTCAAATAATGCAAAGCAAAGCAATCATAGCATTAAGACCTTTTCCCGAGTCCTTTGTTTGTTTGTTTTTTTTTTTCCAAAGAGCAGAGACAAGCTCTCATATCTGTCATTCCCCACTGTTTGTGGTCGCGAACCAATTAACATTGCTCCCAACCAGCTACTGCCCTCTCCATTGATATATGGATGCACTCTCCCAATCTCCAATCTCCATGCATGCAAAATACAAGCCACGAGATTTCACAGATGTTATAATTATTTGAAAGTTGCATTGCATTGCATGGGAGATTGGACCCAACAAAGTGATTGATTGATACCCGTTGATTTTTTATTACCATAAATTAGGGGTGGCAAAAATACATGTCCGGTATGGATTTGGACTGCACCTGAGCTTTAGGTTGGATATGAATCCAATCTAAATTTAGGCATCATTTGATAAACTTAGGATCAATAATCCGAATTTTATTAAAAAATATTATAAAATATATATTATTTTAAATATTTATATTTATGTGATCCATCTATTATATATATTTAAAGTTTTAAATATTTAAAGTTTATATTTTCATGTCAAATTTTATTGAAATAAATTTAAAACTTATAAAATTATAAAAAAAACTATACATATATAATATTAAAAATACAAAATTGGGGTACCAACTCTAGTATCTAAAAATTGCATCCAGGTTGGGTATCACAATGCCCAGATCCAGGTTTTGCCAACCCTACAATAAATTGACGAAACAATAGCTGATTCGATAACTACTTCAATGGCTGCAATAGCCAAAACAAAAAATTGAAAAAATATCTCTTTTTAATTGATGACTATCAAAAAATTAGAGAATATTACAATGTTGATTAATAATGCATTATTATACCTTCAAGACACATCAATGTATGAACCATATTTCAACTCGTAATCAAGCCATAAAGACCAATCGAAAATGAGTAGGCACTCACAATAAACACGTCTCAAGCATTATTAACCCACTCCGCACATTTCAATCTGAACAACAAGCATTATTAACCCACTCCGCACATTTCAATCTGAACAATAATAATAATACGACTGATTTAATTGCTTGGGATATATCATGGAACAAAAGAATAAATTTAGTAATAGATCGAATTAGGAGATGGGACCCCAATATTATTAGCACGAACCATGCGGATTAAAAATATGTAAACATGCGTTTTGGAAGCCACTCTTATCAGAGCCAGGTTTCGATCCTGGGACCTGTGGGTTATGGGCCCACCACGCTTCCGCTGCGCCACTCTGATTGTTGGCATGCTTGCTCCTATGTCTTTATAAGTACTATAAAACTGAAAGAGTTCTCTATTCCATCGATCATTTAAAACTAAAATATCGGTTAATTAGTTAGGGCATTTTCAAATACTTAAAGGTGATAGTGTCGTCTATTTTTAATTTATATCTTTTTGAAATTGAATAATCTATACTTAGAATGCTCTTCAAAATAAAATAGAAAAATAATACTTAGAATGCTTCTTGTTACATCTTTTTTCCAAAATGATGATAAATGTAATTCATTTTTTAAGAATAAAAAATGACTATTAAATCAATGGCAACAATTTCGAAGGAGGCTACCTGCTCATGCTCCATTAATGGATTTTACAGGCATCAAAATATAATTTTCCAACGATGGTGAACCAAAATATCTAATTAAATTTGGAAAATCACTAGAATTACATGTCACAATTGCCTGCTGCATCTTCTTCGTCTTCAGTAACCAATCAAATTTAGCAAGAATTTATGCTTTCTTTTTCTTTCTTTTTTTTTCAATTACTTACTCTTATAATCCTTTTCAAGAAGTGAAGTGGGGAATCGACCAAAGAAAACCTCTTCGAAATCGGGAAAAGTCCTCAAAAGCTTTATGGGGCATATTCCCCAAACAAGTCGGAACCCCAGAAAACAACATTACAAATGAAAAAACACAGCCTCGAAATTGACAATTCGACAACGACTATGCTTCCAATTTGTTGCTTAATGATTATCATTTCTGTAAAAATGTTAACTTCTCATAAATTTATGAGGTTTTTGTTACCCCCTTCTTTTCCCGCTTTTAAAATTCACAATAAACATTGGGGTGTAACATCGATAATTTGATGAAATAACAAATGGATGCTTTGGTGATCGTTTTACATGTTTACTTTGTAATGAGTGTATATGAATCTTGCATGTCTTTATTTATATATAAAAATTAGCTTGCCGCCAATATCAACCAGAATTTGTTGTTAATCTTTTGGTTAGTTACGTAACAATTAGGTTCTGTAGGATGCTAAGTAGTGGATACAAAAGAGGATTATCAATTGTGCTAATAATTATGAATGATCTTTAGATAAATTAATACTAAAATTCTCTTAGAAGTCGTCACATCTTGAATTAACCCTTCCCCAAATAGTAACAAAATTCTACAAACGATTAACACAATCTTAAGCATTATATAGATTATTAATATTTTTAATGCAAAATGACACCAGCCATTGGGGTGGCAAGTCAGGCTCACCACTGGTGGCTGACCCCATCAAAATGACTTGACTGATATTCTTTTTAAATTAATTGATGGCAAAATAAACACAATAATTAAGTGCGGGTTGATGAGAGCTTATTAGGGTTTTGATGCGGACACACATGCCCACTTGGGCAAGTGGGTGTCAGTCTAAATTAATGATGTAATTAGAAAATTGTTTCTGTTGAAGCAAGAATTGGAAGTAACTTACAATAGAAGTACCTTCTAAAAGTTTGGTTTTTTTTTTTTATATATATAATTTTTGTGTGTGAATAATTGTAATAATAGTTTCCTCATTCTGAGCACAATAGAAGGTGCAATTTGGTGAAAATTCCCGCCCAGAACCTCTAATGAAAGCAATATTAAACCAATTTCGTATTAGAAAATGGAAGATTATCGAGATTTGAATTTCGGTTCATGGTAAACATGGAAATATCAAGTAATAAATCATAGAAAGTAAGTTCTTAAACAATGATGTCATTGAGAATTAGATCTCAGTGGTTTTTAAACAACTTTTTTTTATTGACACTCAACTTTGAATTTTGAGAGAAACCAGGATTAGAAAAAAAAAATTCAGCTTTGCCTACTTCTATCTTTGACAATAAAAAACTCCTGAACAACTACGATACATTAAACTCTACAACCAAAATTGGCTACAAATTATTTTGAGGGAATTCTGATTTATGATAACAAGAAAAGAAATAATTTAATGTTGTTGGACACTATTAATTTTAAATTATATTTGAAAAAAATTAAAATGTAAATAATATATTATTTTTTAACAGACTAACACATAACAGCCATTGATTGGGGATGTTATTTTAATTTATAAACATATCGTCATTACTCATTGCTTTTATACGGGGAAAAAAAAGAAAATAACTATGAATAAATATCTTTGTTTTAATGTCTCAAAAAGTCAAAATAATTAAAATGTGGCTCGTTTAGAATGCTCTTGAAAGGGATAATTCGTGTTGTCTTCCTCCTTCATGCTTTTTATTGTACGCCGAAGGTGAAGTTGCTTTGAATTGATCCAACAATAAGCAGAGCATAAACATTTTATTTTCGTTGAAAAAATACTTCGGTAATTGAAAAACATTAAAATGATTGACAAATTTCAAATGGTACGTCTTTGAACTATACAATAAAATCATGAAGTTATTGCCAAAATAGTAAAGTGCGAAGAGATATTTTCTTGTTGCAATCAGTCTTTCGGTATACAAAATAAGCGGCTTGGAACTGGTAAACATGCACTAGTCTTGATAACTCAATGTTTTTTTTTTTCAGTTTGAATTTCATAAAAATACACGTTGAAATCATAGACCCAGACGAAAATAATCAAGATTTCACCAAACCCATTTTTTTGATCAAGTGAAAGTAAATAAAATAGTAATTTAAAAGATGAAATAATTGGTGATGTTTCGTGTTGGTTGTGAATTATTATCACCGGTCTATCACTTTCTCAATTGATTAATTAATTGTGACAATTAAAAGAAATAACAGGAGGAAAGAGCGAGGGTTAAAAATCGAAAGAGAGAAATCATGCGGAGTCAATTCACTGGGCCCACCGGAAAAGGCTGTGGGGACATCTTATTCATTTTATTGTGGTCCCACTCCCACAAATATGCACCGCCGCTCGAATCACTAGCGAGTTAAAATGCCAATTGAAATCTTTTTTCCAATTATTTTTCTTTTATTTTTCCTTGTACTGTGCAAAAATGGGACCTACTCTTTGAGAGCCCGACTGGGCCCCATTTGAGTCCCCAAATTCCTTTCATAACCAAATGTTAACTGCAACATCCCAAATTTACAGTTATATCCTCAATTTTCATTATTATTTTATGGATTCATTTTAGTCATTATCAATTCGGGATTCATTTTTATTCCCTATATTTTTTATGATTTAAGTACGAGTGGATAGTGAAAAAAAAAATTATTTGAAAATCACTCTAAAAGAATGTTATATGAATAATACTTTTTTATATCAATATTATTTACCACACAATAAGATAAAAAAAATTATAATTAATAGTATATAAAAGGAGTTATGTGAATGACACTAAATCAATGATAAATTTTTACTTTGCAGTGTTTTTTTTTTTCCTTCCTTTCCTTAAGTTACTTTATATGTTTATCCACACAGCCTTTATTCATTTATTGATATTTGATAAGATTTAGATTATTCCTTAACTTAATGTTATAATAATATTTTAACCACCTGCTTAACCAAGCTATGTAATGGTACAATGAAGATACAGCATACGTATGTGTTCATTGACCAAGAGTAGATCAAATTTGTTATAATATATTCCTAAAAAGACCAGACCATACTTACAATTCAAGCTCTTGAATCTTCTTTTATGCAAATATAAAGATTAATATAATGTATTTGTGTAAACGGTGCCACTGATTACTTGAACGGTTGGCTCGGCCATGGGGAGCGAAATATTGAAGCAGATATTGGACTTCATGAACATGTTGTACTTGGCACCCATTTGGCGAAAATGGATTATTCTTCTTTACAAGAGCAATTCATGTGGGCGTGGTTTGAGTAACAAAAAAGGCAGGTGGTGGCACAGCGGCACTAGAGAAAACCACGGGAATGTCTTCAAAATCAGTACACCATCACACTCCAAATCCAATCAAAACCATAAACCATTGGCCCATTAATTTCTCCCACTCGAATGAACCGGCGATTCTTATTTTATACATATATATAGAGTCCTTCTATTTCTATGATGAATTGAAATTTATGTATTTTTATTTATTCTTAATTTATATATATATATATACACCCACACTTTTTAAAGAGAATTAATTAATTAATTAGATAAATTAATAGTTGATGACAAAATCAATCAACCGAGCACCAACCCTTGTGAATCTGTAATTCTTAATTCTGCTTAGGTACTAGAAAGTAGAAACAGATGATCGAAGGGAAGAAGGAACACAAACTAATTCATATAATATGTGCTGGCTTCTCAGATTCACATATAAGATATCATAATAATAACGCCACCGCCACCAAAACTTGTCCCATTAATTTTTGCATAACATTAATATTGGCTACCAAGTTGATATAATATTTGACCTACACAGCTGCAGCCACAGTTTCTCTTTCACCTTTGGAAGAGACTTGGGATCTGGCAGCAGTAGATGATGCAGCAGCAGCTCGTTTCTTTGCTGCTGAAGCTGAAGCCGATGCCGAAGCCGAAGCCGAAGCCGAAGCCGACGCATAACCATGCGAAGTACACTTCTGTTTCCTCTCATCTTGATTCATTTGTTGCTGCCTGCATTCCAAGCTACAAAACGCACTATCACCCCTACAAAAACACATCAACAAAACAATCTGAGCAAATCATCAATTAGCAATTAATTAGTTATATATATATATATAAAACTGTGTAGATAGATAGATAAAAGCTTTGGCATGCATATACCCTAACCTACCTGTACATGTATATGTCACGGCCAGGCACCAGTCTACGCTTACAGAGGCTACAAGTTCTCAAGAAGTGAGGGGTCTCAAGAAAATCAGCTGAATGGCTCCTATTATTATTATTATAATTATTATTTTTTCTAGGTGATGAAACCGTCGACAAGAACCGTTGATCCACATCATCAACCCCACCTCCACCGGAGCCTGGGTGCTTGGTCAGTGCGGCGGTGGGGTTTTTTTGCTGAAGTGAGGCTGCTGCTGATGACGAATCATCACCGCCATCACCCAGATCAAAGGAGATTTCACTCAAGCTTGTTGTTCTCTTCATGGGTGGACGTGGCCTCTTGCCCAGCAACATATTTAATGGAATTCAAGAAAGATTTTCAGAGAGAGAGAGAGACAGAGAGACAGAGAGGGCAAAGGCAGGGCCAAGGGCCAAGGAAGAAGGAGAAGTGAAGAGCAAGTGGAGATTGGGAATATAAAAGAAAAGAAAGAAACAAGGGACAGCCAGGAAAGGATGGGAACCGCAACTGTAACTGTACACAGCGAATCTTGGCCGTTTATTTTTATTTATTTATTATTATTTATATTTATTTAACTTTCAAGTGATCCAAGTTCTGCTTGCAATTGCAATATAGGAGGAAATCCATGTCAGCTTTCTTTGTCTTTTAATGACTAATTTATTTAAATTAATTTTCCTTTTCCTTTTTGGCGTGGACAGTAGACCGTAGACGGTACTATTATTCTGTTTACAGCAGAAGCTTTGGATGCCCTTCTTCTTCACCATCTATCCATTTCATGATGACAGCAGTCAAATTGTGTGTGTTGTGTTGAGTTGAGTTTGAACTTTGGAAGCTACTAAAAACTTGTTGCGACCAACGTCACCAATTAATTACATCACCAAATAAATAAAAAGTAGAAAGAAAAAAAATTAAAACGTTACCATCAAAGGACGAATTGATGTTGTTTTGTTTTTGCATGAGAAAGCCTACCCTTACCATTTTGTCAAAAAAACTTGCTAATTAAATAAGATTCTTATAATCTTCCTAGTCAATATGTAAGGTGAGTGTTTGCCTAGATTCTAATGAAATTAAATCCGAGGTAAGCACTTCCGGTAATAAGTGCTTTTGCGAAAAAGCTGATTTGACCCACCCGCACAAGTGCGAGTTTGGGGTGCGCTCGGACTGAGGATGAGGATCTGGGTTCCCGGCCTTCAGCATTAAGTAATGTAGCGGTGAATTTTTTACCAGGGTTCTATTCAGTCTACTGCAGTTATTTGTGTTTTCTTGGAATTGCACATGCATTATTGAGGAGGAACCTATGCGAGATGAAATTTAATTGGTGCACGACAGGATGTCTGTCAAGATCTTATTAGTCGAATTATTTTGTGGATCTCACAATCCTGTCAATAAATTATCAACATGCGTTTCGTCGCGCACCATAACATGTGCAACGACACACATAAGATCTAAATTTATATAGAATATATTTAAATCACGCCTATATGTTCTTTAATTATAAACTTCTACTGCACCACTTTAATCTACAAGAAAGAAAAACAGAAAGAATAAATCCTGAAGTTTTTTGAAAATACGTGAATCCAAAATAATCAAAGTGGTACAGCAGAAGTTTATGATATGAATGGTTATGTAATTTTCATAGGCAGTTGATTTGGGGGCAACAAATCCGGATCCGGATCCGGGTGTGTGATGAGTCTTCTTCCAGCGGTTGTGTGCAGTGAGAGCATCCATTATTTAGGGAAGTGGGATCAGCCCCCCTGTCTGCCCACTTGCTATGTAGTATATAGTATATACTATTGTAACGAACAATATTTCAAGTTGTTAGTAGAATCAGTGCCAGTCTCGCTGCACGTGCAATTGCCTGCTTATTCCCTTGCAATCCAACCATTTAATCAAGTAATTAATCCCCTTAATTTATTTGCGGTTACAGAGCCATTCTATAGAAATTGGTAGTAGTCCATATTGTCGTATTATTAATATGGTCACAGCCATAGTATTCTCTTTAATGTTCTCGGCGGGGGTTATGGTTTAAACAATTATTTGTTAGAATCTTAATAAAATCAACTGCGTACCAACTTTCAATAAATAAATAAATAACAGTCTTTATCATATTATGATATTAAAAAAATCTTTATATACTATCATATCGCGACCATTTAGAACTGATTAAATTAAGAAACGTTCAGCAAATAAACACTTGATTGGAAATTTACAATAAACGATAGTAACGAGATTTAGGATCAATTGGGTAATGTTGTAACTTTTAAAATAATTGTTATTAATTATACTATAAAAATAATTAACCGTAAAAAAAATTAATTAAATATTTGGTAAATTTTATTTTAAAAAATACTGTGAGTTTTAAAAACAGTCGTATGTGTCTAGTAAATCTTATTATTAAACTATTGTAGGAATATAAACGACTGAATCGGATTTAATGTTAAATAAAAATTATTTAAACATTTATAAATAAATAAATATATATATATATATATATAATATTTTTTACTGTGTACATATAATGAAATCAATGGCTAAAATAAATATTTATATTATTGATTTTATTTTTTTTATCTTAATATAATTAGTAGTAGTGGTAGTAATAATAATAATCTCTTTAAAGTTAATCATTTTATTTATTAATTAATAAGGATAATGTTAGATTTTTATAATATATATGATGATGTATATGAAATTGCATTAACTATAAAAGTAATTCTCAAAATAAAATTTTGAAAAAATTACTCATTTCCTACTTTCCAAAAGATACTGTAAGATTGGCTATTTTGCCAAAGTTATTTTTGAAAAAATTTACTAAACATTAAAATTATCTTTTAACTTTTCAAAATCACTTTTGAGTCTCTTAAAAATAATTCTAAATGAATCATTAGAGGAATGAAGTGGAAAGGTGAATATCTTAGTAAGCCTTCATTTATATGCATTACGATGTAACAAACATCAAATCTGATGTTACAAAATAATATTTATTTATTTGAAAAAAGAGAAAGAAAAAGCATTCAATGGTTAATCTGAATATGATCAATTATAAAAGTAGAATAAAATCACATTCAATATATATATATATATATAACTTTATCATAAAGAAGAGATTATTTTGCTATAAATGCGGAGTTATACATGTATAACTTTATCATAAAGCAGAGATTATTTTAGTATAGATGCGGAGTTATTCCAGCCCTAAATCTGAGCAAATTATAGGAGCTAGCATCTGTAATATCTATGAGATTCCATAAGATTTTGATTGCATGGCGTGTCTTCAAAATTAAAGCACAATTGGTATCAGTGCTTACTTTTCAACTAGATATGCTACAAAATCTAAGCTTAACATATTCCAACTTTTAACCTAAGTCTGTCAATTTTCTTCTTAAAATATGCCCACTTTTGCCAGTTGCCCGCCCCTGAATTGGCAAAGACTCTTCTCTTTTAACGAATGGAATCAGTAGGTACCAGTCATATTTTTTTTTGGGAGACTTATTATACACATATTTTCAAAAAATAATTACGTTTAATTGTGAGGTAAATCTCGTTTGTATTGGACATGTATTTTTTTGGAGTGTAGCCCGATAAAATTGAAATCGCAGTATAAATAAATAAATAAAAGGTTGCCTAGCTTTAATTAAATGGAGGATGACCTAAGAAAGCGATCCAAAGAAGACCGAGGGAGCCATTACTTTTTTGGGACACAATGCCATTTACGAGTGCTGCAAGCTTTGCCATCCTGTTAAAATAAGTTTGCTGTTGTACTTATCGGGCATCAAATTTCATCATCACGCACATTTTTGTCTTTCCCATGCCTGGAAAAGCTTATACGCAGAATGAATTAATTAAATTTCATGGCTTTAAATTATAAATTAATCCTATATCAGGATTTATTTGACATATAGGATTAATTTGACAAAAATTCGGATTTTAATGCTGTACATAAACTGCTGTTTAGCATAAATAATGTCGAATCCGAATTTTATAACTGCTGTGAAGAAGAACCATTTTCAATTTATTGTTCAATGATGGGGATCCTTTTTAAGACAATGTTAACATAATTGGTTAACGAATATTTTGACACCGTATAAAAAGTTCTCCCATTTTCATTTTCGCCTTTTTTTTTTTCATTTTGCTTTTACAGTTCTACTGATCATGACTAGCTTCATATGCCCAACTGGTGGTTTCTTTTTTAATTAAATTTCCTAATGATCATTTTGTCCCTTTGTTCCATTCAATTCAATGTCAAATTAATGATAATAATTCCCACAAATGGCAGATATTGAACATTTGAACTTGATCCTCGAGAGGTCTCCTGAGTTGGGCCCATTTGATGAATGGTCCAATCTCAGACTACTTTCAATACACGTACGTATGACCAGCTCACACCACGTTGGGTTGTCCAGTGTCCACACATTTGAAGTCAATTTTTTCCCCTTTTTAAAGTAGTCTTAAATCATTTGCTAAAGAATTTGTTAAGCAAAAGTTGTTGCTTAGGAGCTAAGCTTGCATCCGCAAGTTGACAAATACTAGATGAGATTTTAAGTTGCATCTACAATAACGACTAGTAACAGGCAACACATCTTCAATAATATCCCAGAAAAATATCCCCCTAATGCAACACGTCCTGTTTTTATAATAGAACTATAGATCGATCACCAATGTTAATGGCATAAATGTTACGTTATATATATACAAGTTGTATTACGTTTTATATTACAGCGACGGCAAGTCCATTTTTATGTGGGATGTTATAATAATGAATGTTTCTCACTGAAACAGGCATGGACAAAAAGCTTGTGATGGGTGCATAAAGGTTCGAGTGTCACTTCAATCTACGATGGATTCCACTTGAGATTGTTTCGTTTTGAGTCTCATTTGTTGGGTAAAAGGTTTGGTGCCCACATCGTTGGATTGGTAGCATCTAAAAGCTTCTCCATCAAGTAACTTCCAATGGACACCAGGCACTCAAACGCTTTGCATCCATTGATTCTTTCAAGCTTTTTCATAAGAAAAGAAAGAGATTCTTGCCATTTCCAATGAGTTTTGATTAATCCTGAAAGACTTACCAACATTACATGCAATATTGTTGACTTGGAAGCCAGAGTATGGAATTTTATTTGCATTTCCAGGTCATTGAACTGATAATGTTACAATTTAAAGTTGGATGTAGCCATTCTTGATCATCCACTCAAGACTCCAGTGATTGTTCACATTCTTTAGTGTCCAATAAGCCCAGCCAAAAGTTGCTCTACCATACACCTCTAGTTGCGCTTTTGCAAATCTCTGGAGATCCTCCTTTGATGCTCCTGAAACTTGCCACTCTGCCACCCATTCACCTGAAACAATATAACTGAATAGAGTAAACTAGCAATTCCGAGGCATCGATTGAGTCAAAATGACAGGTAAAAAGTTACTGGTACATTCACATACCAACAAAAGTGAGAGGGCCATTTGATGTGGTGATCTGATTCAACTGTGCACTTCTATTTGTGTAGACGAAATCTATGTTTTGTTGCACAGTCATGCTGTTGAATATATCAGAAAAGAGATTGTAATAGTGAACATCAATCACAGATCCTCTTAAGCCACTAGTTAAGGGGAAAAGCTCTCTGGGATCCATTGGTCCTAGCCTGTTGGACATCACCACATAGGCCGTGGATGAATGTTTTCGTACAGCATCATAACCAGCTTTGTAATACTTTTTTACACTCTCTAGAGATGCTCCTGGTGAGAGAGGTTCATTAATAAGTTCAACTGCATAAAGGCTTGGACTCCTCGCATACCTAAAGTTGCATGTAGTCAAAATTTGAAAGGACTTAATTAGTGTCATAAACTTATAATCAGCGCAAAGATTTCAGGAGATTTGACATGCAGTGTATTTATTTGACCTGGCAGTTAGGAAGTCTATAACGGCAACCGTCTGCTGTATGTTAGCGTCTGTTAAGCCCCATTCCTGAGAACCATCTCTAGAAGAGCTATGTTCAAATACATTTTGTGAGCCAGGGGCAGCATGTAGATCAATTATGATCTTCAGTCCATACTTCCTGTGAGATAGAATACAGTAAGATAAAGGGTAAATTTTCATCTTCAAGGAAAATAGATTGACTGTAGAATGATAAATCTCATAATTACACTATCCAGTCACAACAGGTTTGATGGTGAAGCTACTCAATTCAATTAAACTCTTAGTCTGGTAGCAGTTGTTCATCAGTGTATGGACCACGTAACAAATCATTTGCAGTTTTAAATGAAAAAAAGTGACATCTAGGGGCATTGATGCTGTGACCACAACATCATAGGCTTAGGGACCCCATACTTTGGTGTATTATGGACAGGACCACCCATGATGGTGAGGTCTTGTGAAGTAGTAACAGAAATGGTGATGTCTGATGGGATGGGAAAAAATGCATACCGTGCCCAAGTGAAGGCGCTGTCTAGAGCTTGCAGGGACCCTCCAACATAAGGTGCTGGAGGCGTCGGATCGCTTGCCATCCACCAGCCAACAGGTATTCTCACAGCATTTATTCCATTTCCAGCTATGAACTTGAAATCATCTTCAACTATATATGTGCTCCAATGCTCCTGATAAGCAAGTATATCATCAATGCATGTGAGAATGACCTGAAGTAATTGTTTCCACGAACTTAAATTTATGAGCTTGTTAGTACTATATAATATGTCCTTACTCTCATGACTTGTGAAGCTTTCTGCGGCCCGTAGCCATTAGTTACTTGAAACTCTCCCTGCATCCTCCCAGCAATGGTCATTTCAAATACTGATGGATCATCATCTCCCCAGCTAGTAGCCCCTTTATAATCTGCTGTCACCAACTCCTCTGTTTTTGCCTATAATTTATGGTCATGAAATTTGTCAACACCATTGACAAAATAAATCTTGCCCTGTCTATTCTTTGTTGCATGCCTTTCTATTTGTATATAATTTAACATATGGCAAACACCAAGAAGCTTCAAAGTCACCTGTAAGAAGAACCCATTAGGTGCTTTGATTCGAACGCGGCTCTGATCGTTAGATTTCCTCATAATCTCAAAAGTCTCAGAGCTACCGGGTGTGTTTGATTCAGCTACTACGTCAATTCCATTCCCATTGGTGTCAAGTCCAATGAATTGTTTGTTAAAGACTCTAAAATTGAAATTTGTCTCATTGATCCTCCACAACTATACCAGAAAATAAAGAAACAACATCATTATATCACTGAACTTGCTAATCTGTACACTTTCAAAACAAGAGGAATATCAGATATATAAATAAAAATGTAACTTTAAATGTTTCCCAGCCTGACGCAGATGTCCGGTTTGCAACAACAATTGTGCCTCCACCGCTCTCTGCGCAAAGATATTTGCCGACAGTAACCGATTTAAACTGAAGTTGAGTTCCATCCTGATAGAGACACATATGAAAAACCAACACGAAGGTTATTAATGTTTGATGGATACTATTATGAAACAGAAGGAAAGACAATGTGGCAGAGCTGGATTAGTCAAGAGTTAATTACACAGACCAAAAAGTCTTTGTTGGGGATGCCATCGAAGAGAGAAGGCTTTATCCAGCCTTCGGTTACAAGCCAACCTCCAAGATTAACTGCTTTAATTCGAAATGCGGGGCTCAGTGATCTCCCATAAGAAAATGATAACATAAAAGATAAGATTATGCATATGCTGAAAAGCTGCTTTGTTGAGTACAGAATAGCCATTTGATAGTGGTTCTTGCTTTGTATTTAGCTCTCCCACGCAGGCCACTTGTAAGGACTGCACCTGCATATATATGCACAAACACACAAAACACAATGAGAGTTGAAATTGCCGGAGTCAACATCTAGAAACTCTGACAAATAAGAGGAGTTGAATGTTCTTTCTTAGAACCTCAACTGTTTGTTTTTTTCATTTCAGTTAATATCCGTGAAAGAAGTAGTTATTACACGTGGTGCAGCTTACTTTGATCGTTCCGCGAATCCATTTGGCAGTAACTATATCTACACTGAATTTGCTCTCAAGAAAACGTGAACATTTAACAAACTGCAGCATGTACCCTTATGAAGGTCAGATAACGATGTAAAGTGTTAATTTGGCAAGCTTGATGACCTGAATTTCAATTATTACGTATTGTTAAGGATAGAAGTGTGTTGTTGTTGAGTGAAAAAAAATACGACCTCAAAAAGCCGTAAGCTCTATAGCAAGCCGCAATCCGTGAATAATTAGTATGGAGATTAAACACTACATATATAATGATGAAATTAATTAGAGGCGGTGCAATTGGTCATAAGCGTAAGTGCCGAACTTCTAGATTGTAGAACTCATGCAATGGAATGCTTATTCTTTTATTAACCTGTTAAGAAGTTGACCAGACCATATGTATAGCTCGGTATTTGCAGCATTATTTTGGCTTTATTATCCAAATTGGCATGGCTGAACTGAAAGGGAAAAAACCAAAATTGGGGGATTAAATTAATCATGGCGTTAGCGGAGACCTCGACTTAATGCTAAGTGGAAACCCACTTGTTGTATTGTGGAACACACCAGATTGATGAATTGATCGATACTTCTTATTTCCAAGAATCATTTTAAAGTGAAGCAAAATCTTTTGGCTGGACGCATCATATATTTCATTGGATCAATTGTTATTGAAGCGTCCGCTAATGGCCTATCTCATTGCTCGGCTTGTAATGTGAGTTGGCCATCGATTAAGTCCATTATTAATTTATTATGCCTAGCTACATTGGAGGCCACTTGGCACTTACTGATTCGATGCCCCCCTCAGGTAGGTGTAAACTGGTGACTATTTCATAGATGGACCAGGACAATAATTTTCTCGGCTAGCTTGGAGGTTAAGCAGGTTTGGGAAGTTATTAATTCACACGTAGATATTTAAATGCAATTTGGTGATCGTTATCTGCTTATTCGCATCTCATATGGAGACCAGTAAGTGGTGCTTCCAATGAGGTGTTGCCTCCTCCCTGTGACGTTTCTGTGTGGGTGACGATATTTGATTCCCTCTACTTTCCAACCCACCCTCAAACTGGCTGCAATCGCCGTCAGTTCTTTATAGTAAAAAGCATTTTCTCGTTACTCCACAATCACTAAACTGTTGCTCAAATTGAATCCGATTCCCCACTTACCGCACTCCCCCGCACCAGAAAAAGAGAACCAGTGCCTGTATCAGAGATTTTGTAATTATGTATAGATTATCTACCTTTACTTATCCGTATACTTTTGCGTACGGATAATAATGTAATCTCAAAAATGATCAGTCGCGCGCACACCCTTAAGAAAGTTGAAGTTGCTAGGTTACTGTTGGTGGGCAACATCAAGCCCAAGTCCAGCACAGCGTGTACTCCAAATCTTAATGGTTTATCCAACTACATCCACCCATTTAAGGCCCATCTTTTTTCTTCCTCAATCAGGCTTGTGGGCTCATTGCTATTTCTTTGGTTCATCTGGGCTCCTCTCCGTAGTGGCGTAACTTATTGACTTTGAATTTAATTAAAATATTTGATGGATTTAATAACAATTTAGAAGCTACTTTAACTTTGTTCAACAAGATATTGGTATTAAAGTCTCATTTGACTTTAAATTGGGTGAACACTAAAATATTTAATAAATATTAATTTTTATGACTTAGAATAAGGTAAAAAATTTATAATATTTTTATTATTTTTTTAAAATTATTATTTAAAAATAATATTTATTATATTTTATAATATTTTTTATTTTATAATTATAATTTTTTTCTCATCAACTATGACTTACTAATTACAATATCTCAGTACTAAATAAAGTGTTTGAGAGATATGATGTATTTTATAATGTGGGTTTATTACTTTATTTATGTACATTACTATCATCAAAATGATCATGATTCTAGAATTGCTTTTGCTTTACGTCACTTACGAAAGCACATCCATTAGGTGCCCACATGCGAAGGTAGTCGTTTAGTCAACCTATTTACGCGCATCCACCGCAACTGGCAATGAATTTACACTCGCATAGGCTGGAATACAGCTGATCCTCACTCCACCTATCTTGCTTTCGCAAAATCCTCACACGCTTCCCTCTCGCTAGCCCCTGGCCCCCATCCCCCATGTGAGCACCGACAGCGCCAGCTGCCCCTTATCACGCCGTGTCACATCCACTACACTCCGTTCCCTAAAATCTGATACCACCATCCATTTATATCATGCCACCTCACCGTCTAATTATAGCCACCGAGTTCACTTTACTCCATGAACTGACACGTGGAAAGTAGAATGAGGATCCAACTATCAACAGAAACACGAGAATATGACTCTACGCGCTTCAAGCCTTCAATTACTCTCAATCTTTTTGTGTCTTTTTATTCCTATCACACTTTGCTAATCGGAACTGCCTTATATCACTCTCTCAGTGCGTGGTCCGCTTCTTTCCAGCATTCACTCATTTGCTCTCAATATTGAATCTTGTTCAGCTTCCTTCATCTCCCATAAGACAATGGCTAGAACATTGTTGTTGATCGCTTTCTGCGTGCTGCCGGCTTTGGTGAGCGCGTTCCGGCCCAACCCTAAACCGTTCTCGGTTGAAGGTCGCGTGTACTGCGACACCTGCCAAGCCGGCTTCGAGACCTCCGCCACCACCTACATCGCCGGTAACTAACTAACATTCACTTCTCCTAACTGTTTCTCTTTCAGATCCGTACATTTCATTGCTAGATCTGCATGACGGCAGATGAATTTTGACGCTTCCACGTTAAGTGACAGTGACGGTTAATTAATTTTATAAACCATGCTTATTTTTTATTTTCATTTTTTATTGGCTCAATGAGATCTAAATATGGTGACCTACTATGTGTTTGCTCGTCTTTGGGTTTGTGTGATATGATAAAAACATTCCGATAGAAATAATTACTTGAGCAGTTAATCCCCAAATCAGAATGAACACATGGCTTAATTCTGTAAGCACTTTAGATCTTTTCTAGAATTACTACTAATTGATAACACACCAATGTAATTTGAATACTAACTTCCTCTGAGTATCCGATCAATTCTCATGAAATATTTTGGAGCGTTTGGTTATTGATTTTTAGTTAGTTTAAATATGGATAGTGTTTTGGAGTTTTGAGTGCAATGCTGGTATAATTTCATTGAAAGCACTGATAAAAGTCTATAATTGCAAGTTTTAAAAACCCCAACCAGAAGCATTTTCATTTTCTTGTCCCATATTTTCAAAAACATAGAATGTATCCTGATGTAAGACATTGAGGACTCAGTTTGGGATCGAGGAACGGCAGTTCTTTTTTTTTTACCGCTTTATCCAAACACGTTAGCAGTTATGGTTTCAAAATAGAAAGAACGGAAGTAATGACCGTGTCGGTGTGTTGTATTGAGGTAGTGTGTTTTGTTGAATTCCTCTTAGCTATTGTCTATATAGGGGGTTTATTTTGTTTTTATGTAACATGTTGCTCTGTTGAGGTGTGGCTGCCTATTGAAATAATTGTATTCTTTTGTTAATCATCTTTTGTTGTGTCCAGGTGCCAAGGTTAAGGTTGAATGCAAAGACAGGAAGTCAATGCAAGTAGTATATAGCAGGGAAGGGAAAACAGACTCAACCGGGACATATAAGATCCTCGTTTCAGAAGACCATCAGGATCAACTCTGCGATGCTGTCCTTGTTAGCAGCCCCCAGAATGACTGCAAAACAGTTGCCCCAGGGCGTGAGCGTTCCCGTGTGGTCTTGACCAGTTACAACGGCATTTCTTCTGAAACCCGATATGCCAATTCAATGGGCTTCATGAAGGCAGAGCCCATGTCTGGCTGTGCTGAGGTTCTCAGGCTATATCAGGAGGAGGATGTGTAGAGAATGGTGCAGCATGGCTTTTTCTATCGCTTTCCATTTGATTAAGCTTTGTGTTGGCCCATCTATCATACTGTCTCTTCTATTAGTAGTGCCTGGATGGCTGTGTTGTTTCTATGTTTAGAGAATTCTTAATTTGTTGTTAAAGGATCTGTATGCTATTAATTTATTTATATGCTGGTGCTTCTAGCTTTGAGATGTGTTTCATCGCTATTAATGCCTGATTTGATTTATTTTCGCAATGAATCTGTTCCACCCTTTGAAGCTATGGACTTTAGCTAATCCGCTACTTTTTCTCTTGTAATTCTACCTGAAAACTCTGGAATTGAGGCCTGCAGTGTGATTTAGTTTAAGCTATTTAGAGATTTCCAGGGTTTGCTAGGTTCAGCTAACAACTAACTTTAGCAATGAGAACGCTATATCAAGTAAAATATATTGTAGAGAATCGGGTCTGAATGCAGAATAGAATGTATTCTTCTGTTTGGCAAATGTTATTACCGGAATGTAGAAGTGGCAGCCTGGTATGCCTGGTTGTCGCTCGTTCATGAGGATGCCTTCACCAGTTAAGATCGTATGCCAAAAGTGCAGAGGCATTTTGTAAAACAGTTCCTTGTTCTGTTTTTCGGTTGTTTGTTACAATTAAGAGAGACGAAAAATGTCTTTCTAGGCCATTTTGTTGCACAAATTTTCTTTTTCGGCTCATGGCCATACCGCGTGTAACTCGGCCAAAAAGAAGCTCTAACATGGGTTACATGGCCTATTGTATTTGTTCAGCCGTGATATTTTTTCATTAACATTATTTATTCTAAAATTACCCGTATTGAAAAATAGTATGTCATGCTCTCAATAGATCATTTCTCACATCTTCTCATTTTTTTTTTCAAATTGATTTACAATTTAAATCTTATATTAACTTCTAATCAAATCTCCAATTAAAATTAAATAGAATCTTATATTACCACGTATCATCAATAATAATAAAACTTACCACTTGGTCATAAAACGTATCATCAATAATAATAAAACTTACCACTTGGTCATAAAACGTAACAAAAATTTAATATTGAAACTCATTGTATGTTGGTGGAGGTAATAGTTGATGGCGAAAAAGATAGATGACAACGGTATCGATGAACTTATTGTTGATGAAGATAGGTGACAGCAATGATGATTATACTAGAGAGAATAGTAAAAAAAAGAATATAAAATAAAATAGATTACAATAATTGTTTACTGAGATTAATTTTAAAAAATAATAAAATAAATTGAAATGTGGAAAGTCGGTGAAATAAATTGAGGGAGTTAAAAACATCATTACTCCCCGTTGTTTGTGGATGACTGGATGCCTCGATGGTTCCCACGGGCTCGATAGAGGTGAAATCCAAGTGATCCAATGGGCTCGCTACAATTCCATTCCAGTTGGTTTCTTTCAGGCCTCCATTTTAACTGGATTCCGTTGACAGCGGAAACTCAATTCTGGGCCTTGTGGTCCTCGGCGAGTATGGAATCCATACTATGGATGGCTTGCTCGCAGTGAAGGCTTAGCATAGATTTTTGCGGATTATTGTTGGTATAAAGGACGCAGCAACGTTAGATCTCTAAGTCAAAATGCCAACTGATGTTATTTGAGTACCAACCGTCTTGTTCTACAGTTGCTTATCACATTATTTTACTGTCATGAGATGATTTATATAGATGTTTAATATGGAGAAGAATATGTCACATCAGTTTACCATATGAAATTTTGCATCTCTATTTTATGAATCTATAATGAGGCAGAAAACGTTAGTTTGATTGGCAGAGTCGACAAATGATTTCCATTTTAATTATTCGTTTCAGTCCAAAGATCTTTCATCTGAGTAGCATAGCCTTATAGCATTGAACCAAAGTTAAAATCTGCAAGAAATTCCAAATCAAGGACATGGCTGTCGCCTGCCAAGCTGGAACTACAAATTCATCACCTCCCATTAATTTCCTTTTAAATTTTATATTGCCAAAGAAACTGATATCTGGTCAGAGAAGACAAATGAGTTGGTAACAGAAGCAGCAGCACATTTTGGGAGTATATTCTTTTGGACAATAGCACAATAAATTAATTAACTAATTAATCCTGCTGTAGCTTTTTTGCCCACCTGTCCCCAATCCAACACAACAATACAAATAAAACTTAATAAAATGCCCAGTAAAATCTTCTCAATTTCAAGGAAAGAAGAAAGATTCGAAGATTAGGTGGGAGTCCAATTTTTGGTGCTAAAGCTCCCTGTGCTGACCTAATCACGTGTTAAATAGAAGGTGCGAAGTAGGTGACCACCGGTATATTCGGTATTGAGATATTGTTGTTTACAATTGGTATTTATAAAATAAAAAATTAATAGTGTATAATCAATATAACTTTTAAAAATAATTTTGATAAAAATAATAAATATATTATAAATTTTTTTTATCATATAAGTGGTAAATTAAATCTAACTTAACTTCTAAATCATGATAATTAATATTTTTACTATATTTTATAATAAGTTATATTTATCTAACATTAATATAAGATGTGACCTAAGTAGTTTGTTTTTATTGATGACTTGGAAAAGCCGTTTCTCTTTATGTTTTCTTTAATTTAGAGTGTCCAAGTTACCCAGATTTGCTCCCTCTCTTTTATGAAAGGTTGTTTACAAAATTTGTTCCAGGCCACGGCCACTGGTGTTCACATATTGAATCAACAGCAAATTTACCAAATATGCGTGATTTGTAAGACACATTCTTTAATTATCACTAAGTCGCTTAATTTTTTTTTATAAAAAGGAAATGGATTTCATGTGAATTGTTTTCATTTCTACACGCATGGTTGACTGTGCCTACACACTTGAGTAATTGAGTTGTATCATATCAAATTAATACAGTTAAAATGCAGAAAATTAATTTAATTAAACCCATGTAAAATTATTTTAAAAAGAAAATTTTAAATTACACAAAAATAAAAGCCAGTCAGAGAAAGAGAGCAGTCAAATAATAAAAATATTCATACTTGTTGGGCTTTTAAAAACGTGTTGTCAACTCGGAGAAAATGTGAACTTTGTCAAGATACTGTTGCAAAATAATAAAAAGCGCAACATGTGAAAACAAAAATTAAAAAAAAAAATTAAAAAATGGCCCAACTACCAACGATTTCTTCGATACACGAAGAACGAAGGTTTCACTTTCGCTTTCCCTCTTGCCTTGTGTTTGTTGCGCTTTAGTACTTAATATTATTGCCAGTTGAAAATGGACATGTAAAATTCCAACTTCTATATAAGCACCTCCATCTTCTTCTCCGTCAACTTTCTTCATTATTAGTCTCATTTGCTATTTCCTGCCTCGGTTTCTTCGCTCGGTTCTTGTCTATATAAGAAGGTGCAATCTTGGCACTCCATTTTCTCCAAATTAATTTACTTTCTTGTTGCATTTTGCTTTTAATCAATTTCTTGTTTCTGGGTTGTTGCGTTTCTCTCTTCTTTGATCACGTATGTTTTGTTCCATGTATTTGATTTGCTTATATCTTGTGTCTTATGATATTGATTTGGTTTTTTTCATATTTATGAGTACTTGCTCTTTAATTATTACATCTTTGAATTTCGTTAATGTGAATAAAACATATGGGGTATTTCTGATCTTTGAGCTTCTGATGGGAATCTTTAATTTGGATCGGTAATTCTTTGATTCTCTGTTTATAACTGGTTTTTCACATTTTTTTTTCTTTTTTTGGGTGGCGAAATCTGTTTATTTGTTAAAGCACAATGTTTTTAAATGGTAATCATGTTTTTGAATTTGTAGCATACCACATGCATGTTTAAATTTTATAGGAGCCTTTTGTGCTTAATGTAAACGCTGTTGAATGTAGATGCAAAGATACCGTTTATAATGTGATTGTGACCTTGTTTGCTCGGCATTTATTTAATTTTACCTTTTCCTTTTCTTAATTCACCTTCTTTTCTTATCGTTGACCATTGAAAAGATATTTCTGATGCCCATATGCTGCTTGAGTTAACACTGATTTGTGTATAATATTTTTCCATTTTACTGCTTGAAATTTACTTTATTATTTGCTGCAATGTAATCTGTGTCTGTATATTTGGTTTTCAGAATGTCTGCGCAGGTATTTCACCAAGCTATGGGGACTCTCCAATCCAATCAACTTCTTAACAACTCTGGCACTCACCATGAACTTGGAAATATTAGGGTGAAATCGATTCCAAAAAGTTTCAAGCTTAATATTGAATTGTCAGGAAACAGGAGTTTTAGATTTGGGAAGAAGAACTTTGGCATAATTCAGGCCACAGCTTCTCAAACTTCAGTTATTGAACCTGCTTCATCTCCCTCAAATCATGACACCAGTGACTCCAAAAAGAAATCAAGTAAATAATTTTCATTCTTGTCAAGATTGATATATAGTTAGTCTAGAGTTGATGAACGCAAATGTGTCAGATCGTCAAACTTCAACTCGACTCAGTAAAGCCTTTCCCTTAAGAAGTGCATGTGTAGAAAGTTTTCTTCTTGTTCAATTAGGAAATGATCCTGTTTTCTCAAAATCCTTCAATATATTTGGAATCGGGCCCAAGTTCATTTTTCTGAAATATTCTAATTGTTATTTCCGTTTTCTTCAGATGAAGCAGCTTTGATACTGGTTCGACATGGTGAGTCTCTCTGGAATGAAAAGAACCTGTTTACAGGTTGCGTTGATGTGCCATTAACCAAGAAGGGTGTAGAAGAGGCAATTGAAGCTGGAAAGAGAATCAGCAACATACCTGTCGACATGATATATACATCAGCACTAATTCGCGCGCAGATGACTGCTATGCTTGCCATGACACAGCACCGACGCAGGAAGGTAATTCGGAAAACATAGAACTAGCTGTTAGCAGATGAAAATTGTGAATTACAGTGTTGAATATCTTTAAAAAATTGTGGATGACATTGGCTGTACATTTTCAGTATTATTCATTTTTGGTGCAATTTTATTTCCTCAAGAAAGCCTGAAAACTCATTTGCAACTAAAACAGATTTGCATATTTAGATGTCAACAACACTGTGGCTTTTACTGCCATAGAGTTTCTTTTTTATTTGTTTACAAGGAGAACTGTTCCACTATTCAGTGCCTTCTTTAACTGCTAACCTATTAGCGATCTGACACAGGTGCCTATCATTATGCATAATGAAAGTGAACAGGCAAGGACCTGGAGTCAGATCTTCAGTGAAGACACCATGAAGCAGTCCATTCCCGTTGTAACAGCTTGGCAATTGAATGAAAGAATGTAATCATTTTCCTTTGCTTTTCTGATCTTTCTTCTTCCCTTTTATCACCCATTGTCACTCAGAAGCTGTGAACTCTGCTTTCTTTAGGTATGGGGAATTACAGGGTCTAAATAAGCAGGAAACGGCTGATAGATATGGAAAGGAACAAGTCCACGTGTGGCGTCGGAGTTATGACATTCCTCCACCAAATGGTGAGAGCTTGGAAATGTGTGCTCAAAGAGCCGTTGCTTATTTTAAAGATCAGGTATGTACGAATACTTTCATAGATCTAGTTTCTTTCTGATCTTTTTAGGAGTTAATTTATAATGATTCTCATACGGTATAAATCCGTAAGGGGACTTATTTTTTAAGTTAAAGAGACCATATATCATCCCTTAGCATCTGACTGCTGAAATGTAACTTCACAGATTGAACCGCAACTTCAATCAGGAAAGAATGTAATGATTGCTGCCCATGGGAATTCACTGAGGTCCATCATTATGTATCTTGACAAATTAACTTCCCAAGAGGTGACAGACCTTTTGTCTTGAGATTGCGACAGCCTTTTTTTTTGCTGGCATGCTCTTGTTTGTATAAAAGCATCGTTCCTTTTTTATTTATTTATATATTATTTTCAATTTTTTAACAGGTGATCAGTTTAGAACTATCAACTGGAATACCCATGCTTTACATATTCAAAGAGGGAAAGTTCATTAGAAGGGGAAGTCCAGCGGGACCAACAGAGGCTGGAGTCTATGCTTATACACGGGTATGCAACCCATAAACTCATGAGCATGATTACATCAAGCTATTAAATCTTAATGGTATCCAACTACTTCAAAAGCTGAAAAAGGAGGACAAAATCTTTGTGTTGTTTGCTAATGCTTAAAGTTATTAACAGAATAAGGATAGAAAGGAGCTTAGAACACTATTGATGTGTTGGGTTAAAGAAAGTGAATAGATTCTTAGAGTATGTTGCTCTTTTAGAAAATGATTAAAGTAGTATTAGCGCAAACTACTGCTGCTGTTTTCTTGTTAAGTTTATTCTCTAGAATTATAATCCTCAGTGTGAGTCTTTGACAATGTGTGCTTGAATTGCAGCGTTTAGCTCAATATAGACAGAAGTTAGACGAGATGTTGCATTAACATCTTTGAAGCATAGGTAATTTTCCAATTTCTAGCAACTGACATCTGCTTCAGTGTGGTTTTTTCTTCTGCTTATAAGCCATCAGATATGCTCACACATGACATTGTTTTTTCAGGGGCTTACCTCCCGACTCCCATTGCTTCACTTCTGCTGTCTTGCTGGTTTCATTACTAGATTGCAAGGGAATGAAACGCACATATGCAAAAGCTAGTTTCAGGAAATGTATTGATATAGTTCTTGATAGTGGGTCAGAAGGCTGGCTAGGGGCTATTGCCTTTTGTACTTTTTCAGTAGTTGATCAATCCAACATCTCTCTGGCATTGTTCAAGATAGATGTATGTTTCAGTGTGAAAGAAAGATATGTATAAGAGGGACTAAACTAAGAGAATTTTGGGTGCTGTATTTTCTTGTATGTCTGTAATGGAGTTATGCAAATACTTTGAAGAAATAAGAATTGACAGTAAATAGAAGCTTTTCCTACCGATTAGTATTATTATCACTTTCTCCACTAAATGTTGTAACAAGTAATAGACTATTTTTAAATCACTGTCTAATTTAACAGAAAAGAACCAAACATGGGAATACATGTGACCCTGAAAGCTGTTTGCTTAGTGCAAGTGGAAATCCATATTCTCTTGAAATAATATTTATTAGTTTAACTTTTAGAAGAATTATCAGATTATAAAACAACCCATTGAAACCGTGAAGAATAAACAAGCAGTCGTGAAGATTCCCCGCCGCTTGTTATACCATCAGTGATGCACGTATTGTTTGGGGCCGCTTGTTATACCATCAGTGATGCACGTATTGTTTGGGGCACAAGCTTCGTACATGGAGTTCTTTTCGAGGACCAAAATAAGTGGTTAAAGAAAATTGTGTGAATTTTCTTTAAACCATGCCTCGAAAGAAACAACAGAAGCAGAACGCCCCATCGATTAAATTGCATGAGGAAAAATCATGCTTCATGTATGCAGTACTATGATTAAAACATGAGAGGAACTCTCTTGATTTGTCTTCAAACTGATAATGTTAATTAAATAGTCAGCATGGCTAACACCATGTGATCATCATACTCTTATAGCTACGGGGACTAGGCAAAAGCCTTGCTGCTTCACCCTAATCTAATGTACTTCCCCAATGATGTTCTTGCTACCATCGATGGTGAGACCCTTCTCCTCTGATGACACAGCTTCTGTTTCCAGTCCCCGCAGTGAGGAAGTGTCATTCTTCTCATGGTCAGATGTATCAGAATCGGAATTCAAGTTAGGAGAATCAGAAGATGTAGCCATCGTCAAGGAAGGTTGTGGGGCTTCACAGGGAGTAGTCTCCATTGCCCAAAAAGATGGCATTTTCTTGTCATCTTCTCTCATCCTCTCAGCATATTTATTGATGTTGAAACCCACAAGATCATTTCCACCAAATGCAGACTCCAACTCGTCCATGTCAAACAGGTCTTCCATTATTCTCCCGGTGTTTAGATCATCAGAATAAACAAACTTGACTTTGTTTTGAGTCTTCAGCTCAAGAAAGGGTTTAACAACCTGCAGTGATAAAATTGACAATATGTAACATAACATAAAAGCTAGCACATAAAACAAAATATTGAATGTATTAAGTTATTGCTACATTGTACAGTCACATATTTCTGACACAAGAAAACCTCACCATTATTCTCTTTAGAAGTAAAAAGGGATCACGAAAAGGAATAACGGACTGAGGCTAGAGTAGATTACCGTCCAGAATGGCTCGAAGAACTTGGGTGGGTTATACAGTATTGCCAAACCAAGGCGTTCTGGATAATGGTCTTGCAAAACATGGGCTGTTTCCCGTGTTACCTTCACTGAAATATGCGATAAATTGAAACCTTGGAAATCAATCAACCAGACCATCTGCTCCTGGTGAGGTGGCAGATTTAGAATTGCATTCTCCATGCAATACACCAAATACCTAATTTGTCCTTTAGTTGACTTTGTATTCTGCAGCCCAAAGTAATTTAAGCCTAAGCAATTTTCTCCTAAATTTTACTCTCAATACATAACATGAATGCATTAGTTGTAGAACCAAATATTGGTCTAATATTTATCTTTCACATACAAATAAGTAGGCAATGTGTGCTCAGAAAAGGAAAAACTACAATTCATACAGTAATCCATCAGCTGAGAAATTTGTGATAGTTACCTTGTCTGATTCATAGATTTCACAAGAGGAGGTGAAAAAAAAAATACATAAATTCAGGAGGAGGAACTCCTAAATCCTTCAGCGCATGATTTAGAAAGTATTCTTAAATATTGGATAAAGAGCATGTCATCAAGATGTTTCTACACAGATCAAATTTCTTTAAAATATTAAGAAATAGCTTAATTATAAATAATCATCACACATGGAAACACACAAACACACACATGCAGAGAGAGAGAGAGAGAAGATTTCTCAGATAAAAGTTGAACCTGGCAACTAGGTCTCATGACGAGAACTGCTCTCCCATACTTGTCAACATAATTCGATCTATATATCTTCCCGGTCTCCGCTTCATTAGCAATTTCATCCTATGCCACAAAAGTAAAGAAATGAAGTTATAAAACACCATTTTCTGCAATGTAACGTCCCAAAGTAAACAAACTTTGACCAGGCCGGCAACCACACTGGCTGAAAGGTTTAGTAAACTTGCAAACTAAAATTTTTATGAATAGACTAGACACAGATAACTATTCCAGCATCACACCTTTGCCCAGACATTGATATAAATATTTGACTCTAAGGTGAAAGTAGGATCTACCCCCTAAGTATTCTTCCTCGAGATGAATTTTTTCAACTTAGTAATCTTAGCTCCAATAGAGTCCTTTTAAGCCTGATCCAAGGCTGTTTTATAATGGACTATAAGAGGTCATGAACAAAGTGAAAAAAATGACAGAGACAACATATAAGACAGGCATCATTTACTATTGATGACCCTCAAGCACAGTCTTCAAAAGTATTGTAAAATGAAAACTTGATCCAATCAGACTAAGGAATTTGAACCTAGCACACATTCCTGGGATTTGGCTTGAAGGTTACAGTATGTCAGGCAAGATAGATGGTAGCATACTGCATACCCAACAAATCTCTTCAGGTTTGTATTCAGCTCTCCATTTTAGAGTTTCTTTCAGCATTTTAGTTGCCTTCTTGACATTCCAATTTCGTGCCCGCAAATGCCTTGCGATTGAAGCATCAGAGCAATAAATGGACAATCTACCAGACAACAGCCCAAGCAACTTCCTTACTTCATTAATCTGCACATTTTAAAAGTCAGCTTAAAAGCTTATCATGAAATATTCATGGCATTTTCAGGACGAGAACTTGTGACATAGAGACAGCACAGTAACTAGAGATACCTTTCTTTGCTGTTCCTCCGATGGTAGAGGCTTCTCATACCCATTTGTAGTAGATTTATTTGCATCAGCACTCATAATTTACAAGTCTCCCAGTAGGTAAACAGTTGGAAATTTCAGACCTTTGGTATTACTGCCAACAGTGGCTGTTACCATCTCAATGTTCAGTATTTCCTCATCTTCATCTTTATACAGGATGATTAAAGCATGCTTAAAAAAGAAAACAACTAAATCCATCATTATTTAAGCAAAATACAACAATTATGAGAAACACACGCAATTGTCTTGCAACAAAAATACATATAAGAAACTTGCAATAGATCTGTTAAATTGATGTCAACATAATTCGACTTTTAACATACAAGTAACCAACAACGTGAACGTTAAGGATAAAGCAATTTATAGTTAAACTTGCAAAAATTATACAAATACATAAGCCTTGCACTCTACTTTTTCTTTTTTTAATTAGATAAAGGACCACAAACTTTAGCTTCTTCTTCTCGCTCTCTCTCTCTCCATCCCTTATATATTTATTGGAATTCAGTTTGTTTATGGACACAAGTCCATCATGATAAGTATTTGTTATTCAATTAAATATCATCTCCCCACCAGAAACTCAGCATTCCTTACACCTGCATAGAGTACAACTTAAACAATTCCTATAATCAATGATCACTCTCTTGTGAGTCAAAGGTAACTCATCAAGTGAAAGCAAAAGTGCAAAGATCTGAACTGCATTTAGGCACCCCAGTACCGTTAGTTCGAACTTAAGACTGAGAATGAATACATATTGACAATGCTTGATCATTCAGTCAAAGCAAAGCTTAGGCTTAGTGATCCATTTTTCCCCCCCTGAAAGTCAAACTAAGACAATTAGCTAAGATCGATATATTATACTGCTAGTAAATCAAGTAATTAAAATTATCATTTTTCCCGACATTCAAACAGTCAAAATCTACAAGTGGATGTTATCAACAACAGTAAGTAAAATCAATCACAGGCTTCAATTTGACAAACCCAGCATACTTCACCTGATCAAAACAGAACCTCTTTAAAACACGGAAGTCAGTGATTAACTAGTAATAACAGATTAAATAAAATATTTTTCCAACGCTTCGAAACAAACAGTGAGCAGGTTACCTGAATGACAGCGAATTGGATCCTCAACAGAAAAAGAAAAAAAAAAAGAGAGAAATTATTTCGGGGCTCCTTAAACGGCGAAAACGATGAAATGACGGTCGACTGTGAAAAGGGTATTTGAAGAAGTATAAATCATGGAACGGGTTTTGACAACTTTTTCTTTGTTGGAATTGGATGAAGAAGCCGGGAAATGGCAAATGCTTTCCTGTGCAGACAAAGTGGAAAATTTTGAATATTTTTATGGTCGTTTTAGGCTTTTAAGCTAATAATAATAATATTAATAATAATAAAGACATAAGACATATGCATCGCATATGGACTTCGTCTTTGGTCTTTTGAATTTTAGGTCACTTCCTTATTTCCTATTAGGCAGAAAGTCAGAGTTACCCCTCTCTCAAGTTTTATTCAATATCTTCCGCGAGGCTGGTTTAGATACTACGACAAAAAGGTCAATTGAATCAGCCAAAATTCCTGGCGAATAAGAAGAGTAGATGCCCTTGTGGATTCCAAATGTCCAAGGGATTCTTGATGCCCTTGTGGATTCCAAATTCCTGGCGAATAAGAAGAGTACATACCATCAGGAAGAGTTGAAGTACTGTACAGACTGTCTCTCTTTTCTTTTCTTTTCTTTTCCCCTGTTTTATTAGCTAATTATTTTAAGACAAGATAATTAATGTTTTGCTAATTGCAAGAGTAATTGTGTAAACCAGAACATATATAAATATAAATGCTGAGAGAGGCGCCACTGATTTTCAACTGCCATGAAATTTCTATCTTCTATTTGACCATGTCGGCAAAGAAAAACACGTGGTGATAGATAATAGGTGTAGAGATAATAATTTAGTGGAATTGGGTATGAAACCATACAATAATTTCTTATTTATTTATTTATCCCTCGAGGAATGAACAACTCCAAAAGCTCCGCCCACTGCCTTCCTAATGCCTCCATATTCATCGTCAACTCCTCCCTTTCTTACCTTTAAAAAAAAGAAAAAAAATTGTTTTCCTTTCTTTTTTTTAACTTTTTTTTTTTTTAGGTCTTTGCTTTGAAAATGAACCTTTCAAAATTTTTAGCACTCCGGGCAGTTGAGTATTTACTGGTAGAATTTTTATAAGTATAATTTTTATTAAAAAAATTTAGTTATTCATTTGTTAATAAAAAATTTTTATTAAAAATTATAAAATTATTTTTAATGGATAAAGTTTTAAAATTATGTTATAAAAGAATGTAATACGAATGTAAAATAAATAATAAATATTATAGACAATTGAACTTAAAAAAATACCCAATTTTGTTAATAAAAATAAAGTAACTTAATAAAAAATAACCAAACAAAAAAAAATTCTCATACATTTATAAAATTAAATAAAATATACTGCACCGGCGCTAAAATTCAAAACATGAGCAAGAAAGCGCACACACAAGTTTTTATTTTCCCACCCAATTCTAGTCGCTGAAGGTTGGGTAGAAAAAGTAAAACTTAACCCATGTCCCAAGTCCCAAGTCCTACGAGTTCGGTCTAAATGGGTCAGGCGTCCCGAACCCAATTCGTATGAGTTGGTCTTATTATTCACCGTACTACATGTCGGTTACCTTTTTAAATTTTGTACGACTCGTCCTACAATCCGTTAAGTTTTCATAAAGATTCTGTTGAACTGTTTAGCCCGGTTTGTAATGAGATGATGCACTGTAAGCAATTGTCACACCTAAAAGGAAAGAAAATAAAAATGGAAAAGCTAAATGAAATCAAGTCAACATAATTCGAATTTTGACACATGGAGTAGAGCTACCCCGTTGGCCCCTTTATTATAAAAAAAATATATCATTAAATATACAATGTAAATTTATGATTTAGTGTTTAAAATAGTTATTTTTGTTGATTTGGATAAAGCAATTCATATTTAAAACTTATAAAAATTATAATTTTTTATACATAATGAAACTGTAACTTGATTATTGTTCGTTGTTATTTTTAGCAAAATTTACACATATATACATACATGTGTATGTATCTATATGTATATATATAAACTTTTTAAATTTTAATTTATTTTTGTTTACTAATCCATTACCGTAAGTGCCAACAACTAATTTCTGATTCAATGCTACATTATCTTCGCACCATAAAATTACAAATTTTATACCTACATACATTAAGAAATTATATTTGACAAGTCGAGTGTATTAATAATTATGGTCGACAAATCATTTCACTTTGGAGTAAAAGTTGTATGGCCATTGGTGATCTTGTAAATATAATACGACAAGTAGATTATCTTATTAAGGTTATACAACATGTCGGTTGTCGTGTAACTGTCATATGACATGTCGGTTTAAATTTATGCTGGCATGAAAATTTTATTTTTCGCCATCCGCCCTCCCCCAATTCAGCCGTGCATGAGCGATATCCCGCTTCATCGAATAGTTTGTTTGTCAACCAAGGAGGGTTCAAGTTGTCAGCTGATTTATTCGGTCATAATCCCTCTTATTTGATTGTTAATTATTGGTTCCAAATATAGTTTAACAAGACTGAGAGACCTCGGCTTCTTGTTCTAACGCATTGTCCTCTTTAAGATAGTTATGCATTCAGCTTATCCCGAAGCTAACTTCGGCCGTGAAAACACTTTATATGAAGAACGGCGCTCATGCCCGGCACCGTAATCAAGATGGAAATGCGATAGAAGCGGACTCAGTATGGATTCATAATCCTCTTTATTTGATCAATGTTTCAATAAAGATTTGAGTAAAAAAATTGGCTTCATGTTGTAAAGAACCAATTAATTTCTCATATTAATTAAACTAAGATGCTAATTGGGTATTCCTCATCTCCAACAACCAAGAAATGTGTTCCTTCTTCTATCACCATCAAGCCATCTTTGTTAGCTCTGCTGAGGCTCTCACAGGGGCTCAGCTCAAAAACAATTTCAGCTTTTTCTTTGGCATTTAGAATCACACTTTGGAATCCAACCAACTGCTTTATCGGCCTGCCATTTCCATGCCTTGCAGGCTTCACAAACAGCAACACGGGATGCTTACCCGCCATGTCTCCATGATTTTTAACCCAGATGGTAACCAAGAACTTCCTTGTCTCACAAAATTCTGTGCCCAACTCTGGAACAGACTTGCAAAGGACTGCATCTTGATTTTCAACCATCTTTGTAGATGATGACTGATTTAAATAAAGCTTGTTTTGGCTGACAGATTTGAACTTGTAGGAATACTTTGAATAGCTGAGACCATAACCGAATGGGAAGACCTTTTTCCCTTCGTAAAATCGATATGTACGGCCTGGATAACCTGGAGTTGCTTGGGGTCGCATTTTCATGTCCGTCATTGGTACTTTTATATAATCTCGTGGATACCAAGTCATCGGTAATCTTCCTCCTGCATGGCAACATCCAATGCACCATTTTAGTCTAAAAGTCTAAACAACTTTGTATGACCACATTCAAATCTCAGTGATCCAATTTATAAACATCAAATAAAAATCCTATTGCATTTCAACAGCAATAACAGTAAATCCACCTGGATTATGGTCACCGAAAATGACTTCTGCTAGTGCAACCGCTCCAGCTTCACCAGGATAACCTGCCCACAGAATGCTTCCAATATTGCGGTCGTACTTGGCAAAAGTTATATCAACAGGACCTCCACAAAGAAGAACCAGAATAACTGGTTTCTTGGCAGCTTCTGCAACTCTGGTGATGAGTTCTTGTTGCCTTCCTGGAAGCACCAAGTCCACACGATCAAGCTCCTCCCTCTCTTGAGTTTGGTCCAATCCCATAATCAGCACCACATGATCAGCCCCTTTTGCTATGTCCACTGCCTTGTCAATTGAAGCTGAAGCGCATGCCACTGTATCGCAACCAGGGTAATAAACTGTGTTCTCAACATAGTTTTGCAATGCTTGCAATGGGGTAATGGATCTGCAAGAAGGACCTGCATAGTTTCCTAGAAGTGTTTTTGCAGAATTGGCATTAGGACCAATTAGCGCAAGAGACACAGATTTTGATTTTAGTAGTGGGAGGAGCCTGTGAGAGTTCTTCAGCAGGACAATTCCATCTTCAGCTGCTTGAAGGGCTAGAACCTGGTGAGCAGGAGAGCAGACAACGTCCGCTCTTATTTTGCCAAAAGGCTGAGTTGTTGGGTTGCCATTGAAGAGTCCTAACCTCATTCTAACAGAAAAAAGATTGTGAAGGGCTCTATCTATTTCAGATTCTGGCAATTTTTTCTGGTTTACTGCTGCTTTGGTGTGTTTTCGCAAGTAGGATCCACAATTGACATCCATGCCTGTAATAGTTGTTGCATTAAGACAATCGTATAAGTTGTTAGTAATGTTATGATGCCTAAATTTTAAAGTCTTACAAACTTTGCAAGCATCTTAAAATCAGTTTTAACAGGAACTCAGGTGGACTTATGATTAGCTTTAATACTGGGAACTCCAGGACATTCATGTTCAACATGACATCAATTTCACCACATTTACATTCCAAAAAAAAAAAAATTCCCCTAAACAAAGAAAAAAATAGTAGCCATGACAAAAGTTGGTCTCAACGGTAAGCGTTAGACATTCTTGCTGAGTTAGACATTCTTGCATTGTCAGCGTGTTGGTCATTCATCTAATGAATACAATTTTAAGAATCCAAATTGAGATAGGTTTTATAGAACAGACAGTAAATTTGAATATTTTTGAAATGTATGTATGTATGTGTATACACACACACACACTCACACTCACACGCACATATATATATATAAGCGCAACAGTCCTCAGCCGCATGAATCTGATGGCCATTTACTAGGTTGGTTCAGAGTTGATCACAACCGTTAAGTGCAAAATCCATGAGAAGAATAAAATATGCACGGCTAAACAAAGAGACAACCGACACTAACCTCAAAGTCCAAACTATAAACACAAGAACATTTCAACTTAGACAATCAAGACAAGAGAAACAAGGATAAGGTCCCCCCACACCTGCTTTAAGCACATCAACAACAGCATCTTCGGGTGATTTAGCATATCCTTGAGCATCATAGATGATGGACACCGCATCACAGTCTGATGTTATGTACCTGATTAATTCATCAAAAATACATTAAAGATTCTATCAGATTACACGTGACAGTGTTTAATGTTATTTTTACCCGTGGAACCCCCACTGTCTTCTGGCAGTCTTGGATAAGAGATCGCGATCCGCACAGCTTGGTATTCCATTAACTCTATTGTAAGCACACATTATTCCACTGGCTCTTCCTTGCTTCACGCAGCTCTCAAATGGAGGCTGGTATGTGTCAGCTAAATCTTGCTTCGTCACCTAAGCATGGCACGAAAAAAAATTATAACAAAAATTCTTAAAAAGGGCTTCTTACCCAAAGCAAAAGCAAGAGTCAAAAGTGACAATAAGTCCAAAAGCAGGTTGCAGCTTTTCAGCAGTTCGTTATGCATTACACATTAACAATGCGACGAAACCCAATAAAGCACAGCATCCATGGTCCAACCACCAATAACCAATCTGATCTTCCAAAATAAAATATAAAACTTGGCAGCGCATGAAGGCCAAGGAGGAATCTTCGAACACTTTTCGGAAAGGGTACAAAAAATCAAGAACAAGTTAAGAAAAATATGCAAAGGAAAGGGCATTGGTTTTCGCTTACACGAGCATCAAACTTGTAACGAGTGGTGCCCTCCCAGTTATCCAAATCATAAGCAGTAAAATGCTTACAACAAGCAGAAGCTTGAAGGTTCCCTTTAAGCTTCCCTCCATTAAACTTATCACCTTGAACGCCTCTCACATAAGACACTGCATATCTCCCAGTAACCAATGGATCCTCGCCAGGTGTCTCCTGGCCTCTCCCCCATCTGGGATCCCTAAATATGTTAATATTTGGTGCCCAAAATGTCATACCAATTGCTTGTCCAGCATTGTACAACGCTCTTGCTTCAAGTCCAATAGCCTGGCATTGTCACATAATCAAAATGTTACATGTTAATTCATTTAAGAGTCATGTTAGTTAAAGCAAATGGTATGCGGTCATTTGTATAGAGTATTAATGCTCACTTGGCCAATGCGGTACCACAAGTAACTATCAAAGGAGGCTGCGGTGAGGATGACTTGGGGGAAGCTAGTGGCACCTCTAATGGTTCCATTGAAGAAGATGCCTTTCCCGACACCGGAGACGCCGTGTAATGCCTCGGACCACCACTCATACGCCGGGATGCCGAGTCGGGGAATAGCAGGAGCTGAGTTAACGAGTTGAGAGATTTTTTCATCGAGTGTGAGTCTGGAGACCAAGTCCCTGGCTCTTTGGCTTATGGGCAGCGTGGTTCTGCAAAAAGGGAAGGTGTCGGTGGATGGGTTCGACGGGTCACATGAGAATGGAGGCTGAGTTGAGTCAACTTGGGTGAGGAGTGAAGTGAAGCAGAGACAAAGAAGAGGAAAAACAAGAGAGAGCTTGTGGAATCTCATCCTTGCTCCTGTTCGGTGTGAGAAAGCCAAGGGAGCGCGGCCAAGTTAAAAGGGGAAAAGCTACTTTGGAAGTTTGGCATTGTTAGTGTAAGTTGAATGACAGAATTGACCTTTAGATTTGTATTTCATTATCCGCATTTTGTTCTTTTAATGTGAATCATTGGTGAAGGCCTTTTGTTTATTATTAAAATAAAATCATTGGTGTCTTTGGAATATCAGACGTAGAGGTAGAGCCCTTGATAATTGCATGGGACTCTCGAAAGCTTCCTGTGAAAATTGAAACCATTCCATCCGGGTCGACCAATAACCCACACTCATAAATTTAATTTCATCCAAAACCTTAGACATCGCCATGCCCGTAACATTATTTCATGACAACGACGTCCAACTTGTTTTTGTTGCATTCAAAGAAAAATAATGCAAGGCCTCGTTGGCTGACCGTAACATTTGTACTCTTTCTGTGCGAAAGGATGCTAAATTCTTGTATGATTGCTAACTCAAGAAACTTGGGCGAAATCGGGAACGCCAGCTGTTTTAGGGGTACTTTAGCACGTAAAATTAGATATACATTGAATGTAATTAAGTTGGATTAAATGATAGAATATTGTCTCATGTTTGATCTAATATGGAAATTGAATTATGTTAAATTATATTTAAACATAAATACCAACTATTTATAAATATTTAATAGTAATAATGATTTTGATAAGTAATTAATAAGAAATTTTAATATGCAGTAAATCAGTTATTGCTTAGTCATAATTATAATAAAAAATAAATTAATAAAAAAATTTAAATTTTTTATTAATTTTTATTTCATACTTTAGGATATATTTACTTTATCAAAAAGTTAGCAAATAATATATATAAAATCAATTAGTTACTGATATTATTAAGGTGTAAAAAATATAATTACTGTGGAAAAAAAAATTATAAATATAAAATAAAAGTTAATAATACGTAATAAATAAAATTTTAAATAATAATTTTAATAAAATTAATGAAGATATAATAATTTTTTTCATCGTACAAATGTAAACTCAAATCAACTTAACTTTTAAATTACAACTACGTGTCCTTAATCCCAAACATAACCTAAATATTAAATATTAAAATTCAAAATTAGTCTAACTCCTTACTTAATCCTTGCTCCCAAATATAATCTTAAAATTTTCTAATTATGTAGAATTTCAGCTCTTTATAAACGCTCCTTTTCGTCTAAAGGAATATATTTTATCTAAATATGAACTTGAGAAACTCGTATGGGACTATGGAAGTATAATTATATCAGTAATGTAAAAGTTGTCAAAACCAAAATAATTAAAAGTAAAACTTGTAAAGTTTTGCACTCTACAAGAGAATTTTGAACCCACCGTTTCGTTTCAAAACCACCCTTGTTCACATTTTACCTTTTAGGGGCTATTTATATTATCATATAGTCACTGGAGTTTTCTAATGGTATCAACTGAGTGTGATAGCTATAAGCTTTGCAACACTGCACCACTAAAAAGTTTCATAATGTTACACTGTCCAATGCTATTTCACTAACTTTGTAAAGGACAGTTGTCAATTTTTGTCAAAACTAATAAAACACACATTTAAAAAAAAAAACTATTTTTTTTTCTTTTTTACAAAATTAGCATAAATTTTAAATTCAAAGCCTTTCAATATAACTAGCACATCTTCACTTTAGTTTTTTTTTTGGTATATTAAATTATCTGATATCTGAAGACCACATTAGATCTCGCAAATCTCTTCCAACAAATATTTAACGCAGTTGCATTATCAAGTCTCGAATCGAAGACATTAGTTAAGTTAGAATAATTCTATGAGTGATGATACAGCCACAAACTCTTTCTTGTCTGAAATTTATTTTGTCTGTTGACGACGTCGTTAATTATTGGTTGAATGAAAATATAAAATAATAAAAACAAATCATGTAGGGCAAGTGATATTTAATTCAACCAATCTTATTATGCCACATCAATTTGTACAAAATAAATTTGTACAAGAGTTTGTGGCTATATTATTACTCTAATTCTATATCAATTAATCTATACGCTTGTTGGTTCACTCTAATTTATTTAAAAGTGTAAAAAGAGAATTTTACAAGTCCAATGGATAGAACATATTACGGGTTGTTACATCTTTTAAGCCTTTAGTAGGAAATCTAGAATCGCTAATGGCACTAATTTTTCAGGTAAATCTCCAATTTCCTTAGTTATTACGGCCAATTTCCTTAGTTCTTCCCACACGTCCCTTGCTTACTGCACACTTGCAACCCAAACTGGCCACCGGTGGATAGCCACCAATATCACAACAATAAAATATATGACCCTTCCACGTTTCGAGGTAATTTTGATCTAGATTGGCGTTAAGAATGTCACTGGACTTGGGGCTATTGAATTGGGCTTCAATTAAATAAGAGGGATGATAACAGCGAATCTTCTATTCAAACCCAATTGGGCGGCACATGGATTGGCCTCGATGTTAACTTGTATGAAGTTGAAAACTCACTCCCTCCTCCTAAATTAGAGGGATGATAATTGCGAATCTTCTATTATCTTTAATTACAAAATCAGTCTCAGCTCAATTTATGTATATAGGGGAATGACAGTCCTAGTAAACTTTTTTGTGTGAATTAGAGAATACTTTGTTTCAATCAAAATGATGGGCGAGTCAATTACATTCAAAAGCAAGGAGATCAAACATTTTTATTTAAATAATATGGGCTCAATCCAAATTACATGTTTTCTTTTTCTCGTGAGTCCATGAAGTTGGAAAATTTTCTTCGTTTCCTTGGAGAAAAGTCCAATTTCCTCATGTCCCATAATAAATGTTTGATACCCCACATTTTGAGTTTTTTTTTTTTTTAAGGAAAGGTGATGTGTCCTTGAATTCACAAGCCAAGAGTCATTGTCCCTCTTTTTGTTTCTCCCCCTAAGAAAATAAAGCAAAAGACTATTCATCGGTTCATGTAGCAAAGGAAATGAAAACAAACAAACAAATAAATAATGAATAAAATAAAAAAAAAAGTTGCCAAGTGGCCTTATCTCTAGTTTGTTAAATCATTTTTGAAAAGTTATTTAGTTGATAAAGAAATATCATATGAAATGTAATTAATCAATTCATTTTGATAAATACTTATTTTACACTCAGCGGCTAAGCCAATCGCTGCAAGCTACCTGCTTCTCATCCGTTGGCCTTAGTTTGAATCATCCCGTTGTCGTTTAACATTCCCACATACTTCAAAACTTTGAAAATGTCGGTAATAAAAAATTTTAAAAAACGTTTGCGTCATCACGTAATCTGTAATCTATATTATTGATATGGTTAACAAATTAGATTATCCCAATTTATTAAAATTCCGGACATGGTTAATCGGAAGATTAGGTGTCACGTTTTAAGTTCGGTTAAAAGTAACTCTTCCTGAGTTATGCTTAAATTGGTGATAAATTAGATTGGCCAGTAGGTTTGTATGGGTTGAATTAATATTAATTCCTTTTCCTACAAGAAAAATCACTTTCATTTGCTTTCCGAAGAAAGAATTATCGTTAGACACATGCAACTGCCCTTCAAACTGCCACTGATGTTACATTTGGATTATGAATTCACATTGGAATTATTCGCATATTCCCAAGTTTATACCAAAATATGACATATTGATCCAAATTCCGGATATCATTCAAACGATTGATTTCTAATCACATCTGTCTCGGAGGATGAAAATTTAAATTTGTGTTTGCACATGGGCTGAGATGGGTTTGACCGTTAGGGCGAATTAGAAAAGAAAAAAAATTGAAAAAACACTTTTTTTTTTTCTTTTTATGATATTCAGCCGTTTAACAGGAAAAGTCTCGTGAGATTTTCAAATTTCACAAACATTATTACAGATGGGGAGACACTTAATGTATTTATTTCTCACGTTTTATGAACGAGTATAATTATTCATGGTTTTTCATAATATAACTCAATGTATGTTTTTATTATTATTATCTTTTAATTATAGTGTATGTGATGGCAAAATCTGGGTGTTTTGTGTGGTGAAATCTTCCCTCGTGATTTGCCACTGGCTGGTAGACCAACCATGGGCTACTATTTCGACATTAATTTTTGAGATAATGTGGACTTTGGAAGATGATTTTATACATTCAAAGTAAAGTAAGAAGCTGACAAATTTGTCAGCTGACAAAGTAAAGACTAACCATTTACAATGTGAACTCAAGGGTCAATTTGTCAGACATCTTTAAATACACTATAATTAAATTCTTTCTGATTTTTTTATGAACTCAAGGGTCAACGTGGCATATATCTCTTTATCCGATTGAATAAGTAACAATGTCACTATCCTCCTGATGATCCTTATCTTTTGTTTTATTCTGCAATTCTTTCTGATTTTTTTTTTCAATCTCATATTATATATATATATATATATTGTCGTACCTATCCTGTAAGAAAATATTTTCTAGAGGCAATGAAAGCGAAATATTGTCGTATATTAGTCTAATCAAAACTCATTTTTCAGCAATATGGTGGTTGATTCCAGCCAACTTAGGGTTGGCAATTGCATTTGCAATTTTATACGGACGAGGAAAAGCGTCAGTGCCATCACTCATCAGATGTATGTTCGTGCATCAAGTGTATTTTGGTATCTCATTGAAATTTCCACGAACATTGCTAGTGACGATAGTTGAATAGTTTGTGAGCCGGCGGATCTGAAACTCTCTACTCATGATCATTATGACTTGAGCTTCTCTTAAACAAAATACACGCAAGTAAAATTAACAACTTGATTAATTTTCTGTTTTAGAATCAATATAGATTTGAGAAGTTGATAGTTTTAATACCAAATCAAAACCACTCGCCCTTTGTCTAGGTGGTTAGGGTTGTTGCCCTCCAAATGTGAGGGCAGCAATTCGATCCCTTACAAACACCTTTCTTTGATTATAATATATAATTAAACGGAGGTAGTCTTTTTCTTTTATCAAGTGTGAATGGAGTAAACATTCTTTGAATATTGGTTTGTAAAAATCAATTATAGTCTCATGTAATGTGAGTTGTCATATGAGTAATAGTCTCATGTAATTAAAAAAAAAAAACAAATTAAGTGAACTATATGTTGATTATTATTTTTCATCTTTTGTAATTATCACGACACAATATAATATGTTTTTAACCCGTGTATTATGGTTATTAGAAGAAAAAAAAATGAGAGAAAGAGAGAGAGAGAGAGTTATTATTTATTGTTGATAAGAAGAATGCTACTATTGTAAAGTTGCTGTTTTACATTTCACTTGATGTGGCATACGTGTAGTACTCATCATTGACACACGCGCCAATTTATACTAATATATACCACATCACATGCCGCACCTTGAGAAATGCTAGACCAAATCCTCAGGAGCATGAATCTAAATTTCATTCTCCCAATACAAAATCAATAAATTGATACATCAGCCATGCTCTTTAAGATTGCTTATGGAGCTGAAGAGTTGATATTCGACATTTCGACTGCTCGTTAAGAATTTTGATGTGTATTATCTTTTTTTTTTCCCCTTTTAATATCCTAATTAAGAACAGGATGATCAAGATTGATGGAAATGTAAAATCTAGCCACTGAAATGGGCGCATGCTAGGCCTTCCGAAGTAAGGTGGAAGAATGGCACTGGCCCGCCAATTTAATAAAGCAACCAATAGAATTCCATCAAAGTTGGCTGCACCTGACCCGAAAATCAATCATACGCTACCATCCCAAAAAAATTATAAAAAAAAAAAAATGAATCCATTCATCTATCAATTATTTAGTGGTCCTTTTTGAGCATCCGTCCCATTTTTTTACTCGCCCACTTTTAATTTGGTGGCAAGCAACTAGAAAAGATGTGAAATCCCCTCCCCCTCTCTCTTTTTTATTTTGTGAAATGCATTACAGCCTTATCTTATCTCGTTAGACTCCTCAATAATTGTATTCTCTTGCAGCTAGCTATGAATGAAGGTAAAACCCCCGAAAAACAAAAACAAAAAGAAAAAAGGGTACTTTAAAAAATTGAAATTGTCGATGATGATGATGATAATAATAGTTTTGGAAGCGTTTCTTGAAAAAAGATTTTGATTGAAAGTTTGAAATGAATGAAGAAGAAGCAGAATATGTGAACTTTTATATTTCTAGTCTACTCAAATTTATTATTTTGTGTTATGACCTTTTTTTTTTTTCTTTTTTTGGGATAATAGTTTGTTGCTTTTCTATTAGAATCCTCGCTGGGGAAAAGAAATATAAAAAGATCCTTAACGTCGCCATTCAAAATTGGAGAAATTTAATCACGATGAAAAGTGAGGAGAGATTCTGGACTTTACTAAATATCACAATCCCTCATAGCTGGAAATGCCTTGGTACACGAAGTATACAGTCAAGAAAACAACGGCGATATTTAAAAAGCCAGTCTTTTCTTTTCTTTTCCTTTTTTTGTTTAATATGCAACTTCAAGTAACGGAAATTCCAAGGCATGAAAAAGAAAGGCCCTTCGATTATAACTTGTCTTCTTTTTAACTCCTTCGCAAGTGTTGCCCTCTTGATTGATTAGCCCTCTTGATTGATTAGCCAAGTAAGGCATGAATTGTTCCATCCGTTCATTCCTGATGCCTTTTACCTTTTTGACCTTTTCCTTCTCCTTCCTCTTTTGCCTATTGGCTACTGACACGAAAAATATTTAATTAGCTTTTCATCTGGAAGGGATTTTTTTTTAAGTAAAAAAAAAAAGGAATGAAATTATACAATAAGAAAATGAAAAAAAAAAAAAGCTGTTGCCCACAATGTGTTTTGAAATATCGGCCGAGCAAATCTGATTTTCTTTTTTAAAATCAAAATCCTTTGTCCGAATAAAATTTGATTCGTATAAACCAATAACTGCTCTTTTTGTGTATGGTTAGCTTTGTTTTAAAAGAATAATATACACAATAATCCTTTCCTTGGAGGCCAATCCAGGAGGAATATTAATCCTTATTATATTAATAATATTAAGATAATCATTATAATATTCTCCCTCAGAATCAAGCTTGTCTTTTAGTAATTAAATATCCCACAATTTGATAAAATTTTTCACTATTCTAATATTATTAATTCTTCTGCTGTCTGGCTACACAATTTATCAACAGAGGTCCAAGTTATACTTAATGTGTTGTGAAATTGAAAGGTTTACTTTCTTCTCAAAAAAAAAATATCCCAAAACGTTGTTAAGAGGATCGAAATCCCCAAAAACTAGGGTTTGGGTTGAGCCATCCATTATTATCATATTTAAACAGTGCAAGTTCTGCTGCATGCATGCCTTGCTTTACTTATTGTTTGTATTCTTTGGATTAAATCGTTTGGTTATACGGGTGAATTTTGTAGCGCTTAATTATTTGGTGGGCGCAGGTGCAGGTACCAGGGTCTAGGATTGACGCTTCTGGCCCCTTTGGCGTTTTGCTTTCATGATATCCCTGCGAAAAACGATTAATTAATCAATAAACTTTTAACTTTAATTTGTAGTGGCTTAGGAGGTAAAAGCATGCGTGGTTGATATATATTCATAATTAATGATTAAATTAACTAAATGATGGACGGTGACATTTGAATATAAAAAGCACGAATAATAATAATAGTCGACATGGCAGACACTTTTCCCTGTTCATTCAACAAAAATTTAACATAAAAGGATATATAATAAATAAATTATAAAGGTCATAAAAAGGCTCCTCATCCTCTTGCAATGCAAAGCCAAGCATATTATGCAAGAACAGACAAGACTTTCGAGAGCAACGCTCAGAAAATAATGCAACTTAAACAGCAATAGGGAACCTGGTACCGGCTACAGCCTACAGGTCTACGGCCACGCCATCGTTATGTGAAGGATTAAGGCTTTTAATTAAGTATTATACTTTAATTAATACCGGATAACTCCAGAAGAAAAGCAAATGCAGATCCTCATCCATCAAGAGGGAGATTTTTTTTGTAGCTAATTAATTTATAATAGTGTCTGGGGCGGTTGGTTTTACAACCTTTCGGCTTTTCGTAGCGCCCACCGGCCACTTGTGTGCTTACACTCAATTTTCACATGTGCGACAAGAATAATACATCCAATATTTATTCTATGGGTATCTTCTGGTAAAGTTGTTCTTCTTTTTAAAAGATAATATGCATTATACCCAAAAAAAAAAAAAGAACTTATATAATTTTAAAAGCGACGGGAGAGTTTGATAAAAATGAAGTTGATTAATCAAGACAATCAAAAGGAAGATCGCGAGAGCTGAATCAAAACTATAAACAAGCCATGTGCCATAACACAACTCTGGGACAATCTTTTGGGGTTGCTTTTAAGATATTTTGCTGCAAGTTAAATGGGGTCTCACAATAATTTTCGGGTCGCATTTATTTACTTTATCGTATTTATAATTTGAACGGTTTGGCTTAGGCTTATTTATTTTATTTGTCGATCTTTTATTTTCTAGCTTCAGCAAAATGAGATTCATATAGATGCAACTACGTGAATGGCCAAGGCCAGATAAGCGCCGGTGACCTGGAGTTTGTCGGTTTCAATAAAAACGAAATCGGAATAAGAACAAAGGAAAACCGAGTGAGGGTTAGCAACGTCATGCGGGCTAGCGGACATCTCCTTTCCGTCTACTGTTTTACCATTTAAAGCATGACTGAAACTGAGCATTTTGTTTTGTTTGTGCATAAAAAAATGAACACGAAATTAAATTGTGCTGCTAAAAGCAGAAAGTTAAAAGTTGAAAGTTAGCGCTCCCTACTTGCCTATACCCGAATCTGCCTTTTGGAAGTTTTTTTTTTCTTTTTTCCCAATTCACGTGATCAGTGATCGGATTTGCAAATTATGCCGATATGATTTTAGCTACAATTTTGTTACCCCTTTTATTTAAATCATTAGAGTTGTTTGACGTTGTTTTATTTTTTTTTTTTGGGGAGGGGGGTAATTTGTCTTTCATTGTAATTTCTATCTCTTTTATGAATTTTCATGTTAGATTTTCATCATTCAAATCTCAAAAGATCAAACATCTACCTAAGTACTATGTATCTCGGTGATTCACAAAGGTCAAGGCATCATTTAAGGTTCGTTTGGGGCAATTGCGCTACCACAGTGCAGCTGATCCTCATGTTTTATTCTAGGGGATATTCTCCTGGAATAAAGCATGGGATGCAATCAACGTTAATGGCGTAAGTAATTTCTTTTTTGCGATCTCTTAATCATCTATAGCGTTGATCGCATGTGAATAAAATACGTAAAATTTAAGACAACAGTTAACACACTATTATTATTATTATTATTATTTATCAATTGGCCGCTAAATGCTCCATTTCATCAAAATATTGCATCTTGTGCCGTAATTTCTTTTTTCTTCCCCCCACCCCAAATTTTAGGGCTAAATAACTGAACTATTATCATATTATTATTTAAGGATGTTACTTTATTACATTTGAGATTTTTTAAAGAAATAACAAAGAATCTTTTTAAAACAGACACTTCCCAATTGCGTGACCTGGCACAGAGAACCGGGCCAGAAGTGCTTTCTTCGAAGTAGAGAGGTAACCTTATTTGTCAAAACGTGGCAAGTGCCTTTTGCTTAGGGATTAAGACTAAGGAAACTGCCCCCAATTACCAACTTCCAAACACGCCCTTATTTCATTGCCCAAGCCAGTTTCGTCCGTAGTAGGAAGAACAACTGAAGCTCAACCTGAAGGTACAAACGCCGAAAGGGACCCGCCCAAAACCCAGAAGCAGATAACTCTTTGTGGGTATCAATAAGCTTTTAGGTCTTTGAGAGAATATTTGCTCTCATAATTTATGAAAAGTATTTAAATTTTCATAAAAATAATTACGAGAGTTTAATTTTTTTTCAATCATAAAATAATTCAGTAAAGATGGCAGGATTTTATAAAAATAATATATATTAATTTCAATAATAATTTGATTATAAATATAAAAGATAGTGTAATGAATGATAATAATTATTATACGGTACTTGTTACCTTATATAATAATATAAGGTACACAATTGTTTTATAACCATTCGATAAAAATTAAACAATTGTAAAAATATAAAATAATAAAATTTTATTTTTTTACCATCATTAAATTTTTATGAAACAATTATAAGTTAGTTATGAACCTTACATAATAATGTATTATAATATCAACATAATAAAAAAATATATAATATCAATGTAATTAATTTAAAAAAACAAAAACCCCGCTTTGTGGCCTCCCACGGGTGCCCTTTTAACCGACCCCAAACCCAAAATGTGGACTAAAGCTGGTAGACGATAGCCATTGACCAACCGAACCACCATTAATAATATATTCAACGAACCATCGTTAAATTAACGGTAATGTTTGACTTTAACGCCGTCAATTACGGGAAAATCGAGGTAACACTAGATCAATGACTCGTCATATGCGGTAATCCACGTGGTCGAAACAGAGCTTGCCATGATGCTCAACTCGTGCCATGAACCAACCACGTGGATTCACTAAATCGTTGCTGGTGGACTCAACTTCAATTTGCTGGGTAGCTGCCTTGCCCCATCTAATATTATTATTTTATTGTAAATTATGTTTTATTGCATTCAATAAGACGTTTTGCGGGTGTGTTAGTTTTTAACTGACAGCTGTCAGGTCTACCCATTTTCTATTGTTTGTACGACCCGTCCGCCGATGATCCGACCGGTGGTCAAATTGTGCCGGTTATGGACTGGACAGTTTAGGAGAACTAGATTTACAGAAATGTCCTTCAGGTTATGGGGTTTTTTTTTTTTTTGAAAAGCAGGTTATCGGGTTGAAAGCACATAACATTTTTTTTCTGATTTTACACATTTAACCTGTAGCTTTCACCTTTTAAAACAAGTTAAACGTATTACTTCCCCAAAAAAAATGTTAAACATATTTAATTCATTTGAACTTGTCGTTAATGATGATGATCATAATTAACGTTTGTTAACAATATTGGAAAAAAAAAACATTTAGGGTAAAATATGTTCGTTAACAATATTGAAAAACATTTAAAGTAGAATATAACTAATATATCTATAATTTTTTAAACTGAAAACAACGACATCCCTTTCATAAATATTTTCATATGGAATAAACATGTTTATAATACAACATGATATAATTTTAAAACGAATATGTGTTGAAAACTTCGACACGAATACGATAAGATTCTTATATAGATAATCTTGATATGAGACAAACTGACATTTTATGTCAACATGTATTCACTAATTTCATTCCGTATTCATATTGCTTTCTAATATCAAGACCTAAATTAGCACTTCTAACTTTAATATTTGAAAATTTATTCATTATGAATTGATAATACTTATCATCAACCTATTCAATATTTATAGATTACTGATTTTTATTGACTTCTGGAAAAAGATTATAATTTTTTTTTGAATGACTACAAAATCATTTAAGTTGAAAACATGTTCAAGAATGACAAAATCATGAAAAAAATATTATTCTAAATCTTATAATTTCGGCACACACCAATAAAAAAGATAGTTATGAAGAAATTTATTACACATTATATTCACAATTAATTTCTTTTAATTCATAATCTTATATGATAATCCTTATCTTTAATGCATAATTGCCTTTCAAATGAGTGTATAACTTTAAATCACAAATAAAATCATTCGCAAGATTTTTTTTTTCTTTACTTAGTGTAGAAGAAATCTAGAACTTAATGTTCTTGCAATCACACAAAAGGAGCAACACGGAAGTACCCAAAGCAAACAAATCTCCAACTTAATGTTGATACAATCACACAAAAGGAGGCTCATGAGAGTATCCAAAGCAAACACGCATTGGTTAAGTTTTGGCACTAATTTAGGAAAAAAATAAAAAAGCGGTAATTACGTGCCCAAAATTGGGAAAATGGGGATCCCAGCAAGTAATTAATAGTTGCCATATACCGACACCTCACCAATGCAAGAATCCCCTCTAATCAAAACTGACAACCGGTAGCTATCGGTAAAAGTAAAACGTTATGTGGAGCCCATCGGCACACGGATTCCACATTTCAATTTTTTATATAACGGGGGCGTTCCGTTGTGGGAAACCAAACCGTCTCGCGGCCCCCACAGCTCGCACTCTTTGGACAAAGCCTGTGGGCCCCGCCGCGCTCAACATTATAAATGGAACGTCGAGCTCCTCCGTTTTTAGTGGTTTAGCAAATCTCCTGTTTCCTGTCTAGATTCTTCTCATTAGCTTTAGTCTTTCACATCAAAACACTTTCTCCGTTTGTTTCCCGAGAAAAACTGACTCGAAAACCGTTTCACTGCTCTCTGTTCCCTTCTTGCTCTAAAATTAGTGCTTCCTTGTGATCTAAGTGTCCGCCACAATTCGGAGGTATCAGTCTGTTCTCTCTCCCAAAAAAACAAAAAAAAAAAATTCGTCATTAGAAACTTATTCGTTACTTAAATGTTTACGTTTCATGTTGAGCTATCAGAACACTAGTAACTTTTGCTTTAAATAATATATAAAAGATGAAAACATGTTTTACATTGAAGGTGACAGTTCTTTAAGCTGAACAACGTTGATTTGCAATTGCAGGATAATGGCTCAGTTCCATTTTAACAACGATGAGCTTGAGTACGTTGTTGACGGTTACTACGATGCAGCTGATTTTGACGATGATCCTTTCTGTGAAGTTGAGTCTCCGAGAGCTAACAATTGCGACGGAGTTGACACAGACTTTGAAGATGACTTTGAAACGGTAAGTTTATTAAACTATGACTAGTGTCGTGAGATTTGGTTTGCAGTTTTGTTATTGAAGCATTGTGACTTTGTTAGTGATGATTGTGGCTGTGGTGTGTACAGAGTAATCCGAAGACTGATACCTCTGCTTTGGAAGCGAGAAATGGAAAAGATATACAGGGAATCCCTTGGGAGAGGCTTAATTTTACAAGAGATAAGTACCGTGAGACGAGATTGAAACAGTATAAGAATTACGAGAACCTTTCTCGTCCCCGCGAAGAGATTCATAAGGTTAGCTTCGATATCTCCTAATGAATTATTCTCACTGGCTTTTTAAATTAAGCTGTTGATTTGCTTTAAGATAATATATGTAAGCAGCCCCCAGATTTATGTTATATTTTTTCTTTTATTTCAAAAGAGATTCTTAACCAGCTTTTTTTAGATTAATTGTAGCGGTTGATTTTCCTGAGAGGAAAGATTTTTATTATACATCATTGTTGTTCTATTTGAACACGATTTTTTTCTTTTAGACTCTGGATACGCTTGGATCTTGAAGAACAAATTTTCTGTTACATAGAAGAAAAAAAAAAAAACTCCTTTTCTAGCTTTGCGCCTCTCTCTCTTTTGTGTTTTTTTTTTTACTATGGATTTAAAGATTAAAACAATTGAAAACAAGCTTTTCCATTAAAAGTTTGTCTGGGATCCAGGAACATATATGTCTATCAGAACTGTTGCTAAACTTGTTATGTTGACAGGAGTGCTTGGAAGTAGAGAAGGGAAAAACCTTCTACGACTTTCAGTATAACACAAGGCTTGTCAAATCAACAATTGTGCATTTTCAGGTAGAGACTTTGATCATCTCTCCTAACGTTCTGTTTGTTTAGCCGTTTCTCATCATACTAGTTACTTACTGAATTGAGGAAACAACCATGTATGTTGAAGTTTAGTCTTTTGTTTTCCTTTCTTATTCAATTTTCTTTACCATAAATTGTTTCTGGCATAGTTCCCTCTGAGCCAAGATTTGTAGTTCTTTAAAAAAAAAAAAAACAGTGAAAATTCATTTGAGCCATGAGCTTTTGGTTATCCTAGTCTAACAATTAAGATTTGCATGTTCCTTTTCATTTATACTAGGGAAACAGTTAAAGAGTAAGTAGTTCTTTGCACTGGTTGTCACAGGCATTTTTATAAAATAAAAGAAAAGAAATCATATTTATTCTATGCTTTACTTTCTGTTTTCATAATTGGTCACCTTTTATAATTTATAATTATTCAGAAGTGCGCTATATGCATATCATATTAGCTTTATAAGTTTTGCAGGTCCTGTCAATATATTAGTGTTCTTAACCGAAATTATTATATATGATTGTTGTTCTGCGCATCATTCAATCATTGAAGGTATGAATCTTGCTTGAATGTTTAGGTTGAAATCAATTTCTTATTGTTACTTGAGAGATATTGATTTTGAGCACCGCTTCAGACCAATCTGTGGTCTACTTTGGCCATCATCAGTCCCTTTGCAGATTTAAGAACTGGTGATACAATCTACCCTGAACTAGTTCTCTCCCCCCCCCCCCCAAAAAGAATATTTGGTGTGGTTGGGTACCAAAACGTGAACCTTAATTGATGCACAGAACAACTTTTTTGTTTCCAAATCCATTGCAAATTGGTTTGTTTAAACCTTCTATTTTTCCTGTTAAGATTTGTGTTTAACTAAACTCTCCTAGTGGGATTCATTACTACCAGGTTAATCAGTTTGCAGGATTCCGGATTTTGTTAACTACTCATTTTGGAGTATTCTTCTGTTTTTGGAATTTTGTTTTCTTAGAAACATGCCAAAGAAGCACCTCACTTGTGCTTATCTTGTTTGGGTTTTTATTCACTCAATCCTTTTGGTGCAGAGTTATGAAAGATGCTTACATTATCATTTGATAATTTTATAATAAATTTAGATGACGAATTATTTCCAAAGGTACAATTTTGAACATACAAGAGGATTAAATGTCTTCTTACAGTTATCCATGTGTTAATGTTGGCATATCTTCTAGATGCAAAAAGTTAGATAATAGTATAGCTTTGATAAGAAATTTTTTTACTTATCTGTTTGAGCACATGCATCAATGTAAGATGCTCAACAAAAGCATGTTCTGAAGCATGCATCGCGCGCAAACACAAAAATGTACACTAGTCATTGTCTATGAATTTTTAGAATCCCACACTAGGTTTAAGAAAATATAATGGTGGTGGTCATGAAAATTTCTCAATTCCTGAATCGGGTTTTCTAGTGCTCTGTTGAGTGCTCTGTTGCTTGTTGATGATCAAATTTTACATTGTATTTTCTTGTGAAATATGGATGGTTTAATTCATCTCTGTGTGTTGTGATAGTATCTCTGTATTCTGATGATTACAGCTCTAAATGTATTGTTTGAAGTTGACTGTTGTATATAATTATATGAATTTAACCCTATGTGGCATTAGGACTGCAATTTTCTCTTATTTCAGCTTATAAAGCAGGGTGGGAGTTTTATCTGAGCAGCTGGCGCCATAAGGATACATTGTTTATATGGTATGATAGGAAAATATTTGAGTATTTAGAGGACTCTGCAGCAATTCGTATAGTTTAGTATGAATGTGCACTGTTCATGGGGGCAACTACATTTGCATTTTTTTAATTATTATATTTGTTGGATGGATTTTCTCACATTATTGCTTATCTCATTTTCTTTTCCTGATCCCAATGCACTGCTTTATCATTTTTAGTTAGTCAAGCATTTGGTGATTTTAAGTTTGAATATGCATTTTGTATGTCTTTGAACCAAAACTTTGAAGCAAACTCATGAATCAGTGATAAAAGGATATCTAGCCACTAATTACACCAAAGATAGTAATTCTTCTAGTGAGTTGCATTTTATTTTGCGTCTGAATTCTTTCTAATTCCTGATGGCTGGAAGACTGCTGTCCTTGGATTTTCCATTGGTTGTTGGTCTGTGAGTCTGTAATTAAACTTAAGATCACCTAATGGATCCTTAACATCTTAGACTTGTTTTGAAGATCTGTACTTGTACGTCTTTCAGTCACAAGTTTGCTGGTTTGACACTGTTGGCTGTTGTCTGTTGTCTGGCTTTCTGTGCAGTTAAGGAATTTGTTATGGGCAACATCAAAGCATGATGTGTACCTGATGCAGAATTATTCTCTAATGCATTGGTCTTCATTGCTCCGTAGAGGCAAAGAAGTGCTCAACGTGGCAAAGCCAATTGTTCCCGCCATAGTATGTAGATTGTTGACCAAGATGTGAATTTTGCCTGCTTGATTAAAGATAAAAATGGTCTGAATTGATTTCCTGTTTACAGAAACGCCCTGGTTTGTCGGCTGAGTCTCTGAATAGAGTGCAAATAAGCACTATGGCAGTTAAAGATAATCTGATGGTGGCTGGTGGTTTTCATGGGGAGCTCATCTGCAAGGTAAGAAATGGCAAGATATTGGAAATGTCAAATTCAAAATAAAGCATTAAATTTGCATTCGGTTCTATTTACATTTTTTTTAATATATTCTTATATTTGCCCAGTACTTAAATCAACCTGGGGTTGCATTCTGCACAAATTTAACAACAGATGATAATGCCATCACCAATACAGTGGATGTGTTCCATAGCCCTAAGTAAGGAACTCTGCTTACTTTATTAGAAATTGTTGTTATCCCTTTATATTTGTTTGGCAAGAAGTGGAATTATATCTTCTGTGTGCAGTGGCTCAAAGAGGGTCATAGCAGCAAACAATGATGCCCAAGTTAGAATATTTGATGCTGAAAATTTCAGTTGCCTTAATAGCTTCTCATATGATTGGTCTGTGAATGTGAGTTCCCTGCCTGAGATATACTTTATAGAAGTTTGATCTTGATTGTTAGTTGCTTGACTGGCATGGGACCAATATATTCTTGTTTGTTGGTTTTCCAGAATACCTCTGTTAGTCCAGATGGGAAGTTGCTTGCGGTACTTGGGGACAGCACAGAGTGCTTGATAGCTGATGCTCAGTCTGGTAAAGTCACTGGGAACCTTAAAGGACACTTGGACTACTCATTTGCTTCAGCCTGGCACCCAGATGGAAGAATTTTAGCCTCTGGGAACCAAGACACTACTTGCAGGCTGTGGGACATAAGGAACTTATCGCAGTCCCTGACTGTGTTGAAGGGAAATATGGGGGCCATTAGGGCTCTCAAGTTCACATCCGATGGCCGGTTTCTGGCAATGGCTGAGCCAGCAGACTTTGTTCATGTATTTGATACAGAGTCTGGATATGTCAAATGCCAGGAGATTGATCTATTCGGGGAGATTGCCGGAATATCCTTTAGCCCAGACACAGAATCTCTATTTGTTGGTGTTGCTGATCGCACCTATGGAAGCTTATTGGAGTTCAACAGGAGACATTACAATCAATATCTGGACTCCATATTCTAATACGATGAGCCGTAAGACCTGGGAAATATGTATATCCAGTAAAACTTTTTGTTTTTAAAAGTGTGTTTTGAGGTTTTTAGAAATTTGGGGTTTTGCCTTATTTCCTCCCAAGTGTAGTATAGAAAGCAGGGTGCAATTGCGACAGAGGTCTTGGCTTTAGGAAAATTATTTCTGTGAAGGTGATTTTTTGAGCTGCCGGGAATGGAGTGTGATAAATGTTGCTGCTGTGTATATCATGCGAACGCTGTATAATCGAGATGGCATGTGTTTAATTCATTTTTCAAACAATATTAAATAGAGAACATTTGCCTTAGTTTCTTAGTTTTGCTATAATATTCTTCTCCCATATTATAAATAAAATGAGAGATTTTTTTTCTATAATTGTGAAATTGCAATTAAGTTATTTTTCTATAATTCTCCCGTTTTGTCTTAATTTCTTTAGTTTGTGTATATAATCTGTTGTTTTAATTTGTCACTCAGAACAATTTCTTTGGAAAGAAAAAGTTTCAACGAAATTTGTTTTACAAGGCGGCGTAGGCGTCCGCTGTTCACCAGGGAAAACAATTTTAAAGAAAAAGAAAAAGAATGTTTAGCATTTGTCGTGTAAAAAGAGAAGTGAGATGTTTGACGACAGGTATCAGTAATAGCTCCATCGTAATCGACATCACCATACTATTACGAAAATGATTTTCATCTGCTTTATATGCAATTTCTTACGTGGCTGATTGTTCTAGTTCCAGCCAACTCGTCTTACTGCGCAAGAAGCCTCAATAGTTGCTTTCATAATCTACGAGGATTGCTTGAGAGTGCAGGCATCTGGCTTCTGAGGGTCCCCACAAGAATAAATAGAGTTGGTGGAACAGAAGAGTTGTCACGTGTTGTGCTGTGGCATCGTCTTTCTCTGAATGGTAAAAGAAATGAAAGCAAGGGAGTCAGTGAGTCAAGTCAACTCAGGACATGTGCAAGAAGTGGTATCGGTTTTCAGAATGTCGGCATTCTCTGATTTGTTGAGAGTTAATAATCCGCCGCAGCGATTACGAAATGGTAGACCAGGGAATTCGGTAGGTGTTAATTGCAACATGTCCCACCGACTACTGCAATTATTGATACCCGCTCGACTTGTATAACTCTCTAGAAAGCACACAATTTTCTTCCAACGCGTATTCGCAGATTATGAACTCAATTTATGGATAATGAGAGAACTGTCCACACAAACAGTATCGGATAGAAGAATAAAATTTTATATATATTGCAATATAACAATAGATCAATGTTTTGGGTGATTACTAACATTATGCTTTTGTTCATCATCCATTTAAAACACTTGATTTATCTGCCTCTTGTTTCGAAGAAAACAAGCATATACTTATGTTGCAAGAACACCAGATAACATTTGAGCAGTTTGATTGTGAAATTAAAAAAAAGAGCCTTACTAAATAAGGGGATAATTGCGGTGGTTATTTTAGGAATTAAAATGGAATATGATTTATAAAAAAAAAAAAAAAAAAGAGGGTTTGATAATGATGATAGATGGGTGCCGATAGCACCACTCCTAAACTAATTACGCAGTCCAAATTCTACTTTTGGATCTCAACAAGAGTGGTCCATCACGTATTAATTAGTTGCATGCCGAATTAAATACGCCTGGCTGCCACGAGCACTTTTAAACTATCGTAAAAGAGTAGGTATTTGGGGGCAAAACTATGAATGCAGTGGTACCATATTATAGTTGGATCTAATTATTGAATTCGTTCTATAGTTGTCATCATAATTGGATCCAACTATGATATGGTACCACTGTAGTACTATAGCTAGACTCAGATATTTAATATAAACTAAACTTTATCGTAGTAGAGAAGATGACCAAATAAAACCCGTGGGCGGATTTATTTATATAAATTTGTGCTCTTAATATAAAGGATAAAATTATAAATACAAAACAAGAGGGGGTTTTGTAAGAGAAATAGGGAGTTCCCAGTTGCGCCACTCGTTGAATTTGAGCCCAATTTGAAAATGATTTAGCCCAAAGAGCCAAAAGGGCTTAAACAGTCAAACCTGCAAACGTGCCAGTGGCTCCACCAACAATAACAAACAAGTAGGACGGCAGAGACTTCATAGACGCCCCAAATGCGACCGTCCCATTAATCAATCATTCATTGCCGCCGCCTCACCACTCGCCCACACACCCACCATTAACATCATCATTAAGCTTCCAGCTTTTCTCCAGAGTTTGAAATTAAAATAGGAAAATAAGATTTTCATATATTCCTTATGCTAATAAAGTAATAAGTATTGTATTGTATGCCAAGATTCAGGGGTTTTATTAACAGACGATCTTTAAACTTATTACTAATTGATGCCACCCAATATACATTCTCACTATTAAATTTGAAGCCAAAATATAAATTATAACACAACCTGAGTTCGGATGTTCCAGGTTCTGAAATGGGCGGATATACATTATGAACTTTTAAAGCAGAGCTGTTATATATCTCAAAACTTATTTCTAAGTTATTTTAGTCAATACTTGATTCTAGCTAACAATTTTGTGTTGCTTTCGCACAAAATTTATTTGTATCACAAACATCACTGTCCAACTTCATCTATCCTAGACCAAACTCGTAGAATTACGCTTGAGGTTACATTTTTTATCTCGATAATTTGGCATCAACATGTCAGTTATACTTAGATTTTCCTCGTCAATCAACTTAATCGTATCAAGTTTTGTGTTGCTACCATTCTCGCATCTCTCGATCACAATGACTTGAATATTTTTTTAATGGGACATTTAGAGGTAAGCTTGTAACCCTAAGTTTGAGGAAAGGAAGATGGCCCTATTGGAACGAAAACAGATCTCGCCACGCCATCATTCTCGAAGCTCAAAGGATATGTATTGGAAAAGAAAAGAAAAAATGATTGTATTGCATAGTTTCATGGACTGCTCACTTTTGTGCAACATTCCACAAAGGGGCAGACATCAGCGTATTGAATGTTTTATTTGGTAGGTTCAACTAAACTCCATTCCGTAATTACAGTATATGGAATTGATTTTGACAAAACAACTAAACCGTAGCCTGCTGAAAAGATTTTGATGCCTAAAAGTAAACAAGACTATAAGATCAAACTTAAATCATTCTGAAGAGGGCCCTTCTTGGGATGAAAAAAACAGCCAATTTGAAAAGCGCGAGAAAAAGAAATAAGAACAGAAATAATTGCGCGCGAGGGGGGTTGCCATACTGCCGTGTTTGGAAAAGTTAAATTAAAAGTTCCCCCACGACATCGAACCAAATATCTTTTTGGCTGTAATGACAGAAAATTGCTGTGAAAATGACATCAATTTGCTTCCAATTAAAATATAAATTGGTGGAAGCACTGTCAAAGTTACTGTTTACTTTCTTAACCTTCCAGCTCAAGAAACCCAGATGGGAAAAGAATTTTACTCAAGACTCAAATGAAGCTGTGATCATAAATATTGACCATAATGTTTTGGTAGTTGTTGTGTGTCCTCCTTTTTTCTTTTTCTTTTTTCTTCTCCGGAGTATATGTAACCTTTAATTAGCTACTAAACAGAGCTGCTGGCCTTAGAACAGCACTTCGCGGTTAAATTTTACAATATTTTTGTTGCAATACACCTATCATATATTCGATATAAGCGCATGAATTAAATACAACTATCAATTACATGATAATTTTTTAAAATAAAATACACATATGTCATCATACATACATTAAGTAGATCTAATACAATAAAAGTATTTTACTTTGTGAAATGTCCCTGGATTTGCTTGAAGTTTTGCTAATATCAAATCACAATTGAATTTAATTTGTTTGACTTATTCAATCAAATCTATAAATAATTCAAACACAAAGAAAATTGTTCTCATTCCCTTTCAAAGTGAAATAAGATTTCTTTTTCAAATCAAACACGTGACTAGCGTGCTCCAGCCTTTGGTATATTACATTTACATTTAAGATCATCAAACATCAAATTAGTAACGTTCTATGGATTACAGGGCTGTAGCAGATTTTCGCCCCAATCGGAATGAATAATTCTCCCCCTCACGTGAGGAACCCACATCTCTTGACAATTCATAAGTATCCCGTGAAATGGGTCACCGACGGAGCCCATATGGTGGTCCAGTGGGTGTGTTCTGCATTCAACGTACATGTAAGTGTGACACGTGGCGCAACGTTAGTGGTTGCTCGATTTTATGAAAAAACGGCCGCGTGAGAAATGAAAACGAAGGGACGAGAGTTTGAAAAACGAAAACCGCGTCGAAAAGGAAGGGGAAAAAGAGAAAAAAAGAAAAGCAGCTTCCGTTTTTACATCAGTTGGGCCCTACTGACTTTATATTCTTCACTCCACTCCACTGGACTTCGCTTCCCCTTGACGCTTACGCCAGTTTATCGCCTCCTGATATTTTGACTCTTTGTTTCCCGCTCTTTTGACTACTTCAAACGCTCCACTTGGTTGGCGGGTCGGGTTATTTTCCAATGCGGGTCAAGTACTCGGGTTAGAGAATCTGAAAAATGAATTATTTTATTATTTAGTCGTACAGAGTTTACGGTGCATCATTATCATCGCACAGCACGCTGTTAATTTTAAGTTCATACAGCTATCGCGAGAATGAAATTGGGCCTAGGTATTGATAAAGAACTTTCGTTTAATCTGTGATAATTGATGTAATAATTATAAAGCTTTTGGCTCAAATTCGGCAGCCAGCCTGTCAGCATGCGTGACGATCGAAAGAAATGATCACAAACCATCATTATCTTGGCTTTAATCTTAATTAATTTGTCTCAATGGAATTAGTAATTACCGACTAAAACTTGCGTTTCGGGCTTCAATAGGGCGGGCCATATTTGAATGCTTTATATGGACACACATGAGGACACGTAGCCATCAAAGAAGGTGACGGCAAGCCATGTGTTTTAAAAGAAATACATGCACGTCTTCTTGACTCCGTCTTGGGCTTTTTCCGCTGAATTGCTACGCGGTACTTCTTTCACTTTCATATCCTTTTGATTTGTGGGGGGGAGCGTTGAGGAGCTAATGAGGCCACAAAATGACGAATTGAGAATGAAACTAATTTCAGAAACGAGCATGCCTCGTACGTAACCGCATGATTTTAACTTGGGTTGGGCCCTTTTTTTCGAGTGGAAAATGAGTTTTCAGCTGTGATTGATTACCAAGTGGTAATGAACTTTTTATCCCTTTAGTAGAAATTTAATGAGAAAATGCTTGCTTAATTTCCATTTTTGGCTTTACTAGTTTGATCTAATCTAATACTTTTGGCTTAGTTGAAGTTAACTAAATACAAACCTATATACGTATCTTGCCATCTCATTCTAACTAAATACAAACCTATATATTTATATTGCCATCTCATTTTTTTTTCTCAAATTAAATGTCCCTACGTATAGAAATGATTTACCAATGATTTTAATTTTATTTTAGAAAAAAAAGACATCTACACCCCCAAGGTTTGGAAAAATAGTCACCAACACACTCAAGTTTTTAAAGAGGGACACCAAGACCCTCTTTTGACAATTATACCCTTTATCTCTATTATCCCAAAAGAATTAACTCTAATATTTTACAATAAATAGAAATATAATATTAAAATAAATGTAATAATATATACATTTTAAAATAATTTCAATATTTAAAAAATATTTTAATATTTTTTAATCTATTAAATATATTTTATTATATTAAAGTAAGTTTTACGATAAATAGAATCATAATATTAAAATAAATGTATTAAAAATTTAAATTATTTTGAATATCAAGTAAAATAATAATTTTAACAATATTAGTATGTGAGAATTTTTTAATTGTAGAACATATTTAATGCAAATATTTATTTAAAATCTCTGCAATGAATAAAAATATATTATTAAAATAAATATAATAATTTACATATTAAAAATTTAAATTATTTTGAATATCAAGTAAAATAATAATTTTAACAATATTAGTATATGAGAATGTTTTTAATTGTAGAACATATTTAATGCAAATATTTATTTAAAATCTCTACAATGAATACAAATATATTATTAAAATAAATATACTAATTTATATATTAAATTTATTAAAATATTAAATATTTTAATATTGTTAGTCTACTGTAAAGATTACATTATTTATATGGTATTTGTATTTACTAAAAATTTTTAAGTTAATTTTTTATAATAATAGAGGTAAAGGGTATAATGGTCAAAAGGGAGTGTTGGTGTCCCTCTTTGAAAACTTAAGAGTGCTGGTGATCATTTCCCCAAACTTTAGGGGTGTAGATGTCTTTTTCCTTTTATTTTATTCTAGTTGGTGTCTTAAAATTTTAGGGGATTCAATACCATTCTTTGAATATGGTTATACTACCATCTGATTTAACTTATTACGTCAACATCAGCTCATGTAAAGTGTTAACTAGTATTATAATTATTATATTGTCAAGTGTTATATTTTTTGGAAAAAAGAAGAAGAAATCATACAATTTTCACTTAAAAAAATGAAATAACAAAGTGGTTAGTTGACTATAATACTCGCATACTAGAACCTAACTCGTCAATTTCATTGCATGCTATTCATAAAGTTGACATAAATTTACTCTAATTCAAAGAAAATATCGTCCACTTTTCGTATTATATAGTCTTAAATTTGAAAGAAATGCACCTTCATTCTAAAGGGAGGCAGCCGTAAAAAGTGAAACTTGAATTTCAAAAAATGAAATAATGTGTCTGATCATTCGTCATTGGACCAAACCCGCCGGTAAAGTACGTCAATTGCATTATTGCCAACATCTTGTTCACTACAATCAATAGAATATCAAACTCGCAGAGCACAACAAATATTTGCGTATCATTAACTCTGGTGATTTGTGAATAGATTACGATTTTATAATCTCAACTTGTATCATTTAAAAGAATAAATAAATACATAAAACAAATATGTGTGTATATATGTATACATGTATATATCAATTGAAAAAAAGGAGTGAAGGCTGCGATGCGAAGCATGTGTTGCGGGTTTTAGATTCCCGCCCGACATGCTCCAAAATTCATTCCGGATCCTCTTGACCTTGATCTGGTCAACAAAACTAACCTAACCTCCGCTACACACTTCACTAAGATTTTCTTCTACTCATTGTCACAATGCCAAATTGAAAAATTAGAATTATGCGCGAAGCCATCACGCGCAATATCTCGTCTGACTCCAATGTCAGCGCGTGCATCCAACATTCTTTCTTAGTGTGACACGTAAAAGAGCATGACTCAGGTCCTGCTGTACGCGCACGCGTTGAGAGTGGGTCATTGGTTTCAAAAGCTCTGCCGTTACAAAGTCCAAACTCTTCTAGTAGCGACTGGCGCCGCAAATGAAGAGCATGTCCAACGCGCACTACTCTTGCACGTGACTTGTTCTTCACCTCATCCTTAACCGAACCACGGACCGAGTTTTATTAATCATAGTTAGTTTTAGTAATTCAATGCCCGTCCCCACTCCCCAGCCTTGCCACGTTCTTCTGTTTCATTTGTTCGCTCGTTGAATTTTAACCTGGTTGATTTCAGTTTGATAAATATTCTTTTCTTAAAGGGTTAAGAGGTGTGTGTGTGTATAAATGTTATAATCTTAAATTTTAAAGTGTGGGGTAGTTTAGAAAAATTTTAAAATTATATGATTTTAAAGTTTTAAAATTATAAGTCTTTAAAGTTACGTGGTTTTAAAACTTTCTCAAATCTTCTGGTACTTTAAAATTTTGGACGATAAAACTAATATATATATTAATGCACTGATATATTACAATTAGAGATCAATCGAGACTTTTCGAAAGTCAACTTGATACGCTGACATATTACAATAGAACTCTAATGATATTTACAATCAGAGATTAGTCGGGACTCTTCTAATTAATTCTATTACAGCACAACCTGAAGGTCAACCCTCACTTAAAACTAAACAAGTCCTAACACTGTGCTAGTGCTGAGACTCAAACCCATGCGTGCCAATGGGCTCCCTAAAATTTATATTTTAAATGATGTGTTGTGCGACATGTAATTAGTTTACTAAAGATTGTGCAAATATTTTATTAATAATAACATAAAAGAGAATATAATCATTTATCATTTTATATTTTGACATATTATTTTACCACAAAATTTTTTATAATTATTTTTATTTAATATTTAAGCTTTATCGTTTTACCGCCAAATTTTTGAAATTAACATAATAGAAATTATAGTAAAAGTTTATTTTTTCCCCTAAATAGTGTAAGTTTATATATATATATATATATAATAGAAATGACATCCTCACATATTAAAATACAAAAAAAAGTATAAATTTAAATATATTAGAGACTGTATTTTTTAGTTGTTAATGTATTAAAATATAATTTTTTTTATTTGTTAGTGGTATCCTCACTTTATTAAAATGAGCCTGCACTATGTATGTGCCTGTGTATCATATCTATGATATATTTAATTCAAGACAATGATTATATTTGAGATACGTTATTACTTTGATGGTATAGTTACGAAGGAGTGCTCCACCTTATACTAACTCCAATATAAATTTAAAAAAGAGTTTCACAAAAAATATGATAACATAAAATAATATACTTGACAAGTTAATTCTGAACAAGCCAGTGAACTTATACCCCAACAGTGGACTGTGCCCCCACAATGTTACGGGCACCAATTTTAGCACCATGGAATCTCTTTTCGCTTTTCACCAAATATGGAATAAGGATAAACTTTTTTTACAAAGTTGCTAATGAAAGTAAATTTTAAAATTATGCTTGATAAATATTTGGGTAGTACCATAAATATATGTATTTGGATTTTTGACAAGCTTATAAATATAATATATATAGATCTAACTGTTATGACTGAAGAGGAACTAAACAATTGTGAGATAATTATTGTATCTATTAATTTTAGTCAATTATTTATATTTCAAATTAAATATTGTTCTTAAAGGTTGACATTTTCAATAGGACAAGATGTGAGAATTATATAAACAATGGTTAGTAGAATATAAGCTATGTTTGGAATATTAGATTGGACTAAATTAACTTTTAGGACTAGATGAGACTGGATTAGAATAGATTTAGATTGGATTATACATGCTACTGTCTTTTATTCAGTGTAATGTTGTACAAGATTATGTTAAATGTATTTTAATATAGATGAATACCATTTAAATAGTATAAAATTTTTAAATTATATTAATAAACGTTGAATTTAATATTAACATTATTGTAAATAAATAATTAAATAATTTTATGTTTAATATTCAATATTATTTTAAATAAATCATTGAATGAATTTTTGGTACTTAATCTTATATTAAATACTGGTGTTAATAAATATTGAATTAAAATTTTAATTTTTAATATAATTTAAATTATAATCTGAATAAATTAAGAAATTAATTTACATACATTCATATACAGATACACACTCACACCAACCCACCCACCCGCACCACACACATGATAGTTTAAATAAAAAAAATAAAGTAATAAAGATAATTTTATCATAGTGAATAACACATCATTTTATATGAAATTTAAAATAAAAAATTGAGATATTTATTATTATTTTTTATCCTATATAAACGTAAATGGAAATAATTATTAATAGTTCAACCACTTTTGAACTAGTTGGCTAATGTAACAGCTAAACATCCCTAAAGTAATGTTTGGCGGATAGGATTAGATTAATTTTTAGGATAAATTTTTTTTATGTCATGTTTGACTGTATATAATTATTAAATTAATCCAACTTTTAGTCCAAAGATTTTGGGATTATTAACCCCTATTTTTTTCATTAATTTAGATAATAATTTATATAAAGTATTATTATAAATTATTCATTTATTCGTTTATAATAATACTTTATATAATCTTATTAAATTCAATAATTGGTAATATAATTAAAAAATAATTACACTGTTCAAATAGTTATTTTTCTTTATTAAATTAAATTAAATTCAATACAATACAATCTTATTTAATATTATATCAAACAAAAGTCAATATTAGATGTAAACTAATTAAATCTTTAAAATTAATCTAATCAAATCTTATGGGTCAAACCTATCGTAACTGTGTAATTCTTTATTCAAATATTATTTCTCCAGAGGCTTCCTCTCCTCCTCTGGGTGTCCACACAATTGAAATTCAGCTCCATGCATTATGATTTGGGCTCCCACAAAATAGTACTCTCAAATGAAAGCCTTTTGTTATTAATACACACTATCATGACATGTCAGTTGAAGCTAATAATGGTCTACGAGTATGAGACTCCAAAAAAAAAAAAAAAAAAAATAAAATAATTGCTCATGGAATTTGGTCAAACCAGGAAATGGAGAAAGTTGGTGACCCATTATTAATTGATCACACCCGTTTTATCAACGGCCTCACATCGTTGCACAACCTTATCCCTTGGATTAAATTAACTCAAATTATTACTGTATCAGCCGTGTGATTTAGGTCACGTCATTAAATTAATGACTTTTGAGGAGCAAGAGCGTGCAATTTGTGACAAAAGAAAAGCAAATGTGAACGCACGCACATAAATGTCAACATGTGATAGTCGACAAAAAAAAAAAAAACACTCTCGAGTAATGACAACCACACTCCCACTAACATCGGACGGTCAGCAATCGAAATGTGGGACAGGTGTCAGCAGATAAGCATCGCCTCGGTATACGTGTCGAGTTATTACTGGGTACAGGGCATTGATTGATGAAGCGTTACGTCATGAATAGAGCTGGCAAGTTGAGAGAAAGACGTGTAATTTTTAATAATCCAGGGATAATTGAAATTGACGATATGATTAAGTGAGATAATCAAATGGGCTCAGCCTCTTATATAACGAGTGATGCAGCTGGGCGATTAACACAAAGAAAGGTTGAGAGATAAACACAGAGAGAGAGAGAGATTTTTTTTTTAAAAAAAAAAAAAGAAAGAGAGAGCTTGTTCATTTTTGAAGATTGATTTTGGTTTTTGTTCGGGTTTAATTCACAATTTCCCCCTCTGTAATTCCCCGCTTCTCTGAATCCCTTTCTGTTAATCATCTGTCTTTGGAAAATCTTATTTTTGGGTTTGTTTTCAAAAAACATAGAAAAGAAACAATGAATTTAAAGCAAACTTAGAAGGATTTCTCGAAAGCCAGGTGTTTTCAGAATCGAGATCCAGATTTCTTTGGTTTATTTTTAATAACTTTGTTTTCTGGTTAATTTTAGCTCTTCTTTTTATTTTTTCCTTTTTTTTTTATTGGTTAGTTGAATCAGCTTGGAGGGTTATTTTTGGTCCCTCTCGAAGTTGGTTTTAGGTTCTTGAATTCAAGGGGTTGTGTATTTTTAAACCTCTTTGATCGTTTTCCAAATCTAGAGGCCTTGTTCTTCAATTTTGGTGAGAACCAGGGGTTTTTCTTTATTTATTTATATTTTATTTTTCTAACAAATTTTACCTGAAGTGTTGGGTTCCAGAAATGGCAGCTACAATGGATTTCTACAGTTGCAGACCAGTCGAATTATCGTGTGATCCGTTCGGTGGTGAACTTATGGAAGCGCTTGAACCTTTTATGAAAAGTGCTTCTGCTTCTACTTCACCAACTGCTTCTCCTTCTTCTTATTCTTCCTCTTCTTCTACTCTTCCCCCTTCTACTTCTTATAATTACCAGTCTTACCCACCTCCTCTTCCAACAATTGCATCACAGTCCAATTTGTTGTATCCTGATGCCTGCTCCACATCGTCAACTCATCTATTTGCGAATGGGTTGTCGATGATCGACTTAGGTCTCCAGCAGCAGCAGCAGCATTATCAACAGGGCACTGTTGGGCTAAACAACCTTAACCCATTCCAGATTCAGCAGATCCAAGCCCAGATTCAGATTCAAAATCAAAACTTTTGGCCACAGCAGCAGCAGCAAAAAAGTCATCTTTTCCCTCAGGGTTTGAACTTTCTCTCTCCGAAGCCAGTCCCGATGAAGACGGTAGGCTGTCCTCCTCCCAAGCCGGCGAAGCTTTACAGAGGAGTGAGACAGCGTCATTGGGGCAAATGGGTTGCTGAGATCCGCTTGCCCAAGAATCGGACTCGGCTCTGGCTCGGCACTTTTGACACGGCCGAAGAAGCCGCGTTGGCCTACGATAAGGCGGCTTACAAGCTACGTGGCGACTTCGCTCGGCTCAACTTCCCAAACCTACGTCACAATGGGTCTCACATCGGTGGCGAGTTCGGCGAGTACAAGCCTCTTCATTCCTCAGTTGATGCGAAATTGGCAGCCATTTGTGAGAGCTTGGCCGAGTCGCAGAAACTGGGGACTAGTAAGAAAGAGAAGCAAAGTAACTCCGCCGAGAAGAAACGACACCGTTCCGGGAATAAGAAAGTTGACGTCGTGGAGGGAGCCGGAGGTGCAGGCGTCGGTGTTAAGAGCGAGTGCAGTTTGAGTGATGGGTCAGCTGGGTCTTCTCCCGTGTCGGATTTGACGTGTCAGGATCTTACCGAACCACCATCTACTGTGGAATTGGATGCCGCTTCGGAGAATTTCATGTTGCAGAAGTACCCATCTTATGAGATTGATTGGGCTTCAATTTTATCTTAAGTCAATTGTTTATGGCGTGTTTGTAATTTGTAATTTGTAATTTGTAGTCGGGTTTAGGGTTTAGTAGGAGAGGACTTAGTTGTTAGTGGCGGCTGCAATGGAGTTTTTGGCATTTGCAGAGCCAAGCTTAGTGTGTTAATATGGATGTAAATCTCCAGCGTGGTCAGCTGGTTTTAGTCATGCTGAACCTGGGAGAAATTCGTGTTTCTTTCCTTGTATGTGTCCATAGATTATGTATCGAATGTAATAAGGGTCTTTGTAATCGAATTTTATGATGGTATTGAACTAGTTCTAGTTTATTTATTTTTGTGTGGTACCCGTTCTCTTCTTAATCTCTTGTCTGTGATGTTTGATATGTTGTTCTTGGTAGTAAAACTTCCCCCGAAATCTTCTCTTGAAAACTATTTTGTGGTCCTGGAAGATAATAAATTAATGGAAATAGCGGTGTACAGATACAAGCGCTATATATTAGTGACCAGATATGCGTCGCTTGAAATCTTCTTCCTGGAAGTAGCTTTATGTAATTGTTGGTATTTTTTATTATTATTTATATTATAATTTATATATATATGGTATTATAATTGATATTTATAAATTAAATTATTAATGAGACTGATATATATTAATATTAATAAAATTTTGTTCAGATTTTTAACATTCACAAGATATCTATTTCTCATATTTAAATAAAAAAATAAATTTTTTTTACTCAATTTTTATTAAAAAAAATATCCTACAATAATAGTGTGGAGAAGTCTATCTAAATTGTGTAAATCAGTTCTTTTATATCAGAAATTTGCTTATCAGGATAAGGAATCTTAAACCTTTTCTGTTCGGAGAAGTCTATCTATTACAAAAGGTTTGGTTTGGTTTTTTGTTTTTGTTTTTTTTTTTAAATTTTATTTATATACAGCAGTGGGTCTGGCCCGTTTCGCGAGTTTTTCAAAATTGTGTGGTTTTACAAAGAATTTATGCGTGAACAGGCGTTCTGCCTTTCTTGGGAGGGAAGCGAATCCAAAGTAGCATGCCATTTGGTGCCGAGACTCTTCTGAGGCACGCGTAATCCGAGCTGAGATCTCAACCACCGCACTTTCTATGACTTTTTGGAGCGATCAACTAAATACATGTACGCAAAAGTCCTAGCACTACTACTACTACTACTACTACTACTACTACTACTAAAGGGATCAAATTTATCTCATGATTGGTATGTGCAAGATTGTCTTTAGTGCGGACGCAGATCTTCTATTCTTGTGAGTTGCGCAGCAGCCTTCCCTTACCCGCCCCAGCATGAAAACTTGTGAAGTGGGCTTTCGTGAAGTACGAGGATGGTGAATATGATACTGCCATTAAATTATTTTAATTACATCGTTCTGTTCGAGGACAATGGCAATATGGGTTCCGTTATGTTTAAGAGGTTCATTGCATATCAGCGCAACAGGGGAGGGAAGAGGACACAATGTGTGAACCGGCAAAATATGCTTAGAACTAAGCAATTAGTTTAGTTTACACTTTCTTTTTTTACTATATGATTCGTCTTTTCTTATATAAGTAGGAATTTTCCTCGATGGACGCTCTCTCGAAAGTGTAAATACAACCTCGCCTTTCAAAATTGTATTAATTTTTCTATTTAGCAACTAGGAATCAAGTCGAACAATTTTCCAAGGAGCACGTACGCTGATATACAGACGAACTTTGGTGCTATAAAACAACAATATTTTCTAAGCTTGTTATGTAGTATCTCCACATTATTGTCTCATTGCACTGGACTTCGTTTGAAACTTTTTTTCACATGCGTTCGACAATATTTCGTTCATAAAAAAAAGTTTGATGTCTTCCTGTCACTTTTTTCTCAATAATTTTGTTTTGCTTTTCATAGGAATTTCTCGAGCGTCAATCCAGCTTCTCAATTATTTTTGCCACTTGCAGCTGGCTTCTCAAATTCAACAGTCCTATTACACTAGTTTTGTTGAATTTAAAAGAAAAATGAGGAACCTCAACTTGCTCTTTTATCATCCCAATCATAATCATATCGCATCACATATCCTGTCGGTTCATTTTTGAATGAATTTCTCTCTTTATTCTTTATTCTTTCTACGCAAGAGATAGAAAGCGATCCTGGAATTGTTTATTAGAAGCACATTGGGTGCTTCCAATCCTATCATTTTTGGTAAAAGAACAATTTGTGCTTACTGGTCAACAATATTCCGAGCCTCTATCCATATAAAAATGTGAAAGTACCAAACAAAAAGCCCAAAAACTGGGGTGCGAACCGATGCCCAAAATTACAACCGTAGATCCGCTGGGAAGGTATCTTTTGATCTACAAGTCTTAAAGCTCAGTGCCGCGTCCCTGGGAATAAGAATCTGAACCGCAAATCCTTGTGTATTAATTTAACCGTATCTCGCAAGATGGGAATACGGAAAGGAGAAACCAGGTTAAACATACAATTCCAGAATCCAGAGGACATGGTAGAGTCGTCAGACAATTTATGGTAATCCAAAATATTCACTAGCGGTATAACAGTATTTAAAAAAAACAAAAAAAAAGAATTCACTAGTAGCTGGTGGGGAACTTCTAGTAAAACTTTCGGTTCAAAGGGGAATTATGGTAACCGTTCACTCCTATTGCCGGGCTTTTACTTTTCTGAATATTGAATTCTTCTCTAGAACATACTAAACAATTTTGAATAATTAAAAAAAGAAACAACTAATGATTCTTCGCCTTATTTTCCCTGTACTACTTATAATGGTTCATCAAAAACCAAGCGGGACAGTCAAAGCACATAGACCTATTTTGGTACCGGAGAGACACGTAGAATGTGGACTCTTTTTTTTTTTTTTAAAATAATAATACACATGAAATTGAATCTTGCAGGACATGACATTTAATGGGTTATAATTACAAGTATACTACTATAACCCACCCCCTAACAAGCTCCAGCAAGTTTACCGGCAAAAAATGAGGCACCTCTGTATCTTTTTTCCAACAAATACAATCATCATTGCAGTTGCAGATAAAATTCACAGAGGCAGCTTTGACATTCAAAATGAACTAAGAAATTGGTCTAATTCAGTGACGAAACAGACTTGTTATGACTAAAAAGAGCCGATCAAACCAACTGGGAGAGTCCACTTCATGGTTCCCATTTTCTTCGATTGATTTTCTCTCACAGGCCAGCCCACTGGTGGACTAACCAAAATACAGCAATTGCGGTGGCCAAACAGATGAATTCTCAACTAAATTTACCAATTTCTATCTTCTTCTTGATTGCCCTTTGACCATGGTATATAAATGCATCAATTATTCCCGAAACTGTGAAAACACCTGAACACAATAATTGAACATTGTTTTACACATCCATTCAAGACATTTATCAATACAAAAATAAAACTGTTTATCAGTAAACAGAGACAAGCCAAGGCAGCCAGTCACCCCAACGTGGGCAGCTAAGGGAAGCTTCGTTGAGTTTTAATAGAAATGGAGCAAATGACTAGGATTTTACGCAGAGATATTTAAAACCTATAACTTAGCAATCTCATTCACTGATACACAATTCAATTAAAGAACCAAAAGAAAGCACCCTAATCACGTATGAATCAGTTTCCTCTCTTTCATCTTCTATTTTTATAAAAGCTTTTTGAAAGAAAAATGATTCTGGGTATGGAGAGATTAGGAATTACCTCCAACAATTGCACATACGTTAGTTAGGAAGTGTAGGAATGAAATGTGTTCCTCTGTGAAAGTCACCTGGAACAGGCAAACCACATGAGATAAAAGATAGGGAAACTAAAATTTTGAGACATCAAGCTTCACCCAGATATCAATAACCACAAAATCAGATCTAAGACTTGCTTATGGAATTGTATAAACTAAAACACACCTTGATCGGAGAAAGGTCATAAAAGAAGAAGACTCCAGGAAGGGTCTGAAGTCGACCTTGTTCTGAACTCCTAAAATGTTCAGTTACAGAGAACTGCCAAGAAAAATAGCATTGATATCATGTCATTTTGAATTAGTACAGGATGAAATCAGAGAGATATAAATGAGTTCGGTCATACTTGATTTGACTGGATAGTGTGCCCGCTCACATCGGTGTATACTGTAGGTACAACCTAGAACACAGGTAGAACACAGTAAAAAGCCCTCACTCAACTGAGAGTTTCTCAATTACCAAGACCGAAAGCCATCTAATTTGACCGGTAAAAATTATAGAGGAAATCGTGGAAGCTTATGTAAAATGGTTAACACTGTAAAAAAAAAAAAAAAGGAATGGTATTTGAGTTTGTGTATTTGTGGACATGGAAATGGTTTCAATATAAGTTTTTTCCACGCATTTATGGCCAAAATATAATTACCCCAACACTGCAATAAAATTTGTCTTGACTAATTTTAAAGAAATTGTGGAATAAGCACAAATGAAAAGTTGCTTAATCAACAATAAAGCAAAGCAATTATTCACAAAATTTCAAGGTACAGGGACAAAAATTACAACCATAAAAGAAGGAAAAGAAGTCAAAATGTTGGCAGAGTAAGCACAAAGCTGCCAAAGCAAAAAGACAGAGAAACCAACTCAATATGTCTAAACCTAATTACTTTAGGAAGCATGTGTGCTGATACAATTCAAGTCCATTCGAATCATTGGTTGCGTATTCCATTCAACACTCCTGAAGGCCTGATAAAACCACATTTCCAAACTACGCACTAAAACTATTAAAGTTAAATTGCAAATTGCTTACACAGAATCTTCCACATCAACTCTTTTTCTTTTGTCTTTTTAGAAAGAATAATTTGTTTTTAGATTAAAAAGAAGTCAATTAAACCAAACTATCTAGAACCAGGAAATCATAATGCCCTTAGTTTCCATGATTAAATTAAAAGGGAAACATGAAATGAAGAAATATAGATACATTAATTCAAATCACTTACCTTGATAAAGTACTGGTACATTCCACTTGGTGTTTCTTGAGTCCAACGCACACTGAAAATTAAATAAAAAGAACAATAACAAAAAAACAATAAGTCAATATAAACATAAGGAGAAATATAGATAATGCCAGAATCAACCAATGTAGAAGGATCAAGCTCCAGAAAACAAGGCTAAACTGAAAAAAAAAACTTCGAGTAAAGAAAATAGAAATTACCCGTCAAGAGGATTCACAACACCAGGAAAATGTTCTCCGAAAGCCAATTTGTTGATCTTGTGACTTATCTGCATCACATACAGCGAATTAATAGTATGGCTTACTTAACAAAGCATGCCAAGCAAATCAAAAAGTGATTTGAAATTTCAGAGGCATTCTCTAATGTCAAAAATAGAATTACAAGTATGACAAAGTCTTACGTTAAAACTATCCCTCTGAAATGCTAGTATGTCGTGTACATGAACACCTGACTGATGAAAGCTTTTCCCAGGAGCAAAGTGGAAATTCCCAGCCACCTTATTGACTTCCAAGAATCCATATATGTTACACCCTTCACCTTCTTCTTCCTTGATTCTTTGTAAAAATCCTTCTCTTTTGCACTGAACGACCCAAAAGAAAAAAATTAAACTTCTACATGACTAACTTTGCAATTTGCATATTATAATCAACTAAAATTCAACCGAGTCTATAAGGCATCTCTCTAAAATTTCTAAGATAAAAAAGATTGATGAAATTATTAGAATAAATTGAAAAATTGGATATAAAGGGAGAAGGCATCTTTGATAATGAATAATTGTTTGAATTTTTCTCGAAAAGAAATGACCCAGTAAGTTGACTATAAACCATTCCATAATGTAATATAGCTTATAAATTCAGAATCATTCATAATAAGTCAGTTATGTTTGTGCTATAGGAAGTTTGACAAATCAACACACAAACTCTCATTCTCACAAACCTGGTCGATCAGATCTGGATTTGACAAAGCCCAACCTTTCTTTCGGTATGCTTCACGAACCTCCTCACAGTTATTACAGCAATCTTCATCTGACTGCATGGTAACAAGAAGGATAATTAAGAAAAATAACAAAAGAAATTTGCTTAGGTTAATCACATAAAGAACACCTTCTATATATATATATATATATTTTCCAAATAATAAGAAGCTCAGACAACATTCGTTGAGGCTCAAGCCAGACATAATGCAAAGCCTATGCAGAGAAAGTGAGAAACTAAGGAGGAAGAGTTAAATTTGAGAGGAAAAGTGACTGCTGTCAAAGCAAACGGTAAAAGTATTGAATCGTACATACATCATTCCAAGTGACTGAATTTTTCTCAGTTTCTCAGTTAAGATGTACAGATAATATCTCACACATATAATTCCACAGCAACGTTTACAGGAAGCACAACTATGCATCTACAAATAACAATCCATGTTTAGCTGAACTAAACAGGTATTGAGCTGCCATTCACATGCCATTTACAACCATCAAATAAACTAAAACCATGAACTAGTCTACGTGCACGTTTAAAGGAAAAAAAAGAAAGGAGCTCACCGATTCTGCACCGTAACAGGAGCCACAGTATGTCTCATTGTGTTCAAGCCTGCCACCATGTCTTTGCAAAGGCTTGTCAATCTATCCGTGCAAAGAACAGTAATGAGTAGAGAATGACATGACTGACAGAGGTAATCATAGCACCCCACATTTATTTGTCAACAGAATATCCAAGCATACTGGCCATATGAGCAGTGTAAAAGAGAACTAACAAAGCTGTGTTTTTGTCTGGAGAATTCACGTAATTAATCAATTTCACAGGAAATTCCACCGTTTAACAATCCTAGTTGCTGAACCAAAGTCAGAACTACCTGAATCTGAATTTCTCCTGAGCATCCTCTCCCTATAATCAGATTCACAGACCCTAACACGGGTGACAGATATCTCTCAGATGCATGATTGAACCTGTGCTTACAGACTCAGTGCAAGCTTAGGTATTTGTCTCCTTCAGAGAATCCTAGAATGACAGGTCATTTTTATACTGTAGAAGGATATACCATGTTAGAAACCCTATGAGAAATACTCCACCTGGTTGTGTAACCCTTATCATTGTTACTTATCCCATTCCCAACCACATAACCTTCTCTCCCTCTCCACAATGAAACCTCCACATGCAATTTCAGATGCTTTCCCCAATTAATATCCTCTGAACTGAGTTTGTGCTAAAAATACCTTACTAAAAGTGGAAACAGTTCATCCTGTCTCATTTGTCCTAAAGGTGGAAACAGTTCATCCTATCTCATTTGTCAATCCTATGGTACCTGTCTTTGCCAGATATAATAATACCAGGTATGCCAGGGGTCTAATTCTTTTATTCTCAGTTACTGATCAAACCTAAGCAACTGAACCTGTTACAATCAGAGGTCACGTCCATTATATCAACTAGGCAATATTACCATGATTCTGGACAAGGATAATCCAACCCGATCAAGGTGAAAAATTCCTGAAAAACGTTGCTGATTTCAATTTAGCAGTTGATTTTCTCTATGGCTATCCCCTGGAAACTCGCTTAGTTATGGAAACATGCGAAACTAGGCTTTGGTGACTGTACCCATTGCATGTGGAAGGCTAAACTACCCACCCCATATTCGCATGTGAATATATATTTTCAATATAAAAAACAGTTCAATCTGCAGATGTTAAGAAAATATCGGTGCTTAGAAACTAACTTCAAGCAATATCATGCCACTAACCTTAGGAGCACCAATCCCATCTTGCCTCGATTCAATAACATTGCCCTGACTATCCAATCTTTTCTTGAAAATGTCATGTTTCTGCAAGGAGCATGAAAATCAATGCAATTCGAACTTTTAACGAAGCGTCAATCACAAAGATAATTATCACAAACTTGATAGAAGAAAAGTAAACAATAAAAAGCAAAGTGAGAACACAACCCCGAATAATACATACTACATCAAGGTGTTGCTCCCCACTAATGTCCATGGCATCCACACTTAGTATTGAACATGGAAGGGCAGGAAATGTGACATCAAACTGCAATTTCAAACATTAACGAGCAGACCAATTAGTTTTATTAAAATTAAAGCACAAGTTATCGAACAAGTGTATTACCACAAATAAGCAAAATCCAAAAATCAGAGCATGGAAGATACAATAAGTCACAGAATGTCCTAATACAAATGTTCTTGATTTGAAAGAAATTAAAGCTAACTGATGTGTAGGACAAAGAGTTTACGAGAAGAGAACACAACCCCAATAGAGTATTAAATTATTGAAATAGAAATGTAAATAACTTAATGCAAATTCAAGGTTCAAAAAAGAGAAGGTGGAATATTGGAAGTCACAAGCAGCGAGTACATTACATTGATACGTAGAGTTTCCCCTCTAGAAGTATCTACCAGAAGCTTCGTTTCTGTCACAGCATTGAGATATAATCCTGCAACCAGAAGACAAACTAAAATTATTACACAAGAAAAGCACAAAACTACATTCCAACTAAATTAACACCGAGTTTCGCTTTCTGGCATTCCAACTTTCAGAGGCCTAAAACTACATTTTAGATGCAAACTAAAGAATTTGCACCAAGTAACCATAGTCAGAAAGCTGTTACGTTACGAGACAAATAACCATTCACCAATTGTTAATTCAACCCTAAGCATTTCGCCTCAACAACAATCTAAAAAAGCTTTTAAAACTGTGATCTAGTACAATAATTCTCTCAATTAACAAACAATAGCAGACAAAATCACACGCTTTCTCAATTACCTAAAGCAAAACATACAATAGAGAAAGCTAAAGTGCATAAAGAAAACAAAAAAAAAATACAGATCTAAACGAAGCAAGAAATATAAAAAAATAAAAAAAATCAGGGGAGGAATTTGAAAAACGTACGGAGTTCGGAGAAGAAAAGCAAGAGCATGACGATGGAAGAAACGAGAGTGATAACACCACCGGAGAATGTACGGCTGTAAAAATCCTCATTGATTTTGGGATACGCGTCCAGACTCCTAATCTTGTTCATTATAGCGTCCATACACAAGCCCACACGTACCAGCTGCGATTCAATTGATCGGCTGATAATACTTTTTACTTCGCTAATCAAATAAATTTAAAAACCTAAATCTATCTATCTATCTATCTATCTAGCGATCCGTCTATTAAACGAAACTCGTTCAAAAGCTAATCGGCTCTAAGACACCTCGCCCTCCCTCTTCTTTTCTGTTTTCGATCTGACGCTGTACGTCAACAAGGCGTTTACGATTTTGCAGACCTAAAACTACGGTGTCTTTTTGGGTTTTGTTTTACAACTTTTTAATGTTTTTTTCAATACGGCCCTGAGATTTTGCTATATTTTTGTTAGGGCCGACGCACGTGGTGCATGCAAAATTATGTTTTTTTTTTTTTGCAATTGGTGTGATTTTTAAATTTTACTACATATCTGTGTGTGTGTGTGTGTGTTTATACATATTTATATATAAATTTTAGGACGAATAGTTAAGTGATCACAAATAGTAAATCATGGTGGATTCAATAAATATACAAATCAGAAATAGTTTGTCATTTAATCCACGCCGCTGAGGCAGCAACGAATCCAAAACGGATTTCTTCATGTAATATTTGTCATCAATTTAAATAGCTTTACCGATGTTTGGACTACCGATTTTCCCGCAAAATCTATGTTGTTATTTGCACGGTAAATTTATATGATAACAAAAAGAGTTTTTTTTTTTTTTTCCACGTACTGCATTTGAACTTCTGAAATATGAAGTGAGTCAATGCTGTTTTTAAATCCGCTTTTGAGTCATACCGCCGAGTCACAGATATAGCCCGTGGCTACTTTTTTTTTCCTCACTATAGCATGCGAGACATCTCTTGTTCGCACGGGACGTTACAATCTATCCTCTTAAGTGCTGAAATGGCTTTAAGTCCTTGATCTTGTATTTACTTTTAAACACATGTTTGAGAGAGAGATTGAGAGAGAGAGAGAGAGAGAGAGAGGCAAGTTCTACCCTTGACTGGACATGGATAAATTTACTGTCAAGCTCATGTTATACCTTGCGACTTCTTCTATTCAATTCCAACTTGCTGCCCTCAACTCTCAGAAACAACCTACACGCACAAAAGATCAAGAGATAATGACATGAGGGTGACTATACTCTCCGTCAAGTATCAATTTTGAAAACACTAACTCCCAATGTGTCAAAGTCACTTATATATTATGGCTAAGTGTAGGGATTCCATATGTGTTGGTACAAAATTATTCATTCATTATGAATTATAATAAAATATCCGGTAAACCATCACATAATTAGAATAATTTATGTTAGATCATAATACATGAGAAATAAATGCAACACTAAAGACACATAATCTTATGTGTGCTAGACACTTGAGGTCACTAACTAGGCCTTATATCGAGGGTTTAATTTTGATCCATCAATAAAAGACCTCTTACTATTTGAAAAACAGGCCTAGCATATATAACTGACCAAAATTTTTCTATTGGGCGATGTGAGATTCTAACACCTTCACTCCTAAGCTTGCAACATTTGAAGGTTTACATTGTTTTCTTCTTCTTTGTGAAATGGTTGGTCACTGGAGCAAAGTGAGGGAGGAAGAGTTATCTTGAAGAGCAAAGAGTGGTTTCCTTGGCAAACCCCATCATTATATTTACACTTTGAGACGGACCCAAAAGCCCATTTGTCCATCTCATGAACTATTGGGCCAAATGGGATGTTTAATTACTTCAAGACCAAATTCAGAAAAATAGAAACTTTTTTTTTTTAAGAGATTATTGCTCATGATATTTACAATCATACATATACTGAGACCCGTTTACATCAATTTTGATATAGTACCGCTCAGATTTTTAACCCTCTCAAATATTCGAGGGACGTCAACTCTCCTCCCTGAAAAGACCGCCTTCACTCAGCCTCTGGACTGACTCGGGAAGGAATTTTAAATTAAACCCCCGAATGCGTCATGCATGCGCTGACAACCTTCCCCTCACATTTGTGAGGAGAGCTTACCACCCTGATTTTGCCCAAATAGTTAGAAAAATAGAAACTAATTGTGCGTTCTCGACACGATTGATTGATGTTTCTCGATCAACTGGACTTGCTCTAGCGTCAGCTCACCAATTAGTGCGGTCTGCGTTACTTGAAATGATATATGGAAAAGTGACGTAATTATTGCCATCACTGTTAAAGTTAACACTGACTCAGGGCCCCTGCAGCAACAAACAGAAGTAGTAACGATTGTATGTATTATCATCATCTTTTTTGTATTTTAGTAACTTAACAAGTCCCACAATTTCGATACTTGATCAGCTGTCCTTTACGATCTCTTTTTTGTTCAACACGAAAACAGAATAATAATCAAGCGCCCACTAAAATATTATAGAGGTTTTTTTATTTATTTAAGTGAAAGTAAGTATTTTTTTTATTAATGTAAGTAGAATAAATATTTTTTAAATATTAAAAATAATAATATTTAAGTAATATTTTATGAAAATTTATGTACTAGTCTCAATAATAATCTCATATACATATGAATGATTGTCTAATTATAAATATTAATAATAAATCTAATATAATATGAGTTACAAATTTTATTGTAATAGTCAATTTTTTTTTAAAAAAATTAAGCTGAAGATAAGAGCAGTCAAATTCAAAATTATATCTTTTTTTACCATCGATTTGATTATGTGTTGATAATTTGATAACATCTTGCATGTGATAAAAAGAATATTGTACATTTGCCTTTTAATTTCATTGGAATTTTGGCTTGCCAAATTAAAGTTAATTAGTCGGCCCCGACTAAACTTTCTTCAGTTAAATTATATTTGCAGATGGAATCAGAAAACTAATTCAAAAGTACAAAATAATAGTTTGTTAACAAGTTGACATTCAATAGTGCAATTTTACAATTAAATCTTGAAAATGCAACTCGAAATCTATCAATTTTGTATCTCATTAGCAAGTGGCAACTAACTTTTATTAAAATCTATCTAAGATGCCAAACACTTTCATTTATTTATTTATTTGTGATTGAACAGGAAATTGTTCCTACTTGGAACCCACAAAATCTTAAGTTCATTTGGGGCAAAGGTTCCTTCCATTATGTTTCTCAATAGGCCACGTGAAAAATTTTTCAAAAAATGGGAATATATCATATACCACTTTTTGACTTCTTTAACTCATCAGTCTCAATCGCTATGGTGCTCCAAAATCTAATCAAATTATTTTGTCGAACTGGCTTTGGTTTCTTAAGTGAACTTGGAAGGGGATTAAATAGTGTTCAATTAAAATATGGTTGTCAATTTGGTCTTGTCGTATATCCTAATCAACATTTCTGGTTCATTAATAATTTTGGCATTGACTGTAAGCAAAAGATTTTCAAAATAAAAACGAAGAAGAAAAGACTGATTTTGTCTCATAATTTTGTACCTTCAAACTTTTTCCTTTTTTCTCCCTCTTTTTTTTTTTTTAAAAAAATGAATATATTCATTTTTTTATGGAAAAAATTTAATTAAAATTTCTTGATGATGTTCAAAAGAAAAAGCAACAAGCTGGAATAAAAAAATGAGAAGCAACTAAATTCGATGAATGGGACAAAATGCACCTTGCAACATGAAAGTCACAAAAACTTTTATTACGTAAATGGCTATTTCATGTACGGAAGAGCTGTATAACTTCAATGTTTAGAAGGGTACTTAGCTTTGTTGATACCCTAGCCATTATTCGTTGTTCATCTTCCATTTCTTTAATTACTCTGTTTTTCCAGCGAATCCCACTTGTGGTAGATAAAACAAACAGGCAAAAAAAAAAAATCAAAATAATATACAAACAAAAACGATGGCTTGTTAATTTCCATGGATTAATCTTCCTTCTCCGTTGCCCTATTTCACTGATTCAACGCTAAGATAAAACATGAGTTGATAGCACTGATATGTAATCGATTCAACTTTGGACTACGAGAGTTGGTGCCAAGGGCACTAACAAAACTTTGAAAGGAAAGTGGGAGTACTTTCGGATCCCGACAATAATGATGAGTGCAATCAATGAGAAAAAAATGAAATATTAAAATAATCTTATCCCAAGAAATGTTCTAATTTTGCTTTCTAAGTACAATCATCCTTGATTTTTGCGAGTTAAAAAAAAATAGAAGAGAAACATACGAAGATTATGTATAGCTAGGGAAGGAACTATATATGGAGCTGTCACTAAAAACTTAAAAAAAAATAGTACCATAATCTATATCCTTTTATACTTTGTTTGCTCGATATGATGATACCCTAATCTACTTTTATCCATGATCTATAACTTTCCTTTGCTACAAAGATGGTAGATCTTCTTTTAAGCCAGGCACCTAATTAAAGTTAGCTAGGCGCCTTTGATTAGAGAAGATCACTAGAAACGTATTACCTATCAACAAAATATATATATATATATATATATATATATATATATATATATATATATATATATATATATATTAATACTTGTTTAAGGTGCATCATCATATCATGGTATTGATGCAGTAACGTAAAATGACAAATTTTAGGATTGATGTTGTATGATATTATGTGCTTGTAAAATGTTGACACTTAGATGCTTCAAGCATAAAATACCAACATTCTACTTTTATCCTCCATTGAATTGTGAATATTAAATGCCCCCTGGAGATATTAAACCCTATAAAAATCTTGAAAAGAAAGAAGAGGAGGATATTCAGATATGGGCATAGTGCTTGGTGATCGGTGGTGGGGTTTAGAGATTAGGGTTTTTCTTTTTCGTTTGAGTGGACAATGGAGTGGCGGGCGTGGTGACTTGAGTGGGTTAAGCACTATGAGCACAATGTTGTGGGTCCTGATGAATCATTGCCATGGCAATATGACATGTCGTTTTAAGAAAACGATAGAAAGTGGACCCGAGTTAACTCCTTTGCTGCGTCGTCTGGTTTTTTTTCCTTTCAAGGGTCCCATAACATTTTGTTAATTAACCGAAAGCCCATGGGATCTAGCTAGTTGTTGTGGCAGTTTTTTCAGTTGAATTTTTGTTGCCAATTATGTCTAATGTCTGTTGCTGCGAGATCGACTCTTCCTTTTTGGGAATTTTTTTTTTCCTTTCCAGGTGGAAACTTTTGGAGGGCTAACGATAATAATCTTGCCCTCTTGCACTGATCGGCAACATCATAGTTTTCTTTTATGACACTTGATCAAATTCAAAGGATGGCCAAGAACAATGAACTTCAAATAATTTGACTACTCCTTGAGTCCTTAATAAAAGTTATATGCATATATTGAAAAATTATTTAAGCTCTAGATAAATTAAATAAAATTTAAGTACTCTTTTTTGTAGCTGTCCAACATTAATTGAAAAGACTAATTGCAGAGCTTGCATGATGTATCAATCTATGAGCGAGCTCCAAGTTTGAGTGGTTATCTGTGAGACAATTTCATCAGAACATGTCATGTGTTTTCTCATATGTGAAGTCTAGTTTTACTAGACCACTTTTGCTATTATTTCCACATCATTCATCAAATCTGATGTTACATGCATGTGATGCACGAAGTACTTGAGGACAGGAAGTAGGCACGATATAATGTGAAGCTTTGCAGAGATGACACAGGACTGACTTGGATTGCCACTACTGGATAGCTAGCTAGACCTAAGTTTAATTTGTTGATCGAGTTAATATCAGTTTTTGCTTGTAAAGTATGTAAGGGGTTTTCAAATCTCTAATCTCGTTTTATACGCGAGCCACCTTTTTCATGCTAATAGATTTAGGATCCCTGAACTAATTTGGTATTGAGCAAAATATAAAATTTTGATTTGTGATGACAAGCAAAACTTAGATTTGCGTGTGATCTAGATACCTTAGTAATTGAGTGAACTTCCTTCTTTGTTATAAATATAGGTCCAAACCTCCTTACAGCTATAAAGATGTTATTTTATTTATTATTTTATTATTCTACCTATAGTCTTGATATTAGCCATATAATTTAAATATTTTTAAAATATTTTTTTACCAAAATCACTTATATACCCTTGATGATTAAATTAATGTCATAACAAATGACAAAGTATGGAGAAAAATTACAAGTGGAAGAAATGTCAAAAGTACCCCTTCTAATTGTATGAAGTATTCATTTCAATGAATATAGCAAACTCGGTATATTTTATTTACTTCTTAATCTGGTACACAATCACTCGTTTTGTTGGAGAAGTATTTATAAATTGGGCCATTCCATAAACTTTTTGTTGTTTACCACCATTATAATTGTTGAATGCTTACTTACTTATGCTAATTAAGCGGTCTTAACTTTTTATTTCTCATCAAATAATAGTAAGTGTGTGTGATTTATTATTTCACCAGTATTTGCGTATATATCCCTTTCATATACTATTTTTTTTAATCTCTTTAATTTATTATATATTATTCATTTGCAATCAATTGTAGGTGAATTTATTGTATTTAGTCCAATTATTTATTTGGCCTTTATTTGCATGCATATTTGGATCTTTCCTTCAATTGTTTTATTTTATGTTTTCTAAGGTATATTTAGAATCTCAAATTTCATCTAGTTAGTGCAAGTTTTGGTACATTACGCCTGTTTAATATTATTACTAAAGGTATTTATGATATTTCTCCTACTTTTATTTTTTTCTCCATAATTTACTAATTCATTATTAAATTAATTCAATCATTGAGGACATATCAATCACTATGGTTAAAAGGATTCTTAAAATATTTAAGTTTTATGGCTAACATTAAGGCTTAAGGTAGAAAAATAAAATAATATATGAAACTAATAACTTTATAATTGGAGGGGAGTGTCTGGATTTATTTTAAAATATAAGAGAGTTTTGTTTAGTTTCTCCGAACAACAGAGAATAGTCCTTATTTTCCTTAAAATGTGAGTATCCAAGATTTTTTTTCCTAATTATTTGAAAGATAAACATAATAAAAATCTAAGATTAAAAAGAATAGAAAATTTGAGATTAATTATCTAGCTAGGAACCCTAACAGAGAGAGTAGAATCATATCTCCCATAATCGTATCCTCTTTCAACGTTGGAATATTATGTATTCCTCCAAGCTATGAGAAATAAATTAACTGTGCATCTTCTGATGATGCACCACTGCAAACACTAAATTCTCTATGAATCAAAGATAAATCGGCGTCGGTGGCAAATGGTAAAAATATTCTTGCGAGATAATTTAGTGGCTACTTTAAGGTCTAAAAACTAAAATCCGAATATGCCATCAAATCTCCATTAGATTCTTTAAGGAAGATTGAAGAACAAGGTGCTTTTTGAACAGATATAGAAATAAATTATTTATGCTTGTGGCCCTATGGGCTATGAAATCCTTGGCTCGTGTAACGCAAGGCATATTTTTCATGGCACATTTAGATACCGTATTTGACCCATGAGAACATCTATTTTTACCATATAAAATTGACATAAATATGCAGCAGGCATTGTACTTGTGTTGAACAACTGGTGAAAACAAAAGGCTAAAATAAAATTTTCTAAATTAGAAAAAATTTGAGTCAACATAAGATGTCACGGGATATTAACTTTTTATGAGTGAATTGACGAGCAAGAAAGGAATATTGGGCAGTTGCGACAGCACGCGACGCCCACGAGCGATGAGTTGGCGGGTTGAATCAGCCAACTGGAGCGGAAAATCAAGTGGCAACGAGTCTACAGAAGCGGACGTGAACACATCACTGCCTTCCGCCTCTTTGAGGCCTCACAACCAATCAAACTAAATTTCACAATTTCCAAGAAAAACCATAAAAGTCACGCGATATTTCTTCTTCTTCTTCTTCTTTTTTTATATATTTTTTACTTTTCTCTTCAAAGTCGCGAGTTAACAGTACACATTCCAGCATTTTTCACACGGCCATGACGCGCTATTTTTTACCTTACATAAATTTTTGGATTTTGTTAATTTACATAATGTTGTAATTTAAAACAATTCAAAAGTTATTAGATGTCGAATAATTTGAAAATATTTGACAATTAAACTATATTTAAAATAGGTTTAGTAACGATATAGCTCTTAAAATAATTGTTATTAATTGTATTTTAAAAATAAGAAACTGTGAACAGAATTTATTAAATATTTGATAAAATTTATTTTTAAAAATACTATAAAATTTAAAAGAAGTCTAATAAGATTGAATTAGACATAATATTAAATAAAATCTTTACACATTTGTATGTATGTGTGTATAAAATAATTTTTATTGTGTATATATAATAATTGTAACTAAAATAAATATTTTATTTTATTGATTTTATTTTTATTCTGTTATCTCAGTGTAATTAGTAACAATAATAATTTCTTTAATATTTTAGATTTTTATAATATATATGAGAATATATATGAAATTATATTAAGTATAAAACTGATTTTCAAAATTAGATTTTGAAAAGCAACTCTTTCTCTACTTTTCAAAATTAATTGTAAGATAGGATGATTTTGTCAAAAGTGAATTCTAAAAAAATTTATCAAATATTAAAATTAATTGTTTGTTTTTCATAATTATTATTGAGCCCCAAAAAATAATTTCAGACAGGTCCTTAATTTGATTGGTTCAACCCTTGAGTTGTTGTAAGTTACAAGATTATTTAACTTAGCTACACCTTTTTTTTTATTTTATGAGACGCTTAATGGCGCTTGGTACTTAATATTTAATTGTTTCGCATTATTCGATACCATCATAATTCATACTTGGAAATGTTATATGTTAAAATCAATTTGCGTTATACTTATTACTTAAATGATTAGGTGTCAAAATACATATACAAGCTAGACTGAAAAAAAACGTGTAGTTGAAATTTAATTTCTGAACTCAAAATTTATTTCTATACCTCATAAAAGAATGTTGTCAGCTTCCCGATTTTACATTAGTCTAGTAAACTTTGAAACTACAAATATTATTTTTTGAATTTTAGTGTGCCAGTTTTATAATGTAAATTTTGAAGGAGAAAGATCATGTACATTATCGGTACTGATTTTACCATATGGTATAAGAATCATAATATGAGCCTTTTTCTTTTGGACAAACCCTAAGAACTGTGTGAACAGTTAGCTAGGGTGGTTCGTACCTTAAAGTCACACTGCATTATTGTGTGGTTATTGCCGTGGTGTGACGGACAATGCATATGTCACCGCTTAGTAGGCAAGAAAACATTATAGAGACCCAGAAACCAATTATTTACTAAATTATTTTGAATGGATTCGCCCACATGTATTGAAACCTTGAATAATAGTTGAATCCATCAGTCTTCATATTCGATTCATATATAATTGATGTAAACTGTCTTGGGCAATAATGCATGCATGGAAGTAGCATCGTGCCAAAAGAATAATTTGCTTAACCAGAAAGTTATTCTGAGGAGGACCAAAATAAAAGTCACTCTGCATTAAATTTCTTGGTATGCATCAATAAAGAGATGTTTAGTTTTGCCCAACTCTTTCTTTTTGACAACCGTCAACCCCCCGAACTTTGAAACTCAGCCTCTACATCACATGGGCAGCATCTCTAAGGCCTCCGGTTTTGACTATTTTTGGCTACCATTTCAGAACAAGATTAACAACTAATAATATTATTCCATTCGTTATTCATAAGAATGAAGTTCTTGTTCATGAATTCTCTGGAGCACATCTCCCTTTTCACTCCTCGTTTATGATTCATTGTATTCCTACGAAACTTCCGCATAGTAGCTTTCTTTAAATAAATTAAAGAGACAAAGAAGAAAAAGCTTCCAGTCACTGGTAATTGAAATGGAATTAATGCTTTATAATTAGTTAATGCTCGACCATAATACGGAGTTTAATTGGCCGACCAAATTAATGAAAAGGAAAGGCCATTAAGCCATGCAGAAATGGCCAATTAATCGAAACCTAATGGAGACACGAATGCTCAACGCCAAAATTGAAAGACAAAGAAACGCTGCTGGTTTTAGTTTAAAACTACTGCCTGAGGGGTTAGGTTTGCAGCTGCTGTTTCACACCACTTTATACAAGGGGCGGTATAAATTAAAGTTATGCTATTTTTGGCCTGAAATTATGCCATTTGCTCATTTGTATTTGCTAATTATGTATGCATGCATATGGTAACAGCACTCGTAGTCATGAGGATAATTGTATCATGCATAAATATTCGAATATTAGTTATTAGCTGGCTCCTATTTTAGCTTCAGAAAAAGTCATTGATTGTTATGTGTACAATTATTTTTTTTTTTTTTCTTTTAACTTTGCTTTCCATCCCCCTTTTTTTAATCATTCTAACTTAAATGTACTTCTCTGACTGTTTGGAAGTTTCTACGTGAAACCTACTTTTTCTTCTTCTTCTTCTTCTTCTTCTTCTTTTTTTAACTTTTAATCCCACAATTATAGAAAAGGAGAGGAGGCGACGACAACAACTCAACTAAGGAATACGTTGTTGGCTACATCAAACCTACTTAAAATCTCATAAACTTACATCGTAAATTGTTTCGTGATGATCGTTTGTATTATTATAACTACCAATTTATTTAACAAATTTTTACATAAATATGTACTTGACATGATTTTGTTAAATTTTTTTATTGTTTAAGCAACATACTACCTTTGACGTATTAATAATTTTCTCTAATAACCACAACTGTAAAAAATCTTAGGACAATTCATATACAATAGTTTTATTTTCTAATAATAAATTAATTCTCAACTAGATCTTTTTCTTTTTCTTTTCCGTATATTATATTCGAGAAGTCACTGGCTAATTACGCTTCCCCAGACAATTAACTTTCTTTTTAGTCCTTCCTTGTGGAATAATCTAACCTTTCGTGCATAACGTATGGTTATTTTTTTTTTTAAATTACCACTTGGGAAATAAAGTTATCACTAGCAAATATATCTCTGCCGTTTAGTCAAACCGAAGAACAATGAAATATAAATAGCAGCGTGAATCAAAGTGGTCCTTCTCCATTTTCTTATTACTGCTTTACGGAAAAGGCCTGAGGGGACTTTTCCGCTCTGGTTTTGTCCATATAGTGAAAATCTCTCCCAAGTACAATGAAAGAAATCAAGAATCTCGAAATTTTTTAGTTAAGCTAGCTGAAAGTGAAATGTTCTAAAGACTACTTGATATAGAAGCTTAAAATCTAGAAGGTTAGTTTCCAAATAGTAGCACAATAATGATCTACACGACTTAAAAATTGGCTACAAAAATAAGGAGAAATTGCTCTAAATAAATACTGAAAATATTTATGAGCCCCACAGGTTAGGTAAGAACCATCAACCCATTAGTCAATAAATTTTAAATGCTGGGGGAAAATGATGAAAATAAGAATTTAATTCATGAAGCCCCACATGATTTTAACCATAGCTTAAAAAGAGAGTTTGAAACTTTGAATTCTAGAAGGGATATTATGAAGTGTCATTGCAAGCCTACGAATCTCTCGTTAGGTAGCCGCAGACGTCAGAACTATGATTTTGTTTTTGGTTGTTTTGGGGAAACGGAGAAATCATAAGCTTGAGAATGTCTTAATGTTAGGATAATAGCATTTGAGTTTTAATTAATGTGATAATTTTTTTATAAATACTTTTTTTTTAATTGTACGAGACTAATGCTCAGATTACAACTCATAATATATGATATTTATAACTGATATTTACAATCAGATAATTATTGGGACTAATTTATATTAATTCTTATATAGTACTGCCCAGATTTTTACATTCTCTAATATTCGAGAAGTGTCTACTCCACTCACATTTCGAAAAGAAGAAAATTATCTTCACTTAATTATATATTATAAGTAAGGAAGGAAATAAGCCCCTACATGCGTCGCGGGGGTTCGAACAACTGTGAGCGCAGAATCGTAGCCACTGGACTAAGGCCCAATAGTTTTTCTATAATTACTATATTAGCTATAGTATTAATGACCTCGAGATAAGCTGCCATGACAATTGAGAAGGTATGATTCAAATGATAAGATTAGCATCATTGATAAAAATTATGTGAACAACGAGTAGAAATGTATTTTTTTTTAAATGCGTACTGTAAAATTTTAATTAACATCCTTATCTTTTTTAACCATTTTACAACAGCACATATTAACCTAAAAGTAAATATATGTTGGTGATTGACTGTAATAAAATAAAGGATAACAAAGTAACAAAATATGACCACCAACAATGATATGCACAAGTGACATGAAATTTCTAAAAGTTTAAAATAACTAAGACGAAAAAGGTGATCCTTTTCACTAAGTAATAATTTAAGTGTTTCCTTCCTTTTAGAAGTATTTTCGTCCATTTCAAACAAACATCACGAAAATCGACATAATTTTCTTAATAACATAAAAACACCCCAAATACGACCTAACTCATCTCGTTAAAAGTCGAAAAGGGCAAAAAAAAAAAAGGGAAAGAAAGAAAAAAAAAACGCAACAATAATGAGGGCATAAGGTTGAAGAAATAAATTAATAATTAACTAAGCTGATGTTCCATTCATACATGATACGATGCATAATATTTGAAAGGGAAGGGACGTTAATTAGATATAAAAATAAAAAATTGAAAAAAAATAAATCGAAAGAGTGGAATGGCCAATGGGATCAGAAAGCGTGGTCCCTCCGTTGAAAAATATGGGATGTGGTCGAAAAGTGCAGGTAGCCCAGAAAACGGGTGGTTGTTTCGTCCGCTTGTGCCGTGAAGCAAACTAATATAAATTGACTACTCCATTTTCCTCCCAAGACCAAGTTGTCTCTTGTTTTCTATTTCATGTAATATTTAGTTTCTGTGTTTAGTGCGCGTTTCGTTCGTGCATTTTCACCTTTTTGGCTCTCCTTATAACACCCAACCCTCTCCCTTTCTCTTTCACTTCACTTTAATTTCTGTTTGAGCCACAGCATTCCATTACCCTCTCTCTGTTTTCTCTCTCCTCTGTTTTCCACTCTGTTCCTCAACCTTCTCAAACTTTCAGGTACTAATTGTTATCATTTACCATCCTTTTTTTTTTGATATGTTTACTAAACAGCAACGTTTCTTGTTCAATGTTGTCAATTATCTGATTCTTGATGATTTTGCTGCAGAGAATATGACTAACCAAAATGTGGTCGTGGCTTCTGACCGAAAATCCAGTAATATCGGGTTGAAGATCACAGTCACCTTAACCAACTCCACTCTGTTTTCGGGGGCCGATTCAAAGGCCCTGCCTGCTCCCGGCGGTGGCTTCATCACCATTTCTCGGAAGAATATCCTTAGAAAGCCTACTGACACTACCGATCAAGAAGGCAACAAAACAAATGCATGGGTTAGTTCATTGCGAGCTTCTTCTCCTACTCGTCTCAAATCCTCTGTTGCTTCTCCACCCCAAACTGAAGAGCAAACTTCTTGGATTGTAAGTACCTACCTACGCACTCACAGACGTGCATATATGTATATACACAAGTACGTACACAAAAAGTGATTTCTGATAACATTGCTGATATATATATATGTACACACACTTGTTCTTGAAAAATCCAACAGGCTCGTCATCCCTCAGCTCTGAGCAAGTTTGAAGAGATAGTGAATGCTTCAAAAGGGAAAAAGATTGTTATGTTTCTTGATTATGATGGCACCTTGGCGCCGATAGTGGAAGACCCAGATCGAGCTTTCATGACCAACGAGGTTTGTTTTCTTCTGTTTCTTTACCTCTGCACAAACTTTCTCTCTGCGTTACTTGCTCCGAACTGATTACTGTTATGTTCAATACTTACGTTTCTTTTTAATCTTTTCTCGAATGGTACCAGATGAGAGAAGCTGTACGGGACGTCGCCAGATATTTTCCCACAGCTATAGTGACCGGAAGGTGCAGAGACAAGGTACATTTTTTCTTTCTTTCTTTTTATATATGCGTGCACAAACTATTTTAATATACTATGGTATCTAATATTTAAAATTGTGCTAATAACAATGTTGTTTCGTATCTTCTAATTTTTAATTTGCAGGTTTTTAGCTTTGTAAAGCTAGCGGGGCTTTACTACGCTGGAAGCCACGGCATGGACATTGAGGGGCCATCCAAAAAGCGTCGATACAAGAAAGTGAGCGAGAAATTTTATTTAATTAAGGAAAATGCTAGTACAATAACTTTTTTCTCTTCCTTTGGTTTCTTATTTTTGAAAATTCTTTTTCGTTCAGGGTAATCACGGGGTTCTGTGCCAGCCCGCGAGTGAATTTCTACCGATGATTAATGAGGTGTACGAGACATTGTTAGAGAAAACAAAATCAATTCCGGGGGCTAAAGTTGAAAACAACAAGTTCTGTCTCTCGGTACACTTCCGTTGCGTTGATGAAAACGTACTACCATTCAAACTCAACCCACTTGTGCAACTTTTCCTTTTTCAATTTATTTATAAATTTCAACGGCTGATATTGTCTCGTTTCGGTTTCTTACTTTCTTATTTTATTTTGATTTGCAGAGCTGGGGTACATTAGCCGAGCAAGTAAGAGTAGTACTTGATAAGTACCCAAAACTTACACTAACTCAAGGCAGAATGGTGTTAGAAATCCGTCCCACTATTAAATGGGACAAAGGCAAAGCCCTTGAATTCTTGTTGGAAGCTTTAGGTGAGTTCTTTTTTCTTTTTTTTTTTTTCCTATCTTGATATATCATTATTATTAATGGAGTAATAATTTTGTTTTGTTTTTTTTTTTTTTTCTACTTTTGGTTCTTTAGGATACGCCAATTCTAAAGACGTGGTGCCGGTGTATATTGGAGACGATCGAACTGATGAAGATGCGTTCAAGGTATCCAATTTCTTCAATTAATCAACTTTTTACGTCTATGATGAATTAATATAATATTTCTTGAGTCCGATTAAAATTACTTACTAATTTTTTTGTGTGACAATGAGTAGGTTTTGCGTAATAGAGGACAGGGTTTTGGTATCTTAGTTTCTAAAACTCCAAAGGAAACACATGCCTCTTATTCTCTTCAAGAACCGTCCGAGGTAATTTTAATATATAGCATGCTATTTATGTTGTTTAATTAAATATTATATATATATATATATATATATATATATATTAACATTTAACTTTAATATTTTACTAATGATTTTACAGGTCAAAGACTTTTTGCGGCGTTTGGTCCAGTGGAAGCGGCTGTCTTTACGACAAGTATAATATATATTTTCTAAAGAGAGTTCAGAAATTGACGATCCCAACCCAAAATTTGAAGGGTGGATCAAGTAATGTAATTTTCTTGTTAAGAGATTTTAATATATGCTTGTAAAAAAGGAAATTTCCACAAGCTTGGGCAGAAAAAAAAAAAAAAAAAGATTGTTCGGTTTCTGTTCTCTACGTGCATGTTAGCTCTTCATTGTTGGTACCGAAAATAAAGGGTAAAAAAAAAAAATTAAGGGAGAAAAGAAGAAGAAGAAGAAGAAGAAGAAGAAGAAGAAGAGGGAGAGTAAAGAGATATTGGGAAACGTTTCATAATCCTGAAAGTGCTTATCCCACGGTCAACGGCTTGAATTGTCTGTGAATTATTGTACTATAAGTCTATAATGCAACTGGCCCAGGGTGACTGATTTATTGTTGATATTATGAATGGTGTTTTGCAACTTGAAAAGTTTCAATCGAAAGAAACCACTTAAGGTTTCATAATCGGTACATTGATTGATGCAGTCAAAGTTTTGTAAAATGTATTTTTAATGGGTACCCAAAGGTTTCATGTTAGTCACACGGTGACATAATCTTTAATTTATCGATATCGTTAAGACTTCTGTTTAATATTTATTTGCATAATTACATATTTACATATTCAGTTAAGTTTTTTGTTCTAATAGTTATTCTATTATAGTATCAAAGTCAAGATCTCATGTTCGATTCTCCCATAAATAAATTATATTTTTATTTTTTTGGTATATTTTTAATTTTTCATTAATTTATTTCTGAACTCTTCTCACAACCTATTTAAGAATCTATTAATCTTTAAAATTACATCATCAAGACTTGTATTTGGTACAAAGTATGTATGAGTCCTTACATATGAACTTAAGCTACAATATTAATTAGCTTTTCCAAACAATGGAAATGTGAGATACGCAGCCCAAGAACTCCAATAATTTCTTAATTAGCTTACCAAATCTTCGAGACCTTGTTTTCTTTTGTGCTTATTGTTTTTTAAAGCTATTGAATAGAATAGCTGGCCGGGTTTCTCAAGTTATATGTTAATTTTTACCCGCACCAAAATCAAGCAATGGAATTGTAGCGTAAAATTCTTGAACTCAGCGTGTCACCATCCCTTATGTCCATACCAGAGTGTGCATTATTATTTATTTGTTAAAAACTCAAATACAACGGAGAGAGAGAGAGAGCACTTATAACACTCGTAAAGATACTTAAGAAAGATAGCGTGGCTCTTATGGGACATTAAAATTATGGATCTCCCTATCTTACATGCATGTAAGATACATCCCCCTCACATGAATAGTACCCACACACTATTTATGTGAGGGGAATATATTTTACGTGCATGTAAGATAGGGATTGCCTAAAATTATTTGTATATTTTAATATTACTTTAGGTTTATAAACCCTTGAATAGATTCTCTCCTGATCTAGTTATTAAAATATAAGTTTTTTAAAAATAATTTATTGGTGTAATTACTAGTAATTAGTTAAATCATAATCATATATGATCCTAAATACACATGTGAAATAAAATCATTTGAGGGGTTTTAGATCAGAAGACAGATCGGAACTCCTCCGGTTAAGCGATGAGAGCCCTGCCTTGTATACGAATTAGTAGCCGCACAAAATGTGCGAGGTATTGGTCTTTGATGCTTGTACTCTTCTAACGACATGATGACAACGAAATTGAACAATGCTCAAATTTATGTGCCAGCAGCAGCTTTAATTTGCTCATATTTCCTCAAAAGTGAACAGCTTTTTCCATTCATCAATCGTGGCAATTAAAACAAAAGATATGACTATGTTGGAGTTCACTTACGATAAAATACGATTCTCAGTCACATATGTAAAATGATAAATAATAATAAATTTATTATAATTTATTATTTATTATTTATCACTTTACGTGTGTGGTTGAGATTCGTACTCCATCATAAGTGAACTTCAACATAACCGAACCCACAAATAAATCGATGAAAGTGAAAACTAAAAGAATACCAGATGTCAAATAATACAGTGTACTAATACTTACCAACAGTTATTGCAACTTCGACGTAAAAGATGTTGATAAGCATTAACTAACGTGTGGCGGTCCTTCACATCAGGGGAGCATGATATTGAAAGTAAATTGAATTACAGATATGGTAAACAACTCATCCCTATTTCCTTATAAGGACCTGACATAAGTCGCCTAATAGTTGAAAATAACATTTCTTACCGGATTTTCAGCCTGATATTTCTTTCTTTAGAAAACCAACTCCCCTAACCCAATCCTTGTTGCACATGCACACATTTTATCGTCGTCCCCGAAAATAATTTAATTAACTGAGAAACAAATTAGAGGGTACATAATCATGTCCGTGGAGCACGAGAGCAACATTATCATGCTTGTGGAGCACAATCGCAGTTATTTATTTGTTAAAGATGTTAATTTAGGAGAGTTAAAAGTACAGAGATAAGTGCTTTAAAGCAAAGATATCATGAAATTAAAGTTAATTGGCGGTGCAAGATCTTCATGATCATTTAAAGAGACAAGGGGCTCCAGTTACCTAGTTCAAAAGATCATTGAAAAATCAAGGCCATTGCTCACGAACAGAAATACAAACATAAACCATTGGGTGCTTAGATCTCAGAGAGCCCACCTCGAAAGCTTAAAGGAATCTGAAAGTTGTAATTTAATGGACCAAAATTTTCTATTTTAATGGTTATTTTCAGAGAGTTAGGTGGTGAAAAGGAAACCCACTACTTAGCTCTCCAGCTTAGCTAGTGAAGTTGAATGAGGAGTTGGAATCCACTTTATTATATGCAAGATTTGAATGAAGAAGAGGACACATGGATTTTTCTATATATATTTATCTATATGACTGGGACACCCCCCAACATGCTTCCAAGCCATGAAACATACGCACACTGACAGTATTGATCTGGCTCTTTTAATACGTGTAAAGAAATTTTGCCACTATATTCACCCCATCATTGTTGCCCTTAACCTGAAAGAAAATATAAAACTACTTTGAATTGAACCTCCAATTATTGGTGGAAAAAAGACCCGCTACTTCCCCCCATAACAACCAACTAGTTCTTGCTAAATGATCCCACTTACACAGAATTAGTGAACCCTTTAACTCAGATCTTCTATAAAGTGGGTTCTCAAGCTTTAATTAATTAATTAAAATAATGTTCGAATCAGAGTTTACAGCTTCAACCCATGATGTGGAACAGTGCTTGAAACTTTAGTTTTTGCTTTCTAGTGAGATGCTCCTGTGCCGTGCCGCATTTCTTTGCCGTGGAGATGCTCAAAACCTTAAACGTGTCAAGCTAAGCCAATGGTCCCCCTCATAGAGGGTCGAGTTTCTCATGAAATAAAATGATAATTTTTGGTACTGAAAGCTGATAATGGTGGCAATAATGCTGTGCAGATAATTATTTGATTCCCATGTGATCCAAATGACCTTGTTTCAAGGAGCAAATTTATAAGATGTTTCATGTTCTGTATTTAAAAGATTGTCGATTGGAACTTGGATCGTACTAAGAGTATATTATTGGTGTAAAGATGATACGTACTGACACGCAGGAGAAGAATCAACCAATTCCCAAACCAAAAGCACCATAATAAAGAATATAAATATTAATGTGTATGGATTATTGGATTATATAATTATATGTGACATATAATATGAATGTTTATGTAGATCTGGGCTGGCTGGCTCGAAGATACGGCCTACAATTTAAAAAAGGTATTAGGTTTTAAACTTCGGATTCGTGTAAAGAGAGGCAATTCTTAAATGTAAATGGTGATTATTAATTAATCCCAATCAATTTTGCATATGACAGATAGTTCTAGTTTTCAAATTAATGAGGCTGGGAGCCTATGTTACCAAACTCCCATTTTTTTTTTTCCGATGAGATACATATTTTATATATACATTGATATTTAGTGGCATAACTGTTAGTTGACACAAAATGAAAAACTTAGGTGCTGTAAAGCCATTACTAGAATTTCACAATGGCTACATAGACTTTCAATATAACTGGGTGTATAATTGTATTAATACGTACCGGCTTGCCCCAGCTTGATAAATGCTGAGAGTATATTTTATGCTTTAGTAGTGTGTTTACTTGAGGGTTTAGGAAATAAAAATGAAAGAATCAGAATGAAATTTATGTTTACTTGGCAAAATGTAATTTGGGAATAGAAATAAAATATGTAGATCCCACACAATTTGAGAATAAGGAATGAGAATCTCATTCCCATAAGGGGGTTGGAAATAGGGATTCCAATTTCCCGAACTGATTTTTATATTCCTCTAATTTTTTTATATTTTCCTAATTACTCTCGTTCAAATCACAATTAATTTTATTATTTTAAATGTCATTATTATTATTAAATGTTATTAACTTTATTATTTTAGTTATTATTAATTATTGTTATTATTATTTTTATTAATATTATCATTATTAATATTATTTTTTAATTAATATCATTTTTATAATAATATTTATACATGTATCTAGTTAATGAAAATTATATTATTTAACACTATAGGTATTTTGGTAAATTGATTCTCATTCTCATTTATTTTACCAAAAAAACACATCAATGATATTTCAACACATTCTCATTTTCATTTATTTTTGCCAGGTAAACATTGAAACCTTATTCACATTCCAGCTTATTCTTATTCTCAGCTCATTCCTATTCCACCACGTTCCCATTTCGTGAAGTAACCATACCATAAGTCTTGTAACCCTCAATGATTTGGTCTCTCGACTTCACTGATCTGTCTTTTTACCTTGTAAAGTTTAAAAGCCCAAGTACGCAGATGAATTTTATCTTGGGTATACATTATGAATGAAGATGTAAATTTTGTATTTACTAACTATATTTTAAATTCAGTGTTTACCTCGCATGTGTGTCTATACATACATACATACAGACATACATACATACATACATACATACATACAGGTACTCCCACCACTTTTGGAAATATTCCCCTCTAATATATATAAACCAATTCAATACAACAGGGCTTCATGAGCCTAAAGGAAGGATCGGACCGCAAAACAACTTGTAGAGAGAAGCCCATCAACCCGTCAACTAAAATGGGAGTCATCGCGAAATAATGGACTAGTGGTCCTATTGGCAACCCCGTGAATGGGTGTAATAGGAGTTTTGAAAGAGGTTTGCAGGGGTGTGAATAGTTTCACACATCACAGACATTGTGGCTCCGAGTTACGGTGGTTAGGCGTGTTAAAGAGGTTTAAATAATAAAATACCTGGAGCTTAAAATGTTGGGCAAGTGATGACTGATGGAAGAATGGCTGCTATGATGAATAGGGTATCTATCTGAAAATATAATAGTTTTTAGTTTTTTTTTTTCTATAGTTCTCAAGATCTTTATTTTTTATTTTGAGATATTAGATTTGTATACTCTTTTTTTTTATTTTTCTTATTTAAATTAGAAAAATTTTATTATAAAATAATATCTTAAATTTATTTATTTTGATAAATTCATAATATTTAAAGTTAATATAAAAAGAATTCAAAATCTTACTGTTGTTCATTCATACTTTTCTAATAAAATTTTTATTATTAAAAAACTTAATTTTTTATCAATCAATTTTTTATGTTTTCGCATTTCAATAACTCAACGTGCATTAGAGAATATTTCTTAAAGGTTCTGTGTTCGAATTCTACTTAAGCCAATGAACTAATGTATATTGGATCAATATAACAAACGTGAGAAAGAATTGCGCTATTTTCCCCATTCTTTGCATGTATTCGATAACATATACTTCCATTTAATTCCCACCTTACCCTATCTATCACTCTGACGTGTTGTTTTTTTTTTCATAAAATATGAATATTTTTTCTTTAAACTCTGCAATTATATACTCCCATTTAATTCCCACCTTATCCTTCCTTTTTGATCTCTAAACTCTGCAATTAAAATACTGCTCAGCTTTCATTTTTGTGTCTCTCATCTCTTAAAATATAATCTATCATCCTTTTCTTTTTCCAATTTTTTTTTCCCCCGCGATCGTATGCATTTGATCAATCCATAACACACTCACCATCAACACAACGGTCAGAAAATAAAGAGCTACTCTTCAGGTGATAAAAACTAACCAAATGGGAAAATGATTTAGAGAATTTGCAGCTCTTCAAATAAGTACCAGTACAAATGGTTGTCATGACAGGGTCAGGCTGCATGCACTAGGATTTTCCATGTTATCTGCTCTATATTCTCCATCTGCTACAACGTTCTTCATCGATATAAATTATGATTAGTATTAATTTACTGTTATTATTATTACTATTAAGACGTACGCCATTGATTTTGCAGTATTGGTGTCGTCTTCAACTGTTCAATACTGTTGTTTCTCGTTGCCGATTTAATCATTGATGCTTAAAATTAGATTGAAAGGCCCAACTACTGATGCTACGTCGCCTCATACAAACAAAAGTGAAGAAACAAAAAGAAAATGGAACCACAACTGCTGTATTTGATTTCCGTCTGTTTCCAGAATTTATTTGTCCTTTTTGGGAGCTTTGTTTAAGGGCAAAACAGTGACTGAAGTAAATGTGATAAAAGATGATTAATACCGCCACTCTAGTTCAAGCTTATATAAGTGCCTTACTAAATTCATACAGTGGAATGAGCTGCCGTTGGATGACCCTCGTCCCAACTCCAAATTGATGAGCCTGCAACTTGCTGGTGAGAGTTTCCATATCTATGTTTGAAAAGCAAACTCAAATGTTTAGCTTTGCTGTCAGAGTTAAGATTATGTTGGTGAGAGGTGGAAGCCTCATAGCAGACTTTGAATTTATATCCTTTTCTGACCTTGCATTTTCCTTATTTGTGGAAGGTTGTGTTATCCACTCTTGCTTTCACAGCATTTGAACTTCCTCCTAATGGAGCTGTGGGAACAAGAATCTTGGAGTTTCTTTTCCACTCAAGGTCTGATTTGGTGAGAACACACTTCTATTCGTGTTAAAAGTGGTCACATGCATTTTTTTTATTTTCCTTATTCGGTCCTGTATTTGGACTGTGATTTCAGTCTAGTATCTATTGCATATCCCCGGTTTTTTATATGAATTTTAATCCTCTTAATATTGTTAAACAGTGGTGAGTGGGCCTTCTATTGTGCTTTCATATTTATCCACATATATCCATATTTTTTCTATTGAAAATTATTGATGAGCCATGCTTTTGTGGTAAGATTATAAATAACTCTGTTTTTTAAGGAGCAACAACGTCAGAGACTGCCTCGGGCCTTTCCTTGGAGCAATAATTTATGAAACTTAAGGGGCATGGAATATAAATAATGCATATTGGGTGAAGCAATGAATGCACTTTCTAATGGATTTATGTTAGTCAGCCGCTGGAAATTTTTTATATTAGCAAAGTGGTCACAGTAAATTTTTTATTTGTAATTTTCATCATTCTTTAATGTAACTTTCCAAAAATTCATTGATTTATGAATCTTGATCCTGATGAATGCTTCTCAAGTCAAAATTAGGAATTATTTACCATTTGAGTGTTTCCAACTGTAGCTTGATATTGAAATATTGTGATGATATTCTTCTTGTGTTTGTTTGTACGAATTGTAATAATTTTTCTCAGGTCAACATCAGAAGCATTGATGCAGCTGTAGTCATTGGTGCTGCTTTGTCTTTGTCATCTTCAGCTTTTGTTCTGCAGGTATCCAAATTGCTAATATCTATAAATGATTTTGTAGATCCTGCAATAAGCTTTTCTCAAATTGCTATTTAGTGAATTATGAGATTTCCGGGAACTATATTGGATAGAGCATTGTGGAGCTTATCATGCATGATGTATGTATAGCTTCTTGCAGAGAAAGGCGAGCTCCCAACAAGATTTGGCTCAGCAACTTTGGGAATACTGCTGCTACAGGTTATATTTATTGCTTTTTGCTTCGGCAATTCTTTTTAAAATTTCTATTATTTCCTTTGAGGGACCGTCATCTGATATCAATAACCCTTTTGGACTTGTGCTGCTCGATATGTGCAGGACATAGCGGTCGTCCCTCTCTTAGTCATACTGCCAGTGTTAGAGAGCCAGGTAAGCGAGAGGTTTTTCTTTCCTAGGAAAAAGCTAAATCTCTATCAAAGATGGACTGGAACATCTCTTGAATGATGAAATGGCTTTTGAATAAAATGCCGATGATAATTTCTGATATCCTTAAATAACCGAACCTAATTGTTAACTTTGAATATCCATGATAATTTCTTATATATATTATTTTCTTTCTCTATCTCTTACGCTCAGTTTATTAACTTTGTGAACTGAGACTATTAGCCGGCATCTTTTCTGTTTTCTTACTCTTTCCCCATTTTCTGTTCTTACTTTCTGCTTTTCCCTTCTAGCAGAGACATTTATTACTTTCTCCCCTGATATTTACATGCTTTCATTTTCTTAGTAATTACTTCATTCATTGTTTCTTTCTATTATTAAAATAGCAGCACTTTTATGGTTCCAGATCTGGTTTGCACTATGATTCCATTGAGTTAATATATATATATATATATTAGTCTAAACCATATATACCTCGCAATAATCTTTAAGGGAATTGTTCTCATTAACTTTGGTAGTATATATTGAACTGAGAATAGCTTTTATCTAATGAAGGTGATGTAAATCAAGTGTAAAATAAGGGTTCTAGGTGCTTCTGGAAGAAACTTTGGTCACCAGGGTAGCTATTTTTCTCTCTCCTTTTTTTTCCCCTCATGCATTGGTTTTTCAACTTTTTCACAGAATTTAGCGGAAGAGAGTGTCTGGCCAATGCTTGTTAAAGAAAGTTTAAAGGCATTAGCTGGATTAGGTCTACTTTCTCTTGGAGGAAAATATCTTCTTCGGCGAGCTTTTGAGGTGGCAATTTGCTTTCTAGTGAAACTCTTTATTTTCAATTTTTCTGAAGCTATGCTGAACTTATGAAATTTAGGTTGTTGCAGAAGCAAGGAGCTCAGAAGCTTTTGTTGCACTTTGCCTTCTAACTGTTGCAGGGACATCACTTCTTACCCAGAAACTGGGCTTCAGTGACACGGTTTTAACTCTTCTCTATGTTGGAAAACATTTTTGGCTGATAGTTCCCAGTCCACATTATAACAGAATTTGATTTCATTGAGCAGCTTGGAGCATTTTTGGCGGGGGCGATATTAGCAGAAACAAATTTCCGGACTCAGATTGAAGCTGATATAAGACCATTTAGAGGCTTACTTCTAGGATTATTTTTTGTGACTACTGGGAGTTCTATTGATATTGAGGTCCTTTAAAATTATGTGAAGTCATGTTTCCTTGGATCTATATTTCAATGAAGCATATGGCTTTGTTTTTTCAATTTGATACGCGTTAATACTTCTGAAATAGCATATTCACTAATAATTCTTGTCTGCATTTCTTCCATCATTCTTCTTTCCTATGCAGCTTCTTTTCCGAGAGTGGCCAAATGCACTTGCGCTCCTGGCAGGTTTAATCGCCATCAAGACACTGATCATATCAGCAATAGGTCCCGTGTAGGCCTCACTCTGCAAGAAAGTGTGAGAATAGGATTGCTTCTATCTCAAGGAGGCGAGTTTGCCTTCGTAGTATTTTCTCTAGCTAACAGGTCAGTCATAAATTCCACCAGTGTGCTTCGATAAGGCAGTTTAACATACAAGATTTGCCTCTGGTCATAAAATCTCATTCCTTGTCGGAAACAGGCTGGGGGTGCTACCACTTGAGCTTAACAAGCTGCTTATAATTGTTGTTGTGTTATCAATGGCTCTGACTCCATTGCTTAATGAAATTGGAAGATGGGCTGCTGATTTCATTGATGACAAGTTTGCCTCAGAGGATGTACGTTCTTACATTAAGATTTTAATTAGAAATGATGTTTGAATTAAGTTTTCGTGCCATGGGTGTTTATACAGTGTATCTCCATCCGGTTTCAACTTTCTCAATTTGATTATTTGCATTTTTGTGACTTTCAAGTAGAGTGCTAAATGAATGTTACAATAAATGTTGATGAAATTGTAAAAATTGTTTTCAATAACTCTGATTATATCTAGTTCATTGGATTCATTTCATAAATAGATGTTTTTGGAATCTTGGCACTTCTTTGTCAAAGTACATGTGCATCTGTCGTACTTGACACACAAGCATATATACTCAATATGTATTTTTTTTTTAATTTATTTCTTCTGAATTAGTATTGTTGGGATGTATTTACATATGAATTTTTCTCAGAAAGTTGAAGAGATGGTGAGCTATGAGGGTAGGGAGCCTGTTGTTATTGTTGGATTTGGACAAATGGGCCAGGTATGTTAGTCAAAAAGTTACTTTGCAGTGAGAACTATCATTTTCTTTAAGCCGAAAATTTTGTTGTCTTGTGCTCTTATGTTGTGCATGCAGGTCCTTGCGAATTTGTTGTCCGCCCCACTGGCTTCTGGATCAGATGGCAATACTGTTGGATGGCCTTATGTGGCTTTTGATCTGAATCCTTCCGTAGTCAAGGTCAGGAAGAGTTGTATGTTTCAACTATTGTATTTCAATTTTGGCATTTTTATTTATAGAATTCTAATTTTATGTAAAATGTTAAGATGATCAACAAGGGTCTGATGTCAGAAGAAGAGAGTATATGCCATCTTTTATCGTACAAATATGTTCTTTAGTTATTTTTCACATCTTTACTTCCATCGTATGGGGATGCGTCACGTCCAGCAGTTTTGCTGTCTGCTGGCATCACTTCTCCAAAAGCTGTCATCAATTTATAGATCAAACTTCGTCAAAGCACCTTCTTTACCGTAAAAATTTAAATAAAGCATAAGTACATAATGACAATATATAAATCATCAAAATTAACATATGGCAATATATAGATCATCAAAATTAATATATGGTAATATATAGATCATCAAAATCAATATAGTTATTAAGAAAATTCATCATTATGACCTAAAGAACAAATGATCAATCTCAAAACAAAACTTTAAGTATTATTTTTTTTCAACCATTTGAGTCATCAATTTATCTTTATACAAATCATTCTGTATAAAATCATATGTCATTGATTGAAAAAATCACACGACTTGCATTATTTTCTGTTTTTAAATTTTATATTTTTATTCAACTAAAACCGTCATGCAGTCCAATAATTTATATAAAAAAGACTGCAATGTTACCGGTATGATTGTGATGCTAACGGTAAACAATATGGTAAACAAAATTGACATAGCAAGGATAAAAGCCCAAAGGGTAAGTAATAATAGTAATCAGTTAAAAAAAAAAGGAGGAATAAGGACCCAAATTAAAATGAAAGAAATGAATGTCTCAATGCTATAGTTACGTCGAGCCACACTCTTATGAATTCAGAATCTAAATATACACAAAGCCATCATCAAGCTTCAAAGGATAAAAAATAATAACAAGTAACAAAAAAAGGCCAACCAAAATGGATCAAGAATGAAACTAATTTAACATGTACAATTTCCATTGCTAATCCTCCGTTGATACCTTGGTTTAGAGAGTCAGCAGACTCGGCTATCTGTTTTACAACAGTGGCAATTAAAGGGCGCGTGTTGGTACCTTTTGCCAAATCTTTTTTCCTCTCTACGAGGGGGAAGCAATTAAAACACCGCCTTCCATGCTCAGCCGATAATAGTAACACGTTCAAGATGAAAGCAAAGGCTCTTTTCATTGGGTTCTATCTAATAAAGAAGAAATATACTAAAGCGATGCCAAGAAGAATGACAAGAATAGCAGCCAAGAGAGCAAAACACAAACAGCACGACATGCATGCCCTTTTCTTTTGATTATTATCAGGATTGCGCTGCTGAGCGTGTGATGCATTTTCTGGAGGAGGGAAGCGATAGATTTGATCCTTTGGGATTTGAACTATGTACGTGCCCGACCTGAAGGTCGTCTGACCATCATTTGTGATTATATTATTGTGATGGGGATGTTGATCATGTGATTTGGGGTTTGGTTGATCAATTGTGCTGGATAGGACCCGCTCCGCCATGGGAAGATGGGGAGCGGTGGCGAGGCGATAAAATGGAAGGTGGTGTTGGTGTAATTAGAAAATAGGCGAAGATGGCTTTGCATGGAATATTTGATAATAATGGGAAGATGAGAGAGGCATCAAAGGTATTAGTGGATTTTTTAGTGAAATTACATGAGAGCTTAAAACTTGATGTACTACTTTTAGAATCGTTTACTTGGTCAACTTTCGACCTTATGTCTCTTCAATGGTCTATAGAGTCTCTTTTTGCTTCGTTCATGACAAAAACATATATATTTCTTTAAAAAAATGTTTTAATAATAATAATAATAACAACAACAACAAAAAATAGTAAGAATGTGAGAAAAAAAAGAAGAAGAAAATCTCTTAAAATAATAATTTTCATAAAATGAAACGAATCGAATTCCAATAGATTCTTTCACATTGCTGAATTTAGAGTACTTTTTAAATAGACATAAAGAGATTTAAAATAATAAATTATATATCGTATTATTTATTTATATTCTTAAAACGTGAGATAGATTCAAATAAGTTGCCTACTTCTCTTATAAAAATTTCATAGGCCTTGTATTTACAATTTTATCTTTTATATTAAAAGCAAAGTGCTTATCTAATTGAACCCGACTTTTTCTCTCAATTTCTCTCCATACTGCGTTGCAAACTCTTTAAACTCACAAAATTTACATACATAAAAAGGAAGTCGGTGGGAGTAAGATTTTGACACGAAAAGCTACGTTCACAACCAAACCTTGTGCGTACTTTATTTTTTCTTTGAATTTAAAATGCTCAAATGTAGTTCTTCATCTTCTTTATTGTTTTGGAGAAGACAAGCGTACTTTTACATGTTGCTTAGAACATCAGGTGCACATTGGAAAAGTGGGGTTTGACTTTAAAAAGGGTGGAGTAAGAGCCCTAATAATTGAGGAGGTTATTTTAGGCATTAAGAAATATATGTATAAATATAAAAGTTTCCAAAGCCAATTTTGACATTTTCTTTTGCTTCGACGGCACAATCTTAACAAATGAATCAATGTCCATTAATTGTTAAACTTAAATACTCTAAACAATCTTTTAAACAATGCAGATTTTGAGGATCTGAGATGACATTGCAACATATAATCCAATATCTTCGTTTCAATGGATAGAAGAAACTCATACTAATTTCTGCTCACAAAAATGCCAGGACTTACCCTATTATCTACCAAAATATCAATAACAACGCATAAATTATTGTTAAGTTGAAACAAACTCCAATGACGTTATGTGCCCACTCGTATAAAATGATTAAGCACGCAACAACTTCGCAAATTCCTGTAAAGATTTTTCCCATAAACAACACTAACAATATAACAGCAAAGATGGGGATAAAGTCTGTAACAGACAGTGGCAGTTGATGCTTGATAAAGTGGACGGTGACTACGGCGACAACACCTAGCTGTTGTTCTAACAAACGATCCCCAAAAAAATATTTCTTTTTTCTTTAGCGAGCTTATTAAATAACTTCACCACCTCCGTAGAAACACAACCATTAAATCCATTTGCCAATTGCCGGCATTGAGAAACCCATGTCAACGGTCAAACGTACAACCACTCAAAGGCTAAAGAGCGCGGACACACAGACACACACACACACACGCACAGAGAGACAGCCAAGACCCTCTCCTCTTCTCTTCGTTTTCTCCTCATTTATCTTTGCTTTGAAATTTTATTAAAAAGCACAGAAGAAGCGAAACGACGAAGCCTCAAAGTTAGCAAAATACGAAAATGGACCATTTCGATCAGCTTCCAGACGCTTTGATATTGCTCATATTCAATTCAGTTTCCGACGTGAAGACCCTGATCCGGTGCCGCTCCGTTTCCAAACGGTTCAACTCACTTGTCACACAAACCGAGTCGCTCTCGTTAAGGGTCGACCGAGTCATCTCGCCCGATTCAGACTCCGACTCGCCCGTCGTCACTTTCCTTAAAGTCTTCTTAAAATCACTCCAAGACCTTCTAACCAACACCACATCCAAACCCCAGACCCGGCCTCAGCAGACCCAGAACTCACCTGCCGAAATTCTATCCCAGTTCCATCGGATCAAGAATCTCCAGATAGAGTTACCCGGCGGTGACCTGAATTTGGACAAAGGCGTGACGGTGAAGTGGAGAGCGGAGTTCGGGAAGAGTTTAACAAGTTGCGTGATAATTGGGTTCAAGTCGGGGTCAACAACGACAGAAGAGGACGTGGACATTGCCGGCGGATTGAAGATGCGAGTGATGTGGACGATAAGCTCGTTGATTGCGGCGTCAGCAAGGCATTTTATGCTCAAAGAAATCGTCAGAGATCATCACGAGATGGAGAGTTTGCTTTTGGTTGATAGAGACGGGGAGGGTACGGTGGTGATGGACAAGGAGGGGATGAGGGAGTGCAGGTTAGAGGCGGCGCAGGTTAACGAGGAGGAAGGATGGGGAAGGATCCGGAGTGGGACTCGGACAATGGTGCCCAGCGTCAGGATGCGTATGAGGCACGTGCCGCGGATCATGCTTGCGGGTGGGATTTGGGTGGAGGGCGCCACGTTGGTGGTGGTCTGGGCCAATGCCGGGGGGAAAGATGACGTGGAGGATGCTGAGCTGGCATTAGGAGCGTTTGGTGATGGGGGTTTTAGGGAGGCTGTGCTGGAAATGCTAAAGAGCCGTGGCTACATGCTGGAGATGAACTCCTTTTGATCTTAAGTTAACATAAAGCATGCTGGAGATGAACTCCTTTTGATCTTAAGTTAAACATAAAGATTTGGTTTTTTGGGATCGCATTGGCCATCCGAGTTTGCTTGTGTTTGTAATTTGTAAAATCAACACCACCAGTGTTAGTTGTTAAATTGTATGCATATACTAATGGTGATCTTTCCTGGGCAAAAAGACGATCAAGTGCTTTCTTCAGGATTCCACTTGAAAACTATGGTGTTTGTTCGTGTGTTCGAGCTTCATTAACATTCCAGGGAGCTGATCAACTACACAGAGTCGCAAACTATAAACATGTGTCAAGCTCCCCATCGTGCGCATCCCATTTCTAACGTTACAACTACAAAATTGGTCCCACGATGTTACTTTTCTCTAAGAATTTGCTAGATACCAGAGCCATGGCCCATAATCCTTAAAAAAATCCCTTCGTGACAAGCAACAAAATGGCAAGGACAATACTTAACATCAATGTGGTGAATCACACATAACCCGCGACTCAAGTTTGATTTCAGTCAGAGAAATTGCTCAAGCACTAAAATTGGCAATGGTGTCCAAAAACTCCTTTCTCTGGCAAAATTGACACGAATAGCAGCAAGAGAATCCACAAATTAAATACATACATAGCAATTAAATGATCGAGCTATGTTTGAGATTCTATTGCCTCTTGCCAGTCTTGTGCACCAACTTATTTGACATACAAACTGTAAAGCACTGAGGCAAATCATAATCAGATGAAAATAAATGGTCTAATGCACAGGATTTGCATTATGAGCGTATCCATATACACATGTTAAAATGCCAAACATTGACACAAACACAGTAATCTGCAAACTATGTCCTCCGTGAGTGGCAGACAAAAACAAACTGGAATCGGCAGGCTATGTGTGAGAAACCAATCCAGGAAAAATGATCATTCACAACTTACAAGTCCATGATGTTCCGCTCGTCACAACAAAATTTAGACAAACTAGTCTAAATGGAGAGACTTACAAGAATACAAGCTTTCCTACAAGAGCAATAATATATTTTTGCATGAAATATCTTTAACAAGTCGTGTTTGTTTTAACAGAGAAGGTACAATCAATGCCAAGTACCTTGATAGAGTCCTTTACATTTTTTTTTTTTTTAAAGAAGTTCCTAACAAGCAGCCAACATATTGTTTCCAACCAACTTCTCCTAGCCTTTCAGGATTTTGCTGAACCAGCAATGCAATGTAATTACACAAATAGTAAGTTATAGGATATGATCACATGAAGCTGAAGTAGTAACGAGCATTCCGCAGTCCACATTTCGGCAAGCAGATGACAATTTTTAAGCAATTATGAAATGCTTTGACGATTTTGAAGCAAAAATATATATTAAAATCTGTATATAAAGCAGCCATCTAAAATATATTCTTTGCAGTTACATCCATGAAAAAGAACAGGAGAAAAGCTAGCGCAGAAGACCAGATATAGGAATCCAAAAGCCCCAGATTATATGAAAATTCTCAATACATTCTACTTTGAAGCATAGAATTAATCAACAAGAACAGAGAAGTGAAAGTTTCCTCATCAAGCAGCAAAGAAGAAAACACACAGACAACAGAAAAATTAGCACCTAAATATCAAAAATCATTTCCAGCTTCTGTTCACTAAAGCTAAAAAATGACCAAAGTTCAACAAAAAGAAAATACCTTGAAATAATTACAACTTCCTTCATACCAGAGAAATTTCACCTGAGAACACATATTTCATCGACTTTGAGGCATAGCTAGAAAGGATAAGTCCCAAGTTCATCCTGATAAGGCAGGACATATTTCTCTAAAAACTTTCCTTTAGACAACTTACAAACTGTAGCCAAACCAGTTTTTCTTCGGAGCAGATTCTTACTTTTCAGCATGTCATAAACTCTCATCCGAGGTTTTAGATTACTCTCAATGCTGCAAAGAAACAATGAAGCATTATTAACTATAAAAGAAATATCCACATCGCCTCTACGAAGCAGTGTCTCTACTACCGATCGAATTTTCCTCTCAGATACGGTGAATGCAGGGGGCATGCTCCTGAACATCGAAAGTATATTATCTTCACTAAACCCCAAGCTCCTAAAAAGCTTCAACTTAAGCTCCCATTTTTCTTTAGTCATTGAACTCATTGCACGAATTGCAGGGAGATACATCTTAGAGTTCCTATCAAATCCAATTTCATCAACTCTTTGCACAAAATACCTAACCTTCTCTGGTTTATACAGAAAAAATGTGGGGTAAGTATACACATATTTAACAATCTGCGACGAACTAACTCCACTATTCTTTAAAATGTCAATGGTGGGTATTAAAGTCTTCTCCAAATCATGTTTTAAAAACCACCCAGTTGCTTTTATCGCCTTATAAACACCTGCATTCGACCCTAACACACTCTTCAGCACCAAAAATGATCGCTGAAACTGATTTTCAGCGCTTCTATGTAAAAGCCAGGGATCAGAAGATATTATATCAACAATATCCGAGGACGAAAACCCAAATTCATGAAAAATCTTGATTTTTGGCTTGAGGGTATTATGGAGATTGATCAAAAGAATATTGGGTCTTTTTGCAACCATTTTCTCAATGTGGGTATTGGAGAAACCACTTTCTCTGAGAAATGACAGCACTGAATCTGAATTTTCGGTATCTTTCAGGGAAAAATTGAGAGAAGAGGCTTCTGAAGCAGATTCCGGAGAAAAGTGCTGTTGATTGATCAAGTAATCCGCCAAATCAATTTTGGTTTTTTCCTTTTTCGGAATTGAAGAAGAAGAAGAAAAGAAGAGGTGAGAGATTGAGGACAGAAATGGTGACTTGTGGATGTGTGCAGAGTTGTTGAAGTTGAAGTGCAGTGAATCAATAAGGGTTTTGCATATAAAGCGATACATTTTTCTCAGAGGTTTTAGCCAGTGTTCCGCGTATCAATTACATGAGTAGAAGAAAAATCAAAAAAGAAATGAATGCAATGCTTGCCTTTGCCCGTTGTAGCCAGACGCTAGCACTCTAATACTGATTGAAACCAGACAGACATCATGATGAATTCATCATATTTTTAATTTTGTGATTAGAGTTTGATGAAACCGGGGGATTGGAATTTGGAGGTATTATTTGAGAGGTATGTCCCTGCAAATTAGGGTTTCAATCTGGATCCAGTGTGCTATGGGTCTGTGCGCATCAGGGCCCACCATGCCCAAATACAATAAGCCCATTTACACTGTGTTGGTGAGTCTGATGAGTTTTTCTTATTATTTTTTCTTTCTGCCGCAGTGTTTAAGAGTAAGATAGCTCAGCAACGATGGACTGTTAATTAATAATTATAAAAGAAATGGACGCATTCTCTCTATTACTAAGCAGCATCCTTTTTACCTCTTGAATTTTCCTCGCACATACGGCAAATGTATCGACTGAAGCGTGCTCCAAAACAATGAAGGTATTTTAATCCCAGGCTCCTAAAATGCTTCAACCTATGCTCCCAATTCTCAGTACTCATTGAACTAATTTTGCTAATAACGGGACAAAAAGTCTTTGATTTCCGATCAAATCTCATTTAATCAACTCTTTGCACGAAATCCTTGATGCTCATGCTCCCATGCTCACTGCAAAAATAGTTGTTTAACAATGTGCCAATTGGAACTAGCATACACCATCCAGATATCCTCAACGCCACCATGAAGGAACGTGTGTATATATATATATATGGACACATAATGACTTGATCCATAAACAATGGAAAGAAATACTTATCATTTTTTATTTCAAACAAATTAATGAAAAATAAGAAATCAAGTACTACCCAAACTTCAATTAAGATCCCCAGCAATAACCAAAAATTTACTCTGCTCGTCCATTTAAAAAGCAAGAACCAGTTAAAAAAATCATGTATAGTTTAATCTTTATTATAACTTCAATTATATGGAATTGAGGCTTTAAAAGGAAAAAATCAAGAAAAAAATTATTTATAAATGCTGGAAATTATAATTTATCAAACACGCAGTTTGTGGAACTACTGCCTCGTGTATAAATTTTTTTTAAGGCCAGGGTCCCAAGGCTAAGAATGGTAATGGGTACCACCCATTGCGAGTTTGTCATTATTAAATTCGTACGCGCAAAAAATTTAAATTATCAAATCCGCCCATAACCCACAATTGGTTTTTATTTTTGAAAAAAAATGTGTTTTAACCATTACTAAATCAACTCATAGCCCACCGCATATTTTTTGTGGGTTTTCTCATTTAAATCACAAATATTAAAAATATACTTTTAATAATATATAAAAATTAAATTATATAATTCAAATTATAATTTTATAACAAGAGCTTAAAAAATCAATATACAATACTCAATTCTAGATTTTACCAATGTAAATAAGAAATTAAAATTTTAACCTTAAAACAAATAGACAAAAATATATTAATCTAACACAAAATATTTTTATTTTAGGCAAACTATCATCATTATTATCAATGTTTTACTCCATCTTTTAATCAATATATAACTGTCGTTAATAATTAATTAAATAAATAAAAATCCAATTTGACTAAGTAATTATTAGGTTCAAGTTGTTAAAGGAAAACAAACAAAATCAGTCAAATTAAAGTAAAATATTAGTAATATTAAACTTGAAAGGTGCAATGAGATAGGTTAGGTATAAGGATTAAGAATTTTAGCTTACATATATTTATGATTAAATTTTTAATGTAATTTTATAATTAAAATTAAAAATATAAATAATCAAAATAAAGAATACAGTTAATAGGTACTCAAGCTAATATTCAGTGAACTTTTTCTAAATATCAAACGCACTCACAACCCACAATATATTTAAGTTTGAAATGCCAGACCTTTGCAACCAACAAAATTAACCGTAGCAGGCAGGCTTAAAGCAGGTTTGTGGATAGTGGAAAATTTTACCATTCCTAATTAAGATATATTTAATTGCTCTGAGATGCATATAGCTACAAGATATAAAGCATATATGTTAATAGGAATCAAAATAATAGGAAGGTAATTAATATAAGGCAAGTGCTACGTTACGTTAAACGTAACGTACGCACACACTCAGCAACAGTGTAGTGGGTCCCACCTGCGACTGTTGCTGAGTGTGGGCGTACGTTACGTTTAACGTAACGTAGGGAGCTCCTTAATATAAAACTAATTAAAAGATAATTAATGATTGGCAGAATTAGCATCTCAATTTGGTAATCACGTAACAACAGTGGGCATGGGATAGCCTGCATTACGAAGGGCCGTCCTAATCAATAGCAAGTAATCATTCTTTTCTCGTTGCCATCAAGCAATCTTATATATATATATATATATATATATATATGTTTAAGAATCTATGGGACGGTTTGGCTATGATATTTTGTTAAAGCAATAATTTGAACCAAAACCTTAAGCCCATAGATATGAATATCCAACAATATGTTCATAATCTTTGCAGTTAGCTAATGAGGAATCCATATCCTAACGCCTACTTTTGAGACGAACAAGAGAAATCTGTCAGTGAAGTGTGAACGCACACCCTGCAGTCTGCAGTACACTCAAATGTTAATCATTATAATGGGACGTTAATTTAGAGTTAAATAAGCAACCCATTATTCAACTGCTTGTTTGTTGATTAAGAACAGACTTCTTTTGACAAATTGTGCAGGGGGTTCCTTAGGGAATAAACAATATGAAAGAAATGGAGAAGATATAATGATGGAAAGGAATCCTTAGGCTTTCATATCATCAACTCACTCACCCATCACCTCTATAATTATTTGAGGGGGAGGCACTTCTTTTGAAACTCGACTTCGCCGTTGCCTATCTATTCCTAAAAGCCCCACACATACATGCCCGACACAGTGCTTTACATTTCATATTCATTAATTGTATTTACCAAACTTTAGGCTCAGCTTGCTCGGCCCGCATGCTCTTCTAGCCTTGTGTTTAAAAGCTGCCGTGAAAAGAGAATAAGGCTTACGTTGGCTACTGTGTAAGAACCCCCTTCTGCGTTCTCTGTACCGATTTGTTCCCTTTGACCACCATCTGTGACTCGTAATCCCCAAGTAATGCTGTTGTTTGCTCGTAAGTCGCAAGGATATGTACAGAGATGACTGACAGGCTGAGTTTTGTTTTATTTTATTCTTTTTTTTTAAAGAGAAAATTAAATTTACAATATTCTTTATGCTATAATTAAAAGTGTATCAAGATAAGTCTAAATCGCCATAACGACAAAATCTATTTTGGAATAAAAAGAAGCCATTTCAAATGAAGAAAAAATCTACCTCTCTATTTACCATTGGAGGACGGAATGGTTTTAAATGAAAATAATAACCTGTCCAAGTTGACTGCACTGGCAATATAAAGTAGATATGAACCATTTGTTACATGTTAGTATTTAAAGGGTGTGTTTGGTACACGATATTATATTATATTGTATTGTATTATTTTAATATTAGTGTATTGTATTATATTATATTATAATAATATTATATTATATTGTATTGTATTATTTTAATATTAGTGTATTGTATTATATTATATTATATTATATTAATATTGTATTATAATAATATTATATAATGTTTGGTACCACACTATATTGTAATAATTTTTTTAATTAATTTAAATTAAATATTATACTATATTATATTAATATGTTATACTATTTTAATATATTTAAATTGTATTAATATTTTATATTATTATTAATTTTAAATTAATATTATTTAAATTTATTCATATTTAACTATTTATTATTAGTTATTATAATATAAAAATAAAAATATAATATAAAAATATTAAATAATAAATACATATTTATTAATTTATATTAATAATTATAATGTAAAAATAAAAATAAAAATATTATATTATATTATATTAAAAGTTATTATTATTATTATTATTATTATTATTAAAAAACAAAAGTCAAAAGTCAAACAGCAAAAGCAAAAGTCAAATTACGAAGGTGAAAAGCGAAAAGGGAGAGAAAAAAGAAAAAAACTAAGCGGCAGTTGCCGTATTAACTTAAACTCGACTGTGAGTCGGGTTTAGCTAATGCGGCAATTTACTGTATTAGTTTGGCTCAATAATGTAATGTTATTGTAATTTGGGTTATTATCATTTTACTACTTTAGAAATTGTCAAATATCAAATGACTACAAGAAGTATTGTCTCCTATCATTTTACTACTATATCTTTATAAAAATATCATTTTACTATTTTTCCGTTACAATTGTTAGTTGACCATTAGTTAACTGTTAGTTGACTAACACAATACCAATTTTACCCTTTATGATTAAAAAAATAATAAGATAAATTTGTAATTCATATATCATAATTCTAGTAAAAAAAAATTATGTTGGTATTTTATATCTATTTTAATAAATATATTACAAATTTATTATATAAATAACTTTTAAATATATTTTTTTTAATCATGAAGGGTGAAATTAGTATTTTGTTAGTCAACTAACTGGTTAACTAACGGTCAACTAACAGTTGTAACGAAAAAGTAGTAAAATGATATTTTTATAAAAATATAGTAGTAAAATGATAGGAGACAATACTTCTTATAGTCATTTGATATTTGATAATTTCTGAAGTAGTAAAATGATAATAACCCTTGTAAATTTTGTGTTGCTAAACATGGGCTTGTATAACATTAATACACTGAGGGCCTTTAATACAATAACCAAACAAACCCAAAAAAGAAAATGGGGGTTTTCCATACCCCACAAACGCATCTCGTTTTTAATATCAAGCTAATAATTAGTGTTAAAGAGAGGTAGATAGCAAACTGGACTTCATTCACGGCATAGGTCCCAAACAATAAAGCAAAGAAAGTCTAATCCTAAACGCAAAGGTGTTGTTTTAGTGGATGGTGGTGAGGGGCCGTGCCCTCGTGCTCTCGAGTGCTTCACTACCCTCATCATTATAGCATCCTCGCTTTACTTAAACCAAAATTTCCCACCTTATTTCTATATTTTGGGCTAATTTGCAAATTTGCCTTTCATTTCATGGTTTCAAAAATAGCACTAATTACATGCACTTCGATTCAGTCTATCAACTTAGTCCAACATAGGCGTCATTCATAATATTATTAATTTAAGGGCGTTAGGTGTCTCTACTAGTACTTAATTAGCTAATCTCATTTTAAAGTAGTTCTTTTGGTGACCCAATTCGAGATGTGTGCGGTTGCTGCGGGCCGATACTTTGAGAGATGAGATTTGTGGGCACAAGCAAAATAGATCAGACAAAGCGCATGAGCAATGTTTTCACCCAACTGGCATGAGGATGGGCTCACAGGTTGAGGGTGTGATTGGATCATGAACCAAAGCTCGTGGGCTTTAACTTTCCCATTCAACTTTCTTTAATTTTTTAAACATGTTTGGCAAAGCTATGCGTTAGATTAGCTGGAAGGGAAAAAAAAACAAGCAAAATAAATAAAAGAAAGGTGAAGGCTAATAATAATAAAGAAAGAAGCTCAAAGTGCTTAACTTGTGAGTCTGTGACCCCATTTCGAAGGATGCAGCAAAAAGGAGTGTTAGAAAACTGAAGATACAGATGGTAAAGAGAAACACCACCCAAAAAAGAAGAAAGTAGAACAAACAAAGCTGTAAATGCCTCCCTCCCATCCTCTCTTTTAAAATACCATCCAAATTCCAAAACCAACACAAACCCAAGAACCATAACAAGTGTAATAAAGAAAGGAGAGAAGAAGCAAATTACTTAAACACAATGAAAGGAAGAGAAGCCAAAGGAGCTCCATCAGCAGATCTATTGGTATGTTTTCCATCTAGAGCTCATTTAACATTAATGCCAAAGCCACTTTGCAGCCCAGCTAGGCCATCGGAGGCTAACAAACGAATTAATCATCACAGCCAGAGCCAGCAGCAGCACCACTTTAAGAAACTAAACACTAAAGGAGCTGGCCGTGCCAGCCCTCTCATGTGGTCTAAAACAAAGCCAACAGGGCCGGAGATTGCAGAACCAACGTCCCCAAAAGTGACGTGTGCTGGGCAAATCAAAGCGAGGCCAAAAGCCAATTCATGTAAGAGCTGGCAATCAGTGATGGAAGAGATTGAAAGAATTCACAACAACAGAAATAAACACAAGAATAAGAGACCTTCTTGGGGTGAGTCCATTGGGTTCAAGAAAGAAGTCATGCAATTCTTGACATGTTTAAAAAGCATAAGGTTTGATTTTCGCTGCTTCGGTGCTTTTCCTCAAGCTGATATTACTACTGATGATGAAGATGATGAGAATGAAGATCAGTATCATGAAAGTAATCATGTGGGTGTGGATGGAAGTGATGGTAATACTGATCAGGCTTCATCAAGAACTGTCTTTTCAAAATGGTTTATGGTGTTACAAGAGAATCAAAACAATTGTTATGGTAAAGAAAAAAAAGAAAGGTCTTGTACTGTTGAGGATTCGTCAGCCGCTGCACCCGCGGTTCCTCCACCAAATGCTCTGCTGCTTATGCGCTGTAGGTCGGCTCCTGCAAAGAGCCGGTTCCAAGACAAAGCAGATGAAAAAGAAGAGGAAGATAAAGCAGATGATGATCATGAAGAAGGAGAAGGAGAAGTGACTCAAGTGAAGAAAACAAAGAATTTGAAGTCATTAATGGAAGAAGAGAAGAGAAGTAACAAAGAGAATTTGGTGGTGATGGCATATGACACTGATTTCTACAAGATTTCATCTGATGTAGCAAAAGAGACATGGATTGTTGATGGCATGAAAGATTTATTATCAAGGAGTCGAAGTTGGAAGAGATGACCATCATGATCATGATCCATTGATCCTGGTGATTACTACTACATATATTTTTAATTATTTCATTTTCAATACTTCTTATGTGGGTTGTTCTGTCAAATATATTCCATAAGTTATATTGTGTGGGAACTGGGAAAATCAGTCCTGATCATCACCATTTTTCACTTTCAAACTACATTATCCCGTTTGTACAGCTTAATTTTCTTTTATTTGAATGTAAAAGATTTTTGCTCATGTACATATGTGTTCTGTTTTCCCCTAATCCCATCTTAGTGAACCTTATAATTGATATAATGGTTGATTTGATCTCTTAAGATCTTTATCTGTATTACGTGCACGCATAGATTGCATTTGTACCGACTCATGGATTTTGATCTCAATCCCATTTCAATTTTTCTATGTACTGTTCATTTGTCTCAAGCAAGCTAATTTTACCCTTTTGTGAATTGTGCTGCATATTCTCTGTTGAAAAAGAAAGTGTACGAAATAGAAATTCAAATAAAATCGAGTACATTGTTATTCACACGGCACTGCTGGTGCAATGTGCTGTCTTTTACTCTGGCCGCCAAACTTATTAGTATTTTGAGATCCAAATCTTTCAAAACAGAGATGATGAGCGTGATGTGTCTGATTAGTCAAATTTTGGTTCCTGAGTTGTGACTTGACGTCTTTTGCCCGTCATTTTATTAACTTTCTCTGTCGGTTAAACCTTTAACGAAAAGAGAGTAAATCAAAAGAATAAATGTTGTTTGGTGTCCTAATAATAATGATTCATAATTATGTCCTCTCTCATGCTGGGACAGCTAACCACAATTTGATTACTTTTCTTTGCTGCATACGTGGCTTAATTTATGTTTCAAATCTTTCATTGTTCGTTGAAATTGAAATATGATAGCCTCAGAGCAATTGTTCCACTATCTGAACAGTAAAATCCATCAAATTCATCTGCGCATTGAGCTGAAAGCTAAAGAAAAAATAATAATAAATGATTAAATTAATATTTTGTTTTGAATGTGCTGACAATCATCAAATTGATATGGGCTCTTAAGTTGAGACATGTCCACGAATCTGATCCAATGACTGATCGGATTCTGGGCTCAAGTAGACTCGGTCCAATTGTTTGTATGATGATCAATTCAAAACAATCAAGTCCTCACAATCTCCTTATTAAAAAAAAAAAAAAAAATGCAGTCCTCACAATTTGATGTTATATACACCTGGAAGGAAAATCATCTGCCATTTTTCTTTTTAGCCTAAGACATAAACAATCATTAGCAAACTGTACTGTTCGCTAAGTATTGGCACAAACATCGGTTAAGAATCAAGTCAAAGGCAATCAAAGAACCTTGAAAGAGAAATCATAATCAAGCACCGCAGATCGACTCATCCTTAATAACTCTCTTTACTAATTTAATTTACTTCATCGTGCAGCATTGATTCCTTCTCATATTTCTGCTAAATATGCAATGCCACAATGTAATCTACAGAGGCTATCAACCCACATTATCTTTTTCTCCCGGATTGAGGTGCTGTGTCCCAATGCATTACCTAGCACAATTGTTCTGTTGCTTTCTGTGCAATTTTATATCTTTCAACTGCTGTACAATTTGACCGATTTCTCTAACAATTCACATTGGTGTCCTGGAATTTCTTTGACTCTTGATCCATTCTTGTATATCTTGAAGGCTGGAATTGAGCTCACTCCCTCTGATTTTGCTATATATGGGTGGTCTTCGACCTCCACCTATAATCATCAACCCACATTTATGAGACAACTGAACCTAAAACATATTTTATGACTGAGAAATGAGAACTGGCCATAAGAAATTTTTATTTATATTTGCAGTTAGACCAAACCTTGAGGAAGTTGACTGAGGGGAATCTCTTGCAGACTTGCTCCATTAGCTGCAATACTTGCTTGTGCTCTGCCTTGCTACAGAATAGCACCACAGCCATCCCTGTTTTGAGAAAGCTCAATTTTCTCATCAAATTTGTCCAAAAGAAAGAGCAAAATTGTCATGTATAATGTACTCACCAGGTGAGGTTACAAAGTGTCTGAAACGTTCATTGCTAGAGACGAAAACCAAGTTTGAACCAAATTTCATGTCCTTAACATCTTCTCCACGTTGCTTTTTGAGCTGCACTTGAGCCTCAAACAATGCCCTCCCCACTTCCTCATTTCCTGGAATTTCTCTGATCAACATCTCGTAATCTTGAATCGCAGCTTCTAATCTTTCCAACTAATGACATCAAACAGGAAACTCGATAAGCAATGGTATTTGATCAAAGAAACTTCATATAATAATAGGACCGACAATTCACCTTGGCATTGCAGTCTGCCCTCCGTAGCCTGGCCTTACTATAAGAAGGCATCACAATGAGAGCTGCAGTGCAATCTTCAAGAGCTTTTTCGTATTGGCCTAGTTTGGATCTACAAGCTGCTCGATTGCATAGTAAAACTGAGTTGTATGCTTCGTGCTCGAGTCCTTCGCTGTACACGTAACATGCCTCCACGTATTTTGATGCCTTAAAGAGCAAGTTACCATGTAATCTAGCCGATGCCATTGCTTTAGCCATCTTTACTGCTTTAATCACCTCCTTGTTATTTGGTTCAAGTTGAGCTGCATCCTGGGATGTTTTCACAGCATCTTCAAACCTATTCACCAGCAATCAATTTTATATATTTTTTAAAGCAATGACCCTGAATCTTAATATTTTATATCTAGTAATATGCATCATTTGGGAACACAAGCGTGAGATAAAATTTCCTTGCTTTCCAATGCTTCAGATAATGACTTTACAAATAGGCTCAATTATATGCTGAAAATAACATGTTGATCTTTCTAGTGAAAGTCAAAAATTGAAAATATTGCATAGCAAAGAATATCCCAAATCAAGATATTAGAGCTGGCCTACTTTATGGAATAAAAACAGTTCACTAACCTGCCAGCAGCAATGTAAACTTGCGCCCTCATCATCAAGAGATAAGCGCCACCAGCAAGGCCAAACAACTTTGTATAAGATTCAAGGCAGAACTTCGGACTCTGCTTGTAACTGTCATGAGCCTCTTGATGTCTTTGGAGCCTTAGTAAAGCCTCAGCTTGCAGAGCATAAACCTATATGCAAACAAATTACATAATGTATATATAGGGAAGTAATCTCAGATCAGTTAATACATGTAAATTTATGATTTTTTTTTTTAATGAAAAGTGGAGTCTAGACCAACGAGACTAACCTGAGGAGCTGAATCAGCTCCAAATGATATTACATTCTGGGTTTCTTTCAATAAATTATTCCACCTCTTTAACTCCCGAGCTTCGTGACATTTGCTGAGATGTTTATGAAGAGCCTCAGCCTTGGCAATGTCTTTCTGGTTAGCAAAGGAGCCGGACTTTTTGTAGTGAGATACTGCTTTCTCTGCTTCTCCTAGTCTGTATAATTTCGCATTATTAGTAATTTGCAAGTATGTTTTGCAATCAATTTGACTGTCGTATAAGTGTTTAAAAACCTGAAATATAGCATTGCCAAACGGTGATGAGCCCTGTGATAAGAAGGATCAATCCGGATAGCCTCTTTGCATTCAACAAGGGCCTCCATTAGACGGCCTAAACCTATCAAAGCAGCACTTTTATTACTTCTGTAAGTGGCCTTGCTCGAGTTAACAGCAATTGCTCTATCATATAAAGCCAAGGCATCTTCAAATCTGCCCTTATTGTATGCCTCGTTTCCCATGGACTTCAACTCCTCAGGGTCCAATTTATTGAGCAAACTTATACATTGAGCAAACTCACCGCTAGGCTGCTTCACAATGTTTCCCATAACACCATTTCGACCAAGTCTACTTCCTCCAAATCTCTGTTTAGGCACATCCTGAAGGTTCTTGGAAAGATAATCAACGGTTTTGACTGTTGCATTTGGACTATGATTCCCCAAAATGTTCCCGGTTCCAAGCTGCTTCAAGTTTCCCAATTGGCCTGAAGGCATTATATTACTTGAAGTGGCTCGAACAAGACCTTTTCCGTCATTTGGTTGTTGGTAATCACTAGTGATCACTACAGTGCTAAGCTCTAAGGAGTTGCAGGTGGGATATTTACTTAGCTTTCTCTTGTCATCCTGAATTTTTGACGCGTTTGTTAGGCCTGAACTGATGGAGGAGGATGTTGAGCTTCTTGCAGCATCAGAAGACCTTCTACTAAGACTTTTCTGCTGAGAAGTTGAAAGCCTGGGAGGCTCAGAGCTAGTCCTCCTAGGGAGTGTCTGGTTTGGTTTTGGCGAAGGTTTAGCCACATTGACCGCGCCTATAAGCGTATTTTCTGCAGAGTTGCTACGCCGTTTTTTGGAATTTTCTGCAGAAGGCTTCTTATGATTATCAGAGATTGGCAACTTCAAATCATTGTTGCTACCTTCTGTCGGTGGTGGAGGTAGTGACTTTTTGGCTGACCAGAAGCTCCGGCGACTGAAAATTCCTCCTGTAAAACCACAGCCCAGTCCATGCTCCATTGAACAATTGGCCATTTCTGCCATGACTCTCTGTTAGGCCTTGAGTCTCGGGAGATTGTTCTTATATGAATGAATAGTTGTAAAACAATTGAATCAAGTTAATACAAGCATGATACTTGTACTGAAATAATAAATACAATCAAAGAATTGAGGGAATGTGAAAATTGTCAACAAAGAAAACAAATGATCAAGGGAAGGCTTGTGAGAGAAGGATTCAATGCAACAGGCAATTAGTCCCCCGAAAAATATATATATTGAAATCAAAGGCTCCGAGAGACTGGAGTGGCCTTCACGAAACCACCTTTATAGATAAAAAGAGGGGCAGGTCAAGCCCTTAAATTAAAGAAAGAAAATGATGTATATATATATATATATATATATTACGGGAGTTGAAGCATTCTGAGCATATACTTTTTCAAAATAATTTCTTCCCACCAAATCCTTAACGCATCAAGGAGTAATGACCGGATGATACAGAGTTCACAAAAAAGAGTAGCGCTGTACAGTAATAATTATTATAACTTACAAAATTGAGAGAGAGAGAGAGAAAAAAATATTTCTATTTTGATTTATCCAAAGTTTGCACTGTAATTTCATGAAATTTTCATTCAGAAATAAAAAGTTCATGATAGGTTTATTTTACTGTAAACTAATCTCCAATTACGACATACATGCACGTGAAAAGCCTCTAACTTAAGCTAATAAATGTGTAATATATCACTTTTCAAAACGATAATGATTTGAGTTTGAGCTGTCACTAAATCACAAATAAAGCCTGCACTTGTCAATTTCTATGCCCATTTTATTTTTCCCCTTTTTAATTTGCCATTATTACCAGATCTCTTTTCAGTTTTTAATATTCGTCTCTGTGTCTTTTCTTTATAACCACATTTTATTTATTTTATTTTCGAAAGCCTTTGAAGTCTAAGCCGATGGTTTAAACCTGAGTCTATGTGCTTCTTTTGTAGGTAATTTGTCTAATAGCTGCCCTTCTATTTCTAGTACAATTTTTTTTTTTTTTTGGTTTTGGATACGTACTTTTATCACTCCTTAAGTTAGGAAAATGGACAATATGATCAAGGACCTTGCTACGTTGCAGACTCTGTATGTAACGTAGCAAATGGGGAGCATCCACGCGTCGCAGGAGAGAGAAAAAGTTGTTGGAATTTAGCTGGTTCAAGGCCAATTTGCACCGAGCTGTTACATACAGAATCTGTAACGTAGCCTTGTCCTATGATCAATAGATAAATTGGAAGTGTGCTTATTACAATTTTGTTTTCTTTGGATTTAATAATTGTAAAAATTGAATACTGATGGGTGATGGCAGCCTAACTGGAAAATTATACGAACCAGAATTTCGTGAGTACGATTGGCGCTCACTGTAGACAACACCTATTGGCGCCGGTGATGCCCCTTTTGAGATTCGAAGAACAAAGACTTGTCAAAAACAAACAGACTCGAGCTGAAGCACTGTTTGGCACAAAGGCCAGCTGTATCCGCTTTTTTGGACCAAATTTTTCATGTTTAGTCTGTCTGACCGCCCTTCCATCTTTTTGATTGGTGGGTTGGTGGCAGCTGCTATTCGGCGTCGTTTTATGTGATAGTAATAATAGGTCCATCGCCGCAGCACCTTCAGGCAAAAATGGGATTTTCAGAAAATTTAGAAGAATATTTGTCCATGACCGAGCCTGCATTTTGTACCCACTATTGAATACTCGGTGCAGGCTTATACTCCTATCTGTTCATCGCAAACTCCAAACACTTCCTTCCCAGATACCCTGCCAGCTTCGGGCGGCAGCATAACCATCATCATAATCAAGATCAATTAATTATAGCTGCTTGTTCGTTTTCTGGGTTTTAATTAATCGTTAATCCAGTGTTTAGTGAATGAATGTTAATGATACTTATCAATCGAATGGCTGGGGATGGTGACACTTGTTCAAAACTATGCCATCGCCCATCCGGCATCAACGTGGTTTTCATTTTTCAATTTTTTTTTTGGCGCAGCTGTAATAATCGCAAACGCTCAAAGAATAATAAATCTTAAAAGCTTAGTCAAAGTTTACTGCTTACATGGAAAAGGAGAATCCATGGTGTATAAAATACAATCTTTTAATTATATACATCATGTATTTGTCTTCAACAGGTTTCACATTTGGACAAATTGAAGTAGCCAAATTGATGGTATACCCAATTCCCAAAAGAGATTAGAGCAAGGAGAGTCTTTTAATTCAAAGATCGTCTCTAAATTAAGTTAATGGTTTTGGACTTGTGTTGATTTGTATAATTCAGTTCATATATCATCTAACCCAATAAAAGTGATGTATACTGAGTTTAGGAGAATTGTATTTGGTTTTAGTTAAGTGTTCATTAGAAACAGTAAATTAAAATACCCAAAATTAAATATACATGAATAAATAGATAAAAATTGGAAACTTATCCATACGTAATGATTTCAGCGTGGACCAATCTGGATACGCCTTCTCCATTTTGCAATTTAAAGGAGAGGCCCATGTGATCAACATTGGCAATATCAATTCTTATCCGCAACTCGTTTTTAATCACAATTAGCAATTAATAACAAATCTTCTTAAATACTCAAGTTTTGAGAAGCTCTAATCACTCGAATAAACAAACCCCCTGCCGTATATTTGGTGTCAGCCAACTAGAGCTTTAAATTGGTGGGGTATGTTACCACTTACAACTCAATGGTGCGTACATGGCCACGCAATACGCTTCTTTATTTGATACAAAGCTTAGGGCGAGTTTGAGAATATTGGAGTTTTTAAAATAATTATTGTTAGTTGTAAGGTAAAAATAATCAGCTGTGAAGAAAATTAGTTAAGTGTTTGATAATTTTTTTTTTTTAGAAGTACTATAAATTTTAAAAGCAGTTATAAATGTTTGGTAAATTTTACTGTTAAACCGCTGAGAGAAAATAAATGACTAAAATATACATAATATAAGATAAAATTTACTTATAAATATAAAAATATGTACATATAATATTTTTAATTGTGTATTATAATAATTTTTACTAAAAAATTTATAATCTATTGATTTTACTTTTTTATTTTTTTATCTTAAAACAATTGATAATTAAATTAATAATCTAATGAGACAAATTTAATAATAATTCGACCAACAAATTGATATTAATAAATTTATATTGATGAATTATAATAAAAATTTATTAAAATATTTATTTTATTTCTAAATTGAATAAGGATAATTTTGAGTTTAGCTAATAATTTTAAGGATATTTATGAAATTGTATTAAAGAATAAAATTGATTTTCAAAATCAGAATCTAAAAGTTACTCATTCTCTGCTTTTCAAAATCAGCTGTAGGAGGGGCTGATTTTGATAAAAGTGATTTTGATTTGTTTTACCAAACACTAAAATTAACTTTTAAAATTTTAAAATCACTTTTAAACCTCCTAAAAACAATCTCAAACGGACTCTTAGTCTTAATAATATGTGAGCCTTAATTAAATGAATGGTAGTTAATAAAAGAACAATTATTGTTCGATCACTAGCTATTAGTAGTCGGCGAGACATGTAAGTGTAAAGATACAAAATAAAGATATGCGTGCAAATAATTAATTAAAATTTAAAAAAGATAAAGTCTTTTTTTCTTCTTCGTCAAAATTCGTAAAATTCTTTTCAAAGGAGCTTCATCGCTACGTATTGGATTGGAATCTTCAAAAGGTTGAGAGAGAGTGAAGAGACAGTGGCGATATTGGGGCAAAGCTTGGGATTCAAGCCTCTTTAAAGAGTATAAAATGATACTTACAATGTGTGTGAAAGTTGGCAAAGTCTTGAAACTAAAGGCTCGATGAGAAAATATGTAAAAAAAGTGATACTGATATACGTAGAGAGATTGAAAAGGGTTTTGTATTAAGCAATTTACGTAGAGGAGTAACATGATCGAACATGTGGTCACGCGATCCGAGGCCCTCGGAAACTTCAATTAATACTTTGGTTATAAGCTAGCGTTGATGAATTATTGAAGGGACTCATTGGTTTTGCTTCGCATTGGGATCACCCTCAACAAGACATTCTGGGTGATATATCACTCGCCTCAATGCAGTTACATTTCACGTAGAGATGTTAATATAAAAGTATTCTCGATAAAATATCACGAACAATGCATCATCTTAACTGTAACATACAGAAAGATTCTTGATCGTTCAATAATTGATGATAATTAATGATTATTCATCGTCTCATATATGTGTCACATGGTCCAGTTGTTGCCGTACGTGGTCTGCTAATGATACATGTTAGATCCATATTCAACTGCATCTACTAAGACCTAAGACGATAACATGATAACCTAATTAATTAATAATACTAATGCATTATGTAAAAGAAAAACGATAGACAAAATTTTTCAATTAGATGGCTTAAATGTTATGTATAATATATGCATGCCCGTACGGCACGCGTGATGTGTTCTTGTGGCGCTTGAAGTTGAAATCCTTAGAAGAACTTCATGCATAAGTTTCTAATTAATTCAAGTAAAACAACAAATTAAAGAGAATATTCATGACCTTAATTAGAAACTTTGAATCATATGTGTAATATGTGCTGTATTAAGCCAGGTTCTCATGAAAATTAGCTACTGAAATCCACCCATATTCATCTGGGGTTTATTTAGATATCTAATAAAAATTCACGTACAAAATTTAATATTAAAAAGGGTGCAAAATCAAGAGTACTATCATTGATGATCGATGGGACAATAATATAAAGTTTTCACTATTTTAGAAATATCCTTTTCACTGTTTGGGAATATCATGCGGAATACTTTTAGATGTAAATTTCGCGTGTACATATGAGTATAAAAATTTTATTAAAAACACATCATTTGCGGGCTTAATCAAATATATATATATATATATATATTCTTTATAACTAATTCCCATTTGAATTACAGGAAAAATGATATGCACCCACCAAGATAAAAAGTTTGAATAACTTCTGTCATTGGTTCAAACTTTAAGAATATCAATTAAAATATTTCAAATTTTAATTTTATTTTCTCTCGTGTAGAATTGAGGTGGGGCTGGAGCTGGTATCAGAGTGAACCTACTCAGACCCCTCTATTTATCACTTTAAACCTTCATTATTATTCTTTGTATGTCAATGGCTATTTTTTTTTTTCCCAAACTAATTTATTGAATTGGGTATCAATTTTTTTACAATTTCTAGTAATTCTTACTCGACAGTCAATACGAGCAGCTTCTACCTCCTGCACCGCTTCAAACTTTTCTGTACCAATTTCTAATTAAAGTGCCCAGTATATTCTTTTCTTCTCTTCCGAGTTCTCTGGGGTATTTTACTCGGCACATGCTTTGTAGAAAGAGAAATGTAAGGATGCAGGGCAATTTTAAAACTCTATTAAAATTTAACAAGAATTATATTCGGAATTGGGGTCTCAATGGAGAAACAATGGGGGTTAAATAGTTGTTCTCAGTTTTAGGCAATAACGGACACTTTGAAATGGGTGTTCGTGTTAGTAAGAACACTCAGAGAAAAAACAACAAAAGAAAAAACCCAAGTAGGCCCAATGGGTTTAGACATTGAAGGTCTATTAATTCTTTACGTTAAATTAAAATGAAAAAAAAAAAAATGAGATGCATATGCTTCCTTCGCTCACACTTCACTTTAATAAAAAGATAAAACTATTTTTAAAATCGCAGCACATTTTGCACATTGATTCTTGAAACTGGTGGTGAAGACGAACATAGCATCCGCAGAAAACAAAAGACATAATATTTAATTATTTGCGGCTCCGAGTCTATTTATTATTTTGGCTTGTCTGAAGGGACAAAGCATGCTTACCATCTTAAAAAGATTTGAAGATTTGAAAATAATAATTTTATAAACCTTCTGAGGTTACTTTTGAGCTTACTATCCTCTGCAATCTGTACGCAAACAATAAGAACAAAATTTAAGATCATAATCATGCATTATATAATAAATAAATAAATAAATAGACAATACTTGGATTTAAACCGTTGATGCAATACATGTAGAAGGCCATCTCAATCTGGATGTTTCACGATGCAGGGTGTCCACATCAAAAAGGAAAAGGGAAAATTAAGCCCATTATTCAATTCAATCTTTCGGAGATAGAATAAAATGGAGCAAATACACATCACATGGAACAGAATAGTTTCTTTGAAAAATCGAAACAAATAATTATGGCAACAAAGAGGAAAGAAATAAAGAAAATGTGATGCGAGTGTCCACAAACAGCTAAGCTAGCCGTCAGCTAATTATCTCAAAGCCTTATCACATGTCTTTGTATTGTGTTGTACACAAAACAATTAATGATAGATGTGAAAGGATGAAGCCATCGTTTTGGTACAATACTCATCCGTGTAGGCATAAAAGACGCGAGAGAATTCAATTCGGATCTTTTAGAGTAGAGTTTTTGGGATTTGGTTTACAGGAGTAGGGCAGCCCCAAATCCAATGGCTTTATTGGCGCTTACTCTATAAAGAAAAGTAATTTATGGTTTTGATGGTTGTAGCGAATTTTGTTATATGGTTGAACTGGTCGCTTACCCATCCAAAATTTGTTCTTATTATAAGCTCTTTATTATTATTAAAGGAATCCAAGAAAACAAAAGAACAGAAAAAAAAAAAAATTTATTTGATACTAGGGCATCAAAGATCATAAAATAATGATATATAAATTGAGTAAATTTTTAATATTTATGAACACAGAAAATATATTTAAAAGAATAATGGAAGAAAAATTAATAAAAATCAACCATCTCGATCAATCGACGTGCTTAATTTCTGGCGACCAAAGTGGTGAAAGATTCTGTCACACTCTCTGAGATTGCTCAATTATGGCTTGGATTTTATTCTGAGTTTGACCTGGTCAAAAGCTGAGGATTTGGGTGAGTTGTTGATGCTTCATAATTTTTACTAAGAAAATCGTAGAAAATTATTACTACATTCAACATTGAATTTCAGAATGGACGCCACGGGAATATTATGCCAGGTCCGCAGTGAAATCATAAAATCTCCTGTGTGCACAGTTGTTTCAGAGCAATCATTAGGAATGGAAAACGAAAATTAAAAAAAAAAAAAGAAATTATATTCGTAGGATTTTTTTTTTACCTAACTAATTTAATGAATATGTACGATGTATCTATAATTAATTCGATGTATGCATATGATTATAGCGTTTGTTGCCGTGACTTCACATGGATGGACGGCCATCTCTGGTTCCTGATTAAAAGGTCCTCTGGTATGCGAGATTTTATAGTACAACACCTCTGGTGCTTCTTTTATTACTCCCCTTCTTACAAAAATAAATAAATTCTCACAATTACAGATTTTATCGAGTTCCTTTATATTTTTCTTTTAGTTTGCTGTTAGAGCTTTAAATCCCTTCTGTGTTATACATTCTCCAAGGGGTAAGACAATAAATCCTCCCAACTTATGTAATTATTTGCTTCTTTTATTTTCAATATATAAAGTTCCTCCTCGTTCCATATCCAACTTTCTTAAAATAAATAGATATGATTATATCATAGTTATATATAATCTTTTATTCATCAACAATCACTCCCATATATTTGTTAAACTAAAAGTTAAGAATATTGTAAATTACATTACTTCATAATGATATCAAAAAATAAAGTGTAACTATCAACCTCTGTGTCCTTGAGGTCATTAGATACCACTTATGGGTTGGGATATAAAAAGAATTTGATCAAATAACAATTAATATCTTACCATGAAGAAGAAACAAATATGTAACTAATGAGAATTAAACTTCTTCCAACGAGTATATATTTGTTATAAACTAAATAAATCACAATATTTGACAATTCCTTTATATATAGGGTGAGAGTCTCTTCCTAATAAGGGATGTATAGATAATTAACTGGAAGTAATTAACGTTTGAACCTAAATGTGTGTGTATACATAGTTGATCATTTAGTTATGGTATTTTTTGATATACATAACTCTTTTTAAAAAAAAAAAATAATTTTGATAACTAATTTGAAGTAATTAATGTATGAATATTAATGTGTATATATGTGGATCATGTAATTCCAATATTTCTTAATAGTACACAAATTTTTTTAAAATTAAATTTGATATTTTGTTACAATTTCCCATTTTATTTCCCTGTGAAAATGTTGCGGTAATTATTGATGAGAGCATATAAAAGATAGTTTCAACTATATTATAATGGCGGACTAAAAGTTGTTTGCATCACTCGACACCCTAGCCCAACTTGTTCACTTAAACAGTAAACTTTTTCATTTAATCTTTACGTTGCTTTTTTCATTTTTTTTTTCTTGAGCTTTTGCATTTTTTCATTTTTATCTCCAAAACTTGTAGAAGATCACATCACTTTCTCCCCTTTCACATTCGTAATCACATAACACAACATAAAAGCTTATAAGCTAGCTAAACCTATGCCACCTTTTATATTTCTCTCTCATATTCAGTTTGAGTTTGACCCGTTGCCAGCCACCGGCAGCTGCCCCACCACCCTCCACTCTCTCTAGGCCCCAAGATCTTCTCGGTAGAAACATCTCTTTTAAAGCAACATTAAAAAAGCTTAAACAACCTTTCCTCTCCCTTCTTTTCTCTCTTTTTCCTCCTCCAAAACCCTAATTCAGGATCACATAGAATCCCAAAGCTATGGATTCTGGCAATAGTGGGAGTATGCAATCATCAAGCGGTGACGAAGAGTATGATTCAAGGTCTGAATCAGCAGCAGCGCCGCCACCACCTGCTTTCTTCAACTTGTCAAGCAATAGTATCAATAACTTTGCTGGATTCCAAAACCAACAACCACCCACTTTCTTCGATATGATCCCCTCATCAAATTATCTCCAAGCTCTCTCTCAATCTCAATCTCAACCTCAACACAGCTCAAATCCAAGCTCCTTTTTGAATCTTGACTTGGTTGGTTCTAGAACTACTAGAAGCTGCAGCCTAATCAGATCATCAGAACCCAGCTGCACCGACAGTAGTACTGTTGCTCATCAAGGACTCCTTAATCATGGATCATTTTCAACCACACCATCATCGTCACACATGCAGCAGCAGCCTCGGTTACTGGTCAACGATCAATATCAAACAAATGTTGGCGTCAAGAACCCGAAGAAGAGAACGAGAACTTCAAGAAGAGCGCCAACAACTGTTCTTACCACAGACACATCTAATTTCCGAGCAATGGTGCAAGAATTCACCGGCATCCCCTCACAGCCTTTTTCAGTTGGCTCTTCCTACTCTCGCCGGTTCGATCTTTTTGGCTCCGGTTCGGCCATTAAGTCATCAGGTAATATTCATAATCATCTCGAGCCAATGGGGGGCCCTCTTAATTACCATCTCCGTCCTGCTACTCAAAAGTTTCAACCAAACCTCTTTTCATCTCATTCTTCTTCATCTTCCATGATTGATGCTATTGCTGCTGCTGCTGCTGCTGCTAGTACAAGCCATAACACTACTAGTAACTACCACGTCCTTTCTGAATTAGGCCTCAATAGTAGTAATAATAATAATAATAAAGAGCCTCAAAGTACGTTGAACAATATTATGCAATCACAAAACTTAAATCACCACCCAGTTGTCTCATTCCAGTCTATTCTACAACACTCTAGTCCTCTTAATAACTCTTCACTTACTTTTGGTGCCAATAATAAGTCTCAAGCAAGTCAGTTTGGTGCGCCTTCTTTTGAGGATCATGATCATCATTTGGCTATGAACCATCATGCCAGCCATGTTGGGCTACCAAATAATCAGGATCAGTTTAGGTCATTCGATGGGAATTTTGCTAATTCATCACAAAGGGTTGCAAGTTGTAAGTTGAACTACTCGGCTTCTTCATCAGATTTTCACCACAACAAGAATTTGGAGAATGTTTCTTCAAGGGGTACTGAAGGTACAGTTGATTCGTGGATTTGTCCTTCAGACTAATCAATACTTAGGATCTACTTTGCTGCAGACCTCTCATCACATTATCTTTAATTCTTCTTATATTTCGTTAGTTAGAAATAAATATGAAGTCTAGTCAAAATATCTGTCATCTAATTAATTTCTCCACCATATATATTTGATCAGTTAGAGATGTAGATGTAATCTTTTTCTCCTTAATTATTAGATTTAAGTACAATTACACAGCAGAAATTAGTTTCAAACCTTTTAGTAGTTCTTTTATATTTATAGTTGGGATTTTCATGATCTTTGAATGTTGGATCAACAATTTCTTCCTCGTACGTCGCCTACTGGGATCGAGAAAATATGGAAGTCGGTGCCGTGTTCATAAATGGTGCTGCGCATCTTCCACGAGTCATATTTGCCCATATGCTCTTGTTTTTTAGCACTTATCAAACCAAAGAATAATATTTCCTCTTTTATTATGGGTGGTCCAAGTTTTGTTTTTCGTCGCAATAGGACAAGGGATTTTAGGTGCCGTGTCCAAAAGTGATATGTTTCGATTTTCATCCAATTTCAATTCAGTTTTGTAGTTGCTACTCTTTTATAATCACACTTTTATCAATAACAAATTAAACCTCCAATAATCATTTCTGGTTGTTAACAAGTAAATTTGTTTACTTTAATTGTATTGATGAATGAGATGATGGGCATTTATCCTCGTGTTGTGTCGCTTAACTCTATGATATAACTTTTGAGGTTGAGAGATGATTAAGGGAGCGATTGGTGGCAAGATTAGGGGAATCCTTACCTGCCGCAATCATAAACTCTAGAAGTTGAAATTAATTATTTGTTTTCTTCATTGTTGGTAATTTTTTTTTGCTTATTTTTAATTAATGAGATGCCGGTCAACAAGAACAATTTTGCTCAGCGCCCTTATTTGATATCCCTTTGTAGACTTCGTATCTTCATAATTCAAGATTGCTAGCCAATCATGTTTAGATATGTGCCTAACTCTCTCATGCTCCCTCAGCCAGAGACTTGTCTTTCTATCGTTTTAAAACAATCCCTAGCTCATTATCCGCTTCACATCATTTTTACTTCAAGGCCGGCTATTTTTTATTGGTCGATATATTATATAATAAGTATAAAGAGTACAGCTTCAATGAAAAAAATAAAAAAATAAAGGCACAGAGAATACAGCTACCGCAAACAGACAATCAAAGAACAGTATATCCATATGTTAAACATCAATGCCGCGCCACATAACAGACATTTTTATAATTGTTGTCGTTAAAAATACGATTAGCATGTGATCCACGCATTCCACTCCTTCAATGAGATGATACAGAAAATAATCTATTTGCATGGGTGCCAAATATAATTGCAATATAACGGCTTCCTAGAAGTAAAGGATAGATTATATTTTTCTTATTTCTTTTTTATTAACTATTTTTTTGTTGATGGGGCAATCATGAATAGGTAGATATTTTGGCATTTAGAATATTGGAAATGAATGATAATGTTATGTAATTAAGATTTATTATCATCTCATATCGTTATTTTTTGAGCTTTTAATAATTTTATGTGTGAATCCTACTCAGCATAATGCAGAGTTATTTATGGCAGAATGAGTGAGTTTGGTCTTTTATATATAAAAAAAAAACATTGGTATGTGCATCACCTACATTTAACTCTCAATTTGAGTCCTTACTGATGTGACGTTCATGATTCATCTATAAAATGGTGGTTAAATAATTTTACAAACTATATATAAAATTTATCATCTAATAAATAAGTGATTGATGGTATTGAAACTTAATTTGAGACTGAAACATTAGTATTCCTATTCCTCAGTATTACCGTTATTTTTATAACTACAATTATCTATAGGTATTTTACAAATTAAAGGTTGCGAAAGAGAAGTAAGAGATCCACTTTTAAAATGAATAGAAGAGAAAGACATCTCATTGTCTCTAATAGTGGGTTTCATGAATAATAATTTGATAAAATAAGAAAAGAATAAAATATATAATTAGAGGCATGATTAGCCTTGGCAATTTGGAAGAAGAGGACATATTCAGAGGATGTGATGACATGTGATTCTTTCTCTTTTTGAATCATGGTGGCCCACGCCAGAGAGTAATCTGGTCTCTAGCAATGATGATCTTTTCCTCCACTCTATCTATCCATCGACCTCTCACTCACTTGTCTTCATAAGCCTCTGCGCATCACTCTTTAAGGCGCTGGCCTCAATGTTTCAAGTACAGAAAGAGGCAAAAGACTAGTGCATATTTGATGATATCACTCTGTCTTTCTTCGTTCAGTTTAGATTTTAGAGCCAACCCCAAAAGTTAGAAGCCTTTTTATAGAATCTTACATTAGTTTTCTTTCTCATAAGAGCTAGCATACAAATTCAATTGCTAGATGCAACAAATTAACCAAACTATAATCAAGTATACAAATCACTTAGGTTAACAAATTGCGAGTAGAAGGATGTAATTGGAACATTATTTTATATAACAAACAATTCATGTTACTTGTTTAGCAACTTTATATTCGATCCATCCTTTTCAATTCATGCTGTTGGTGATTGTTATGGCAACTTGGATTTAACTATTAGTTTATATATGTACTTTCATTGTTATTCAATTGAGTGACTTAGTATGCGTAAGCAATGATGAAATTAGGCTAAGTTCTGACGTAATTGCGTCTATTAAGAAGACTGATGATCGGAGCCAGAAATTATAGCTTATAAGACTTAATGCTGCAATATTAGACCACAAGCTTCGTGTCTTGGCGAGAGGATTTCAATTCCTTTGACAAAACCTTGGATTAATTATACACCACGTTAAAATGTTATTGATTTGACAGAGATTAATGTTCATCACTGTCGTCACACACTATCGTTTTCTATGCCTCTCCATGCCAACAACGGAAAAGTCGCCTGCTACATTTAGCTGCACAGAAACATGCTTTTCATTAGAATTAACATAATTTTATTGGTAGAAATGGATTAATGAACACAATTTGGGTGTCCTATTTATGCAACTTGATGGTAACTATTAAGGTTTCTTTTAAATATTATTCTTGAGTATTTACCTAAGATCATCATTCTCTTACAATGATATGAGCTTCTTCTAGAGGAAAATTTATATGATACAGTTTCAATGAGGCCACCAATTAAATACATGTTATTTATTCTAAATAATTATTTTTTCTTTATCATGATTGGTCTATTTCAAAATTATTATGTATGTGTCAAAGGGAGATTGGATGGGCGCATGAACAACATAATGTGCTTGTCCTATGAGAACTTTTTTCCTTTCTTTTTCTTTTGAACAAAATACAAACATACGATTGGTGATTATTAGATAAAAATGTAAAATTAAATTAATGTTACTATTTATTGTCAGAAAACACACAAGACATAAAATCTTTAAAAATTAAAAAATACTCAAATTAATAGAGGATTCTCTAACTCATTTATCTATAATTTAAAATTTGGAGTCTAGCATTTAAACTAATATAATATCAAAGATCCGCTATCCAAATCGTCACATACTTATTTTGTAATTTGTATCAATTACTTCGGTTTCAATTCCTGCGCATTTTTCTCGTCGAGGTTTAGTTAATAATAGTAATAATTATAATAACAATAATAAAATCCATGCCCATTTTGACCCGTTGGTTTCAATCCTAAGCCATTTTTATTGCGGGCTACAACTAAATTAAGCTTTTGGGTCTACAGTTTAACTGCCGCAAGTATCCATAAGAATGCAAAGCACCCATAAAAGAACATGTGAACACACAAACGTAACTAGCACCGGACCTTGCCATATATGCATGCGAACCATTCTGAACTGTTATATGAAGGAGACCGCAACATAATCTTTATTAGAATCCGGTTCTGAACATGAACAACTTGGCATCCTGCATCCTGCATCCTGGCCTGCGGCGGTCTTTTTCGTCAGTGCAGTTAGGTAGCCCACTAGAGAAAAGTCCTCCGTTGGAAAGATCGCCCAAAACCCACAAATATTGCAAATTTAGTTAAAAGTTGGTCAAGTTGAACTACCAAGTTCCTTATAGTCTCATTCCTTTCATTTTTATGGTTTGAAAGAGTGGGCTACCAACTTTTAACTGGTCTTGCTTTCATAATGTAATCCTAGTTATAAACTTCCTTGACTACTGCTTATTCCCTAGTTGATTCCTTTTATGCAGCATTGGATAGAAGCTGGCCGCTAGTCTACAGCTTTAATTTCCTTTTCACACCGAAGTCTCGGCAAAACTTGTGGCCATTAATGGCGGTTTTGTATCCAATGTTAAATTAAGTCGGGCTGAACTGTTTAAAAATTGCATTTATAATAAAATATGATTAAGATTTAATTATATATAAATTTTTATTAAATAACTATCGATCAACAATATTATAATTCAGTACACAACTCAATTTATGGCTAAATCGAAATTCCATTAATGATCACTATACCTTTGATTTGTTTCGTGAAAAGAAAGAATAAACTAAAAGATTTTGATGAGAGACTAGCATGATCAGTGATGCATCCATTTTTATGGAACCCTAATTCTTTGGCAAAAGATAGCTAGCAAGAGACATAACAAAAAGTCATGGGATTCTTGTAAACATGGAAACTTATTTTGTGTCTGTCTTAGCAGCTCTTACAGTGTTTTCATGAACCCCACGTGTTCCCCACTACAAATCTTCTTTTCGGTTTAACAGCCCATTGAGATTTGTGATGCCATGATGCCTCTCCATCTGAAGAGCTAGAGATTAAACATGCTTTTTAGCCATTGTGTCGATAATAATTGACAAAATAACCAAAATAATAATGAATGTGGCACGAAATATTCTACATTGGAAATTGTTGTAGAATCCAATCCAAATGACTGTAAAATGAGTGTTATGGGGTTCATATTCCTTTTCCTTTTCTTTTTTCCCTTTTTTCTTCAATACTACTATTATTTTTAAAAACAAATTACTAAAGTTTGCAAAAATGCCTTCCTCCTGTAACCCACATAAGAAAGGCTGCGGCAGCCAGAATATCTTGTTACCCAAATCCTTTTACTTTCATATGATATAATTTCATTTTTGATGCAATGTTAACTGCTGTAGACTGATTATTATTAATTTATTTGGCGAGTTATCATGACATCGTATTACTTGATACTTAGCCGTTGATTTAACATTGAATGAAATAATAGCGAGCAATCATGTAGTGACGGGGGTTGGCAGATTGGGACTTGGGATCCCGTCTCGAACGTTACGGGATTCGGTTTAATTTTTTTTAATCCTTTTTTATTATTAGGATTGAAATTTGGGACTCAATTTTATCTTGATTTGCTGTATGGGACGAGGTTCGGGACATTTCAAAATCTCGATCCGGATCTGGAGTATCCCAACTGTGTATAAAGTGAAGTTCAAAATCTCAGATTCCAGAAGCGTATATGAGTTGGTTTGATGAAGCGTAGATACCTGATATTTCCGTCATATGCATATGACAAGTCAGTTTGATAGAGCAAAAAGATGTTACTTGCTGATCATATACAATATGACATGTCGTTTATGATAGAATCTGTAGTGCATTATAGCAAACTCATGTCATTTTGGATCTCTATTAGAAATATGAAATTTTAATGGGGATGAGATTGGGAATGATTTTTTTGTCCTGATTTACTATTCAAGACGATTTTTTTCTAATTCATGATTAAGATGGGATTGAGATTGGCTAATCTCGATCTTAATCAAGATGTGATTGCCAACCCATATACCTGCATAAAGGCACAATAGTTTTGTGTACAATGGAACCTCATTAAATTAATACTTAATAAATTAGTAATTTTGATAAAATAATAATTTTTATTGGTCCTAACTTGGGGCATCGTGGTAAATAAATAATTTGATAAATTTATTAGATAATAAAATTTTAAATAATTTTTTTTTTTTATTGGAACCATTAAGAAACATCCCTAGTAATATTGAGCAGCCCGTCTTCCAATTTTTGATTACCTAATATTATTGTCTTCCTGAAAATTTAATTAAGCCTAGAAGTCTCATAACGACAAAGTCAATTTCACAGCAAAAGTAAAACTGACCTTAAGAAATTTCCTGGACATTCAACAAATAAACTAACACAAGAATTTATTTCCTCTAATACATAAATTTTAAGTAATAAACCAACACAGAAGTTCGTCTCTACTAATACACATCAATTACACAAATAACCAGACACAAAAGTTTTCAAACAATACACAAGAAACAAAAGTAGAGCTTTCACATCAGACTTCGATATGGGGTCCAACTTTTACCTGCTTTCCTCTGAAAAATAAAATTGACAAAAGGGTGAGCTATTGTACTCAGTAAATAAAAAGATACATAACAAATAGAACGGTATCTTTTCTCAATATTTTCATACATTCTCTTTAACCTTAAGTTTAGAATAAACACATGAATCTTCATATAGAAGTTTGCTGAGCATTATTTTGCTTAAAATAAATTCAAACTGAACAGTTCAAACTAAATTCAAATTCAGAAAACATTTATCATATCAAAACACATCGAAAAAAATATAACATGTCAAAACAAATCGGAACATATATTATATCATGACTTATCATATAGGAGGCTCGTGTCAAATAATATCACTTGCACCCACAATATTTCACTAGTGAAAGTCACTTGTTTCTCCCGTTGACCTAGCCAGAACAGAACATATCGTATTAGAATATCAACTATCGACATTGAGCCAGAACTTTTAAATTATGTTCACAAAATATAATCTTTAATCTCATATAGTGACCCATATGTGGCATTTCATGGCACATTGGCCCTTGAGAGGCGGCCTTTGTATAGCTCACACTCTTAAATTACAAGCTTTTAATTCAAACTTGTCTAAACTTGAGCAAAGATTATTTAAACACTTATTTAGTTACACAAACAAATATACTTAATTTAGTTAAAGAAATCATAATTTGAAAAACATTTGGAAAACGAAAGAGTTCATTATGGATTGGTCTACTTACTTGAATCCAAATTAAATCTTAACCTTTCACTTACTAATCCGAAACATCACCAACACATCCTAAAATTGAAACGTACGCTGATTTATTATTAAATCCATATAGAATAAATCATAACTTTAACGAAATCTTTATCACAAATGAATTACCAAAATTCTGTACAATAGTTAGCAGCCAAAATATAATTCACATGCTTAAAGACCTTAAACAATTCTAGTGTTTTCCAGAACATTGTCTCCAGATGTGAACTAATTAATCCTTGAGTTTCAGAATTTGTTACGTAATAGATCAAAAGATCTAATTCTTGGAATGTAGTGAACTCAATCTCCAATTCTCAACCTGCCAATATCTGAGCCAAATTTCACAAAATGTTTGAAAACCAAAGCGAACTTCAAAATTCACTAACTTTATGCATATCAAAGCTACGGATGTCAAGTGCAATAATCCAAAATTTCATAATCTTATTCCTTATATTTTGAGAGTTATGAATTTTCAAATGGTCAAAGGTTAGTTCTGTCAGAATCATCAAAGGATTATTAAGCGACTAATTCACTCAAGCAGTATTAAATCAAAATCGTATAAGATGGTTTGACAAAATTAACACATTCTTTAATTATATTGACTCTATATTTTATAAAAATTCATAACGTGCACGTGATTTTTTTATAAATTAAAAATTATTAATTATTGTTATATCGATACTCGTTAAATTAATAAAAATTTTAATGTCCCAGGACTATTAATTTAATTTTTGAGATTCTATTAAAATTATAATATTTATCATAAAAACATTGATACTCAATTACTCGTCTACAATACCAGGAGGGCAACATAAGCGACATCCCCTGATGCTATTTTTGTCACCCACTTATTATTTTTTGTTTTCCCATAAAATACGGGCAACAAAAACAACTGTAGGGGTATCGTTTTTTATCGCTCTCCTCTCACCCTCATGATGGATGAGTATCATTTACCTTATCATAATAATTATAATAATACATAAAACAAACAAACAGACTTAACATGACTGTGCCTTTTGGTGGAGTAGTCTGTTGTGAGGGCAGCAATTTGAATGTCGATAAAAGTATTGGAGGAGTAAATAACTAAATATTAATAGTATTCTCATCCAATAGGAGTTAAAATTTGATTGTACGTAATGGAGGTGTTAAAAAAAAAAAAATTAACATGAATTACTTGCTCGGTAAACAGTAAAACTGGGAAAAATGGCAAAGGGCAGTCGTGTCGGAGCTGTCACTCACGGCGTGACGTAAAAAACTACGTCAGTGCCAGATCATACGCCCAAAGGAGAAGAATGCACGTGTGAGAAGGACATCAAGAGCGGCAACGGCGGGAATCGAGGGGCAAGGATCCAGGTGTAGGGTCGGATGAAGAAATCCATGTGGAAGATAAGGGAAAGATCATGATTAAAACTTAAAAGTGGGTGGTGTGGCGGAGCCCATATGGAGTGGAGGCGGTGATGCCGCTCTCTCACTCGTGTAAACTGTACGAGCATATAATCATATGCATCCACCCTCGTCCCCTCAACGATCATGTACTAGATTGCGACGTCTCCGTCGCTTTCCCAATTTAAAACCCACCACTTCATAATCCGTGATTTTGTAGAATTCCCACGCATCTCCAAGAAAGAAGACAATACAATCGGTCCCATAATATATATATAAATAAATAAATAATATATATATATATATATATATATATATATTTTTTTTTTTCACTCGATACAATTGCTGATAAACTATTATTTTTGTTTGGGGGTGGGGGGGGGGGGCCGATCTTGTGAGAAATTAAATGCAGAAATTTATTAAAAAAAATCCAGAGGTCGACCAACTCGAAAATTTACTCCCACGCCAATAGTATCTTAAAGATAATATATTTTGTAAATGAAAGTAAAAAGTCCTCGTTGGGCTCGAACCAGCCAATGGACTACAAGACACAAGCGAAGGTGTCCCCTTTATTTTAATAATATCGAAAGGACAAAACCTAAGAGTCACGCAAACTCGAGCATGTTTAAAAACCTATACCGTAGTATCTAGGGAGGGAGGAAAAGTAGAAGTAGGCGGAGCCCAAACACAGAATCTTCTTTCACATCATCATACAAGGCAATTAAGAAGGCCCAGTTGTTAAAATTTGTCAGTGATTGACCCATATCCAAAGGATGTACCGGCCAGTTGGAATGGCCACGGACATATCATACACACTATACAAGGGCTAAGCAATTGAGCTTGGGCCAATGCTACTTCCTTTTTTCTGGTTACTCATACGGCCAGTCCCAGGAAACTACAGCAGCATCCCCAGCGTATTGTTTATACTGTACATGATATTAAAAGAGGAAAAAGGGGAGAAAAGAAAAAGAAAAATTGAAGTGGTAAAGAATTTCCAATGTCGAAATTGTTGCCAGATGAATCTTACGCAACGCGTTTTGCAGGGAAAAGGGATTTTGGAACTTCCAACGATCAACATAACATTAACAAAGGCATTCTTCTACTAACTGATTTTGGCAATTTCTGTCCCAATTCAAACAAAACCGGAGAATGTTAAAAGCAGTATTTGCTGGAACATTAATGCGAGAGAGAGAGATACCGCAATCAAAGGAATTGTCTGAACCCGACACAAGTTTTGCGTTGTTACACGTACCACACTCTCGAACCTCCCTTATTTGCCAATATTGCCCCCCATAAATGCCGCCACCTGTCATTGACGGACTGACCATGCAGATGCAGTCGTTATCCATAATCCATAACTTGGAAGTTAAAGTGTAAAACGGCTAACACTAATCCATATCCCCCAAATCTGAACATTTCCTCATCTAACAACATAATTTATATCAAATCAGTACCTGCAACCGCGAACTGAACGGCCTGAAGTCTAAACCCCACTATAGAAATAAGAAAAGATAGGGACTTATTTCATACAAATGGAAAGTTATATCCTTATTTGGGAATTTAGAATAAATTAGCGATCTAAATACTATTATTGCTCTTTAAATTTAAAGCCAAACGAACAAGACCACTTTGTAGGCAGCAACAAGCCTCTTCTTCTTCCACCTACACCAACGGAAACGAAAAATAGACCAAAGTCAAGCAGGAGAATGAAACAGGAAACGGTAACGCTGGTTCTTGTGAACTTAGCTGGGATCATGGAGAGAGCTGATGAATCGTTGTTGCCTGGAGTTTACAAAGAAGTGGGAGCTGCCCTTCACACGGACCCAACTGGATTAGGTTCTTTGACTTTGTTCAGGTCCATTGTGCAGGCTTCTTGCTACCCAATTGCGGCTTACTTGGCGATCCGTCATAACCGAGCCCATGTCATCGCCCTCGGCGCCTTTCTCTGGGCTGCTGCAACTTTCCTCGTTGCCTTCTCCTCCACTTTCGCTCAGGTTCAACCAAATAAATCGAAATATGAAGTTTAAATCAAATTTTTTTCCCTGTTATTTTGGATAGAGCTGTTTCTGACTTGCTTGATGCATGGGAAAATTAATTAGAAGTAAGGAATTACGGGATCTGTAATTATGGTTTTGGCTTTGTGAAATGGAATAGGAAGTCCTAGTCGACTTAGAAATTTTTCTAGAATTGAATCAATTGAGGCCTGGTTTTCCTTGTGCTTTTTCTTACACTTTTAATTTTATAAGCCATTGAATTGGAAGTTGGAATGTACTAATAGAATACGGTTTGATTCTATTGTTCTATGTGGTGATAGTTGAATGGTTTGCTTGATTGTTGATTTGATTACTAGGTGGAGTGAGAATTGATAAAAGGTATTTGTTAAGTTTCGTGTGTATCTTTATTGCAATATTATTTGCTATTTGGTAGAACAAATGACAGGAAAATGTCTTTCTTGGTATTATGTTTTAGTTTGTTTAGAGTTTCTGAATGTGAAATGCTTGATCTAAGATAAGAATCTGGTCACCTTGGTCTATTAAACCAAAAACAGGACAAGAATATAAGGAAGCTTTTCTAAAAGAGAAAAAATAAATAAGTCATTTCAAGGCCCAGTGTGTTATATTCTTGGAGGAATATTGTGCTCTGGAAGAGTTTCGGAAGAGAATCTGCATAAATTAGGCACTGTCAATGATAACAAGACAAATGGGAGGATAGATCCTAGATTAGAGTATAAAGCGGAGAAGAAGAAAAGAATATAATTTTAAGGTTTTGGTTTCTCAAAAATGAACTTCCTTTCTGTTATTCCCAATGGTTCATTGAGAACTGAAAGTCCATTATTAGAATAGCATACCAAGAGAACTAAGGGAAAAGTCTCAGGTGCATGGATTTCAGAATCAGGCCTAGAGGTGATGTTGCATATAAAAGTACATAGGCTGAAAGAAATATGAATAGCTTGGGACGAGCTGGTTAATAATTTAGAAGATCAGTATCAGCAAATAAACCTTTGTGAATCAGTATGATTAGACCAATGCGATAGTGCATACTATTACTATCTGTTGTTGTGGACCTAACAACTTCCGGTCACTAAACATTAATATATTCATGCTGTAAGGATTATACAAAAACTCTGAATACATTCTTTCCATACATTAGCGTTTGAATGTTGCTAAGCACATTAATGAACTATAAATAGTACATACGAGAAGCAATATTACCTACGACACCCTAGTTAATCATATTCATCATAAGTTATTCAACTTCTTTTGAGCAGGTGGCCATCTCTAGAGCTCTGAATGGCATTGGCCTTGCATTGGTTGCACCTGCAATCCAATCTCTTGTTGCTGATTTAACTGACGATAGCAACCGTGGTGTGGCTTTTGGATGGCTACAGCTAACCAGCAACCTTGGTTCACTTGTTGGTGGACTCTTTTCAGTTGTGATGGCTCCAATAACATTCATGGGAATTCCTGGTTGGCGGGTTTCCTTCCATATTGTTGGCCTAATCAGCGTCGTGGTAGGAACTTTAGTCTGCCTCTTTGCAAATGATCCACACTTTCCAGATGGTGGTACAGCAAACAGTGATCAAGTTTCAAGTAAATCATTCAGGTCAGAAGTAAAGGTTCTGATTCAGGAAGCCAAGTCTGTAATTAAAATTCCATCTTTCCAGATTATTGTGGCTCAGGGTGTCACAGGTTCATTCCCCTGGTCAGCTCTGTCATTTGCCGCAATGTGGTTAGAGCTTACTGGATTCTCCCACGAGAAAACTGCATTCCTGATGGCATTGTTTGTAATTGCCAGTTCCCTTGGAGGACTGTTTGGAGGCAGGATGGGAGATTTCCTTTCTGCACGACTCCCAAATTCTGGAAGGATAATTCTAGCACAAATTAGCTCATTATCAGCCATCCCTCTAGCAGCTTTACTTCTCCTGGTTTTACCGGATGATCCATCCACACCAGTGATGCATGGGTTGGTCTTGTTTGTCACGGGATTGTTCATATCCTGGAATGCTCCAGCCACAAACAAGTATAGACTCTCATAAAATTGTTCTTCCTTTTGTTACAACCAAATTTGCTAAATATTAATTGTATTAAAATCAATTTTTTGCAAAATTTTGGAGACATGTTGTCGACTAATCATTTGCAATGTGTTTATGCAGTCCAATTTTTGCAGAGATAGTACCTGAGAAGTCCCGAACTAGTGTCTATGCTATGGACCGATCTTTTGAGTCCATACTATCATCATTTGCACCTCCTGTAGTCGGGATACTGGCTCAGCATGTTTATGGCTATAAACCTATTCCTAAAGGATCCAGTGCAACTGAAGAGATTGCCACAGATAGGGCGAATGCTGCATCATTGGCCAAGGCACTTTACACAGCAATAGGAATTCCTATGGCTCTCTGTTGTTTCATATATTCATTCTTATATAGCACCTATCCAAGAGACAGGGAGCGAGCTAGGATGGAAGCACTTATTGAATCAGAGATGCAACAATTAGTGTCCAGTAATTTGCCTGCTGGTGTAGTATACTCCCATGTTCAGTTCTCTGAATCCGAAGTACTCTCTGTTAAGAATAGAAGTGTTATTGAAATGGATTATGACGATGAAGATGGTCTCGATCTCGATGATAATGATGAGAAGATATTGCTCCACCGACAGTTGACATTCTCGAATTTAGGTGAATAGTGAGATGCTTTTAACTTGATGGCTATGATGGGATGTTTTGGATTTCTGCAGGTAGCCCATTCTACTTTAGCTGAACTTCAAACCAAAGGAGCCGAAGCTGACTTTGCCAACCAAGTCATCTCTACCTCCAGCTCTTGGCGCTAATGATGGGGGGATTCCATAGATTGTGATGAAAGTGAAAAAATTCATTTAGGTGTATAGTGAGTATAGGGAGGTTTGTTCAGATTTTTAGCAGGAAATTACAATTAGAAAGAAGAAAACAAGAACCAACTGCTTTGTGAAATCAATGTCTTTATAGGTACCTTTTTTTTTCCCCTGTTACAAACTTCACCGCCAATTCGATATACTGTACAGTAAAGAGGGGTTAAGTCTTGAATTGGGGTGGGAAATTTTGGGGGGTTGCGGTGGGGGACGGATGAATTTGATACACAAATTTGACACATGAAAGGAAATTTGAGAACTTGAGTTTTGAGGATTTGGTGATACCAATTGTTTATTTCACTGATGCAAATCGTTCAATTCGATACAGTTTATGACTGATGGTGGTGGTTGAATTACCCGTCTGAAATGTTGTTTGCTCATTAACATGATAAGATTTTGGTCAATTTTGTTTATGGATCCACATATTGATGGCTTATTGTGTATTAAAGCTTTTAATCTAAGTTCCTTTAGACAACTTTAAATTAACTTCTTGTAGACTCAATTTGTCACATTGATTGGCAGAACTTGATGATGGAGAAAATTCATTGCCTTTGAGAATATCATTGTGGTAAAATCTGACAAGAAGACTTTGAGATACATATTCAGAACGATAAAATCAAGGGTCCAACTACAGTGCATCATGCGTTTGGTACCCAAGTCGTTTGTCCGTTTGGGAACGAGCCTTCAGATTATAAGCTAATGTAAGCAACGGCTGAGATAAAAAACTTGGAAAATGGGTAACCGGTTGAAGGCATAGTATCAGTAAAAGGAAAACAAAAGGGATAAGTATCATCTTTGTCACCACGTGCGAAGTTTACAGGCGAGTGCTCCAAACATTGTTGTGTTCGCAGCGGTATCATAAATCTGTATCAAATTATTGAAGCTGATTAAGTTGGGTGTTGACCCGAAAAAAAAAAACAAAAACAGATTCACTTATTGGGTCCGAGGGTGCGAAGAAGATTAGGTATGTTATTGAGGGAATTAGGGATTTTCTATTCGGTTAACCAACACCGTTAGATTTAGTTGTGGTGAGTTGTGATCAACTCGGTTGAAATACAAATATTTCAAGCGCACAGGAGCAAACCGACTAGACATATACAGTGGGAAAGTGTGTGGAGCAGTGGAGAGATGTATTTGCAGAGCATATAAAGTCGGACTTTCGTATCAATCACTTCTCATCAAGTGGCTTAGTGAACGGTTGAGGTATGTGTTGATGATGAATATTCATTTATAGCTATTAATTTGTGTCCATGTGCATAATTATTTGATTGTAGTTGATTGGCTAGGATTGAACTAGTAGAAATGGGCATATGATGTTAGGTTAGGTTGTGAAATGGAAATTTGCAGGATGAAGTAGAAAATGTGAGTAAGTTATGTTTTGAAATTGGGAATGTTAGTAATTTGTGAACTGATGAAATAAAACATTCATCATGGGAAGAGAATTTGTTTGAAAAATTTATATGGTTAGTAATTGCTGTATGGTGCGTAGGCATGAAAAGGTAGAATAATTGATTTTGTATTCTTGAAACGCAATGGTCTGTAAGTTTGTGAATGGAACAAGGATGGTTGAATCGCTTGTGGAATGTATGTTTGCTGTTTTGCAATACAGATTGTCAACTAAAGTTGATGTAATAGGTGTAAGTAATTTGTGACGTATTTAAATGGCATATAAGATTTGAATCAATACATTTTAGCTGACAGGTGAAGGCAATAATCATGTTTATTAGATAAATTACAAATCAACAATTTGATAGAGAATGTGTAAATAGGTTATTTAATGGATTGGGGGTCTAGCCGGAAGCGAAAGGAATGGGATTGTGGTGATTGCAATGAATGTGTAGAAGATGACAATGCTGGGAGAGAATCAAATGCGCATTGCAACTACGGATTCGTAAGCTTTTTGTAAGTATTGGGATATAATATATTTCACATACAGATAAAATAAACTGCATGATAAACAAAAAGGGGATTTGTGAAAATTGGAAATAATGAAAAGTTGTGTTATGGTTATTGCACTTTATTAGTGGGGAAGCTGTACGGCGAATTAAGGCAATAGATGGACGGGCATGCATTACGAAAGAGGTTAGTAAATTCGAAGTATTGTTGGTAATATAAATCATGCATTTTAGGGTGTTTTTAAAAAAAGACTTAATAATGTCAATTGGAATAACCTAGGTTCGCAAGGAAATTGGACAACAATTTAAGAAATTGCCACCTGAGAGGAAAAGTGAATATAGAAGTCAACATTATCGAGCGGAGAAATATGTGGGATCTGAAGCAAAATTTCTCACAAGATGTGCTCCAGACAGGCTTGCAGCCGTGGTGGCGAAACTGACGGAGGAACAAAAAGAAGCAGTACGTGAAATGGGATTGGGCAAACTGATACAGCTGAATTGTGGAAGGCTAAAAAGGAAACTATGCAGTTGGTTAGTTGAGAGAATCGACACATGCAATAACACAATAGAATTGAACGGAACTAAGTTAGAGCTAAGTCGTCATAGTTTTAGTTACGTAATGGGAGTTAGTGATGGGGGAATGCCTATTCAGTTAGACGGTGATAGGTCACGAGTGGCAGTATACTTAGACAAGTTTAATGCAACATCCAGTGGCATTAACATAAAGATATTGTCTGAGTTTCTGCGTAATTGTAGGCAGGCGAACGATGATTTCAAAGTGTCATTTATGTTGTTTACATTATGCAGTGTACTGTGTTCTCCAATTGGGGTACATATAAGTTCATCATTTTTGTTTTCTTTGATCGATGTTGGCTATATCAGGAAGATGAACTGGGCAACATTTTGCTTCGATAGATTGATGCAAGGTATTATCAGGTACAAGGAAGAAAAGCTAGCATATGTTGGTGGTTGTGTGTTATACTTGGAGGTAATAAATTATTAATCTATTTGCACTTATGCTGAATATGTAACTGATTTGGGTGTATTATTTGATTTTGAATAAACCATTTGAATATTGTTATGAAAGATATTATATGTGTGGGTATATCTTGTGTCAGATATTGTACTTTAATTCAATTGTGTATGGAGGAATTCAGCGAGATAGATCAATCTGCCCAGTAGCACTATGGAATGGGTCAGAGATAAAGAGGTTACTGAAGTGGATTGAGAAGAAAGGCGGCTATAGAAGCACAAAGGTAAAATCTTGTTGATGTGAATAAGGATTTGTGGCATGGAGTACGAATGCAAAATTGTGAAAAGAGCACGAAAAATTTGTAAATTGTTAATGTCATTTAACGAAGGATTATGTTCTGTTACATTGAAGGTGGATTAATTTTTTTTTTTAGTTCTCCATTATTGTGAGGCCAGAGGGGGGGAGGCCATCTGATGGAGGCAGTGGTAATTGTTCAGATGATGACTGTATTATTGGCATAAACAACTGTGAAACGGTTTCAGTGGCTATGACTGTAAAGGGCAATGGTATTAATGCACCAGAGGTCTGCACAATGTGTAAACGAGCAGTTGGAAATGTTGATAGTGAAGGGTCAAAGCTACCTTCTTTTCGTAATAATGGCGCAGCCACCGAAAGTGAACAATCATTTTGTGATCTGCAGAAGCATCCATTACGGCAATACAGGGCAGGTCCATTTGTGGTTCCCATGTCACTACAGTCGAAAGAGATAATGTTACTTGAGTACATAATGAATGAAGACCTAGACAAATGGTGAGTAATACAGTACTAAAAGATGGAAGATTGGAAACGAGTGTAAATATCGTTGTAAATAATGGATACGTAACATAATGGTCATGTTTAACATTATTATAGGTGCTGACTTATTGTCGTTGCATTCAGGGAGACGCTTGTGACGACAAAAAAAAATTGTCTGAGTAGGAATACCATTTTGTCATTAGCGCCCGGACGACTTATTAGCAGTGAGGTTTGTTTTAAATATTGACATGCCACTGTATTGCAATTTCCAAGCTTATGTAAAGTCATGGATCATATTAATTATTTGCGCTTTGCAACTGCTCTATTATAATCGATGAATGTAATAGCTGAAATTTATTTCTGTTTGTAGATTATTTCCACACTGTCTGAAATGCTCAGCGAGTTTCAGTTGTTCAATGGCACAAATGAGGGGGCCAATTGGTTTCTGCCAGTACTTGATGCGGTACTTGAGCAGTGGTTCACCGATCACTGTTGCCATAATTTGAGTGTGGTCGAGAGGAAAAATCTGCATATATGATTTATTATTGTGTTTGTTTTAATAGAATTAATTCAAAATTGGGAAAAATCACGGCTTGTTTCGTTTTCAACAAGCATTGTTATTTCACTCCACTTGCAGGAAACTATGGCGGGTGACGATCCTCTGTTGGAGATGTGGTTGCTCAATATAGCATCAAATAATCGAGGTTACATTCAGATGGGGTCATGTCACAGGGTATAGTAAACATAATTGGTTTTTTTTTTTAATTAGTTATAAAAGGAGCATAGTGATATTGTTAAATTTGATACATGTGATAAGACAGATAATTGTTCCTATATGTAATGGGATCGGCCATTGGTACTTGGTAGTCATTGTTATTCCAGAGATGCGGGCGGAGATATGGGATCCGTTGGCAAGTTGTATGACAACGAACTTATTCGTTATGGAAGTGCATCGCATTGTGAGTGTTGCTTTAACTGGATAACTTTCTTCGCCTTTTTCAAATTTGTGGTTGTTTTTAATTCTATAAATGACCAGGATAAATGACGAAGCATTTATTTTACAGCTTAAATGTTTTGACGTGGTTCTCAATAGACTGACGCCAACTTTCCATTGTGGTGGTATTCCATTTTCGAGTTGTGAGGTTTCACATCCATCATTAAATCCTAAAGATCTCCATCCCTTCGATTGTGGACTATATGTTTCTCTCTTAATGAAGCAGCTCCACTATAGGCAACGACCTTTAACAGAGGTACGAACATGAATCATGAATTTGTTATAACTTTATTAACGTGTTAAATATAAGCAATAGCTTACATGAGTTAAGAAATATTTGTTTTACATGCAGTTGAATTCGGATGCAGAACGATCAAGCCTCATATTGCAGTTAGTACACTTCCGGGATAACTTGGTCAAGGAAAGAGTAATGGAAAGTGCTTGGCTGTACCGTTCGAATAGAGAAACATTTACTAAAATACGAGAAGGAGAAATTACAAAACAGCAACGCCTGAATAGGTTAAAATCTAAGAAAATGGGTCACGGGCGACGAAAATAGATGTTAGGTTATTAATGCAAAAAATTGTCCTGACTGGGATAATACTAACGGCGTACATTGATCCATAAACTGTGGCTTACGAAGTAGATAACCTTAGTGATGTGTTAATGTTAGGGTGGGCTGGAATGCATTATGATTTATGAATTATTGTTTTAAACAAATTTTTGTTCGTTTGATATTATTAAGTTCGTGGGACCTTGTTATATTTATGTTTGTAATTCCAAATTATAAATTCAATATGTTTTATTTATGGAGGATTTAGTTTTTACTCGCGAATATTAGATTGTTGTCCTTGGCAGGTGTATATTGAGGCCTTTCGTTGATAACAGAAGAGGCTGGGTTATAAAGTATCCACGAATATTACATGAATTGGTAATGGCCTACAAAAGTGCAAAGCTTGCTATCCCAGCATATGAAATATTATTTGTCCTTGTAACGAATATACAAATGTGCCAAAAAAGCAACGAGGAGCAAATACATTTATAGAACACTGTCAATAGTATAAAACCATTTTTTGTCATGTCATTGGTAGCATGGTTAGATTCCGTTGGAAATGGCATGGCAATTTTCTTGATCATTCGTACTATCCCTGGCATTCTACCATCCATAACTCCCAGGAGGTTTATTTGTAGATCTCCTGTAACAGAAATGAAAATTACTTGGAAATGGCATGACCGCATGAGCAATATCATAATCAGTAAATAATAATACAATTATGTCTTACCGGCGGCACATGCAGTTTGTTTAGCCTCTATATAAAGTATTTGAACAGTAAATTTCATAATGAGTAGAAACCTTAGGATTTTAAAGTATTTATGGTAAATGCAACAAATAACATGTACTTCAGGTAAAATCTGGTAAACACTGGTCCATACCTTTGTATGATGGCTGCGTAAATGATTTAGTTTTTATATTCGGTTATGGCCCCAAATGTTGGCATAGTTGCTTGCAAACGTTGATGTACTAGCGTTAGGCAGAACATATTCTGGAATCAATCCCTGCATCATTGTGTCGTCTGTGGGATCGTTATCCGTACTCAATCCAAACTCTGGGTACCAAGAATTTGAACTACCAGCATGGCTGTTGTTGGATGGTTGTGAGTAATGGTGGTCATATGCATTACCTCTGTTGCATTCTTCTGCCATATTTACAATTGCCGAACGTCTCGTCCGAACCAATACAGTGTTGTCCGCCATTAATTGACTGCTCTGGGTAGGACAATCTCTCTCTTCACCTGGTCTGTGTAAATGTGTTTTACACGTTCGCACAGTATGACCTCCATTCCCACATCGCCGACATTTTCTTTGTTGCGAAGGACCCATTTTCTGCTTTTTCCTACAACCTTTTGTTAACACGATGACCGGGTCTTGAACCTCAAATCTTCTCCCCATATCTCCTTTTCGTTTATCTTTGGAACTTTCGCAGGACATTGCCTCTAACTGCATTGACAATTTATGTATTTCAGTTATTGCTAACTCATAAGCCTCACTGCTTTTCGCAGCAAACTTCTGCAAGGCTCGACAAGCAGCATGGAGAGATCCCATACGTGCCTCAACACTCATGTAATGCTGACTGCACCTTTCCTGCACTTCTGAAGTTACTCCAACTTTTGCCTCTTTCTTCCATCGAGGTAATATTATGCAACGTGGGATAGCTTCAAGATTTTCCACCTTCATAACCGCAAACAAATGTGAACAAGGTATTCCTACCGTCTCCATCATCAAACAGGTGCATGAAACGGTCTCCCAAGTCCCCTTAATGCGAACCCGGCATTCTTCGTCTGAAACTTTCCATTTCTTCACTCGGAAGGATTTCGAATTATCTTCACTTGGCACTTCAACGGCTATAAGCATCCCTTCTTGCAGTATTTGATCTCTCACTAATCGAAACATTGCTCTAGTATAAACATCGGCTGCCGCAGCCTCGTACGGTTTCATGTGCGTAAGTAGAACAGGCCGAGCTTCTTTACTATCAAAATCATCTTTCCCTTCAACCTCCCGTTGTCTATCAATTAGCCTATCCATCTGCTTCACAAATGCTATGAGGCGCAATTTGATGTTAACGTAATGATTAAGATACGCATTCAATCCTTCTGATCGTTGTGTGCTTCTCATTCCACCGAAAAACTTTCCCTTTAAGTATGCCTCAGCCCACATAGCCTTCTCTCTGTACATCTTCATAACCCATTCATGGCTTTCAACATTGTGACGCTGAACCATTTCTTTCCATTTTAGCTCAAATCGCTCTTCCGTGTATGGTCGCAGCATGCAGCGCCGAAAGTCTGCTGTGAAGTCCTTGTTGACATTGGCTTGTGCATTTCGGCCAAGATGCCAACAACAAAGCCTATGATGAGTGTCCGGAAATTTGGTCGATATAGCATTCCGCATGGCCTTGTCACCGTCAGTAATAACTGTCTTCGGCTGCTTCCCTTCCATTGCTAATAAGAAAGTCTGTAATAACCAAGTGTACGTGTGCTCTGTCTCATCCGATAATAATGCAAAACCGAAAACAATGGACCTTCTATGGTGATTGATACCCAACAATACAACAAAAGGCTTTCGATAGGCATTTGTGCGATATGTTGCATCAAATGCAAGTACATCCCCAAACAGAGCATAATCTGCACGTGCTCCTCCATCACACCAAAATAGATCTCCTAATCTATTGTGCTCATTAATGGTGAAGTCATAATAGAATGCAGGATCAACACTCCTCTTGCCTTCAAGGTATGACAAACAGGCTTCAGCGTCGGATTCCTGAAGTTGTCTCCGCTTATGATAGTCCAGACGATTTTGAACATCCTTCCTCAAATACCCAACGTCCCTATACCCGCCGGACCTTTCCACCATATATTCATGTATTTGCGATGGTCTCACCCCAACGGCATTAAGTGAAGAGGCTGCAGCTATATCTGCCTCTGATAACCTCCGATGAGATCTTATATAGTGTACATGGTGTGGCGGCGTTAAGTTATGGTTGTGCTTGCCGTTAAAATGAGTACATACCCATCGACTAGTATCATCTTTGATAGCAACACGAAACTCAACCCCGCAACCTGTCCTTGTAATAGGTCTCGCCTCTCGCTTTCGATCATCTCTATCTAGAAACTTCTTCTGACGAAACCCCTGTCTGCTGCAAACCCAAATCCTTCCAATTAACATTCCCTTTGTATTCCATCTCTTATTGTGTCTTCTCACCCCAAATCCCATAACTCTGGCATATTCAATGAAAAAAGTCTCAGCTTCAGCGTCAGATATAAACTCTTTGCCAACAATATCCATAGATTTCAACCCTTGGTAATTAGTACCCTCTTGATCGGTGCTGCTGTTGCCATGGATGTTTGTGTGTGATTGAAATTGGTCACATTGTTCGGCTTCTTGCTGATTTACTGGTAAGTTAACCGTTGCAACTTCATCTCCTTCATCGTCTGCGCACCCATCTTCACATTCTGACAACCTGTCGTCATCAGGGACATCAAGGATTTCATATCCGGACTCCCAGTCAGTGTCTGAATCTGAAGCAGCTGACATTATGTAATTGATAGACTGCAACAATAACAAATTATTATGAATAAATTATAAACGCCTATCCTTCTATTGGTTACAATAAATTCCAATATTCCATTGGTGCCAGTGCATTTAAAGCTACACGTAAATAGATAAAACCCTTTAAATAACCCACACATAATGGAAAAATAAAACATAGCTCCTTTTGGTGTTAATCCAACATTTTCATGCATGGCAATGGTAGCAACAACGTCTACGATTATCGTTTAGTTAACTTATACATTGATCCCCATATGGAGTGACGTTCTTTACATCCCTTGTTAAAGTTAATAGATATTTGCATATAGTTTAGTGGGGGCCAGCATCGTGGAAGATAGTGAATAACCACTGTTTGTCGACCGTAGGCATATAATTGGTTTTTTCTATACTGGAGCGTTTCCACGACATAAAAGTGTAACCTGTGTAATATATAAGGGGTATGCATCGTACCTTCTGAAAAGGAGTTGTGGACACAGATTCCGGATTGTTTGGTTTCTTCGATTGATTACCGTAAAGTTGCAGCGACCTTCGTTGGTAATTGGTGTCTGTTTCTTCGTTTTTGTTACTGGTAGTTGTAACCCTTACCTGTAAATGATTGTGAATGCAGTTACTTTGGATCACGGGTCGTAATATGAATGGCGGGAAAAGTTACACCATATTCCCGCCTATGGTTAATTCATAATTTGAAATCATCAATTTTGATGCGTTGATGGCCACGTATTACGTGCTTTGAATGCTTACACAACATTTAATGTCAACTTTTTTTATACAACTACTACATCCCCCTACTCCGTAGCACCATTTTGGTGTTCAGTTTGACCAAAATCTGTATGGGCCCTCAGAAAATATGAACCTCTGGTTCCCAAATGTCAACATAGAAACAATTATATCGAGGTTACATTTCTGTTGGTTATGGTTGCCGCTGTTAATGGTAATTTTCCTGCTATTGTTAACATGTATTTGCCTTAACTTACCAAGAGTAGTTGATATTGGATTACATTCTGACTGACTTGAGTGGTAGGATGGATTAAAACCTTATAATTGATAAGTGTTTCGGCCTATGAAATAATATGGTTGATGTTTGTTTTGTTTGATGGAGGAGGTTAATATTAGTTTGAAAATCTTTTCATAAACAAGTCGGCAGGTAAAATATGAAAGATTCCTTCATTTTATCTCCCTATTGATAAAACACAATTTCAGTGTCTTCGACAATCTTACAAATGTACTTGTATCACCATTTGTTGCATTTACAGTTACCACCGTCCGTGCACAACGTTTAGCCACACATTTGTGTCATGGTAAGGCATGATACATTTTGTAACTGATGTCCCTACTTGTTTAATTATAATCGCACATTAGTCCAAACAACGAAAAAATAAAAATTATGTGTGCATCATTAGCGTCAGTAGCAATCGTCTTCATATAAAATGCAACAGTAATTTCATCACCTTGCGCAAAGATGCATGCGGTTATTGAAGTTTGATAAAGCAACAGTCTACCTTAAGTTCGATAATGCAACCCACACCATGCATGAACAGCATAAAATTTAGGTCGTTCAACAATGTTCTCTCCATCTGGCAATGACAAAGCCATGTACACACTTTTATCACCTTGCGCACCCAAAATTGTATCCCACTGTATGAAACAGAAACCAGCAGCGCACCTAACCGACAAGCTTTCATACAAGTTCAAGTTTACATATGTTAGAGGCTCTTTGTACCTGTAATATTGACCTTCCAATGTCCCTGCGCTCTGGTTTTGAAACGGACCCCTTGAAGCAGATCACCATCACCTCCAAAACTGCACTGTACTTTAAGAAGTACTCCACCAGTATCAGTTCGTCTTCATCACCCTCGATTCCCTTTATTTCAATTTTCTTCACATGTTGAAGCAAACAGTTTGGAACAATATCTCCTTCAATCCAACCAAATTGTTCTTCGGATACTTCGAACCTACTTTCCTGCACATACATAACACAATTATCATCAATGACTACATCAGGACCATTAACGTTTAAACGTGATGAAATCATCACCTTGCGTAAGACGAGAGTTTGTAATTGGACAGAACTACTCAGGAGAACAGGAAGAACTGTCCATCCAAATGCTCCAACAGCTACTTCCAAATGCTGCAAATCTGAAAGTGAAGGAAACCAATTCTGATACGCCTGGTCAAGTGCCTGGGAAAAAATTATTACAAAAGGCAATAAATTCATGGTATGGAAGTTTATCATATATCTTCTTATTGCAACTGACTTTACGGTGACCGCTTGAAAGTAGGATATAGATTCAGTTTTACCTAGTTGTTATCCCTGGTTAATTGCTGAGCAAACCATGAGAATCGAAAATAATTTGTCGAACCTCAGGAAGAATATAACTATACTTACGCAAAGAACGCCGTACGAAACGGTCAGGTACTTTGTGTTACTGACCCCTTGAAGGAGTTGTACTGAACGGTTTGGATCAACCCGTGACCATTCCCCATATACAATGTCTAATCTGACGTCCGTCAGTGAATTCAGATCGTGCACCACAAACTTTCCGAAGATGTCTGACATAATATGCAGCCGGTCGAGCCTTGGAGCCGTTATTCGAACCTTGTACTCTGCTTGAGTAAATAGTTCCCCTTCCGTTGCCACCCACAAGGTGCACCGCTTCAGTGTAGAGGATGAAATGACAAATTTTGTTGTAGGTCCTTCGTCGTTCAGATATGCCTCTATCGACAACTCCTCCAGCGAAGGGCAGCTGCAAAAGAGCTTTTCGGTTAAACTGTTTTCAGGGCTTTGCAGCTGCAGAGTAAGGATCTTCACATTTGGAAAACAAGTTCCAACGGCAGGAACTTTGATCACAAAATCTGATGGAAGCTTTAGTACCTCAACAGTTTGTGATGTGTACAGTTCTTCCGGCAACTCAACTCGGCTATTCTGGTCTAGATAAAGTTCAATCTCCCGAGCATGACGCCTAAGCGCAGAACAAACCCATATGTGAAAACTAGACAAATCAACTGGTCTGGAACAGTGCAGAGAAAATGTGGTGATGGTCGTTGGGTAGGTTCCGGCAAGCACTGTTTGGACAAATTCCTCAAACCCAGGCATAGGATCACCCATCATACCAGGAGGCCTATTGCATTGCCTGTCATCGAAAGAAAGCTTTTGCAGTGATGTCCATACAAGCCTCCACCTGCGTCCCAGAAGGGAAGTTGCCACGGCATTTTTTGTCGGTAGATGCGACAGAATCTGCCCCAGAATTGAATCAGGTAAAGCGCTGATCCTATCTGCTTTAACCTGATTTCGTTTTTGCATAATTCTCTAAGATTTCCGCACCCTTAATGCTGAATCGCTCATGATCAAAGTTGTATCCCAGCCTGCCATGGACACAAAAGGTTCATTATTGAAAGAACAGGGTATGAAAAAGTTAAATCATATTGTTCATTAACAAATAATCTGTGAAATACTTGGACCTAATTGTTAATGCACGAACTCAATGCAACCATAACCCTGCAATTGCATGTGCGTGGTACATTGTATACCCATATGTCTTAGTTTACTGGAAAACATTAATTTGTCAACTATACATAACAGAAGTAAGTTTCTGTTTCTGGTATTGGCCTTCAACTTCTGTATTTGTAAAAGTCAACCCGTTTGGTTTGACTTTTGAGTAATATAAACGACTCGTTACTAACTTGTTTGGCCAGAGTCTTCCCCTCCCCCCCTCTAGCTTTAGGCAATTTACAAAATGTTCTTTGTACTACCAAACCCACAATGCATTGTAAACTCCATTTAATTTTAAATCTATTCATACTGATTATAAGATAATGAAATAAATTTTTGGCATTATTTTGTCACTGTTCATCGTAAATACATATAGGCAGCAGGTACTTATAAAAATTTTCACATAACAGGAGCATTCAACATTACGGCCGAGGGTTATGTGATCGTATACAATTAAGCAGCATTGGGGTTACCTGAGCTCTAACATGATCTATCCACGGTCGGAGTTAAATTTTTTTCAGAATGTAGTACATGTCATATGAGCATAAAATAAATAAAATATTATTACATGGATTAAACAGAAGGACTACGGCTGCAGAAATAATTGCAGTTGGACGATGTATAGATGTACAATCCAAACCCTAGAACGAATTGTTGTACTCTGCTTACCAATTGTACACACGAAGGCAGTGGATTTCGCTTTCCGCCACCAAGGATGTCGATTGAAGGCAAGGACAAAAAGTGTTGACCTACAAAGTACCGTCAATTGCTGATTATGGTAAGCTTCACGATTGCCAAAAGAAGAAAATGGCTGCCTTTTGAGTGGATGCTGTACCCTAGAACATGCTTCCACTTCCGTTTTAGGTTATTTGTCCTTGTCCAAAAATAGGTTATATGGTGAACTGACGTCGTTTCGTTAAAGTAAATGACAAATATTGTTTGGGTTCAATTTAAATGAGGCCCACCATCCTAACTGCTTATCCAACTAAGGCCACCATCCAAAATCAATGATTATATATTTTGAACTTTAATTATATTTTATTGTCTGATAATGTCCCTCCAGTCCTTGGGTGGCCCAATTTGTTCCAAGGGTCCGCTTATAATACTGCCACTGCATGCCATACAGCCTTTTTATTATTTATTTTAAAACTTATTGCCCGTTGGATTGCTTTTATGAGCAATCCAACGGCTTTTATTTTTTACGCATGAAACCTGGTACCCAACTCAAGAATTGGAAGTGGGAGCTGGCAAATATCAGGAGCAATTATGACATAGCTACACCAATTTTATCTAACTATCAAAATTATCAATTTAAAGTAGGAAAATGTCAAAGACACCCCCGTCAGCATGATAATTTTGCATTTTCTTTTGGCTGAAATAATTACTTCGAAACATGTAATGTCTATATTAGTGTCAATAATATTTATATTAGTGTAAACTAAGTATATTTGTTTCTTATTTTCCAATTAACTATTGTATAATTTTCAAATAATTATAATTATTCATGATATCAAAATATGCGTTTTTAATCATCAAATATTGGTATTCTCAATATTAGTTGAACTACTGACTAATATTAATGGTATAAATCTTTTTAGGAATACAAGGCATTGATAATGTATCATATATTTGATATTTGAATTATACTCACAAAGTTAATATAATTTAATATTACTTCATACAATATTTATCACAAATTAATTTACTTATTGCATCCTTTGTTTAATATTTTTTGCTACATTATTAAATTATCACATGTAACATATTTGATCTTGAGTTATTACTAGTACTGTAATTAATGGTAGTTAAGGGAAAATGAGAATTACCTCATACTGCTCTCCTCCAACAAAGTTATAATAACGTTAGCTTTATATATAAATTTACTATTCTACCCCTAATCTTATAACTTATCTAACCAACAACCTTTTATTATTTTGTTTGGGTTTTAACATTGATATATCCCAACTGTTTTTCACAACGCCGTACGAAACTGTCAAATGTTAATATATGATAAAATCTCTTAAATATCAATAATAATTTATTACATAATGTCAATGTTAAAATATTTCATAACAATCAACTATTGTTTAGCATGCAAATATAAATAATAGCAATATACTCTTAAGTGTAAATAGTTGAAATATTTTGGACTTATATATTAAATTTGCTAAACTTCTAAATTTTTGACTTTTCTGCAAACAAGATGGAGTGCAAAGTAATTTATCAAAAAAAGCGGTACCCTGCACCAGGGGCACCCTTGCTTCGACCCCCTACTAATAACAGGGTAACACACGATTGCATTTGAAACTTGAGTTAAGAGTGCAGCCCACAATTCACATTTGGAAAGCTTCCAATTGCCAGTTATATTTATGTTTAATTCAGTTGCGACCAAAAAATTTTTTCTCACAAATTTTATAGTTTCAGCGACCACTTGTAGATTTCGTCGCATAAAAGAAAATGCTAAAATTAATATCTTTCTAAACTTAATTTTTAGGACAAAACGTTAATTTTTTGTTACAACATTTTTTGGAAGAGGTATTAGTCGCAGATGATAGTAGTGTTAGTTGCAAGTTTTGGTTACATTGCATGTTTAATACGGTGGGTTACCTCCGGATCAGAAAAAAAAAAAACCAAAAGGGGTTTGAAACAACAGCTAAACTTTGGGTGGACCCTAAATTGCCGTTGATGATCAAATTAGTATTCCTGGGTCCTGGCTTAAGCTACAGCACGAGTACAGCGGCCGTTCTTTTTTGCGAATATCCTAATAATTCAGCATAAAAAGGATTAAGTTGAAGCCCATGTGAGGCCTGTTATGTACAATCACATTCCTTCCTGTATTCCAGTTCACAATCACCGTAGATAGCTGTTTTGCTCCAAAACTTCAAAACGGACGAAGTTTTGTGGATGCAATTATGTTTATAGCATATATAACTTTCGATTGTAAGTGACAGTAAACGATCTAACCCAGTATGCTATATACGTTTATATGTATTATCAGTTGTAATGAGTTGTCCATAATAGCCAGTTTAGTATAAACAAAACGATGCGCAGACAACTGTAACCGTTACGCTAACCCATTAACATCTATTGAAACTAAATTATACTTAGTCCACACGCATAAGCCATTTCATTACGACCAACCGAAACTGAACCTCAGATAAAACTGTAGCACTACCGTGCAACCTTTTATTATTATTATTTTTCACTAACGCGATTCCGTACAAGGGTACCGAACAGTTGCGGCATTTCATATAGTTTTTCTTACCACAGTATCTGCATCACCACAGCACATATAATTACAAACAACAGTATAACTACAGTCGCATGCGTCGGTTGCTTATCCTCAGGAGCTGAAGTACTACCTTCTTGCAACTGACCCTCAAACGTTCCTTGAGGATTTCCGTTGTCGGGCTCCAGTTGAAGACCAGACAAAAATATTTCCATCTCCGCACGACGAAATGCGAGGAATGCCTCCTCGGCTTCCTCCCTTGTTGAGTACGATTGGTAAGAATTCCCCGGAAATCTTATAACTTCTCTCTGGCAGTCTGCCCACGAACCATATACTCCGGGGTTCCGGCCCACAAAGACCACGTAGTGTTTTCCACCAGTCATTATCTCTATGCAATCAACAAAAAGTAAAATAAATTGAGATTGTAACATCAATAAGACCAGACTGCAATTGTTAAAATTTCACCCAACCCTACAGCATGGACTAGTAATAGATCAAACTTACATCCATGCAACAAACCAACGACAGCGATACAAACCATAACATCATTGTTCCAAGGAACCAACAGACATGTTAAATTTCCAAATGATCGCAGAATCTTTAAAGTATACAGTGACACACATCACATACCAGTACATCATACCGTAATAGAAACTCACAGAGACTGGAAGTTGCACCGCTGCTGTTGTCTTTCGCGTGTTCTATGGTCGATGGCTTACAATGGTCGCAGGTTTCAGCTGCTGCAGAAACCTTCAACAGGAAGAATTTTCAAATATCAGTATTTTTAGTCTTTCTGTCAATTGTAACGTGCTTGGAGAACTTTACCCCAAAGAGTGAATTATATATCTGCAATAGGCCAATGTCACGTGGGTGCGCCCGTGTTTCACAGGAGTCATGAGTGAGTAAAGACAGTGGTTATTTCCCGTTATGGGCCTCACATGCTTGTACAACACGTTAGGACTGTCGCCCACATATCAACTGACGAAAGCCACTGCTTGGTCAAACTCACATCACACGCCAGGTGGCAGTACTACCCAGCTCCGAGATTGGAGAATTTCAGTCGTTATGATTTTGTTTTGAGGATGGGTTGACGCTGTATCTGGTTATCAACAATTACAAAGGGCAATTATTTTGTCAAGTTTTTGTTTAGACCCCAAGATGCACCCACGCAACAATTGCTTCTAGTATTGGAAACCAATTTTTTTGTTGTTCTGTATTTATATTTATAGCATATTTACCACCAAATTACTGAATACTCATTTCTATTGTATTGAATATCATCTTCAACGTGTTTCGTATTTAAATGTATTAATTATATTATAAAAGCTTAATAATTATAATAATTTTCTATTATTCTGTATATCATGATAATTAAGTGTTTAAGTCGTTCATGAAATGTTTTACTTAAAATAATAACAATACTCGGTTCAGCTGTTACAGTAGCTTTCATTTTTTATTTCGTTCATTGCAATTAATAAAACAGTCTTTTTTGTTTATGCTTCCAATATCAGTTTGAAAATATGCGTATTTTTTATATATGCAGTAAATACATATGGAGAATTAATTTAATTTTAATTTCTCCATATGAATGAATATTGACAACATTAACGGGTTGAAATGCCAATGCTGGATACAAGTTGTAGTAATTTATTAACTGTAACATTAGGTTAAAAATTTATTACATATTTAAGATATTAGTCACATATAATATTTCTTATAAGTAAAGATATTAAATATAAATAACAAAAATCAGTGTCACAACGTGAGTATCTTAGAAGAAATATCTACTGTATTTCTCAAGCGAGTTCATAAAGTATACAAGTAAAAATAAGCATTTGACCAGAATTTACGAATTTTTTGTCATATACTCATTATTTAGTTATTTATAAAATTATGTAACGAATTTATAAACGCTCCAAATTTATGTTAACCAGATTATACAGCCATTGTGTAGAATGGTGGATGAAAGGATGAGATTTCCAACTAATTATTGCCTCTGTATATAGATTCAATTAAAGCAATTGCTCCACCCGTTAATTTTACTTAAAGTAACCTATAATGATTATACCTGTACCATGTCTTACCTTTACGACTAACAGGGATGAAATTGTTAATTTATAATATAAAAGTTATTGCCTTTCTAACTCTGGGGTGGGATAAGCTAAATCCGCAAAATAAAAAGCACGGTATAAAACATGTAATTTAAAATAACACAATACTAACTTGTGTAACGCTTACTAAGGATTATATTATGGTATTTTACATAAACGCTTGTTCAAATATTTGACATATACCAAAAACCCAAAAGACCTCGTCACAATATACGGCCAAGGTCTACCATATTGGAACAAACCACATAATCTATGCGCAAAAGTGGTACTTAAGTTAAAAACCAAAAGGAACAGGTTACACCCACAGGACTTGAACATGCGAAGGATCCCATGTTCAGACGATTCCACTACTGACACTGTTTGGACTGAATAATCTCAGTTGGGACTTCTGCATCTCGACTAGGCCCTGCAGGGCCCCCTGCATCGGATGACTGCAAGACAAGTGTCTCAACCTGATCATACACAAAACGCAGGTAGTAAACGGTAGAGTGTACAAATATCAGAAACCTTGAATGGCCGTTGAAAAAATTATTGCATGGTTTTAATGGGTTCGTACCTCCCTAGAAACAGCCACGGTTGACTTCGTTAGAATAGGATTCACCACCTTGCAAGTACGCTTGCTGTGGCCCACACAGCCACAATTTTGGCACTTGTACTTACGGCGATCATTGGACAGATCGGCACCAGCCGTAGAGATAACACCTGCATCATTGGGGCGAACTACCGAACGCCTATCGGGGGCACTAGAAAGGACCGTTTGAACTATAGGGACAGACGCCCTTGGGCTACTGATGGGAATACTAACAGCATTTGCAGGTCCAGCTGGAGCACTTCCAACGACTGCTGCGTGACCTGGGTTGGATATAACAGGGGCCACAGTTTGTGCTGGGTTGGGGTGAATGGGATTGGGGCCAAGAGGAGGCACAGATGGTGCTGCAGGTGTGCTATATTGGACGGATGTCTGAGGCAGAGATTGTGGGTGACCCGGCGCACCATGGGGACGCGGCACAACACCCAAGTCAACGATGACAGGGAACTCAGCAGTTCCTGAATTAAGCAAGCTTCCCGGAGACTGGTGTGGGTGGCCGTCTGGAATAAAGTAGACCCAAATGTGAAGTCGAAACTCCCCCCTTGAGATGCATTGGTGCACAATAACCCTTAATAGAGCATCACTGTGCACTCTTAGGACCCGACCCAGCCATCGAGGTGCCACCATTGGCCTGAATATATGATTACCCGGGGAGTACTCATTATGCAATGCAGAGGATGCAATATTGCACAGGTACAGTATTTGGAAGCGGGTCGGTTGATCCGTCTGAATGCCAATCCTCTCACCCATGTATTCCAGCACAAAAGTAAATTCAAGTAGTGGAGGGTGATTGAGGGTTGGTGGATTAAGAGTTTGGCCTTGCGACTGTTGCCCTGTGAAAGCAACAGAATTCCCTGCTTGGTGGATGAAACTTGAGGGATGGTTGAAAGCGGGTTGATTCACAACTGGGTGGCTGATCATGGGTGGGTTATTTTGGAAGAGGTGCAAAGGATCTGGATTAAGTGGGGGCCCATTAAAGGTCGGTGGAATCATTCGGGGGTTGTTCAAGTTTTGTGGAATCCTTGGTTGGGGGTAACAAGGTGCTGCAATACGTGGTGGGAAGGACGAAGGTGCTGCATTCTCATCTAACGTGTTCGGTCCTTGCACATGGGGTACTGCATGCAGGATGTGTGACTGTTGGTTTGCGTCCAGGCGCTGAAACAATGCCATTTCATTCCTGTATAAAGTTGATCGTTGCTGTTAGTTTTGATTAACGAAATGCCGCGAAGATAAAGTCAACGCTGGTGCAAATGTAAATCGTGTAGTGAGGACAGCATCAACGAAGGCAATTGCATTCATGGGCCAACTACAGCTCATGCATATGGGTTACGTGATGGTATGAGAGCAAAAGGTTTAGGCCTGCCACCCTTGACATAGACGCACATAGCTCTCAAAATATTTGTTTATTCAAAACCAGGTTTCAGCAAGATAGTTAGTTTGCAAGCAACAACTAAAATTGTTTGTCCAAGTCACAAACTTATGATATATTATTAATCCCAAATGCCTGGCCAATGGATACATGCTGTGCAAGTTAATCAAAAATTCTAAATACTTGAACAAAACAGTGTCCATTGAAACAACCCGTAAACCGTATACTAACTTGTTTTATGCTGACCAAAAATTTATACTGCGAAACCCCTGAGGAATACCCTTTGTAGTAATATTCAATATAACCATTAAACATCATAACAAAAAATGAATGATATTAATGGAAGAAACAGAAAGACTTGTGCATATTGCATAAACCATGAAGGAAGTGTACACATGGAAGTGCCAATGGATTGAAGCTAAACTACGTAATATGCAAAGAATGATTGAAACGCACCTTGGCTGGTGTCTCACAGTTGAATGCGTTTGCTGCAAACATAAGGGGGGAAGCGTCAGATATATTGCAAGATTTGGGTCGTACTGTGCAAGATCACGTCAAAAAGGACCACAACTTTTTACCATTGTCCACTCAATGCATCATATTTGACAGTCTTCGTTGGGAAAAGATATTATTTCCAAGGGAATAATCTTTTCTAAGGGTGTAAACGCTCCAAATTTTACGGATTGGATATTCATGCATATCTGATCCATGATATTGTGGAATATAATTTTTCAATCCAATCAAATACACAGATTGATAATAATTCTATCTAAATCCAATCCATACATCTGGGCATCGGATGAGGAATTTACTCAATGCATATTCAATCCACCATTTTACGTATTAGTTTTCGAATGAAAAATTTTATGTTATCTCCATGTAATGAAATAAAACAATTCGAATATAAAAAAGGGAAGTTGTATTCAATTTATTTTATAATTGAATAAAATTTAAATAATTGAATTGTTTAAATAAAGCTTGGAAAATACATTTAAAGTTTGTAAACATAACACAGCGACACTAATTATTTAAATTAAGCTACAATAAAACGTTCAAAGTTTCAATATATAACGAAACATGTAATTGTTAAAATAAAGTTACAATAAAACGTTAACACTTCATCATTTCAATTAATTGTTCAAATAAAGCCACAATTAATTGAAATGATGAAGTTTCGGAAACAAAACACAATTTGATCCTTCACTAGGGTTGTTGCGTCTGTCGAAAAGTGGTGATTACGAAGCCGTCAATTATGGGAAACAGGAGAAGTCGCACGGCTGGTGATCTTGAAGGTTGTAAATATGAAATTGTTCAGCTGGAACCAGTGAATGTGAAGTGGCTCAATGGACTTGGGAAAGACAATGGATTGAATAAACCAGCTGTGGATCCTAACAACTCTTGCAAGATAAATAGACCAGTTAGTTGTGATGTGCAAGTAATAATTCTCAAATTGAAGTAGTTAATAGTAATAGGGAAAAAATAATCACATTATTTCCGATGTTGCCTTACCAGTCTGCTACTACCTTGCTTGGATTAACCGAAAACATCCAAGTATTTTTTAAAAATACTAACAAAGTATTTTGGCAGGCATCAACAAAGAAAAATTATAAAATACACCTGCATGGCTGCATCATTGCTACGAATACTCGCGAGTGTTTGAGTCGCCACTCTATAAATAGACACGTGGCAGTTTTATTATTTTAAAATTTCCACCCCCACTTAGTTACGTAAGACTCCAAAATATAATTCATTATAAAAAAACATCATGTTTAAAATACAGATTTATCCTTCAATCCATTTGTCATTTTTCTCTTCCTCAATTTTCCTCCATCCACTTCGGGCCCTCACGCCTTCTCCCCTTTTGTCTCACAAAACTCACTCGATTTCGCCATTTCAGCAATGGCCATTATCCTCACTCTCAAATCCACTTTCACCCATTACTCATCAATAACTCTTCAAACCACTATAATGCTTCCCCAACAAAAATACCCACCCAACAAGAAGTTGCTCCAATTATTTCAATCATTCAAAAAGGGCTTGCATCTGGTTATAAAAAAAATCTTCAGTATAACACCAAAAAACAATTTCAGAAGTCGTGCAAATTTCACGATAGTCATCTCTTAAGCTGTTTTATTGTTTAACTTTTTCTAAAAATACAAATTTTCATAAGAACTTATTAAATTAAAGCTTCATACAAAAAGGCAGATGGAAGCATGGGTTCCTCTGCTGCCACCAGAATAATGGAGAGCGCCCATTATTCTCTTTTTCTCTTTCACGCTTGGGAAAGTGGCTGTGTTCTGGTGTTGGGGTTGGTTTGGCCTGCAGACAGAAACTAAATTTTATGATGGACAAAAATGGATACTGCATGATTAGCTAAAAAGATAAACCCTTCCATGGAAGAAGATTAAATAAGGATATTATGGTAAAAGCGTATACACATTAATGATCTGAAAAGAAAAACAAGTGTCAACAGAAGAAACAACCGACGGATATATCAAACCCATAAGGGTGACTGTTGCTAGCACTGCGCTAACTTTGACAAATCGGCGGAAACTACGGCTAAATTTAAGGGTACATAATTTATAGTGGAGTTAAACGGGTACGATAAAAAGTGATTTTTTACAGAACTTTAACTCCCACGCGCCGGTCAATGCAGATGTAATCATCTCAGCTGAGTCGGCGCAAAATTCTAAACCATACTGTTCTGTGTGTTGTGGCGGCATTCAAAACTTCCCAATTTATCGTTAAAAAACCACACAAAATTATATCCCTCCAGTGAAGCCTCCCCAAGGTTCATCAATAAGAGGGATACATAAGGTCAGATGGATGAGTAAATGTAGATGATTATAACATAAACGACTTATGTGTTTAAAATTCCAAAGCTATAGTTCAAATTAATTTTAGGAAACGGTGATGATGGATCAATAAGTGTTGGTCCACTCACCATTACAGAACAAATGTTGACTACTCTCATGCAAATAATAATATTCACAGGCATCGTTCTTCAAAGAATATAAATATTGTGGGATATTGTGAATTCGGGCGTGTAGATCTCGACTGTGCAGTAAATAAGACAATGAGCATTCTCATCTCGCTGGACCCACAAAGACAATGGAAGCAACCCGGACAATTAAGTCAGACACATTTTCCCAGATCATAAAATCTCTTAAATAGCCGCGGATTCGTGCAGGATTTACAGCAATGAGTTTTCAGATGTCACGGCCCATGGACGCGTTCTGTAAGTGAACACCTAATGCAGAAAATTAATGCTAATAGGATGGCGTGCTGTAATTGTTAAATAAACCGCGTGGCATGTACACATGTTCACTCTTGTTGCCGGTTTCTTTGTCCACCAGTTGAAGTGGTCAATCTGAGTGGTGTGAGTAAAACCGACATTTAATGTGTACAATCAAAATACAGCCTGCAGGAAAGTTGTAGAATGACTGACGCAAATGTTACATCAGTGTGTAAAGTACGTAATGATGACCTCGGTAAACGAAAAAAGCGAATATTTTTCATGTCGGCAGCAATGCACTCTTTTTCCCTATTAAAAGCAGCCGGCTTCCATTTAATGCCGTGATGGACCACAACATTCTTACACGTGGATACTTTTCAATTTACTTCCGTGCAAATATATTTTTAACAAAATTACATATACAACTTCAACACCAAATATTTATAATGCCTAAATAGTCGATTCAATGCAACCAAAAGGGGTTTTTAAAATACAAGTCTATTTTCTATTAAATAAAGTGTATTTTGTACATTAACATAATGAACAAGAAATCATGATGTATCCGAATATTCATGAGCTATAACATTTGGACTTTGAGACGTGAATATAAATTACGGCAGTCACCGTCACCAAATAGTAACTGCATATATTCATTACACAATATCGTATAGATAATATAACAATTTGTTAAGTATTGATATTAGTTATTACTTAATAACATAACATAGTATGATTATATATTTGCTAATCGAGTGAATAATGTATTATGTAATGTTATTATTCTTGTTACCATTATCGGCGTCAACGTCATTATTAATACTTGCAATGACGGACATGTTACTGACTATAATAATTAAACAAAAAATTTAAAGAAATAAATGGAGAATTGCTGCTGAGTAATTAGTATATATTTGAAATTGAATTTACATATCACAACTTGTTTTCATTTGATACGATACCCATGTAACCTGCTCTAGTTACTTAAAGCATCAAATTGTCACTTAATAAATTCACGTGTCATTCTGTCCATTAACGATTACAACATCAATCGTCTGAAGACAATGTTAAATTAACCAAACCGCACAACTACAATGTATTAATGAAGTTCAGATGTTATGGATGTTACCCGCAGTAGCTCGAAATTATGGGCCGTAGAGCAGACAATATTATAGAAGCATAATCGTTACAAGTGCTGAACCGATGCGGGCCGAAACAACAAGCCCATAACTGATTTTCAATGAACCAAAAACGAATGCACCCATGTTTTCGCATGCACCCATATCTCCAAGACCCCAATAACTTTGACCATAAAAATCAGAAACCGAAGATGGTTTGCATTTAGATCGCGGTCTTGTGTGGCCGGGGTTGGCAAAATTCAAATGCTACAGTTTTAGACACGTGTTAAACATCGTCCGGTTGTATATAAACCTCTACACATTAATCTCATAAATAATGGCGCCACAAACGACATTAGCATAACATATGTTCTCATTTTGCAAACATTTTGTGTTCAATCTTCAGGGACCTGATGATGACTTTGCTCTGAATTCGTAGTCTAAGCTGATCCACTAACGCTTCATTTCGACGGTAGTAGGAAACAGATCACGCTGGAATTGTATCAGCCGTGGAAGTTATATATCTCTGGTGCGCAAATTTCAGACATTAAACGAAAAAATCTTATCGTTTCAACAAAGAAAGCAGAGCGGCCGAGGTGGACTGACTAGCACTATCACATTCAGTTTGTGTTCATAAGGTAGGTTTGTACAACCTGGATATTGCTTTTTATTTGTTCACACTGCCAATTTGTCCGAACAAAATGGGAATAGGTGACTCGTTGTTTATTATATTATTGGCTCGACAGCATCGTTTGTGCAAGTGCACCAATGTCATATGCATATATTGTTGCTTGGTTTTATGGAAAAGCTTCTGTGCCAAACCGATTTTTTCGAAATGTTACTATGTACGATAATCGAATAACTTGTTTCGAACTTGAATGCCAAAGACCCTTTGGTTCCGAAGCAGCATCGGGGCCATGTTTTGTAGTTATTTCACGGTATTTTCGAAATAATGAGACTTCTCTGACCAACCTTGTAATAACAATTGGACTCCTGGATTGAGTAATGAACTAATTACCATATTCATTTAAAGCCAAATGAACTATTTAGCATGAAGAAGCATCTATTACGTTTATGATTTAACAAGTTTTCTTGCGCACCCAATATTTTCCGCCCACTAGTTATAATGTTAGGAACTATAGCGTTGTTCCGGTTGAGTTATGCTATAGAGCAATATAATTTGATGCTCCAGGAACTGATGTTGACTCTGTGTGCTCCAGTTCTGCCAACAGGTATCTATCAGAGAGCATTTAATTATTAATCCCACAAGACCAATAAATAGGTAAGTTTGTGTGAGAAAATGTGTATGTATTTTCGTAACAGTCACTGTCACTTCTTTCATTAAATAACCCACCGTATAATAATGGGGTTTCTATATTACATTTTTCGCCCTCTGGTCGGGGATACAGGCAAATAGGGATCACAATTCAACTGCAATGTCTTACACAATTTAAATCCCGTAATGCTAACGTTATAATATATTATGTTTTCGCACAGTCGGGATTCCACTGTGGTCTGACATTTTAAATTTGTTATGGTTATGATTTCTTATGCTCATTAATTGCTGAATGCAGAGGTTACTACTCAGACGGAACCGTTAAGTTCAAATATTCGAGGTTACAAACCGCGGGAATGGATTGTACAAATAGCAAATGTGTGTCTGATTCCTCTAGTTCCTTAAGAAGCTGCCAATGTGGAATAACATCAATTGGGACAATAACTACCGGATCTCCTGATCATTTTATAGGATGCAATAGGGCAGCCGACATTATATCACAGACAGCCGTGGATATTGCATTGCCTTCTGAAGAATTGAAAAAATCTGATGACAATGTGAGAAAAAGGAATGTTGCAAGGGTGCTGTTTGAACAAAAGATGGTACAACCAGCTGAGGAGCATGAATTCTCCCATGGACAGCATCGTGGATGTGACATCCATGAAGAGTCGACCATTTCATGTGAGGCACGGAAGAATACCAAAGCATCGAAATCGTCAAGGCTAAAAGAATCTGTTTCAACAAAGAGGAGACAAGTAATTACAGATTCTGAAGTGGATACATTTTTTGCCAAAATGTATCCTCGTCTAATTCAAGAAACTAATGGAAGCAACAGTTCAGATTCAGCCATTCAGGTATCCACATCTAGTCAGACAGTAGATTATGCTGTCTCATACCCATCTGATAAAAGTTGGGAAGCATATGATGACATGGCAAATGAGACAACGTACTTCCGTAACAGCAATGATGATGTTGAATTGGACAAGTCATGGGTGGGATACGAAGACGATTTATTTCAAATTGAAATTACCAGGAAGAAAGGTACTAGAGGAACGAATGGTTTTTTATTTGATCCTGCATCCAATAACCGAATGATAATGAGGATGGGCCAGCGTTTCATAAATGATTTTGAGTTTAGAACGGCCTTGGAGGTTATTGCAATTCGGGATGGTTTTAAACTTTGCATAATGCATAACACAAGTAGTTGTGTCAGTTGCGAGTGTTCGAATCTTGACTGTGATTGGAAAATCACAGCAGTAAAAGAACAATGCAGCAATGTTTTCGTTATCTGCGACATAACTCCAATGCACACATGCAATCAACGTTCGGTCAAACTGCAGGGGGGAACAAAGTGGATTGCAGCTAAGTTCCTGCATATATGGACGCAAAGTGAACACCGACAAGTAGATAAATTACGCAAAGAAATTACGGCAACTTATGGGATTAAATGCCCTATTTGGAAGTTGGAAGCTGTTGACAGAATGGCAAGATTATGGCTCAGAACAGATCATGCAGATGGATATGCACAGCTGTTACAATACAAACAAGAGATGGAGATCGTAAACAGTCGTAACATCGTCATTATAGAAACAAAATCACAGCAGCAGTTAAGCGCCGACATTTTTGATCGAATGTTTGTTTTCCTCTATGACACCGCATATGCTTTTAAGACAAGATGTCGAATGCTTCTAACAGTTGATGGGTGGGAGATTGATAGTCCATATAAGAGTGTGATGCTAGTTGCTGTTTGTCGTGACGGTAATGATGCTGTGCTCCCAATTGCATTTTGTGAGGTTGTAGAAGAGAATTTGGACTCATGGGCTTTTTTTCTCAAAAATATCAACTATGGACTGCGGTTGGAACGTGGAGAAGGACTGTGCATATTGGGTGACGGGGATAATGGCATTGACGAGGCAGTTGAAGAGTTCCTTCCGTCTGCTGTGTACAGGCAGTGTTGTTTCAGTCTTTACACCAAAATGGTTGATGAGTTTCCTGGGGTCGTAGTTCATTCACCATTTTGGGGTGCATGTAGGAGCACCGATAGAAAGAGTTTCACAAACCACATGGCTGTCATTGAAACGATAAGTGTGGAATGTTATAATTGGCTGAAACACACTGACTGCCATAAGTGGGCATTATTTTATATGCCGGAGTGGGTGAAAAGCACGGAAATAACCATCAGTGCCACCGAACAACTTCGTATTTGGTTGCTCAAACAATTGGACTTCAATGTGGCACAAAGATATACAATTATTACCCGAAAAGTTGCTGAAATATTTCAGAGACGATATTTACTTGGCTGGGAATGGGTTTATGACAAAATCACCCCAGCTGTAAGACAGCAACTCATACAAAATACGTTTGAGGGTGAGGGTTGGAGTGTTGATGTCACTTTGCACAATGCAATAGCGGTTGTAAGTCGAGATGGACTTGCCTATGAAATTAACAGGGATCTTATGACATGCACTTGCAGATTATGGCAATTGTCTGGAATTCCTTGCCCGCATGCATGCCGATGCATCGACAAATGGGGACAGAAGCTGGACACATACGTGCATAGGCTGATGACAGTGGATGAATACAGATCAGCTTATGGACCAGGGATGAATATGCTTCCCGAAGTAATGCAATGGAAATGGCAGTTACATGACAGTATTTCGCCACCAAAGAAAAGGTCTACTAATTCAACTGGTACATATTAATTAAATCATCACACCCTAACTATAAACTATGCAATGATTTATTAAATTTTACCCTTACACAAACCCAAATCTCCTTTTCATTTTTCCTCAGCACTAATAAATCATTAGCTTGTTGCAATCACAATCGCCTTACATTGAAGTGGCAAAATCCTGGAGGGCCCAAACAACAGCAGCACAAGGGATACAACTGGTAAGAACTCTGTTAATGTTTCTCATTTCCATATAAATTACTAATTTGGCTTTGTATATGCATGCCTTTAAATGCGATATCTCCTATTGCAGGTCAATGAAAGGAACCGTGGTTGCTCGTCCATGACTTAAGCTGCATCATATGTACATCAGCTTAACATTGTACAAACGTACTCCCTAATCTTTTGTATCGGCCAAACAACTCATTATATGGAAACCATGACGTTATTACTGACGTCATGGGGATTTTCCATGCTTAATTGAGTTGGACAATGCTTATTGACATGTTTTCAATTTCTCTACATACAATGTAAAGTAGCTATATATCCTTTTGAAATGTCACTTCGGTCTCGCTACTATGACATTTCAGTTTAACTGGAAAAGTTAACGAATGTGTTCCTCTGGTAGGCTTTGGAATATGTTTGAAATTAAGTGACAAAGTTAATCATATGGCCCCAAATGTATCAGAACTTTGTGACCTACTGTTGAATATGACGATGCTGAATTGGTTACTCTTCCTTTAATCTATTACCATTCTGCTAAACACTCGACATTCCCATCTCAGCAGCTCCATAAACCACTGCATAATATTGTAAAATGGTACATCGTCAATGTCTTCGTTGCTGTAATTAATGCCGAACATAGCACGCAAGCTCTTTAATAACTCCAGTTTTCCAGTGCTATACGTAACTGCTGCTTTACATGCATCCCTGATAGCCTTGCCTACCTACATCTATATGAAATGTAATGAGTATTACCTTTTTCATACCCAGGTCTACACGTTCGCAATTTAGTAATGTCGTCATGTCGAGATTACGAAGGATACATAACAGTATACTTTAAATTTACTTACTCACTCCACTATTATTGTATTCATACTACAAATTTTTTCTTACGTCAATAGACAAGATACTTAACACGACACCTTTGCAATTCTTTTGTATAACCTCAATTCAGTAGGGTAGCGAACACTCACTATTTTACTAACACGGTAATTAATTATGTGATATGCTCCCTATTCTTTTACTGCAAAACCTTAATCCATCAACTTTATTTTTTTTTTTGAGAAGCTTAATCCATCAACTTACATAACCACAACAAAACAAATATACCTTCCCTTTCCCGATAAGGGCCCATACTGTAAAAGGTCCAACAATAAAACATCCACAACATTCAATGCCGGAGAATCCTAATTTTCAAAACCATTAGCCCACGATGAATACCTAAAGCAAAGTGATTCATTAATATCAAAAATCATAATTTCAATAAACAATGCCACAATGGATACCTAAAGCCATGTATTTCACGTAAAATCTTGATGGAGCCGAGCAAACAAACCGCACCAAATAAGATTTTATATATTTTACCTCATGCAGCTCTGTATTACATTCCTAAAGCTCCAACGAAAGGAATAAATTACAGCATATTGATTGACTAGGGGGTACAAGACACGAAGAGTTATGGTCTGTTTCACAATATTTTAGGTTTTTCCATATGATACAAAATTTCCAAAAATCTTTAGTTTAATACTTTTCTATGGCCGTTCGACTGCCGTTGGAATTGGTGTATGTTAGCTTAATGTACAAAATAATTAACTGATGTCTTATTTAAAACTTTTTTTTCATTTTACAGTGTTTTTACGTGTGTTTTTTTTTTTTTACTTTCAACAGCCCAACTCTTACTATTTCTCGTTTAAATTCTAGGGTGACAATTTAACTTTCAATATATTGCGGAGTGGAGTATATTTGCATGGGATATGACGACATTTTCTTTTCATTTTTTTTAAATACAAGCCAAATTTTAAATATATTTTTTTCATTTCACTGACGAATCAGGTCTAAACTCGTCCTTTAACGAATCAAGTCTAAACTCGTCCTTTAACACACCCGCCCCTGCTCTAACCAAAAAAAAATTATTTATAACATTTTCGTTACAAGGCCATAATCTTCAACACATTCCAACGTTGTTTCAATGCCAAGGGGAAAGGTTGGAGCCTCAACAAAACTCCGATTCTTGGGCTTTACATCTGTGCACACTCTTCAGCACATTAACATTTTACAGCATAACTCATATTCATTTTTTCTCTTCCGATGGAAATGTTTTCCAACTACAACCGAGGTATACTTACCATGCAATTGTGATTTCATACGCCATTATATTCTCTTTTCTGATCCAACCATTAGATTCAACACAAGTCTTACTAAACCTATTACAACAGCAATTTCTACTTCATTTTGGCCTACTAACACTGGCGGCGCCACATTGGAGCTAGGGGGGGCTGCATCCCCCTTTATTTTTTAAACTTTATAAATTTAGTTAGGTATTTGTCCCATTTTGATTTTAATTTGCTAAGAAAATCCCTACTAAAATTTAAAAATAAATTATATATTAAGCATTTATTGTTATACTTCCAACCCACAAAGAAACATTATATTTTGAAGTTTTTCCGGCCCTAACTCTCATCACAGAAAAAATTAAAAACTATTTCACCTCATTGAGTTTATTCAAATGATTTTTTTTTTTAATGAGTCTTATAGCACTTAAAATTCATCTTAATATTTATATTATACAAGTGAGTTGTAATAATAAATTTTCCAAATTTGAAAGGAATTGATAAGTTAACAAAAAAATTAGTTGATACTCAAAAGGATAAATTTAATTCATTAAATTTATTTACTATTTTTATTAATTCTCATCACTATAGTCAAAAAAGCATTTTTCGCTATGAATTTTGTGAGAAATCATCTACAAAATCATATACGAGATCAATTATTGACTGATATTATTGCTGTATATACCAAAAAAATATTATTTTGTATTCTTCATGATAAGGTTATTCTTTTATTTTTTTTAACATATGAAAACAAGTCGAGGTCAGTTATAAATATATTGAATTAAATATATTAATAAATTTTTAATTTGCTACTTATTACTTGTTGACTTTTTTAAAATTATATTATTATTTAAATTTATTCCCCCTGGATTAACTTTTTGCCACCGCCACTGCCTACTTACATTGCAGCCCCTCCTATTTTATTACAGAATAAAATTATTTTCATATCAACACATACAATTATTTTATTTCGCACTTACTGTGTTCAGTTATTGCAACTTATATCACAATGAATATTTTTCACTCATCTACCTTTAAATGATACTTACCTCACGTACACTACATTACTTTTTGCATGTATAACTTGTATACCCTAACTTTACAATATGTGTTTGCTATCCACTAATTGGTTAGCTGATGTTTCTACGTGTTGACATCATTACAATAATCTACTCTTCTAAGATAGAATAAGCTTTAATAAAAATATAAACTTGTCATCTCATTTACCTGATAAAATATGTCACGTCGTCCGATATATTCAATAAATATCAATATGTCGTCTCTTTTATTACACTACGACATCATCTATGTCAACTCCAACTCTTTTTCCTTATGGTATAATATGCATACTTCTTAAAATAATTAATTGTTATAAAATTTTTTCCAATTATTTGGATAATTTATTTTTTGTATTTTTCTTAATATTATGTATAATTATTAATTTATCCTTTTATTTAAATTAAGGATAAATTATGTGTTGTTAATAATTAAATAATAATTTTCTGTTCTTTTGCCACCATTTGTTAATGCTTTCAAGGCCGAAACTACAATGCACCGAACTGTTTCATATAGAATCTGTAACGTAGCCTTGTCCCTATAACCAACACTGGCATGCCTCCACCAAGTTGTTTCCAACCATTACTTGCATGCACTTTTTGCTGTTTCTGTATTTTGGTGTTTCTTACCGTTCATTACATGTGTCTTCCCAAAAACACATGTTCATTACACGCGCAACACATAATTTATCAAACCCATCTTTTCTGCAGTTGACCGGCTCTCACCTTTTCCACAGGTTACTGCCCTTTACGTCTGCGTCTCTTCTCCAACCGTGGGATTAAATCCAACGCTCACCTTGCGACCTTGCTAACTGACAAACGAGTGTGGCACGAAACCCACAACGCATTGTAGTTTCGGCCTAAAATCAAACACAAAGGACCCTCCTGACCCTGTTACCCATAAAAATATAAAATCCTTCTCTTATATACTTTTATTGTTTATCTTTTGGATCCCCTTAAATCGATTTTTCCATGATCAACCGACTTGACTAACTCTTCAAAACTTTCAATTCAGGTTTGAAGTTTCAAACTGACAACTTCTAGGTAAACAATTTAAAATAACAGAGCATCCCTAATTGACAAAAGGGTCAAAGCTGATGGGTAACTGAAAATAATCTAAAACATTTTAAAATTGAACAAGTGGAAAAGAATTGGAGGTCAATTCTTTGAATTAATAATCTCTTCAAGAATATTAACAAAAAAAAGTAGGAAAGGTTACAAGAACTCGCCTTCCCTTTATTCCATGCACCCAATGATTGGTGTGTGGTATCATCTTTACAGACCTTCACACTATATTCCTATATCACCAAGCTTTCTCTAACCTTCACACTACATTCCTATATCACCAAGCATTCTCTTAACGCAAAAGACAAAAATTTATCTTCTGAGACAGTTGGTCCAATAACTGCTTTTTTGTGGACTCAATAATTTGAGAGCACAGTGCAGAGTGGAGAGCAACTGCTGATAGGCACTCAATTTTAGCTGGGTTTTGTAGCAGTAAACATAACAAAACCTCTGTTCCTTGTACATTTAAAATCAACCAGGCCGCAGGCTCTACAGAGATCTTCTATTTCCCTTTCAGATAGGAAAGTATAGCTGCCTGATATTTGCATCATGTTCTGTACAAGAAACGAGATGTCCACCATCAGCAACTGGCAAATATGACAGAGAATAATATTCACAAGAATTAGTTACATTCATGTCTTGTACACAAAACTTGACAACCTTAATTTACATAGTTTAGAGGGTTACAGAGACTTGGGATTTTAACAATGTAATGTTGGATGTGCCCATAGAATAACTTAAGATTTACAACTAATTGAAACTGTCTGAATATCCTTTTCAGATCATCAAATCCCAATACAGGTATGCTGAAGCCAACCATTTTCAAGTCAAGAAAACATACCTGGCGTAGAAGCCTTGAAAATGGAATAAGACTAAAAGGCCCATCGAATATGTAGGTGGTGCCAACAAACACTCCTCCAGGTCGTAGAACTCGACTTATTTCAGCTACCTACAAAATTTAGCCACCAAATCTTAAAAGCTCACAGCTAAATCTTCAACAACATGGATAATCAAAGTTACTTGAAAGAAAACACTTACGCCTGTTGATGGCGAAGGCCAACAGTGTATAGCAGCACCGGCATGCACTGCATCAATTGAACTTGAAGCAAATGGAAGTCTAGAGATATCAGCTCTGACCAACAAAAAATTCCTAATAGAGAAGAAAAATACACAATAAGGTATATATTTAAATTCTCAAATTATAGGATGAAGGACAAAGCAAAGTTACTCATACTCTTTTGGAAAGTTTGCTTCCTGCTGAACAAATTCATAACATTGCTTCAGCATGTTCTCTGAATAGTCCAGAGCAACGACAAGAGAAAACAATCCACTCTTAGCAAACATTCGTGAAAACAGCCCACTACCACAGCTAGCATCAATGATGTTTCCACCTAAAACAGGCTTTAGATAACCTTTCATCAATTCAAACTGCAGTTAAAACCATTAATTGGTTAGTACCTCTACGAAAACGAAGAATGTAAAATGGCAATGGCAAACATTAGCCCAGAAAATCAACAATTTATTCTACATAAGTTCTATAAGAACAATTTATCATCGCCCCTATGGGCTGAAATTGCAACTAATAGGAATGACAAAAATGTTCAGATACTTGAAAAAGAAAATACCAAAAGATAAAAATATGCAACTGAGAAAAGGTCATATCACCTCCTTCTCTGGCCCTGGAAAACCACCCCATACAAAGTTTTGACGCCAGCCCCTCTCATAGATAAATGACATGAATGGCATCCTGATTCAACATATGATCAATAGATGGGATAAGGTTCATGTAAGATGTATGCCATGGTATTGGACAATCTTAAAATGCTTGATATTGCCAAATGTGAGCGTCAAAATGTATAGAATTAGAAGACAAAAATCAACGGAAGTTTGTAGATTATTACAGAGTATAATTCCCCATTGAAACTTCACTAACACCCAATTAAGCTCGCCTTAAGAGTACATAATACGGGTATGTTAGGGATTAAGGTGTTGTGCTTATCAATCCACCACTGCAGTGGAATGAAATTACTAATCGCCGACTAAAAATGAAGGGTTACCAAACGCAATGCTTTCAAAAATTAAGCAGAGACACAGCAGTTACATAAAGTGAATGATAACAGAAATACACAATACCTGAAAAATTCAGTGGTAGGACTCATCAATTCACCATAATCTTTTGACCCACTAGCCGCAGTCATATCAAAATGAGTTCCCATGCCACTGTAAGTCTTTTTACAAGTGTTACATTGCAAACTAGACCCAGCTGCAGATTCTCTGTGATAATAATACTCAGCCAACTCAAAAGGAAACAACCAAACAACAGAAATTAAAAAAAAAAAAGAAAAAGAAAAAAAGAACGTTTTGATAGGACTCACATAGACAAGGATGAATCACCAATCCACGTTAGAGGTTTATAACAGATGGGACAAGCTAATACGTTCTTGCTTGTACTTGCTTCATTTTCAACAAAACTCGGCTCCTAAACCCACCCAATTGAAAATTTACATTACAAGAACGGTCATGTACTATAATTTCATGTCATAATAAATAATTGAAATGCACACATACCGATGGTTTGGTTTCGACAAAGGCTGTTGAAGAAGCCCGAATTTTGGCAACAAACCTGCGTATAAAGATCGGCGAAGGATTGGGTTTGACAGAACACCGTCGCGAGTTAGCGAGTCGACCCGGTAGAGGCACCGAGAAGAAGCTGCCGCTGCTAACGATTGTCGCCATGATAAAAGTAACTCTCTTTGTATCTAGAGCTTTTATATTTAAGAAAAAAAAAATCTCGTGTTAGCTTTCTTTTTCTAACAGTCACGCGCACTTGTACTTAATGGGAAAGACTAATAAAGAGAGGGAGAAGAATTTTGGACAAGAACAAATACAACACACAGGACGTGCGTTAACAGTTGCCTGAATATTTCGAAAACATTTTCTGTTCCGGAGGTAAAGAAAATTACATAAGGATTTATTCAATTGCATGTGGACAAAGTAGATGCTTCGTGTTCTGTTCACTCCTTTACATGTATGAAGTGTCTGGTCTCGGCAAAAGGAGGTGGGACTGGCTTCTAGAATGAGGTATATATAACATCTGACTCCCTGAATTTTGGAATAATTACATGTAAAAAGATAGTTTATCTTTTCTCATGCGGTTCCCTTATGCAAATTTTTCTTTTTTTTAAATAGGTAACGCAAAGGTATGTTAACTGTTAAGAATATATTTATATATATATATATATATATATATATATTTTATAATTAAATCACCTGAGTTAGAGAAGTCATTTTTCATATTATTGATTTTATATATGTCATTAAAAATAGAAGGACAGAGCGTGAGTAATAACATTTTTCTGAAGTTGTTTAAAGTTTAGAATTGAAATTTTAAAAAGCTTACGTGGGTCGCTTCTCAACTAGTCTTCTAATTATCATGTGGAAATCTCTCCTTCAACCCAGCGACCCAGACCCAGGCAGTGTTACGCGTTGAAATTGATATGGGCCTTCATGGACAGGCCCAAAACTCGGTCAGAGCATAACTTGATCCGCTATGCTTGTGGGGTAGTGAACATCTACAGACTCGGAGCTGAATTAGAGATTCGTCATTTGCTACATATGCAAGTAAAATGTTTTCTATCACACTAACATACACACACAAGCGAAATTTGAAAATGTAAAATTGCCAGATACCCAAATGAAGTACTACCATATTAGGAAGACCAGAGAGGTAATTTCTCTTGCCCTAGACTGTGAAGATGCTTTTAGAACATGAAAGCCGAAACCGCAGAAAGTGGAGACAGATGTTTTCCAAGTTAACAAAACAATCTGTGCTGTAGCACTCTTGCTGGGTGAAAACGAACTGGTAAACTACTCTTCTTGTGTTTTTAGTGATCAATAATCATATAAGAAAATTCTTCTGGTCATCGTACCCCTAAAGATATCAAAAAGATTAATATCCAAATTCCAAATTATAGAGGCGTAAAACCATACGCTTATTTGTTGTGGCATTTGATTGATACATGCAGTACAAAAATTCATATTAAAATCTCATGCTGTGGGAAACTTAATAATATATCTCTAGGGGATCTAAATATATAAAATTGGTCTTACTTTTCATGTTTTACTTCTGGTTGAATCTATTCAAAGTTTCAAACATATGAAAATTTTAAATTTTATACTTATTATGCATTTTCAACAATCAAAGTAGGCCAACAACCCTGATTGAATTGATGTGTACCTTCTCATTTTATCTTCTCGTCTGTTGCGGGGCTACATATTTTTAAGACCATGGTTTTATGATTGGCCTAACTACTTACCTAATATAGAAAACAAAACGATGATTACCGTCCAGGCCCGTCTAGCTCAGTCGGTAGAGCGCAAGGCTCTTAACCTTGTGGTCGTGGGTTCGAGCCCCACGGTGGGCGTGTCGTTTTCTTTTTTGTTTTTGAGTCCATTTTTTTAAACCAGCTTTGCTTGTCAAAGTGGCGAATGCTTTGTATGCTTGTATATAAAAATGAACCATCCTTTATTTTTTTTAATATTTCTTTATAGTTTTTGGTGGGCTCTACTTGTATGGACTGTGAAGCAGCCTAAATGTGAAAATGCTCATCAATGGTTCAAGAGCTCACCATAAAAGCAAGCCCCGGATGACAAATTGACAATTGTAGAATGATTACTGGTTGGTTGGTTCCAAATAAATTTGTTAATTATAAGTGTCAATTTCTTACCCTGCCGACATATCTTTGTTTGGTTCCGCTTACAATGTTCTATTGGTCCATTAAAATTAATCTTTGGTGTATGACATTGATGTTCAGTCAAGATTGAATAATTTTCTCACTTTTATTACAATTGTAGATGTTACTCCATGCTTGTATTTAAAAGGATGAGGCGCACTAATTTCACAAGGGCATTATTTTGTGACCATTATGAGCATCTTTGCGCAACATTGATGTTTTTATCGTACTTTTTTGCTTTTCTTGATTGGGATTAATTTTTTCTAACTACCACAACATTTTATAATGACCATTATTGAATCAACTTAAGTTGTGTGCGACATTATTATCTATTATTCTTTATCAATTGAATTATAATCATAGTATGTACTATGCCAATTTCACCTAAAATTAGACTTCTAGTTGGTACGATTATAAAATATGGTCAATATTCTTTACCAGATGTGAGATTACCAACAACCATATTATTTTTAAACAAATCCTCCAACTACAACACTCTTCTTACAAATTTCTAATTCATAGAAGAGTGTACAAATAATTAGCACTAATTTTCTCTAACTACCAAAATAATTATCATAGTTTATTATTCCAATTATTGAATTAAATTAAGTTTGTGTGTGATTTTATTATGCATTATCTTTTTTTATCAGTTGAACTTAATTATCGTATCATCATATGTATTATATCAATTCCACCCAAAATTGTACAACTATAAAATACAGTTGATATTCCCTACAAGACGTGAGATTACCCGGCAACCATAATGTTCTTAGACAAATCCGCCAATGCAACACTCTTCTTACAAGTTCCCAATTGATGCAAGATTATACATTTAATTAGCACTAATTTATGTTGTATTAAAATAAAAATAAAAAAGGTGGTCCTTGCACTCTGATACAACTGGGGGTGACAATATTTAATTAATCAATGACATAACCTATTATGGTAATAGTAGTTACAGCTTCGATGACAATGAGGATTCATAAAAATGAAATATTATTCAATTAAGAGAGGACGATGTTATTAAAAAAAAAATAAAAATAAGAATCATTATAAAAATCTAGGAAAGCCGACGTTATAGCTGCTTTAAGGAATATCCAGTTTCGTTCGTTTGTTGGGCATGTGGCAAGTTAGGTTGCGTTTGCAATGTCGGACACATTATTATTTTCCACGCTTTGTAATGCTAAAGGGTCCACTTTTCCTTTGTTTTTTCAAATAATAATTTATTAAAATTCATCTTTTATTCTATGTCCCCTCCTCTCCCTGCGTATAAATTCGCTAATCCTCATCACAGGAACATGAATCAGATCAACGATGGTGCAAAAAAGAAGTATTGAGTAAGTTATAATATTCGTGTTTTCATTTAATTTAATAATAATGATAACAATAATTAATAATAAATAAAATAATAAATTTAATAAAATTTAATAATAATAATAATAATAATAATAATAATAATAAATGTTAATAATGATAATATTAATAAGAATAATATTAACAATAATTAATAATAACTAAAATAATAAAGTTAATAAAATTTAATAACAACAACAACAACCACCACCACCACAATAATGATAATATTGTTAATAATCATAAAATAATTATTTTTATTAATTATTATTTTGTTAATAATGATACCATTAATAAAAATAATAATAACAATAATTATTAATAACTAAAATAATAAAATTAATCATATTTAATAATAATAATTATAATTATTATTATCATTAATAACATTTAAAATAATAAAATTAATTGTGATTTGGACGAGGGTAATTTGGAAAATATAAAAAAATTAGAGGGATACAAAAATAAACATTCTCATTCCCTCATTTTCATTCCCAACCTCCCATGGGAATGAAATTCTCATTCCTTATTTCTAAATTGTGTGGGATCCATACATTTTATTCACATTCCCAAATTATATTTTACCAAGTAAACATAGTTTTCATTCTCAATCGTTCATTTTAATTCTCTAAACCCCCAAGTAAACATACCATTAGTTTTGAAATGTTCCTCAACCAATAAGAATGTTGTTATTTTTTGTATGAGTATCTTTTATTATTAGATTTATAATACTTTATTGTATGAAAACATACTTCAACTGGTTTAACTCTTATTAAATAAAGAATAAACTAATTGTTTAAATTGGAGCGAATAAAATGTATTTACAATGAAATGGAGTGTTGGGTTAAAAAATAATTGTAGATCACATCATCATGATTATATTTATGTTGAAAAATAATAAACAAATTGTAATTAATTTTAAAACAGATTATATTCTCATGTATGGTTATATTATCTCACGTGCACTCTATAGTATCTCTTATTCAACTTTATAGCACCTCTTGCTCAAGGCATATATCAACTTTCAAAATTGATTATCGATAAAAAGTATAAATTTGATTGAATAATATGGAACTACATTTGTTGCATATATAGTGTCGACATTGTTCTTGTTTATTTATAAACTTGATTAAAATAGATTTTTTTAAATAAGTAAAGTTAATTTAATTGTTATTCTAATTTACAATTTGTTGCACAAAAGTAACGGACGTTGTGTAACACACACCGCTGTTGTAAAGCAGTCTACCCCTCTTAATTTTACTCGGCCAAACGTGTTTGGCGGTCGAGGTTCAATGGGCTTTGGGCGACTGGGGCGTTTCTCAATCCTCGTCGCTAAAAAAGTTTCAACTTTGGGTAATGACTGATGGGTGGAGATGAAGATGAAGAATTGAAGATGAAGGTGGAGATGATGATTGATGAGCAAGTCCTGCAATGGGACCGGGTACTAAAAGTAGTTCTCTGCATATGGAAGGACTTCCTTGTAAATTACCAAAACTAAGAATTTAAAATGTCCAAACTCCCGTAATGGAAGCGCAGCTGCAGGTTAAGAGACTGTTTTGTCCAGCGAATCACTTTATCACCACGCCAAGTTCCGTATGAACTACTCAAACGAACAAATATGTATACATAATAACAGTATGTGACGTAAATACTCTCAAAATGACTGTCCATACCCTTTTAGCCAACAACGCAACATTTAAGTGATTCATAATTATCCTTTAAAGTGCATTTATTTAAATACAATGCTTTGATTTTCTTTATGGATAAGCCCAATCTACTTGTTTGAATTCATAACTCATTTAATATATATATATTTTAAATTTACCAACCATTTATCTGTATGAATTAATAAATATTTTTCAAAAAGTCAAAAAGAGGAGGAATTATAGGAGGAGATGATGAAGTTTTATTAGTGATGATGAAATGATACTCACTCATATCGCTTATGCAAGGATTGCCATATTCACCACACGTGAAACTTGGCATAATGCCCCACCAAAAAAATGATGTTGTTTCTAGAGGAAAATGGCAGCAGAGCCAACAATTTGATTGCTTTACTCACATGGGTATGAAAAAGAAGATGATGCAGTTTCTTAGAGTAGCAACGAGGAGAGCATCTCTATCAAAAACATGGGTCTCAGAAAAAAGAAGAAATATTACTTATTTTAGCTTTGGTCACCTTAAATCACGAGAGTTATCTTATGCAATTTGCACAATGTTAATCGTAAAATTACTAAAATCAAGTTCACAAGAAACAAACGCATCAAGTTGGCGTCTAAATATCTAGTTGAATTAGAGATTAACGGGAAATAAAGTGACAAAAATTGGACATTTAAAGTCATCGACGCGGAGGATAAATAAGGTAAACAACGCAAAATCTAATATCAGGGTTATTTGGGTAATTTCATAGGGATTAGCCGGTTAATCGTCCAAGGCAACGGGCACTTGCCGGTGGATTGCGTGGCATAGAAACAATCAGATCAGAAATCAATTGAGGGCGGTACAGGATTCAAATTCTGTAGTGGAGAGAGAAACTTGAAATTAAGTTTCGAAGTGTCAGTGGAGTGAGAGTCTTGACGGTTATAATAATATTTCAAAATTTTCTCTTTCTTTGCTTTAAAAACAGAAAAAAAAAAAAAAAAAAAAAAAAAAAAAAAAGAGTTGTAGTAGCAGCTACTCCTTAATTCTATGATCCAAGGCTAAAGCTATATAGCCTCTCTTCTCACTCATCATCACTCCCAAAAGCAAAACTTCAAAGCAAGAAAGTTCCAGATCACGAGGACACTCTCGTCATTTCAATCCATCCTTCATTTTTTTCCCCCTTCTCTTCGGCCTAAAACAGAGCCACAGTCCACAGACACAGTGTGCTGTACAGAAAACTTGTTGAAGAAGAGCGGCTCTTTGTGCTATTTTTTTGGATAAGTAATTTGATTATTGAAATGGAGAGAAGCACTCCGGTGAGGAAACCGCACACATCAACAGCAGATCTGCTCGTTTGGTCCGAAACTCCGCCGTCTGATTCCCCTGCTCAAGCCTCCGCCACGCGCTCCTCTGTACGCGGACAAGTAAAGCTCATTTTCGTTTTTGATTTTGTTGTTTTTTTCCAACTTCGTCTGCTTATTTTTTACGACTTTGGTTGACGTGGTGCAACTATAGCCGTCGGATGGGATTAGTAAAGTGGTTTTTGGGGGTCAAGTGACGGATGAGGAAGTTGAGAGCTTAAACAGAAGGTGAGATCTGCTATTCATTCCAAATTTCGTTTTATTTATTTACTTTTAATTTTTTTTAATGGATAATAAATGCTTGTAGATGGTCCTAAAATTTGTTTTGTTTTGTGTTGTTTTGTTTTGTTTTGCTGAAATATATATGCATTTGTTTTGTTTGTTCTGTCCTTTGTCTGTAGTCGTCATGGATTATGGTTTCCATTAATGTTTTACTTGTCTTTTTCTGCAACGGTCTTTCGATTTTTACTTGGATTTGACTTTGAATATTGCTTGTGAACTTATGATTTTATATATACTCCTTATTAAATTTGCATGAAACTTATAATCTTTTAGATATTTCAATTTATCATGAAAAAACATTACTAATTAGATTTAGCTTGATTAATCCTGTTGATTTTAGATCTATCCAAGGAGATCTGGCTGTGGTATCCTTGTTAATATTAGTAGGTTTGATGAAAATCAGTATTAGACAGAATTTTCACCAAGGAAGATTCACTTATGGATTAGAAATGTATGTTTTCTAAGCTATAATTTGCTGCCTTGGCATATCTTTGTAGTCCAAAATGATATTTTATCAATCAGGAAACAAGAAACCAATACAACTACATATCAATTTTTTACCAATTTGTCAGATAGTTCCAAATTTAGTGTTTGCAATTGTATGGCTGGCCATTTAAAAGCTTAAAACATCAAGGTACTGAGAAGTGATAGTGGGTTGTTTAGCAAAAATGAGATGGAATGTTCATAAACTTGTTTCTGTTTTCCATAAATGCTTTTTTTTTGTTTTGGGGGTGGGTTCAGTGTGTCCTTAAATATCAGTTTCAGCTCGATCCAGCAACTTTGGTGCAAATAACTGAATTAGATGGCTCTGTTAATATAAAGTTTTGTATTTTATTATTTAAGTGAAATAAACTTTTTATCTCTCTATATGTGGTTCTGTTTTTATGAGAGTGTTAAACGACCTAAGACTAAAACCATTGACGTTGTACTTTGCAGGAAACCTTGTTCAGGGTATAAAATGAAGGAGATGACTGGTAGTGGCATTTTTGCAGCTGGTGCGGAAGATGATGAATCAGAATCTGGTAGTGCAAATCCTACTCCAAATAACAAAACGGGACTACGGATGTATCAGGTATCTTAATTCTTGCGTTTGAAGAATTTCTGTCTGCTTAAACTGACTATTTTCTATGGTGATGCTTGGAATTGTTAGCAAGCAATTGCTGGAATCAGTCATATCTCGTTTGGTGAGGAAGATAGCATTTCACCCAAAAAACCTACTACTCTACCTGAGGTGGCTAAGCAGCGTGAGCTTAGTGGGACACTGGAAAGTGAGTCAGAGGCAAAGTTGAAGAAACAGATTTCTGATGCTAAGAGCAAGGAGCTTAGTGGACATGATATCTTTGCACCCCCTCCGGAAATTTTACCGCGGCCAGCAGTGCGTGCCTTGGCATTGAAGGAAAACTTCAACTTGGGAGACTCTGCTCCACAAGATGTACAAACATCTGTCGGAGTCCTTACCGTGAGTGATGTTTGGATACATATACATATTTCTTTGTTCTCCGTCTTAGCTCCCCTTGCCCTGCCCCTTCTTCCCTTACCGTGGAAATTTTAGGATTAAATTGAGAGGTTGCATAGGAGATCATGCATGAGCCAAAGTACATTGATTGAACAACTTCTTGGTTTATATTTTCTTATAAAAAAAGATGAAAAGAATAAAAAAAAAAAACTTCTAGATTTATTCCTGAAAAAAAAAATTGAAGTTATGCCATATTTAGGCTCCATTAAGCCATTCATAACATTGTGTTTTCTTTTGGAGGGTTAAGAAGATTGCATTGAGTGCCCAGTAGTAATTTTGTCTGCTAGGAGGTTTTAATTGATTATATTCATTGCCTTAACCTTTGTTGTTGAAGTATCTGTGGCACAAATTGCACATGGACTTGTGGTTTTGTCCTTTTCAGTTCCAACTGTAATATTTGCATTTCATGCCGTTTTTCCAGTTCTTTGATTCTCTGCTTCTTTATTATTATCTATGTCTATTTTTTGGCTCTGTGCTTTTATTTTAATGGAATTCAAGTATCTAACTGCATTTGATGCTGGATTTAACTTTGTAGCCTGCTGGAGGTCAGAGCAGCATAACTTCAACTGAGGAACCTGTGATGAAGACAGCGAAGAAAATTTACGATAAGAAATTTTCTGAGCTCTCAGGAAATGACATATTCAAGGGTGATGTTCCTCCGTCATCTGCCGAGAAGCCACTTAGTGTAGCAAAACTACGGGAGATGAGTGGCAGTAACATTTTTGCTGATGGTAAGGTAGAGTCTCGAGACTATCTGGGCGGAGTACGCAAGCCTCCAGGCGGCGAGAGCAGCATTGCCTTGGTTTAACTTGTTAGGTCTAACTGAGTTATTTTATCTGCTGCCTGGTGCTGTGTTATTCGTCGTAGTTCGGGTGTGATTATATTATTTGACCTTCCATTGTGGGTTTTGGGAATCTTGTTCTATTTAGGGTTTTTAACATGTTGCCTGAGCTATGGACTTTCTTCCTAATTCGGTTTGTTTGTCCATATTCTTGTGCTTTTCAGTGCTTGTTCTAGTGAAATCTGTCGCCGGCTTACCAAGTTCAATTTTATTTATTAGTGATACATATTATGATTCTAGACTTTTTCAAGTTCCAAATCTGTTAAGCTTAAGCGTGTATCCACTTTCAATGTGCAAGTCGAAGTCGCACGATATGTTTGATTTTCAGTATGTCGTCCGAACCTTTCCAAATCAATGAATGGGCCGGTCTAGTTTCCCATGCAGAAGGGAATATTTAAAGCCTTCAAGGTTCTTCTATCACAAGTTACTATAGCAGGTTGGTGCAGCAGTTACAAATGCAATTTTCATGTCACACTTTACCACTTCACATTATAATTTATAAAAATCAGAAGTCATGTTTTTGAATTCGGATATTAACTTTTAATTTATAAATTATATTTTATGTTAGCATTTGAGTCTAAATTTAAGTTTTAATAGATGTGTCATTTATTTATCTGATGATAGAATATTAATTTAACAAGTTATCAACATTCATTACTTAATAAATGAGTTACATGTACAATTAGAACTAAAACTTGTAATTTAAATTAGTTTATTTTAATTTCAACATTGAATTTAAAGATTTTAGCATAAATTTTTAGCCATCTATGTCATACAATCCAATGGTTACTAGTTTACATGATCACTCTCCATATATAAGGACATTAAAAAAAAAAAAAACAGATTTTAAATCACCAAGAGACAAAAAATACAGTTTTTAATATATTAAAATATCTGTTTTTTATATTTTAATAATATTTTTATTAAAGAAGTACTATACACACACGCTAAAAGATACTCTAATAGTCTAGTATATATAATTCTTCTTATTAATTTGTTTTTGTTATTAAAATGACCTTTATACTAGAACCATCTCTTTCAATTTTCAAAATCAACTTCTCTACAATAGGTGCCTCTCTGTCTCCGTCAAACAAACTTCTTCTTCGTGACTTCTCTCTGATATCATCTGTCTGCTCACTGTGTGAAGAACGAAAGACTGAAGCCTAAAATTATAATTATGCTTAGAAACATTTTTCTTATATTTTTTGTCATTTTTTTTAGCGCATGTGATATGTTATTTAAGCAAATGATATTTTATTTGAGATTCATAGTTAGATATTTTAAATTTTATCATAAAATTTTTATCTTAAATAATGTGTCATTCATCTAGTGAATTATAAATTTTTATAAACTTTAATATATTATTATCATTAGGATCCGCCTGCAGTGCCACAGTGGCATCGGGCAACTGGTTTTTGTTTTTTCTGTATAAAATATCACTCAGACCCCTTTTTTTATTCTTATTTAAACTTTACTTCATAAATATTAAGTTCATTTCTCCCAAACCTGTGAATCCTTCAACGGCCGATCAACGGCAAATCAGCTCACTCGGTGGCTGTGGCTGGTCGGAAAAGACAGAGGGCATTGTAGGGAACAAATCCCGAGCGGTGGGGTCACCTAATCCTGAAATCACAAAGAAATTGAAGCCGCGATTCCGCGCTTTTCACGGTTGCCTCGATCCGCGGCTTTCCGAACACTTTCCGGCGATAAGGATGGCATGGAGATGACCGGCATCGCACGAGCTTCCGATTGGTACCAACCTTGGCCGGTGGAGTGGCTTAAACGAAACTAAGCCGGTCGGGTTCGCGGGTTCGGGTCAACCCGGTTCTTTTTGCCACAAGGTCGGAACGGAAATGACCGGCGTCGCACGAGTGTCCGATCGGTACCAACTGTAGTCGGTGAAGTGGCCGAAAATGGAAACGGAAAACGGGTCGGGTTCGCGGGTTTTGTGATAAAGACAGGGGGTATTTTAATATATGTGTAATATAAAATAAATATTTGTAAATAATAGATACTATAAGGGTGCTAACTAAAATATTCATATGGATTCAGTAGAAATTAATTTAATATTTATAAGAAAAATGTAAATAAAACTAAGTTAAAGGGGGCTGACTGATATTTTCAGAGGGTGTGGCACGGTACCACGCGTGGTACCGTAGCCGGACCCTTATCATTAATGTAATATTAAATGTCCCAAAATTTATTATAAACATGACATGCGAGAGCAACACTACCAAGTAGATTCACAATTTTTGAAGTAATTCATTGCATCGTCAACTATCTGAATATTATTTTCGATGTAGTTTTCTTAGTAACGTACGTAGCTTTATTGTTTCATTTTCTTTTTAATTGTTATGTAATATATGAGTTAGCAACATCAAATACTATTTTTCTCTTTATTTATCCACTATTCAATTTGTATATGATAACAATTACAGAAAATTTGTGCTTCAATTCAAGCTAATAAAAATAAAAAATATATATAGAGGCTATGTTAAAAGTAATCCTAACTATCCCTTCCCAATTTAAAATTTTTTAACTTCGGATATACAATTTTTAAACCATTGAACTCAAAAAATTTGTTGGTGATAAATGAGTTGATAATATTAAATAGAGTGGGTTTATTTTAATTTCAAATTTTGACATAAATTTGGAGCCATTGATTTCGAGCAATTAAATGGTGGATGAATAACCATCACTAAATGATACTTTAAGTTTCAATATCTATCATTGAGTTATTGAATCAATAACTTAAGATTTGTATCAAAATTTTAAATAAAAATAATCAAACCTCATTATATATGCATGGATTCTAATGGTAGATGAACAAAGATATAAACATTATTTTTAAAGTCCATATCAGTAAATTAAGTAGAGTCCAATAAACAAAAAATTTAGACATATTTCTAAGTAAAGAATTTAAGTTAAGGGAACTCTCCGGATTAAAATATCATTTTTTTAACTTTAAATATCAAGTATTGCATATTATGATATTAATTGTTGAAAATTTATGTTTCAATACACATAAAGGTAAAGGAAATTTGAATTACGGTGCTCTTATTATTTTTGGCATGATTCCACCCATGGTTTAAGCCCATGTAACTTACGTATTTGCTTGAGACAAAGGGCTAATTTAGTAATTCTGTAATTTTTAAAACAATTGATGTCAGGTGTACTGTATGAATAATTAGTTGTGAAAAGTTTTTTTAAGTTCTAAAGGTAACGGTATACATTTTATAAATTTTATTGTTAAATTGCTATAAAAATATAAATGATTGAAATAGATACAATATTAAATAAAGTTTACCTACACATTTATAAACACATATAATTTTTTTATTGTTTATATATAATAGTTGATAATTAAAATAATAATAATTTAATTTAATTTAATTTGTTTTGTCATCTCTATATTATTGGTAACAATATTAATATCTTTAAATTTCTTCATTTAATTTCATAATTAAAAAACTAATTTTAAATTTTTATATAATATGTGAAAATATATATGGAATTGTAATGAGTGTAAAATTAATTCTCACTTTTGATTTTGTCGAAAGTGATTTTTTTAAAAAATTACTAAATACTAAAATTAATTTTTAACTTTAAAGTCACTTTTAACCGCTCGAAAACAATCTCAAACTAGCCAAGAAGTAAAAGACTTGCATTTGGCCCGAATATACAAAAAAGAAGAAAAAAGTAGGCTTATTATTTAGTTAATCCTTTAATGGCTTTACACTTGCATAGTAATTGCTGAATAGAGAGAAGTTATTTCAGCTCGGGGCTCGGCCGCGGCTGTAAATTGTAACGATATAACAAACTTGCGTGCTTGCAGCAGCCGCCTAGACAGCTATTGTACATGTTTCACACAGGCTATGGTTTTGGTGCGTGCTATTGCAGTATTGCCGAGTGACAAGGACTTGAATGTAAAATATTCACCACCGCTTGTCGTCTACAGCTACCGCCTATCCGCCATTATCATGTAACGGCCAGCGGTAATTATCTTTTTATTATTTTTTTTCTTTCTTTAAAGTTGCCTTCAAAAATATTTTTTTAAAAATATTACAATAAATATAATCAAAACGAGTGATAATTTATTAGCCCCTTCTTCACTTGACGTGAATAGCAGGCAAATTCGCCGAATCTGCATCGGCTGGGAACTTTCAAAGGAAAGCTCGTTTGCACCATTGCATCATAAATATAAAACGCGGTTTTTTTTTTTTTTTTTTAACTTCTTTTCCTCCTTAATTCTTTAAATAAAGTATATCCGCATATCAAGAGTCAAACACTAAAAAGGGAAGAAAGGGACTCGCAACAGAATCCCGGTCTCATGATTGCCTTCTCTGAGAAGTTATATGGTGAATTACGACAGAACTGCGTCCATTTTAGTTTATTATTATTTGGGGGCTTTTTGCTTTTCGGCCTACGAATTAATTTTCGAATTTTCAAGAGCTATGTTAACTTTCCTTGTCAAATTATTAATTCATTTGCAAAAATATTCCCTCACCATCATACCAATATGATCGACGACTCGACGTCTGGTTCCCCGTTTACTTTATATCAAAAAAATTGTGTTGGAAAGCCATCATCATTCCAGTTCCTTTCTCCAGCGGACAAAGGACAAAGTTGGAACATTAATTTGCTTGGCTATAATCGGAAAAAATGTTTAGCCTTTCGCACGACTTATTTCAATTGGTTCAGACTTCAGTCCTCTATTTGCTTTGGTGCAAATCCTTCCTATGGCTCTTCAAATTGTCATAAAAAGTTCGCGAGTATAGAACTTATAAGGCGAGTGCAAAGTTGAATGAAATTCTCTTCCACATGTCTTGGGTGGCAAGAAACCAGCGGCCAAGTGGCTGTGGGGTACTCGACCATTTCTGTATCATTGCCCGTTTGTTTGAGTCGTGACTCATTAATCATGAGTCATCAGTGCCCGAGATTTATTTAGGTTACGTAATTGGAAGTGACGGTAGATGTGGATTGAAATGGAATTATACAACAGAGAAACGGCTTCCATTGCGAGATTTATTTATTTATTTATCAGCTGAGTCCGACTCCAGTGTAAACAATACAATCCTAACCGTCTGATCGATCAATGATGAACAAACTCGATCAACATTCAAAACGAATTTTCATTTGATTTCCATTGGCGTGGGCTTCAGAATGTTAAAGATCCCGATCTCGATTGGTGCCGGTCAAAAATATCAAGAGAAAATCGAGCAGGGAGGTTAGGATTCAGTTTAGCTTAAAAGATGCTTATAACTAACAATATCAAAATTAAACCAATTAATTAACAAAATAATTATATTTTAAATCTCAGTTTTTTTATTTATATATATATATATATATATATATTTTTTTTTTAAAAAAAAGAATATAATATATAAAAGAAATTTCCTAGTCAGATCCCCTCTCATTCTCGCTCTCTGCTTTCTATTCAGTGCAAGGTGGTGTGTGCACACTCGACTTCGTTTTCATGGCGAGCCGCCCGTACTGCGCATACACTTTTATATAACCGTCTGTATCAAACCAGAAAAAGAAAAAAAAAAAAAAACCATCTCTCTCACTCTCTCATTTGCGTACTCAAAGCAGAAAAGAGAGGGGGTAAAAGAAAAAAACCCGAAAGCCAAAATATAAAATACCCTCTTCGTATGTAGTGTTTTGGTTGCTTTCTGACGTTGTTTCGTGTGTGTTTTTGCGTTTCATATTTAGTAACGTGGTAATAGCATTTGCTGCTGCTGTTGTTGTTGTTGAGACGATGGATAAGCAAGCTGCAAAGGAGGAAAAGAGAGTGATAAAAGAAAGGATGAGAAGAGAGGAGGATGAGGTTGGGAGGATGTTGAATGAGATTACTCAAAATCAATCTCTGAGTTTTGCTCATCATCAACATCAACATCAACATCATAATCATAATCTTGTGAGTGGGTCACCTTTTAGTAGAGTGTCTCTGCAATCTACAACAGAGAACTCTTCTCCTTCAAGTTCTTGTCTTTCTAACAGTGGGTTTTGTTGCTTCTCTGAGGATGATGCTTCTCCTTTTTCCAAACCAAACAATGTTCTCTATAATAACAGTGTTGAGAATGCTAACAAGTATAAGACACATGGCGGTGCCGCCACTGATTGTTTTAATGATATGTTGTGGGATGCCAAATCAACTGATTCTTGTTTTCACAGGGAGAATGTTAATGACGCTTTGGACTATGAAACGGGTTTGTGTGAGAATCTTTACAGAATGAATATTGGAGGAGTTGGAGAGGAGCACTTGGATCATAGTGCTAAATTGAAGAGGCTTGAGATCGTGGACCCACTCGGGGTTCGCTTTGGTTTCACTAGTGATGCTTCTTTGGGAGGGAGCATAGGTGTGCCTTATAATGTCGAAAAATATAGGGTATTTGATGCCCTCAACAACGTTGTTTCTGATTATCAAGGATTAAGTTCCTCTCATACTGCCGTTTCGAAGAGTTTTGATGATGAAAGGAAGTATTTATTGACTGCTTTTTGTGGGCAGTCCGGTGAGGGTAACTTCAAGGAGTCTAATTTTGGTCTTTGTCTTGATCATTCTAATGATTTGCGTTTCAGTCCAAGTTATAACAGTTCAAGGCATCAGTACCTTCAGCAGAGAATGGAACAGGGGAGGAGCTGGACTAACGCGGGTACTCGGTTACAAAATCCATCCAGAATTAGTAGGTCTTATGTTAATGATGCTTTCGTTGGTGCACAGCAACTTGGGTCGTATCCTAACCGAGATATTGGTGTTATGAATCATTTGTTTTCCAGTCAGCTGGTGCAAACTGAGTCTGATTTAGATTTGGACACTCTGTTGTATAATCATTCAATGTTGAAAGGGAAGAATAATGCAATGACAAACAACAGGGTTTCAGAATCTTTCATGCCTGTCAACGGAGCCGGTGCTATAGAGGGTTTTGATTGTGAAGATAGTTTCATCATACAAGGAAGAAGTATTAATCATGCTGCCAGCAAAGGACATGATTCATTGAGGGGTTACAAGCAGAACAATCTCAATGAGATTGTAACAAGAAACCAACCGGTGAAAATTTGTAAACATGATGGTTGTGCTTATGATGGAGTAATTTGTGATAATGGTCAGAGCTTAATGGATATTCATTGTCCATTGCATTTGCTATCAAGTTCCAGTTCTTTGGCTGATGTCCGCGGTTATATATACTCGATGGCAAAGGATCAAAATGGTTGTCGGTTCTTACAAAGGGTGTTTGATGAGGGAACCTTTCTAGATTTACAAATTATATTTCACGAGGTCATTGATCATATTGTTGAGCTTATGATGGAGCAGTTTGGCAATTACCTTGTGCAGAAGTTGCTCAATGTGTGCACTGAAGAACAAAGGACGCAGATTCTGCTAATGGTAACTGAAGAACCAGGACAGCTTGTCAGAGTTTGCTTAAACACATATGGGTAAATCGTTTGTACATGAATTAATAGCTGCACTGCTCATTGATAATTTTCAAATGACTGTTCTTGCAATTTTTTGGTTCTTTCCAAATAAATTGGTGATTCGGTGTTATGATTACCAGCACACGGGTGGTACAGAAGTTGATTGAGACTCTAAAAACTAGGCAGCAGATTTCGCTGGTCAAAGCAGCACTCAAACCTGGCTTTCTTGATCTTATTAAGGATCTGAATGGCAATCATGTTTTACAACGCTGCTTGCAATGCCTTAGCAATGAAGATAATGAGGTATAGTTTTTTCTCTCCATTTCTTTAGTAAAATGAGAGTTATGTTAACTTCTTAAGATCAAATGTTATTTAATCTCCTTATCTATAGCATTTGATATTTTGGTATGCTATTTCTTAAAAAAAAGACTCTAGAATTTGGGTGGTCATTCTCATTGACATCTTCCTACATCAATTTGTGATATGAATCTTATGCATTTGCATCAGATCATAGCAGTGTCACTCAGAGCATAGAACTAGTATCTTGGTGGCCTATATTGATCTTTTCACCATTCTGCTTCATGCCTGCATTGGAGGCATAAACGAAATGGTCATTTTTAAGGGTAACCAAACCATTCTTTATATAATTATTTTAACACACTTATAACTGTCAATAAAAAGCCAATCAACTGACGACAAGTTAATCTCATATGTATACTGGGCCAGCAACAGAAATCCTGCTTCACATTGGCCAGGCACAAGGAACTTATTTGATCACTAGCTAGGAATAAATTGATCTTTACGGAAATGTGTACCTCACTTTCAAGTCATATAATGTCATTCTCTATCAGTGGTTTCCAGAGTATTAAGTGCAGTTTCTGCTCCTTGAATGGTTTGACCTTAGCCTGGTACTTCTGGAAGTTTTCAAGTCATGGTTTCTAATCAATGGACCAAAATTACAAATATATCTTTCTAAATTATTACTAATTCAATTTTAGAGATTATCATATTATTTCATGCCTCTGTGTTGAAATTTATGACTCTCAACCTCCTTTATTAGTTTCTGTCTTTTAGCTTGTCATGTTCTTTCAAGTTTACTTCTTTGCTCCTTCCATCCAATACCAATATCATGGTTTTTTGTGTTCTGCTGACATTTTGAGCCTGTTGCCATTATATTAATGTTAGGAATATATCTCAGTTTGACAACCTATCTTGGTGCTTTGAAGTTTTCTAATTATTGAACCTACACATTTATGATTAGCACTGGGTCAGTGCAGAATGGAAAATCATAAAGAGGCTTGGTCAAATGTTGTCCAAGTTAAGAATCTGGGAATCAAGAATTATTCTAATCTGCAACTTTGCTTAGAATGCAAATTGTTAGTGAATTAGCATCATCTTAAACTGGAACCTTAGAGGTAATGATCATCTTTCGTTTGATTAGCAGATCTCTCCTGCCACTTTGTACAATAGATGGCTTTTGGTATGAGGGTGACTTTGAAATAGCACCAGCAAGTTCTGGTCATCAATTGGTGCTTGTCTCTAGGTGAATAGATATATGCACAAGTGCATGGAGATATAGCTTGTACCAAGTGGAATGAAGGAGATATACACTTGTGTGTATGAGACCATACATGCAGTTGTAGGCCAAGGAAGAGAAATAATGCTTGACCAACTCATAATTTCTTGGAGATTGCCTCATCATGTGGAGTTTCTAATTGTATTTAGAATCTAAGCTAGGCAAATTTGTGACGACTAGATTCCATTTTAAATCTAATCTGATGATGATGATATTTGTCTTAGATCCAGCTCAGTAATTGATGAACTTAAACCTAACCAAAGAATTTATGTTCCCAGAATAAATATGGAAGTAGCATGTTGCATGTATCACCAACACATTCTCTCAAAAATCTTGGAAATAATTTCTGCTTTAAGCAATTTATTAAGCCAGTGTAGATTTTGTCTGGACAAATGTTTTTAATTAAAATATATCTGCAGGACCTTCAATAATTTGCCAACAAATATTTGATACCTGTTTTAATCTTTTTAATAACCTGTCATTGTGTGTTGTAGTTTATTTTTGATGCTGCTGCAAAGTTTTGTGTTGGCATAGCTACTCATCAGCATGGATGTTGTGTATTGCAAAGATGCATTGCTCATTCCACTGGGAGACATCGGGATAAGTTGATCACTGAAATTTCCAAGAATGGGCTTCACCTTGCTCAAGATCCTTTTGGGTAATCACTAATGTTCCCTAATTCTTCTTTACTCTCAAACTCTTGATAGGATTTGTAATACAAAGTAATGCTTTCTTACCCTGGTATTACTGCTTCTTTGATGAATCACGTTGTTCTGGTCCTCGATATTTTCTTTGACTCACCTCAGTGTTTTAATTAAAGCTTAGCTTAATTGAAGAGGCTATTCTTAATAAAGAATATAAATCTTTTTATTCCACCAAATAGTTGTCATTTAAATAAGTATGTTTTGATTCCTAATGGAAAAATCAGGGACAGTTAAATTTTAAAAATAGATCCTTCTTTTTCGATGACGACTTTTGGCGGTCTCTACCCTTCTATATTTTGTAGGAAGAGCACCCCATCGTTTCATGTAGAGTACATATGTGTTCAAAAGAGAGTTTTGTTTTAGTTAATTTTCAGTTTTTTGCATCATAAAACTCTTATTGATGAATGTTTCACTAATCAGCATATTGCCGTGGTTAGCAAAGGCAGCCTGTAAAAAAGTTCCATCTGTTTTTGTTATATTTGCTACCTCAACTTTGACAGACTTTATTATCATCTAGAATACTTTCTTTCTTTTCATGGACTCACTGTTAGAAGGGTGTCTGATGGATGAGTAGCTCGCTCTCATTTCGTGTTTACACCAAGAATTCTTCAGAGCATGGCCTTTCCTTCTTCATTTTTTTTTTGTTTCTGTCTGTAAGAGTGAAACTTTTCATGATGAGAACTTGGGCAGTGCTATCATGTTAACATTTGTATGCTTATTATGGCTTCCCTAAACATAGTGACTGTTTGAGGTCTATGCCATTCCAATTGAAAGACAAATTATATTTTTGCCTTTTGCTCACACTCTTGGTGTCCCATTTTTATCTTCATCTCATTACCCTAAATTAATGAAGCATGATCATGATCCTTGCTATGTTGGTGAAAAAATGGGCATCTGATTCTTAAGTATATATGAAAATTCAGAATAAGTTTGACTGAATGGTGCATTTATGGTTTGGTATATTTTGTTAACTTTCCTTGTTCATTTCTCTTCTCCTTTCTGGCCCTAGCATTTGTGGCATCTTAATTTCTCCTTTATTGTCTTCCTCTTGGGCAGGGAACAGCTTTTGTAGGACATCCTATATCATCTCGATTGATTCATTTACATGTCCTAAGTTAAATCATCTTGTCTGATTCATAATTTAGTCTTAGAAGTGATAGGTTCTAACAGGTACCTGTACCATAATTTTATCTTTTGTCTCTGACTCGGGACCTCTTTTGTTTTTATGCCACAGAAATTATGTTGTACAATATATAATAGAGCTAAAGATCCCTTCTGTCAATGCCAACTTGCTGTCGCAGTTCAAAGGACATTATGTGCATCTCTCAACACAGAAATTCAGCAGCCACGTGGTTGAAAAATGCCTCAAGCATTTTGGAGAAAGTCGATCTCAAATTGTCCATGAATTGCTTTCTGTGCCTCACTTTGAACAGTTGTTGCAAGATCCATTTGCCAATTATGTCATTCAGTGTGCTTTGTCAGTGACCAAGGTTTGGAGAGAGAGATCCTCTGATTTACTTTTCTGCCTTGATAGTATTGTTTAAAATTGCTGAGCAGTTCCTCTTTGTCTTGTTTCATTTGTCTGAAGCAGGGTCCTCTTCATGCTTCGCTCATTGAAGCCGCTAGACGACATACTAATTTACGCACCAGCCCTTATTGCAAGAGGATCTTCTCGCGTAACATCTCGAAGAAGTGATGTGTATTTGTCTGTGGCAAGAAATGTTGTTCTCGTAAAGTTGCTACTCTGTTCACCGCTAATAAGAAGTCTTAATCTATCTTGGGCCGTCAGATGTAAGATAGCAGCCATCAGAAGATGCTGCGGATGTCCCATTACTGAGAAATTTTGCAGGGGCTTTTGTGGATGGATCTCCATGAGTTAAAAAGATTGTAAACTGAATGTGTCTTTCTTCCAGTTGTTTATTATGACTTGTGTATGTAATACACTGTTGTCTATGCTGTTGTCTTGAAACTTCGAATGTATGATATTTTATTAGCTTGGAACCCCAGTTTTTGCTTTGGCCCCTGTAAATGTGATGCAGGATATCTTTCCTCTCGTTTCTGAAATAGAGTGACTTCAGATGCGGCTTGTTTGGTGAGAAGAAGTATGAGCCTAGTTATAAACATGTCTGCTTGTGAAAATGTAGAAATTAGGTGGCAGTCTGAACTTTCTTGAGGGATAATTCGACTATAATAGCAAACCATCAATGTGAATCCAGTTAATACGCATCAGAATAATCTTTTACTCTTTGCAGGTTTAAATTAGTCGGTCATAGATAGCTTTCTTGATGGATAATCGGATCATAGTTTCAACTTAAACGTTTCAAACTCTGCTGAGAAATTTGCTACAATTAAATGAATCGAAAACCGCAAAGTGGAAAATGGCGGAAGACATTGGAAGTCTCTTCAACTGAGACTCGTAGAAACCATTGCACCTAAATGATGAATTGTACATTTGAAATTTTTGGCTCGGGGAATTCATGAAGTAATAATTTCAAACATGTGAATGTCTCATATTTCTAGCATTAGTGTATTACTATTGAAATGACATAACTGATGGAGCAACCACATCCTGGCTTACCTACCATTCAAAAAAAAAAAAAAAACACTCTTTATAAAGTGGCAGGTTAATAGCAAATGCTGCCACCATCTTATTTATAAGATCATAGATTAAGTTTTTCAACCGGCATAACCAGAGCACTGAAAATAAAACGATCATGGCATAACCAAAAGACTGAAAATAAAACGATCATCACGCATGGATGGAGAACTCTGCAAACTCCAAGCAACAGCAAACCTAGACAAATAAAACACATATATTGCCTCTCAATCCTTCAAGAAATAGGGAACAACTCAAGCATCCCCATGTCCTAACAGTGCCAGAAGCATTTTTTCATAGTCCCCAGAGGTGTCCTTGGCAACGGCGCGATCCAGAGGAACACTGTTCCTCCTCTGGTACTCATCTTTTATGACCTTCAAGTCGACCTCGGCCCTTGTGGTGACGACTCTAGTAAGAGCCCCTTCGTCTGTTCCCTGTTTGTTAATTGCCAGACGAAGTATCTTCTCAAAATAATGTTCAGGGCGGACTAAGCACTGAACTGTGGCCCTCAGTAGGTCGAGGTACTCATCTTTAGGGTCAGCCTCTAAGTCCTGCAAATAGGATGCTAATGTGATTAGTCACCAATAAACCTAAAAGAGATATGGGCTTATCAGGTGGTGAAAGCCCTCGTCGAGATCACAAATGTTTTACCAAATAATCTTACTTCATTCTTGAAATGGTTTCTAATTATTCTTTTATTCTATCATTAACAGTGAAAACAAACTGTTGAAATCAAAATTTTAAGTGGAAATGCAAAAAAGAATCCGTGACGTCAATCAGTTGGCCTCAATTACCACAGAAAAGATACATAGATTAAATTTGAGAAGAAGATCTGGAGCCAAAAGTTTTAAAAAGGAGGAAAAATAAGCTTTCAGAAGATATCTGGCCAAACATAGCGGTCAAAGACCAAATGGGTACCTGATCAATATCATTCCCATATACATTCTTGTATTGATTCAGAGTCGCATTGATCTGTGCTTTGCTCCTTGTAGCCAAGATCCTGATGAGGTCCTCATCATTGTAAGCCTTATCAGAAATCTTCTCATGGAGAATCTTAGCTTCTGATTTTGCAATTGTCATGTTCACCTCATCACCCTCATATCGGTAGGCAGTCACAAGGGGTAGCAAAAGCTAGTGTTCATGAATATACAATGAAGTCAGTCAATCACAATGCTTAAAAAATGATGACTTCATTGAACATGTAATGCATGAGGACAAATGAGATTAAATAAGAAAACTACGGAAGACTACAAGAATCCTCTGATAAATAAAAAAAAGGAGGGCAATTCCAGAATTCCAAGTTAAACTTTCATTAAGTAAGCTACCAAATCATTGTAATTAACTCAACCCTTTCACGTACTGCGTTTCCACATCCAGTTTTCACCCACCAACCAAAGTATCTTTTATTGTGACTCAGAACTAGTTTCAAGCAGTACTGGCATTACTCTGGTCACAAAATTTGTTTTCCAATCAATTTCATCAAGCATTATTAGCACATGAGAATCAAAACAATGAAGCAATTGCTAGAAGCATTTACCTTGCGGAAGTCCCCATTGGTGTGATAACCAACATCCTCTTCAAGGGACTTCTTATAACGAGCATGATAAGCCTGCCTTGCTTCAAGCAATTGCTTCGAAGACCTGGTGCATGCAATTTCCATAAGAACCTGGTTGCTAGAAGTCCACCTCTTAGTGGCTTCATTAGCCAAAAACGCATCACGTTCAGCAGGATCAAGAGTCCAGAGCAGCACCACCCTCTGCATACGATACATACACACAATATCGAAATTTGCCTATAAAAATAACATTTCACACAGATGATACATCTAAGCATTTGAGGGGAAAAAAAAATGAAAAAATGACCTCAAAGTCATTAGTGAGTTCCTTGTCGAGCGACTTGAGGAGGTCTTCGCCGTAAGTATCAGCATATGTTTGTCGAATCAACTTGCGTTGAGCAGCATTTCTGTGAGCCAGTATCGATATGATCAGTTGCTCGTTCGTTCCCCATCCTGCAAATATAACACCAATATACCGTTGATCACATCAAGAATCAAGCAACTGTGACCGATCGTGCTACTGACTATTGAGATCGATCGAAAAGTGAGATATGATATGATGTCAAAAACAAGTAAATAATAAATATATTATTTGGCGATCAGATCGTCCAGAGAACAATGCCAGAAGACCGATCCGATGGTTAACAATGGACATGATCACATGAACATGAATAAAAAATATAGACATATGAAAAAGGAGGGGAGACCTTCAAAGGCTTTTCTGAGCTGCTCACAGTCGTCGGTAACAGATGGAACTTGCGCTGGAACTGTAAGTGTTGACATTGTTTCGTGATCTCCTTGTTCTTCTTTCAGAACTCTACTCAAATCTGATTCTGTGTGCTGCGCAGAATCGAGAACTATACTCTATATACAAGGACAGACAGCTGTGCCTCTTAAGGTGAACGTGAATCGCCTGCCTATATTGTCGGGATATGCCAACTTTTGCCACGTCACTATTCCTCAATTGGCGTTTCATTTGTTTTTTTCTTTTTTGAGATTCAACGGGTGATAATGTTGTGTGCCACCCACAATAATCAATAATTGAGGGTCATGCAACCACAATTGCCGTAAGTAATGAATTAGCAGCACTGATTGCGCGCTAATCTCGGAACAACGAGAAACTGTGTATTTCTCCATTGTACAAAAGGATTGAGAGAGTTTTGCCGGTTTAGTAGTTTTAAACGACTCCAATATGAATTAATCAGGGTTTAATGTGATCTTTAATCAGTAGTTGATTTAATATACTACAAAAAATGGAAGAATTGAAAACTTTTATTATTATTACTATTATTATGATTATTTTTAAAACAACAAAATGCTAGGTTTATGACTGATGGGAGCAAATGGTACATGTACATGGTGCCGTGATGGGATTGTACATGACTGACGGAAGGAGAAAATTTATTGGCGTGATAATAGTTTACAAACAATCTGCATGTTTGGCCTACGTTCAGGATTGGCATCCACACATAAAAGGGCCACTTCAATGATGGATTTGAGTTTGTCCTCTGCTTCAACTTCAAGCCAAGGTGGCGGAAGCCGAGCGTCAAACATATCGTCAATTGCTTCGTTCATGTTGGCACCTGGTAAAGATGAATCTGAAAGTGAGGAAAGCAAATCTTTTGGATGCTGCCCTTTGATCACTTCCAATGCTAACACTCCAAAGCTATACACATCACACTTTTCTGTTACCTTCATTGTGTAAGCAAGCTCTGCAAATCAAATATAAGATCATTATGCACATCCTCGCTCGTTGCAGTTTAATTGATATACTATTACGCAGTTTTGCAATTTTATTAACAATATACCTGGTGCAACGTATCCGTATGTGCCGGCAAGTTCGCTCCAATTGGATGAGTCCGGCTTTAGAAGCTTCGCGGTTCCAAAATCTGAAACGCGAGCCTCGTATTCGAAATCCAGCAACACATTCTTGCTTGATACGTCTCGATGGACAATTGGTGGGCGGCACTCGTGGTGCATGTAAGACAAGGCATGAGCCACTCCTTTTATAACATTTACTCTCTTACTCCAATCCATTTCTGTTGCTGCTTCGCTGCTTAGGATTCTAGCCAAGCTGCCCCTTTCCAGGTACTCGGAAACTAAAAAAGAATGTCGGGCATGCGAACAAAAGCCGTAAAATTTCACTATATTTCGGTGCCTAACCTCTGTTAATGCCGTTATTTCACTTAGAAACTCTTTTTGATGCGTGGTCTCACCAGTGAAGGAGTGGAGTTTTTTAACTGCTACAGTGTCTCCAGATGGTAGCTCTGCTTTGTAAACACTCCCACATCCACCTCTCCCAATGCAAAAACTCTCATCGAAATTATTTGTTGATCTTATTATTTCTTCATACACCAATTTACCTTCATAAGTTAATATTGAAAGCAATGCTTGATTGTTCCTGTTGTTTTCTTCTTGTTCCCGCGAGTCTTTCTTCCTTCTTTGGGAACAAACGAACATTCCAATCAGCCCAATTGTAAGGGCAAGTGCCGCTAAAAGAGGGAGCACTGTAAACAGGACTGTCCTCCTCTTTCGATGGACATGTTTGTGTGACTTCAAAGCTTTGCAAGGCTGCAATCCGCTAACCTCACCGCACAGCCCTTTGTTCCCTTGTAGTGCTTCTACCGGAGCATGTCGAAATGCTTCGATGCTGGGAATTGGGCCGTCCAACTCATTATAGGATATGTCAATGGACAACAGGCCATGCATATTCTCAAAGTTCGTTGGAATTGAACCAGAGAGGTTGTTATGGGAGAGATTCAGCTTCTCCAAGCTCTCCAAGTTGCAGATTTCAGGTGGTATCTCTCCACTGAGCAAGTTATGACTCAAATCTAGCTCTGACAGTTGAACTAGTTTTCCCAATTGAATTGGAATTTCTTGGCTCACCTCATTGCTGCTCATATTCAAATAATGCAATTTCAACAGGTACCCCATATTTCCTGGAATTGATTTGCTAAATCTATTTGCAGACAAGTCAAGGTACCCAAGATCAGTGAGTAAGCCAAGTTCTGGAGGTATACCGCCAGAAAGTTGATTCCCATACAGAACCAGATCGTTTAGAAAAGTCAACTTACCAAGTTCCATTGGAACCTTACCAACTAAATGATTTGAAGAAAAATCAAGTTCATGTAGTTGGGTTGCGTTTCCAATCTCAGGCGGTATGCCTCCAGTAATATTATTACCCGCAATCTTTAGTATTCCCAATTGTGGGCAATTCCACCAGTTGGACGACAATTCCCCATAAAATTTGTTGTAACTGAGATCGAAGAACTTCAGGTTTGGATAGATGCCAAAATCATCAGATATGTTTCCAATGAGTTGGTTTTTCTCAAGACGGACTCTTTCTAGGCTTGTGCAATTTCTTAAGGTTTTGGGTAGCGAGCCTATGAAGTAATTATCATGCACGGAGAAAAACTGAAGTGAACCACTTTGACAAATGTTCTGGGGCAGAAAACCAGTGAACTGGTTTCCCCCCACTGAAAGACTATTTAAGTTCATAAAGTTTCCAATTTCCTGTGGAATGTGGCCCGAAAGTTGGTTATCATAGAGATGCAAAATCTCTAAGCTACTCAGATTGCTTAAAGAAGAAGGAACGGTGCCTCTGAGTTGGTTCTCGCTCAATGAGAGATCGGTAAGTAACTTCAAATTACCTATCTCCTGGGGAATGGAACCAGAAAGTTGATTGGTGGACAACTCCAACTTAATTAACTTTCGCAGGTATCCAAAACTAGATGGGATTGGACCTCTTAAATGGTTTTTCTTTAAAAAAAGTTCAACCAGATTGGAGAGATTTCCTATGCTTGAAGGAATGGAACCTGGAAGTGAATTATTATAAAGATACAATCTAGCCAAGCTGCTCAAATTGCCTATAGAAACAGGAATTGGACCATCCAAACGGTTACCGTCCAAGGCAAGATTTTTAAGTGAACTTAAGTGACCTATTTCTGGAATTGGGCCATTTAGATGATTTAAAAACATATGAAGGACCTCTAAATTTGTTAGGAGGCCAATTTCTGATGGTATTTTACCAGAAAAATGATTAGATGACAGGTTAAGGAACTTAAGTTTGGTGAGGTTACCGATTGGAGATGGGATATTGCCGTAAAGTTGATTTGCATTAAGATCAAGATATGAAAGATGGGAAAATAATGAAAATGGGAATTGATCAAGGGTACCTTTTAAACTTGTGCTGGTCAGGTTAATACTAATGATGCGCCCGGCATGATTGCAAGAAATTCCAGACCAAGTACATGGTGTAGATATGTTGGTGGCATTAACAGGGTCCAGAGTCCATGAAGGAAGTAGAGAACTGTCGTGATTTTGAAGGGTGGCTTTCCATTTGAGAAGAGCTCGGGCTGCTTCAATAGAATTGGAAGCAACATTAAGTGAAAAATCTGACAAGATGAATACAAGAATCAGGGTAAGAAGTGAGGATTCTCTCTTTAACGTTGAAAATCCCATTGGGTATTAGTTGTTATGTATAAAGCCGAGTATAATTCAGACTCATATATAGATTCTTGAGAGAGGCAGGATCCGGCAATCATTCCGCTAAATTAATGCCTGACGAAAGTCTTCCCCCGCTGTTCAATCATCAATGCATGTTTTGTTCTTTTACGGAGAAAGTCAGATGTTCAAACTATCGTCGTCCTTTGTCAAAGAAAATGATCTCTATGATCCAATATGATTGCAACTTTAAAAGATGCGGACCCCTTCAGTTCAACCTTAAATTTTGACTGCAACTTAATTTATTTTCATTGCTCAATAAGTCAATAGCCATCCTAGTTTTAAACCCAAAATTTACTCTCCTGACAGTTCATTGAGCAAGTCCACCTTTTAACTCACTCTATCCATGTCCCAATTCGTCAGTCATTCCTAAGAAGTTACGACAAAATATAAGGATGGAGAAAAGAAAGCAGTCTGTTTGAAAATTGCACCAGCTACGGAGCTACCACAAAAATCTTCTTGGGGTTTGTAGCCGAAATAATGGACCAAACGATTAACATAACTAAATAAGCCAATTTGCAAGTTGAAAATGGTATTAAAAAAAACTAGCACCGAATACTGATGCCTCTGATGTAGGAGGCCATGGGACAAAATTCGGGGGTGTGTTAAACAATTAGATAACTAAATACAGTGTTTTTGGGTACTACATTTGACCCAGTGACGAATGATTAAGCTTAAAGAGATAACAGCAACGGCATCATCTTGCAATCAGCAATACCGAACACAACCATAAAAGCCCCTACATGATCCATCATAAAGAAAGATCGCATTAACTGACATTTATGACAACCATCAAATGCATATTTATGAAAAGATAGAAGAACAGATCACCAAGAGGAATCGGAATAAAAAGATTAAAAGCAAAAACAAAGAGGAAAAGAAAAGTTAAAACGAAGTATGGAAACTGCCATCAAACCTCTTAAAGGAGGCACCAAGTTTGATAAAGAAATGTGCAAACTTCAAAATTGTGCACAGTTATCAGATTTAGCACTGAGTTTTTCGTCGATAACAAGCAAATATTCAAATATTCCCTCTTCCAGATAGAAGCAGGTACAACCCATTTAATCAAAGAAATCTGCCACATAGCTGCTTCATCATTCCTGCAAAGCAAAGTGACAATATCAACAGTTTGCAAAAAATTTTTCCAAATATACCAAGAATGTGTTATCAGACTCACATTGGCAGGTGATCTACGTGGAGATAGACTTCGAGAAACAGATCGCCGACCATCTGATGAAACACGTTTGAGAGCAGGAGAACGTTCATCAGGGTTGTGTCCATCAGGAATTTCACCCTTATGAGTCTTAAGTGGAGATGGGCTCCTTTTAGAATTGGGACTATGCCGAGCAGGGGAGGCACTTCAAGATGAAGCAATTTTCAATAAGATAGCATGTTCAAACATGCAATCAATAATGAGAAAAGGAATAAACAGAAGAAATTTTTAATACCTTTCGTACGATCGGCTCCTACTGCGGTGCTCTTCATCGTATTTGCCTCTCCCATGTTTTTTGTGACGTTCAGGACTGGCACTGCAGCTCCTGCTTCGGCGACGATGATCTCTTTCTCCGCCGCGGTACCTGTCACGATCATATCTATCCCTGCTTCTACTGCGACTTCTCCTCCTGTAACCCCTGTCCCTGTATTCATCCCTATACCTGAAAATACATTCTTTCAGTCACTGCAGCAAGCAATCACAGCTCTGAGCTGCATTTCTACACTCAATAAAAATAATTATGATTAAATGGTTATACAGGTGATAAATCAAATAATCATATTCAGTGTTGAGAAAGCGTTGGGAAATAATTCATATCATAAGAGAAGTGCTTGTGGAACTTTCAGAAGTGCCAAAAAAGAGTGAAGCAGTATATATCACAAACTCATGCTGCACCAACTAGCAGCAAGTAGATCATATGGATCAAGATAAGCAACATCATTTTCTGTCATTTATAAAAGAAAAGAAAACAAAATCCATGGACACATGATCCATTACTAAATAAGTAAACAAATGCATGGATATGCCTTTAGCACCTTCTTTCCTTTAAGCAATAAACGAAAGGAAAAGAACTTAATTGTCATTAACCATGTAACATTTAAGTTGCTCCACTCATGCCGTAAAGCAAACACTACCTAAGTTGTCACCCAAACACAAATGCTGGAAGACGGATGTTTATGAGTACGATGATCCAACTAGGGCAGATTAATATCTGCCATATTGTTTGAAATTTACAGATACGATTTCCTAGAGCAGAGATTATCAGGTAAATACTTTTCAGAGTAAATAAATCACTAAAATCAAAGGAGGAAATTGTTTCAAACGACCAAAACCATCAATGAATTCCATCACGCGTGAGGTAATAAAGAGGAAGAACACCCAAGAATTTGAAGGAACATGACACCTCTTATATCCTATCTCCTTTGATCTCATCTAATTACAACTTATATAAATTTTCTCTCTCCAACAGTTGTTCGAGATAAACATCGTTTGGGGTATATCATACATGCAGCAGGAAGAGTATCCAATCACTTTGTCATCCACCAAATGAGTCAGCCCACTTTTTCAAATTCATATGCATATATTCATACTTACCAGAAAAATAAACAAAAAGACAAAAAAAAAACATAACTTTTAGCAAGTATAGCGATGATTATAGCAACAATGATGAACAAACAAGCAGTACATTCCAATCGCAATATGGCATGATGATGTTAGAAGCAAAAACGTAAACTCTAGTTCTATCCAACATATTAACCCAACGACAAAACATCTTCCAATATAAGAATAAGAATCCAGAGTCCTACTCATTCATTTTGAAAAATAAAGAGAAAAAAATCCTCACCTTGGACGAGGACTGCGGCTTTTAGACCTGCCCTTTGACTTTGAAGATGATTCCACTATCCTTCCTTGTTGACTGCAAAGAGTAAACAGCAAAATTCAGATAAACAAAAGCCCTGCCACATTATAAGTGCATGCCAATAAACAGCATAAGATAATAGTATAAATAATTTTCTTAAAAAAAAAAAAGCATAAACAACTACAGAAAAGAAAATATGACTCACATTCTCTCTGCATTGGGACCGTACTTGGCGAACTGAACTGTAATTTCTCTTCCGTCCACAACTCTCCCTAAAAAGGAAAAAAAATTAAAAAAACTAATACACAAATACAAATTCTTTCTTAAAAATAAACTAGATTTCAGTATTTCATATGCGAAATTAAAATTTAAAAATACACCATCAAGCCTGTCCACAGCCTTTTGCGCCTCATCCGCATACTTGTATCGAACAAAAGCAAAACCTCGCGAATCACCAGTCCTATACCGCCAGAAAAGAGAAAAAAAAATCTTTGTATAATAAACAAATAGACATACAAACAGTACACAAAAAAATAAAATAAAATAACAGAGACGAGACCTTCGGTCGCGAGGGATGAAGACATCGACGACCTTCCCGTACTTTTCGAATAGAGGGAAGAGATCGTCTGCGGTGGTGCCTAGGTTAAGAATAGAATACAATAGAAACGAAATTAGGTTAAATCAGAAGTGAATTAACAGGGACAAACGTAAAAACAAAAGGGAAGGGAAATTACGGAAAGTGATGTTGAGGACGAGGAGAGAGTAAGTGTCTCTGATATCCGGGGGTCCTGATTTGCCGAAGTGCGACATCTTTTTCTTCACTATACTCACTGAAAACGCGCGCTTGTTCGTCTGAGAGAGAGTCCCGAGTCCGACGAAGAGACTGGTGACTAGAAGGCTAGGGTTTATGTTAAGGGACGAATATGCCCTCCGTCTTTTGGATTAATTGCGCTTTTTCTTGAATTAAATCTTTTTCATCTTTTCCCGCCAATTGACTTCTGCACCGGGATTTTCTTTCTTTAATGTTAACCACAAAATTTTTTTTTTTTAATCTCAAGTCTAATTAAATCTTAAAAATCTTTTGTTCATGTATAATCTGGATTCATAATCATACATTATAAACCATGAGCCCACTAGTATCGGATAAGACATGGGAGGAACATTTTCAAATTTACCCCGAGTCTAAATTGACTCTTTTAAGGAAGAATTTTTTCACCCAAAAAAAAAAAGTTATCCTAGTCTTTTATCTTTAAAAAATTTATACAAAATTATAAAAGTTGCAACAAAATAAATAAAATAAAAGCATTTATTTGTCTTTTATAAATTTTATCCCCATTTTCTTTTACATTTATCATTGCTGCTTCTTTTTCTTGGATGATGTTATACGTGCAAGTCATTAATTTGTACACCGTCATGCACGGAGGAGAGTATATTTTGTATTGTTAGACATAGACACTTGAGTTTGATTACAACATAAAACTTTAATAGGGAATTTTAACTTTCGACTATTAAATTTTCACTAAAACTAAACATTTGCTTTAAAGTGCTTGGAAATTGATTGAAGAAACTTTGGATTGAAAGTTATCTGTACTGGTTGATTGAGAAAGTTACGCGAGTTTTTTAGAGAATGGTGATGCATAAAGGACATTAAAAAAGTTATGACGATTCAGGTTAATTGGAAAAAAAAAATGAGACCATGAATTTAAAAAATTTTAAAAATATTTATTAAATTCATTTTCATAAATTTTCCAATTCATTAGAATATTTTTTTGAATAAATGACAATATTGTATTGATGACGCAATAACAACACCATCTCTAACATTCATAAATCATAATAGTGTGATTAAAACACTTGACGGGTAGCTGAAAGATAATCTCTCAAGCCCAATTGGTGGCAAGGTAGGTAGCGTCATGGTTTTAACAGCCAAAATGCATTGTGTGTATATATATGGTTGTGCACGTCACAAATTAAACTTGGACACTGATTTGCGATTGCTAAAAGTTTATATGGTTCCAGTAAGTTTGTTTGGACAGAGAGAAACCGCAAAAAGGGGGGGAAGTCTGGCATAATGCCTGCAGGAGGTAACGGCGTTCCCGGAAAGAAAACGGCGTCAGTGGTGATCACCTGTAATGTTGGCTTGTCGCTGCACCAAGTGGCCTAATTTTTGACTATGACATCGGAATCTCACGAGTCAGGACCGTCTTTGGCCTTTCTCTTTGTCAGCTGCTTGCTTTGGTATCCTTTGCTATAATTTTGTTGCATGACGCTGACTAGTAAGCAAGCTAAAAGTTACGTGTGCTTTACATGCTTGGGGAAGTAAAATGAAGCAGCGGCTGTAACAGGTTGCTATTTGTTAAAGGTATATATACGTTACAAGTCACAGTAGCATCAAATCTATGGAGACTATGACTTTTTTCGTCTTTTCATTTTTCTAAATTGAGCAGTGATTAAACTTTGGTAAAAGGAACTCTCACTTCTCAGTCAGTCACTGGGTTGTTCGTATATATGGACTATTTGATTACGTTTGGGACCGAGTTTACAAAATCATAAGAGACAATTGAGAGAATACAAATTAATTACTACAAAATCAAGTAATCAATATAGAGAAATATTAAATCGGTGGTGAAATCAAATACAAGTGTTGACTGGTATTTGGACTAGTTGACCCCAAAATCCAAACGCATATACACGACTCGAGCTTCCAAATATTGGAATAGGATTATCAATTTCTCTGTTTGAACTTTGAATCACTAAGTCAACCCACGCGTGAACTGCTAGCTGCTGAAGGTCAATTTGTAATTGATGTTAGTGGGATATTTGGCTTGTTAATTACTTTTAAGAAGATATTACACTTGATATCTTCTTGGTAGTAGTCCGTTGTCATTTTTGCTTGTCACGGAGCATCTGTTTTTTGCTTCGTTTTTCCACCGATTCCTTTACACGATTATGACTTATTCCGTGAAGAATCATACGTGAACAAATGTATCGGTGTGGGCCACTTTACAGGAGGCGTGATAACGATGGTACCATTTCTGAATAAATTTTTCCCATCAGCGTTGAGAAAATCAGCAGAGGCAAAAACAATCATCTATTGCATGTACAATAGCAAAGTTGTTACAGCATTTGCATCTTCACTCTACATAGCAGGCTTCTCTTCATCTCTTGTAGCTACCGACTCACGGCTGCATTAGGCTGCAGAAACATAATGGTACTCGGTGGTTGCACTTTTCTTGCTGGTGCCGCTATCAATGGTGAGGCTGTCAACATTGCCTTGCTCGTCTTAGGCCGCATTTTGCTCGGATTTGGTGTTGGTTTCACCAATCAGGTGACCGGAACCTCAAATTTTTGTTAGCAAATTTTTATGGTGCTATTAAGTTTCTAATGACATATTTTTATATAAAAAATATTACAATCAAGGCAACTCCTGTATATCTCTAGGAAGTGGCACCATCAAAATGGCGTGGCGCTTTTAACACAGGCTTTCAGTTCTTCACAGGCGTTGGCGTGGTAGCAGCCAATTCCATAAATTTCATCACAGGTAAACACAGCTGGGGCTGGCGACTCTAACTCGGCCTTGCCGTAGTGCCTGCTGCCATCATGACAATAGGCGCACTCCTCATCAGATTCACCTAGTAGCTTAGTCGAGCGCGGCAAAATCGAGCAGGCCAGGCATTCTCTCCGGAGAATTCGAGGGAAGGCCTAGCTCTGACATTGAAACTGAGATGGGTGATATTATTAAATCAACTCTCAAGTAGCCAAAGCTGCGAATTAAGAGCCGCTTGTGACCATATTTGAGAGGCCATACCATTTTTTAAACAGCTTACTGGGATTAACGTCATTGCATTCTATGCTCCAGTGCTTTTTCAATCAGTCGGGTTTGGAAGTGATTCTGCTTTAATAGCAGCTATTATCCTTGGTCTGCTTAGTCTTGGGAACTTGTCTCTAACTTTGTGGTTGATCGTTTTGGTCGAAGATTTTTGTTCCTGGTGAGTGGGGTGCCTATGTTCATTTGTCAGGTATGCGAATAATCAATAGCGTGATCATCCACTCTTTCCAATTTTTCCCCTTTATGAGCTTAATTTTCTACTGATTGCGTCACTGTTGTGAAGGTTGCAGCACTGTTGTGAAGGTTACAGTGGCTTCCGTGCTAGCGGTTATTACCGGTGTTTCAGGCACGAAGCATATTTCCAAGGAACATGCCATCTTGTTGCTGACTCTCATGAGCACATATGCTGCTGGTTTTGGATGGTCTTGGGGGTACTTTAAGCTGGCTCGTTCCCGATGAAATATTTCCAATTAAAATTCGACCAACAGGCCAAAGCATAAGCGTGGGTGTGAATTTTTGAACAACTTTTGTGCTATCACAAACGTTCTTGACCATGCTATGCCACTTCCAATACGGCTCATTCTTGTTCTATGTTGGTTGGATTGCGATAATGATTCTTTTTGTGGCTCTTTGCTTGCCTGAAACAAAAGGAATTCCGCTGGATTCTATGCATGCAATGTGGGAAAAGCGTTGGTACTGGCGCCGGATTGTCAAAGGGCAACTCTAGCTATAATTTTAATATTTCTATCGCAATGCAGGACTTTATTCTCATATACAATGAGATTATTTTCGTCACTACACAAGCAAACATTAATCTCTTTAATGAACAAATTACAAAGAATTTTATTAACAAATAAATGAAACAAAAAGCACAAAGTATATTTATTAGAATGTTTGAGACGCTACATATAGAAAGATGAAGTAAGCTTACTACGGATTCCAGACATAATCAGATATCCCATTGGAAGGTCACAAACAAGGTGGGACGACTTGATCCAGGAAAATACAATATTATTATCATCTGCGCAAGAGATTACACACTTTCTGCATTGTTGGTCTACAATCTGGATTTGTATCTAAGCACGAAAATTCTACCTCTATCATGGATTTCAGTTTTTCCTCAACTTCACCCAAAGGTGGTGGAAGGCGTGAGTCTATCAAATCATTAACCGCTATATTCATTTTGGCAGCTGGAGCTGGTAGAGATAGAAGCAAGGAAAGAAAGTCCCCTGGATGCTTCCCTTCAATCACTTCCAGTACTAACACTCCAAAGCTAAACACGTCGCATTTTTCATTTGCCTTCATTATGTAAGCAAGCTCTGCAGAGGGAAACATAAACGTGGTTAAATATCATCATTGATCCATTATCCACGAACAGAATGAAGTTTATTATGAATAAATTTATATTTACATACCTGGGGCAATGTATCCACATGTGCCGGCAAGTTCACTCCAATTAGATGAGTCTGGTTTGAGAAACTTGGCAGTTCCAAAGTCTGAAACATGAGCTTCGTATTCCAGATCCAGCAGCACGTTCTTGCTTGATATGTCTCGATGGAGAATTGGTGGGAAGCAATCATGGTGCATGTAAGACAAGGCCTTAGCCACACCTTTAATAACATTCACTCTCTTACTCCAGTCTAATTCTGCCGCTGTTGCTTCATTGCTCAAGATTGTGGCCAAGCTGCCCCTTTCAGGATACTCATAGACTAAAAATGAGTGTTGTGTATGTGAACAAAAACCATAGAATTTCACAATATTTCGATGTCTTATCTCTGTTAATGCCCTTATTTCGCTGGCAAAACCTTTTTGATTTATCCCTATCTCTCCAGTAGGTAGGGAGTGGAGTTTCTTAACTGCTCTAGTATCTCCTGATGTTAACTCTGCTCTGTAAACAGCCCCACATCCACTTTTCCCAATGCAATACCTGTCATCAAAATCCTTTGTCGCTTTTATGATTTCTTCATACATCATTTTTCCTTCAAAAGTTGAAGCTGAAAGCAACTATTCATTGTTCACATCGTTTTGCCCTTCTTGTGAATCTGTACACTTTCTTCTTCGGAAATTAAAACACATTCCAATCAACACAAGCGAAAGCAAAAATGCTGCCGAAAGAAGGGGCACAATTACAAACAAGAAAGTCACGCGCTTTCCTGAGCCACCTTTGTCGGAGGTGAGAGCTTCGCAAGGTGGCAGTCCATTAACGTCACCACACAATCCTTTATTCCCCTGAAATGCTTCAATGGTAGAATTTTGAAATGCTTTGCTGTTGGGAATCGACCCCCGCAACTCGTTATAGGATACATCAATGCTTGACAAGCCATGCATTCTGTTAAAACAGATTGGAATGGGACCGGAGAGTTTATTTTGCGAGAGATTCATGTACTCCAAGCTCTCCAAATTACAGATTTCAGATGGTATCTTTCCTCCAAGCGAGATATGACTTAAATCGAGCTCCGATAATTGAACTAACTGCCCAATCTGAATTGGAATTTCTTGACTAAATTGATTGTTGCTCAAATTCAAATGATGCAACTTTCTCAATTCCCCTAGATTTTTCGGGATTGACTTGCTTAGTCTATTTGCAGACAAGTCAAGGTACCCAAGTTCGGCGAGCAAGCCAAGTTCCAATGGTATGTCACCGGAAATTTGATTGCCATTCAGAGTCAAACTGGTGAGTGAAGTTAACTTTCCAAGCTGCTTTGGTATTTGCCCAACTAAACGATTTGAAGAAAAATCAAGTTTATGTAGTTGGGTCATATTTCCAATCTCCGAAGGTATGGTTCCTGAGATTTCATTCCCTCCCACATTCAATGTGGCCAACTGCGGGCACTTTATCCAATTGGATGAGATTTCGCCAAAAAATTTATTATTGCTGAGGTCTAAGAGCTCCAGTTCTGGATAGATGCCAAATTCTTCAGATATATTTCCAGTGAGTTGGTTACGTTCAAGGCGGAGTCTGTACAAACTTGTGCAATTTTGCAAGCTTTGAGGGATTGGACCAACGAAATTGTTGTCACGTACAGAAAAGTGTGTTAGTGATCCACTTTGGCAAACATTTTGAGGCAAATAACCTGTCAACTGGTTTTCAAACAATAAAAATTTATTCAATTTTTTCATATTTTCAATTTCCTGGGGAATTGAACCGGAGAGCTCATTTTCGCGGAGGGCAAAAAATTTTAAGTTGCTCAGATTACCCAAGGAGTGAGGAATGGAACCATTGAGCTTATTCACACTCAGACTTAATTGAGAAAGTGATTTCAATCTTCCTAACTCCTCAGGAATAGAACCATAAAGCATGTTTTCACGGATGTACAACCCCCTTATGTTACTCAAATTGCCCAGGGAAGGAGGAATGAAGCCACTGAGTTGAGTTCTACTCAACCATAAATGGGAAAGAGATTTTAGATTTCCTATTTCTTTAGGAATGGGACCAGAAAGCTTGTTAATGTCGTGTACGTGCAAATGTTTTAAGCTACTTAAATTACCAAAGGAAGAAGGAAGAGAACCATTGAGTTGATTGTGGCTCAAGTATAGATGGAGAAGAGACTTTAAGTTGCCTAGTTTTGGAGGAATATAACCTGAAAGCCGATTATCATGAAGGTACAAAAATTTTAAATTACTCAAATTACCAATAGTAGGAGGAATTGATCCACTGAGTTGATTTTTGTTCAATCCTAAATAAGAAAGAAACATCAAATTTCCAATTTCTCTGGGAATAGAGCCAACAATTCGATTATTATTTAAATAAACAAATGTGAGATTTTTGAGACCTCCTAATGATCTTGGAATCACACCGGAGAGGTTATTTGTATGTAAGCTTAAGCTAACGAGAGATTCCAAATTTCCTATATCTTGCGGAATGGAACCAGAATGCTGATTATTGAACATGTGCAGCACAGTTAACTTTCTCAGGTTTTGGAAACTGGGAAGGATTGGACCGGTTAGATAGTTGTTATCTAAGCGAAGTTCAACCAGGCTAGTGAGGTATCCGCAATTTGGAGGAATTTGACCGGAAAGTGAATTATTAGAAAGAGACAATTGAGCCAAGTTGCTCAAATTACCCAGAGAAGCAGGAATTGAACCGTTTAACTGGTTATAGGACAAGGCAAGCTCGTTAAGAGAAGTTAATTCACCTAATTCTTCAGGAATTAAGCCATTTAGCTGATTGACAGAAAGGCGAATAACAACAAGATTTGTTAGAATGCCAATTTGCGGTGGAATTATCCCGGAAAACTGATTATTTGAAAAATCTAGGTGCTTCAGTTTGGAAAGGTGACTGATCTGAGTTGGGATTGTGCCAAAGAGTTGATTCACGCTAAGATCAAGATATGCTAGCTGGGAAAATAACGAGAATGGAAGTTCTTGAAGCGTACCTTTCAAATTTGATCTGGTCAGGTTAATGCTAACAGCGCTTCCGGCATGGTTGCATGAAATCCCTGACCAAGCACATGGGCTAGAACTATTGGTGGCGTTAACTGGAAAAAGAACCCAGGAAGGTAGCAAGGGAGGTTGGCTTGGATTTTGAAGGCTGGTTTTCCATTTGAGAAGAGCATGAACTTCTTCTGCAGAGTCACAAGCAATTTTGAGAAGCGAAAAATGCAACACAAGAAACAGGACCAGGGAATTAAAAATTGAAAAACTCATCGCCGATAGTTTATTTTATTTAATTTTGCAGTGCTGAACTGATTATTAAAACTCAGAACTCCTTGCAAATATGTAGTCAGGATCTTGCAATTGATTGTGTGAATAGAATGTTTGAAAAGCCTCATATTGCCTCAATGTGGACATTTGATTTTTCCTTCTCCTTTCACCGAACGTGTGATCTTATTTACATGTTAATCCATCCATACAAGTGCAAGGTAAAAAACCAAAAACATCCATACAAGTTCAAGGAAATTGACCGAACATCTGCCTCCATGTGCCACATTTTTTTACTTCGAAAAAAGCTTGTTTCTTTGTGGTTCACCATCTTTTTAAAGGGTCCAGATACGTTACAAAAGTAACACCGCACCACTTCTTTTGTCTTTTGTAGTAAATTTTCATAGAAACCCTCCAGTCACTTTCATTTAACATTTATTTTATAAATATGAAGTTAATTTCTATCTGCATCCATAGGTACATTTTAATTAGCAGCACCTTATACCATATTACATTAATAAATTTTTTATTCAATATTACATTTGTATCACAATATCCTTCTTTACGTTTTTTTTTTTTGATAGACCTCTTTATTGTTTTGAAATTGAATCATTAGCATGTTTAATTTAAAAACTTACACTCCTTTTTACTTACAATTTTTTTCAACATCAGGGTTTTTTTTTTAGCTTCCATGATCAAAATTTATTTAACACTTTATACTTTTTTTATTTCAATTTTTTTTATAAATATTATGATATTTTTTTCTTACATTTACAATAAATTATGTAATCCCAATAGCTGCATTATACAAAAAAAAATAATAAATTTTTTATACTTTTATTTTCATATGTTATTTAATCCTTTACTTTGCTATTATAAATAATAATTCATCATCTCCAAATGGGTATTTAATTAATTTTAAGTAGTATGGATTGATATTATATTATTAAAAAATTTTATTACTATATATAAAGGATATAATATTTTATTAAATTATAGTTTAATTCGACCTAATATGATAAAAAATAATGCAATAAAACCTAATACAACAAATAATGACGAAATGTAACCATAAAATAAGAATACTTCAAATAAATAATATGATAAAAATAAGAGTGAGAAAAATTACAGTACTTTTTGTTAAAGAGCTATGGGGATTACATAATTTATTATATATGTAAGTAAAAAGTACTATATATAATATTTATTAAAAATTTGATAATAAAAAGAGTGTAAAGTGTTAAATTAAATTTGATAGTAGATTTAAAAATAATCCTAACATTGAAAAAAAGAGTATAAGGTTCTAAAGTAAACATGACAATTATTCAATCTCAAAATAATAAAAAAGGGTATTATGATATAGATACAAAATAGAATAAAAATAATATTAAATAGTATAAGATGCTAATTAAAATGTGTCTATGAATACATGTGAAAATTAGTTTAATACTAATGAAGCAAAGTTTAAATAAAAATAAATGAAAGAGTTTTTTTGAAAATTTACAAAAGCACTGCCACAAAAGGCTAATGTGGTATGTACCACCGTTGTGACAATAGCTAAACCCTTTCTAAGCATAGAAATAATAATTTTTCTTCTTTCAACATTTCAATTGTGGTCCATTAGACCAGTGTGAGCCCTTACACATATAATTATGAGAACACTAGAGCAAGTGTTCGAATATCTTTTAATTATTAAATAATTGAGAGTAAATAGTTTTTTTTCGTGAGTAGAGTGAATACCACTTTAATATCAGAGAAGGTTATAAAATATGAATAAAGTACACATCCTTTTAATATTAAGATATATTTTAAAAGATTAAAGAATCTAGATACACTCTATCTCTTCAAAAAATCAAATGTAAGATCATGATCTTGTATACAAAAAAAAAAAATTCAATAAGAGAAAAGTACGACCATCAAAGCAAGTTTTATTGAGTGACGGCAATAACTAGAATAGCATAATCATGATTTGTGGAAATTAATTCTTCTCTTTATGAATTCCTACTTCTCAGTATCAGTAAAGAAATAATTAATTATCAGGTTTGAAAAGAAATGATACGCTTCCAAAAACTGTAGCGAAGTAAAATGGAATCGTCTTTAGGGATTGAATTATAAACCATCATTTGGAAACAGACTCCGATTACCGGGTCAATAGGAGATCGGGTTGATTCAGGCAAATACCATCTGGGTGTTAAGAAAGAATTTACATGACACAAGTTTATTATTTCAGTATGGACCTGTTTGGGGCAGCTGCGCGGTGGCAGCGCAGCTGCCCCAAACGGGTCCTATGCGGAGGTGATGAGTCTGTTCAATACTGCTAAGCTACGTAGGACAAAATTTTATATTTAAAAAATTAATTGGACTCACAGTAAGTCCCACGACTTTGTCACACGGTCAAATATTATTAGACGGTATTGGAGGATGCCGTGGTGATTTTGTCTCATACAATTGTTTTTATTAGATTAGATGTGGATGAAGTCCCGCCAAACTGGGAATTTTCACACGTGCGCATAAACAAATATATAGCGAAACTAAAGCGCGTTTCACACACTAAGGGATTCAACGAGTGTGTACTAACTTGTCAAAGTGATGATTGGAGCTGGGTGCATGTGCATTATTGGCTTTTGTGTGATTAGTTGAAAAATATTCTGTTTTGCTATGGATAGCATTGAGCTCTTGAAAAAGAGATAAGTGTTAAATTCGGATAATGAAAATAGAGATCACGTAAAAGCTTGCTGATTTGTCTACCACTTTGTACGTGTTTATTTCTTTAAGCCTTTTTACGCATTATTTATTTGCATTCTTTACTTTGCATTCTTTAAGCCCTGATAGATCCACGACACGGGGTAAAATTTTCTGACAAATAAACCTATGGTTTGTTTTAGTAATTCATCTTGCAAAGTGAATTTACAATTAAAATAAAAATGGGGTGATTACTGATTAATGGCTCCACTGATTTCTTCGTTTGAGGCTTTGAGCGGGGTTTACACGTTACACCATACCAGGACCATGGCGAAGCGCAATTTGCCTGCTTGTACGACGTCGTCTGGCAACGGCCTCGTTTGCGAAACTTGACATGTGATGGCTGGCCTGGATATTGCTTAAATTGGGCTTGGGTCATATTAAAATTCATGGGCCACCAAGTTCAAGTAGCTGGCCTTCGCTAATATTTTGACAAGGCTATGCCAACTTATGTTGTTGTGGCATTGTGCAATGTCCTTATATCCATTTTCTTTTTCTTGCTCAAGACTCAAAAGAAGAAGAATCATTGCATTGGTGTTTTCAATTTATTTTTTAATATTTTAACAACATTCTCAGTTTGTTAAAAAAAAAGAATATTCTTATTGGAGAAAAACAATGTGTATCGAGTAATGTTCTATCAAGGGATCTTATACTTCAACTAAAGTGTAGAATTCCAATTAGAGATCTAACGGCTTTTTAATTTTTATTTTTTATTTTTTCATTTTAAAATCTACACGTGGTATGGCCTACTGTGTACAAATTTTAATAACTATTGAATTCAAATCCAATGACTTCAATGGGGATCTCACATTTAGACTAAAGTGTAAGATCCCTTATTATAAATAATTATTTAATGAGAACATTCTCATTTTAACCAAATGAAAATATTGCTAATAGACAAAAAAAAAATACATATTTTATTATACTAACATGTAAAAAAAATACAATATTCAATGTATTAAGGTCTATATCTTTTTTTTAAAAAAAAAATTTTGTGAATGAGGAGGTCCTCATTATAAAAGTTTTTTGGACAATTTTAGAAGTGTTCTCACAAATATATAAGTATTAATTTCTCATTTATATAATGAAATTCAAATTTGTATGGTACACTATATTTCGGTGCAATGATCATTTTTGGGGGGCCGGGAGTCATTTCATTTTAATTGAGTTGATGATGGTCATGTGGCTTAGGAGTGGGTAAATTTGGGTTCAAATTGGATTCGAATCAATTCAATCGAGCTTCGTGTGTGCGTTATGATTCGAATTAGATCAGGTTTGACTTGATCTTATTAGGATCCGAGCTGATCAGGTTTGCCGAAATTCAACTCAATCAAGTTAGATTATTCATTCGCATCCAATCCAAACCTAATTTTTTTTTGGAACGAATTAGATCGTGTTAGGTTATTTGTGCACACTTACTGTGGTTTATAAGCGGAGACACACGTTTTTTTCTCTTGATGGTCCTTCTAATTACAAAATTGAATAGCATTAAAGGAGTAGTAGCCAGGGTCACAGAGCATAACTCAAAATTCTTGGCATCAACAACCACGAGGATTCATTTATTACGTTCAATGATTATATTTAAGTCCCGTTTGGGGCAGCTGCAGCATTTCTCACCATGCTGCTCCCAGCCAACTCTAGGGAATATTCCCTAGAATTGGCCTGTGGAGCAAATTCTTGCTGATGATGCAGCGCAGCTGCCCCAAACAGGTCCTTAGTGTACAAGCAGACATATTATCAAACCACGGATGACGGGGTACATTCATCCCAATTAAGTGTAATAAAATAAATGTAAAGTTTTATTATCAAAAAAAAAAAAAAAAGAATGTAAAGGTCCTCCTATGTAATTTGGCCGTCCTCCTATTTTTTCTTCTTTTTGGAAACAAAATTTTGAGTTTCTGTGCTGAGTACTTGATCGGATTATGTACGCTATAAAACTGGTCAAATGTCGATACGTCATAATCCGCGCTAAACAGGCCATACCTGCACGAAACTTGGTGGGGAATTAATCCAACATATTTTATTCCACTCTCCACCTCCAGTACAGGTTTGGACACTGTCCGAAGTTGTTCGAAGCCATGTGATGTCATGATCAACGCAGCCTAAGCCCTAAGTTTTATACAGTGTTGTGAAGTTGATGTAAAACTTACATAATTTTCGACAATTCCCAAGACCAAGCCCCTCCATGTCTCATCAACGAGAAACTGGTGAGTTGTGTTTCTACCAATCGATAATCTACAAAAAGAAGAATTAATCAAATTACATTTAACTCTGTAAGATGTTGATCGATGCCATGCATTTAATGGCTGCAGTTGGCTAATCCAACTTGTATTGTTAAACTGAAAAAAAAAAAAAAAAAGGCTCCGTGCATGAGGCACTCTCTGTCGCTCTCCGCTTTGTCTTTGCAATTAAAAATGGAAAGTTCAAAAAAGATGGTTACCGAATCTAATTATATCGGAAGGTGAAGCTGCGGCAGAATTTAAGCCCAACCATACGCACCTAACGCGGGCCACTCCCATTTTTTTCCTCCATTAAGAATCAAAGCTTGTCATTCAGATAATTAGATTTTGTTCAATTGTTGTTATTAACGTATCGTTAGGGCTTTTTTGATCCCCACAAGCCACAACGACTGAAGTACTATACAACTATCTCTCTCGTTCTTCTCCTTTCTCAAAATCTGTACACACCAATAAGTTTGCTGCATTAAACACTTGATGTGGATTTGTTTTTGCGTCTGTAAATGAATTAAGAACGCCTTCAGATTTAATGCTCCATCAAACCAACTCTATCCTAACAAATGCTGTAATTAATATGGAAAATGAAACCCCATAATGTGTTGCGCCTGTTTGTCGCTTAGAAAAATCATCAAGTTCGTACGTTTAAGTTGTTGTTATTTTTTTATTTTTATTTTTGGGAATTTATTTCTCAGTGCATACACATACGTGTATTTCTCTATACATGACTCAAATGTGAAAGATTCTTGACTATCTTAACTCAACTGGATGTATATTGAATAATTGAAGTATTGGCTCAGAATAACACAGAGAAATAAGCGATGGCTCTGACTTTGACCTAAAATTTATTGTAGACTTATAGTAGTTTTAGTATTTGGCACGCAATTTCAAAAGATTGTATGCTTTTACACATGCATGCAGCAATAAACGGAACGAGTTGATCATAGTCCATAGATCATCGGACCAACAATTTTTTTTTTTTTAAAAGAAATTATAATTATAAAACAGGGGCCCTATGAAAAATATCATCTCCAAGCCTTGGCCCACATTCCGTTCCTGACAAGCCCAGGTAATGACATATAGCTCTGCTGGCCCATTAATGACCTTCCCTGCACACCGTTTTGCTGACATATATAAGATAATCAAGATGAATAAAATTTACCGGGAAGGGTGCTTCTCGGCGTAAAATTTTGTCTTAAAAATGATATTGCATTGACTCAATCCAGTGAAAGGTAGATGGAAACATAAATACTATTTTTTAGCCATAAATCCCTACTATTTAATTAAGTGAATTTAATGAAATGAAAAAATTTAACTCACATTTTTACGCACCTAGATTCATTATTACACAAGGGATCCTAGTTTATTATTAAATAGATGTTTAAAAAATTTTATGAAATAAATGATTCAAATTCGACAATTAAATGGATATATACCCCAACCCCTCTGTTAACATAGCTTGTGCGCTCCTAGTTCTGATTGACATTTACATTTGACCAATCACTACGGCCATTTATTAGCGTATTATAAACGGCACTCTCACTAAATGCAACCAATTATTATACTATTAATGGCAAAATAAATATAAGATTATTATTGTTACATGTATTTTCCAATCTGGTATGAGATGAGATATTCCCTCCTGTTGTACGAGCGGAGATAATGTTTGGCTGACCATTTGCCTACATGGACTAGGAACCGAAATTTGATTAAAGATGATATTCATATGATAATATGATCAAATGGAAAGCAAAAATGGATACGCAGATGCGATAAGAGGGACGTCGATCTCATTGCGAAAGACAAATTAAAATGCATCACCAACCAACCGTGACTGTGAACTGTATCGACGCCCGTTGGCCGTTGCCTCCTCAGGTACTCTTTGGTCCGTACCTGTACATAAATAATTAATAAGAGATGCGGGACCCCCCGCAACCCCTTTAGATTTTGTTCGCCAAAATATGGTCGCTCACCCACCGTAGAACTCAACTGCTTCTTCTAAAATAAATGCTTCACGGCAGTTAATCCGGTAGTCAATCCTCAACACGGTCCCACATACGTTGATCAATATATGGATTGTGTACTTTTGTTTTGTACGCATGTTATCATCTCTCCCTCCATTTTTTGTTCTTTTTTTTTGAGTAAATATTTCAGAAGAAATTTATAATCGAGTTTTTGTTTTGCTAATTTTCTTAAACTCGTGTAACACACCCTATAATGTAATAATATTCTATTTACCTTTTGTCTATGGGAAAAAAAAATTGAATTGCTCTCTCAAAAGTATTTCAGATATTCATCCCACATCTACTGGAATAGTTATTTGGATTAATAATATAAATTTAAACATAAGTCTCAACTCTTAAATTAGTTTTTGGTTGAATTCCGAACATGAACTTTTATAAAAAAAAAAAAAGTATACTAGATGATTTAACAATCTAAAAAGGAGTTTTAGTGAGTTAAAAAAAAATACTGAAGGAATAATTAATTTTGCTCAATATTTTAAAAATTTTGCTCGAAAAATGATAGGAAAAAACGGGGGACACAAACCGATATAATAAAGCTACATATACATGGTATAGATTAATTAAAGTAGATAACTTATCTTTAGTTAATTTTTTAGCACTTTTACGACCTTTTTTTTTTCCCCTTTGTCTTAGTGCATGTATCATTAATCATTACTCCATTTGCTCTAATAAATATCAACGTGGTTTAATTCGTCTTTTCCTTAGACTTTGAATGAAAATAAGAAAACATTGAATGAGGAAGGCAAATAGTACATGGGTTTCAAACTTAAAACATGCACGACACATACAGTCGGTGGCATCAATTTGACTTAGAAAACGAACGTGTAGTGACTTAAGAAAACGAAATCAAATGGAGTTCACACAAAGAATTGTTAATTATCGTCAAAAAAATAAATCAAATTATCGAAGGAACCTTCAACCTCAAGAAGTCAAGAGGCCGGCTGCAGCTTCTCCAGTCATAGGCTTTGCTAATTATCTCGCCTGTTAAATTGGCGCATTTTACATCAAGCATGTTGTTAGCAAACTACAGTGCCATGCATCACAATCATAATAATACTCAACCGTATCCATACCTACTCTTCTAACTCGATCCAACGCGTGATCCCATTTCTTTCTTTTTGCAGCTAGATCCCGTTTAAAGCACAATTACATTAGAATGTATATAAGTGGGTTATAAAAAAAATGATGTGTATTTTATTGCTGTTTAATTAAGCTGTTGGAACTCTTTGTAATCCAGTTCATTCTTAATGAATTCCTTTTTTTTAAGTCAATAATTAAGCTGCCGGGTTAATTAATTTTCAATAGTGGAGTCCAATAAGAGTAATTTTCCATCTCATAAGGAATGACTAGTCACCTAGTTGGTAGTGTATTTTCAAATAGAGTGAGACTATTGGCACCCCTCAAATACCTATTAAAATTCCCTTTAATTATTTTACGATTTTAACCTTTATTAAAATTATATAATAATTTTTCCTTAAACTCCCACTCAAAAGTCAAATAATTTTTCCTTAAAAAAACCAACATTTTAGAAACTAAAAATGTTACCTTTCCTCTAGTTTTTAGGTGAAAAATTTATCACTGATAACTATAATAGATATAATAAAAACCCATTATTTTTTCTTTTAAATGAAACAATTCTCGTTGTTGAAATGGAGTTTAATAATAAAAATTAGAGAATGAGGTTTACACAATAAGTTTTAATTAAGAATATTTTTGTCATTGATGGAGGTATTAAAAGAATTTTATAATTTTTAAAAATATTTTAATGGGGTTGATTAAAAAAAGGGGTGTTAAGAGATATTTAGAGGGGTGCTAACAATCTCACTCTTTCAAATATTACTTGGAAATAGTCTATGTCGTTACTTTTAAAATTTTTGAGTATGACATTCAAGAATGAAATAGTGTTTTGTAATTAAAATTGAAACAAATTTAACATACAATGGTTGAAAAAGTAGAAATTCAATAAATAGATTTTAATGGAAACAAGTATATAACAATGACGTTCTATATAATTTTTAAAAATACATGGACTAACTTAATAATCAGCTCAAATTTTAAGGGGTAGAGGCATCATTTACCCGTCCAATAATTAATTCGTTAGCTTTAATTTTGCTGCTAAACTCTGGAGAGTACAGTGTATTTAATTACTATTATGAAGGAGTTACAGTTGATTTATTAGTGGAAGAGATAGATTCTGACAGTTATTGGCAAAAATGGGAAGCTGATGGAAACCAAATTTAGGAGGGAAATAAAATGGAAGAGAGAAATTAAAGAGGGGGCATGCATGAACGGAACAAAAGCATAAATGAAGGGAAGGAAAGGTGGTTTGAGGGCATTTAACAGAAGGGGAAACCGGTGGTGAGAGCGACGATGAGAAAAAATATATATTGAAGAAAGCGAAGTGTTTCAATGGTCATCCTTGAATTCTGCATTTAAGTGAATTCAAGATGAGTTAATGAAGGCAGGTAGACTTACTTCAATACAATTCCCCCTCTTCTCTTTCAATGCCTTTAATGGCCTTTGGTCACTTTTTTTTTTTTGTTAGTAGATTTGCTCATCTTAATTTAATTAATTTCTAAAAATTCCGATTTCAGTTTCTGAGGTTACTTTACAAAAATACCCTTCGTTTGGGAAATACACTTTTGATTGTTAGCTTGCAATGAAATGTCGTGGTATTTATGTCATGTAGCTGCTTAGTCTATTTGGGTTCCCTCAACAATTTATATTTGGTTGGTGAAATTCGGCAAAACGACAGCCTTTTATGTTAAGGATCAAGATTCTCTCCTGATATGATTATATCATGAGCAAATAATTCAATTACTGATTAGTAGTTAATAAATAAAAAAATAAAAGAAGTTAAATTTTACCTATACACTATTACTAAAAGACACATGCCAGAAAATTTTTAAAAATTTATTAGACCTCAGATCAAGAGAAGATCCTATTCTGTATGACCAAATCCCTTGCCATATCTTTTTTCAAACAAAGGAAATAACGTACGACCAAAAAAAAATTGTTTTTGTAGTTCATCTATCAAGTCATTAATTGTGTTATAGAAATTTGCAAAATCATTCGGATCAAGGGATGGAAGATGCTGTTTGATTGCTGGTCATAGAATATAATAAAACTTGGTATTGGAGACAAGGGCGGATGCAGCACATGACCAGTGGGGGCTCAAGCCCCCACTGGCCAAAAAAATTTTAAAAAATAAAAGAAAAAAATATTTTAATATTTTAATATTTTAATTAGTCCTTATTAAATAGATTAAAATAGTCACTATAAAATATGAATTCCTATAAAATTTAAACTTTAACTTTTAATAAATATAAAAATTTATATTTTAATTAAAAATAATGATAGCCCACCACTCAAAATATTTTTTATTCTAAAAAATATAGTTAATTCTTCCAATTTATATAATAATAGTGGAACGAATGTTTTCAGTAATAAAACTCATGAAGAATCATATTTGGAATCGGATGAGATAAGTGATAATTTGATTGTTTATATAAGAAACAATAAATTTAATAATATTGATAATGAGTCTATTGCATAATATTAAAAATGTCTAGAGACTAATTATAAATGTATTAGTAAATATTTTATATATTCAAAATTTTAATTTTTTATATTTTACTATTATCTAATTTAGCCCCCGATAAATTATTTTTCTAGATCCGCCAGTGATTGGAGAGGAAGTGGGTACTTTGGGAAATGAAGAGCATGCAACTGCTAAAAATATGTGTTAGAATCTCTACATGAAATGATAAAAATTAATAAAAATGTGGCGAGATGAGAGAGATGGTATTAAATTTGAGCCCATAAGATATTAGTTGATTTTATAGCTGAGGGTGTTGAGAGCTTTAAAAGCTTTAGTTCTAGGAGTGATTAATTCCATCGCATGGCTCATGGGATGTGGTTATTGTTTTAATTGCTCAGGGGACGTTGAGAGCCTTAAAAGTTTTTTTTGAGTGACCCAATTGAGGAAGTTGGAGTTATTATCCATTTAAGATATCCATAGTCTCAAGACCTTCCTTCAACCGTATACAGACTCTCAACATTAATGACTCTTGTTCACCTCTTCCTCTTCTCTCTCACCGCCTCTAATAAGTACCATAAGTTTCAGCTTTGGGCTTGGCTTAGCTGGTAGCTAAGATTTGTCATGGCTAGCTCCAAAATTCAACACGGCATGATTATGTAATGCAACGTAAGCCGAAGCAAAGTGTTATGGAGCCATCGAGAACATGTGTGTATTCATATTATTATTATTTGACCAAAGAGTTTGTGTTGGTTAGGATTTCACACCTAAGTTTTAAGAGCAGCTTAGAAGCTGCGTATGTAATTAATAGCAGAGCCAACTTGGAATGCCCGTCATGCATTGGTAGGCCCCTTTTAATTCCTACCTTCAAATTTGCCTGATTCGATTCTCTCTTGTACAATTATGCGTGCCATCCCGTATAAGCCAAAATCATCAGCCTATATAACCACCCAATATTTTCTCCATTTGCTTACTCTTTACTCATCGTCGAAGCTATGGTTTCTCTTCAAGCACCCGTCTCCCCAAACAATGGAAAAGCCAACAAAGAGTTTGATAATCTATCAAAGAAGCGGAAGTTGGAAGAGATCATAGAAGGTGAAGGAACTTTTGACAAGAGATCATCAAAAGGAGTAACTGCTAAATCATCAATCTTCGATATCAAGCTACAGCTTGAGACTCCGTTGCCTTTGGAGTGGGAACGGTGTCTCGATATTCAGGTATAAATTATTAATGGAACCCTTATTTATAAATACATAAGGTAATTATATTATAGCATTAATAGAATCATGACGCGCGCGCGCACACACAATAATTCTAATGACTGATTCCAAGCTTTTCTTTGTATGCAGTCAGGGGAGATACACTTTTACAATACAAGGACCCATAAGAAAACAAGCGGGGACCCAAGGGGAAGCCCGGAGCCACCAAACCGTGCTGGTGATCATATGAGTTTAGACCTTGAACTGAACCTACCATGCGATTCACAGAGGAAAAACCAAGGAAGTAACAACATCATCTCAAAGCCAAATTCAGCCAGCCCTCCACGTCACCATCTGGGTGATCGTCTTAAGAAGAAATCTGGTGATCATCTATCCCGGTGTCCATCGTGGTTAGCGTTTGAAGGGGATCATGATGATCAGCAAGAAATGGTGGCAACAGCATGCATGCGGTGCCATATGTTGGTGATGCTTTGCAAGTCATCTCCTACTTGCCCTAATTGCAAATTTTTGCACCCACCGGACCAAAGCCCTCCAAAATTGTTCAAGCAAACGTTTAGCCTCTTGTGCTAGCTAGTAAGGGTCAAAATTCAGAAGGCTTATATTATAGTTTAAATTTCGGATGAAATTTCCAGTGTCAATTGTTTGTGTTAAAAGTTTTATTCCCTTTCATGTTAGCTAGATGAAGCTCAAGAGGGTTTATGTGTGTTGGTTCATTGTTCTTCCACCTCTATTGAGAAATGACTACTGACAGAGAGAGCCCAGGAGAGGGAGAGGCCGCGGTTGACGTATATGTACTAACTTTTATATATATATAATGTAAACAAGAAAGTGCTTCTACATTTTCGCGTATTAGATATTATTACTGTGGTCTGTGGATCACCGAACTATCAGCTTAATCTTAGCCTGTTCCGATTTGGAAACGAATTCAATCGTCAGATTACTCTAGCATTTAGAAATTAGACGTGTAATTCAGCTTTGTGAGAATAGAGTATCACATTGCACCAAGCCAGATAGTATATTTCATAATTATCTTACTTTTGTTAATGACTCGGCAGCGGCTGTCCATGAGTGGTCTCGTTTTTGGTTGAGCCTGTGTTATTCACATGTCTATATTTTCGACTAAAAAGTGATAATAATATTACGACATATATAAGCACTTTGATTATTTATATTAACTGCTAATTTATCTAATAGTTATTATATCAACCAAAATCAATCCTGTGAGTTACATTGCAATTTCAGGCTTGGAACTTCAATAGTTATTCCTAAGTTAATTGTCTATTATATAACATGCATGTATAAATTAATAAACACCGGTAGCTAGAGTCTCTGGGCTAGAGAGTTTTATAGCGTAGGATGAATAATAATCCTCTGTTCCTGTGTGTAGAGAAAAATAGAGACATGCTTCTTTTTGTGTGGTATAGCTCCGAATTTCAGTGTCAGCAACTCCATACCTTTTGAGGGGCTGTAGTGTAGGGTGCCTGCGAACACTGAGCTGAGCCATCTCCGTCTTACTTCCGCGGCTGCTTATCAGCCGGTAGCTTGCTTGCTGGCGCTTGAAGACGCCTTTGACGTTAGCATCTACCAAGTACCAACAATCGTTTAAGAATCAATTGATTAACCAATTACTGCTATAGACATCAACAAATACAGAATGGAGATAAGAAAACGGAGAAAGTCTGGCTGTCATCATATCAAATGTGCCAAATAAAAAATTAACAAGATGAAGAATGAGATATATTGTTGATTAATGTAAAGAAACTGGGGATAGCAGAAATCTCTAACCAAGTTATGGCATCACAGTGAAGTGGAGAAGAAAATATAGTCCGAGTACTACTCGTCACCAGAAAGCAAGACCAGAAAAAAAAAAGAGTGAAAAAAACCCTCGGTTATAGTAAACGAAATCCAATGATTAGGATTTTCTGTGCATTCCCAAGTAAATTCTCTATTTTTAATTAACTATATATATATATATATATAGTCCAAAGAAAAATGGATTTACATCAGCCACAGAAACTATTGAATGTAAAAGTTGTCAGCCAAATGAATTCATTAACTCATATTAATTATTGTTTCTCTAGATAGTATGAATTTAGAATTAACACAAATGATTTTATAATTTTTCATGAGAATCTTAGTTTAGTCTCATCTTATATATTTATATAAACGATCAAGCGCCAACAGAATCTATAACAGAGTAAGGTCTGAAGAATACGAGTGATGACATGTGGGTACACATGTTCCGGTCTCACATCCCGTACCTGATCAGCGCCCATGACAATTAAAAACATTTCACGTCTTTCCCTCGCGTATTTTCAGTTCTTACCAATTCAAAAATCTGAAACAGAGGGGGAAAGAGATGGAGACCAAAGAAGAAGGCGTGAAACTGCAGATAGCAATTCGCTGTGCCAAAGCTCTGAATCTGCTCTCTTCCCTGCGAAACCGTGACTTGAAAGCTACAACCAACGATGACGACGAGGTATATACCATCATTCTCTCTTGTTCAATTGAATCGAGCGTTTTGCTGCAGTCTTGCAAATTCACATCTTCAATTCTGCAGGAGAAGGAGACGATGAAGAGAATTATCGGAGATCTGAAGGTTGAACTGGCGAGGGAGCGTTTGACGACTAAGAAACTCAAGCTTTCCGGCTTAATGGAGCTGGTTCTTCAGGTAGCTATGCTGTTGTTTGTTTCTGCTTACCTTTTGATCATCGCGTGCAACGTTAGTGAAAATTGATGATCATATTTGTTGCTCTAGGCAAATTATGCCGATCCGAATAACATTGTTTCGCGTTCTTTATTACTTTGGAGGTTGTATTGTGTAGGATACTAGGATGTCGTTTTCTAAAAAGCTATATACATCAGTACAATCACTCTGTTCAAATTTCATTAATGGAGATAGATCATCAGTTTCTGCTCTCTGTTATTGAAGCGGTTGAGTTTTTGTCTGGATGATTAGTGTGAGAAATGGCTTCTCTGTTTCATTTCGTCTCCCACCTACATAGGTAATTAGGCATTAGGCACTTAAGAAACATAGCTCGTGCTTGTGACCGCCAATGGCTTGTGAGTTTCAAGACGTGTCTCGAAGGATGAAGACAACCTGTTTGTGAAAAAATCACCAAAACTGAAGAAGCCATTTGATAGTAACTTCTAAAAAATTAACATCACCAAAATTATTATCCCATCAGGGCGATGAAAATGAACATAATAGTGATGGATAATGAGAATTTAGCTTCACCCCAGACACGCCGTGTGATACAGTTAAAAAGCATTAGTTTATCTCGCACATCGCATTATTGAGAATGTGTGAAATTGCATATGGGCAATTTAAAAGCTACGATTAGCAACTACGATGAAATAGAATTCGCTTTTTCGCTCATTTGAATAATTCTCCGTGGCAGTTACGTGTGTAACATGTAATGAAGAAACAAGTTGAGTTATTGTAAGTGATGAACGGAGAATATTCATTGACAATATCTATTTCGGAGCACGCTGGTGTCAAATGTGTCAGTCAAATTAAGAGTGTAAAAAGAATTAAATAAGTTGTTTATATTTATATCCAAAATTAAAGAAAATAAAATAATAATAAATATTACCAAAAATTTACACGTAAAGGAAAGTCGAAAACTCTAAACAAAATGCAACTAACTGACAGTTAACGCGATTATTCTAGCTGTAGCAATCGAACCAGTCCTCTCTCTCTTTTCTCTCTGTATTGCTACTTCATGTAATGAGATTGGAATACAAACTACATTTTTCTTTTTTGAGCTCAAATTGTTCAGGTAAATTCAAAAGTGAGTGTTTTGTTTGTGTTGCCTTTACTGTGACAAACCTCATTTGCTAATTTCAGTTGTTATCCGATAGTGATGAGATAACGAATCATCTTGTTGAAGTTGCGAAATATTTCTTTATCGACAAAAGTTGCAAAAAGTGAAAAACTTAAAACAATTTATAAACTTTTAAGTGTGGACCGCTCAATAAATTAAAAATTTTCGGTTTTTTTTTTTTCAGAATCAGAGAAAACGATGATTGGACGATTGATAATTTTCTTTTATCCAATTCATCTGGCATGTTCGGATGAAAAATGGTAACGAGTCCTGATCGTTAAAATTCATTGTTGGCATAGCAAAGATTAAGCCAGGTTGAAGAATGAAATCAAAATAAGTTCAATCTTTGCGCAACTTGAAAATACTTGGTAAAAATTAAAGGAAGGATGGAAAAGTAGGCCACTTAGTCGCTTTGGCCCGTTTCGTTTGGGTTCCATCAGGCAAACAGTCAGCACCGCGTTGCTTCTTCATAATAAACTGCATTCCCAAATTTGGGGGGTTTTAAAAAAAAATCAGGAGATTGAATTTAAATGGTTGTGGAAATTGATCAAAAGTAAAGAGTTTCTAATAGACTAACACTGCACTGGCCTGCATGTCCTAATAGATTGATGTCTAATCACAGCATTCACTGATTTACATGCATTGGAGCAGTACTTAAAAAGTCATGATCCTTTTCAGGTTTTTCAAAGAATCTTCTTCCCCATTCTTACAATCCAGGAGCCTTTATATACAAAAGAATTAAAGTTCATCGCAAATTAATCTGTCAGACCAGCATATCAGCAGTGGTACAGGCCTTTGCAAGCAAAGCAGAATCACACGAAGCAACAATAAAAATATAAAATGCTTGGCAACTCCATGGCTATTATCAGCAAGCAGATTGAAAGAAGAAAATGAGAAAGCTGCTTTCTGGCTTCAATTCCGTGTTTGCCTTAAACCCCAAAATTTTGGTATCAGGGTCAGCATTATTAAAATTCAAATCAAGCTCTAGATGAAACTGCATTTTCTAATAACAGAGGCAAAATGTCCAGAAAAACTTTGAAAATAACCATGAACCAATGTTTTCCAACAACAGAGGCAAACATGATTCGTCTGATATTTCTGCATTGTATGTAATCTCTTAACATTTTTTCCAGATATTAATTTATTGGCCTGTGATTATCAAAACCATGAAGCCCGTCATTTGAGCTGTCTCCTCTGACAAAAACAATTTGAGCAATATGCTCAATTGCATGGTCTTACATACTTCAAAGGAAATATAACCTGCACGAAGCATCATAGGCTTCTAACAAAATAGTGTCAACTACTGTTAACCATACTCATTTCTCAAGAAAAGGTGCAAAAGCCTCATCTAGTGTGTCTGAAAACAAAATGAACAGACCATACCAGATCTAATGAGCTATGCATATGATGCAAAGAGTGACAAAGTATCCACCCTTTTTTAACAAGAATTTTAGTACAAGATAGGTCACTATTTTTTCTTCTCAGAGACCTTCCTAAGATCAGGCCCTAGTTCACGCTCCCAGCTCACTCCATCATGTAGCTGAGAGGGTCCAAAAACAATAAAACTCCTCAAACAGAAAGTATGCAGTTTCAGAAAGTTGATAACTCCTACTGTAGGTAATGATAAAAATAAAGTACGAAAAAGAAGACAGAATTTAGCTAAAAGTTGATAATTCAAGTGATCAATTGAACCATACCTCTAATCAAATGCATAAGGATCATCTGCATATGGATTTAGAGACCCCTCAGAAAACAAATCACCTATGTTTGAAGGATGTGGATTAGCCCCTCCCATGGCTCCCTGCATGAGAAATCTCACATATGTCATAAACTTACTGAATCAAGAAAAAGCTTTGGAGGGTGATGTGAGCTATCTTCAATATCCAGTTACCTCATAAATTAATTTATCAATCTAAGTTCAATGTTTGTGTATATTCTAAAAACAATAGTTTGCTTTCAGTTACCTTGGTAACACTTCTTGGGGTTTTGGCTTGGGTCGTGTTCGTCTTCTTACGTTTCCTAGGGTCCTGATCCAACACAGACAAGAAAATTTGAAAACATATATGTAAAGATCTGCTTCGCTAGACGGTAGACACCCTCCTATTTCACATGCAATCATTGCAAATATGACCAATTTAGGGTACATAAGAGCTTTAAGAAGATAGGAGAATACCTCAAACATGACTGTACTTTTTGTTTTTCTTCGTTTTGTAATTGTTCTTCCATTACTAGTTTCGACTTCATATTCATGGTGGGTAACCTGTGCGGCCATAAGGTAAGCCAAGATTGGCTATGGAGATAAGACTTCATATGGATGTTGAAGGTTGAATACAGATCAAGTACACTATTGCAACACAACATTTATAATACAATATGTGTATCAATAGCCACAATACAGAAGCAACTGACCTTCTTATGATGCTTAGGAATGCTGATCATGCTTCCTGTGTTTACATTGTCTACTTTCTTCAACAATTGTGACACAGGTGTTTGTGCTTCGTTCAAGAAAGGTGGATCCTACAAACAGTATAGAACGAGAAACGGCAATTGCTGTAATTCCACAAGGACCGAAAGATTTAGATGTAAGCAAATTGATCTTAGCTCTTGTCACCTTCTCTTCATTTTCTGCTCTTGCAAAAGCACGTTGACTTCTTTTACCAACACCAAGATCTCTCATCTTGCTTGATGAAATGGAATAAGCCTTCAATAAATAAAAAATCACCAAATAAATTATGTTTTAGAAAGTGCATCATAATAATCAATGCAAGCATATAAAGATAAACCAAAATGTTCCACAGTTTGAAGATGCTCCAAGCAAACCTTGTACATAATCTGCCAATTAGCTTACCGCTGCATATTCCATTATTTGTAGTAGCAGTAGTAGTAGTAACAAAACAGCATATATGTATAAAAAAAACATGTAAGCATTAAAAATTATAACTAATAATAATAACAATAAAACATTTACATGTATGAATATATAAGGAACATGTAACGACTAAAAATTACAACACAAAAGCAAATGGTTCAAGCTCTGTAAAAAATAATATTATTATGTCCATAAAAGAGTAGGGTTGGGAGAAATAGCAAGGGGCCGAATAAAGAAGACAACCTGCTTTGAATTAACTTCTTGGTCCTCCTGAGGCTTATTGCCCATCACTTTCCACTGCAATTGCAATAAAGCTCTCTGCCTGTCTTCCTGCGGCATTTCAAACCAAAGTTAGTTGAAGGCATGGTGGATAGTAAAATTTGATCTTGTTGAATATGGAAGTGCTTACTTTGGATTTCTGGAGATGCAACTCCTCGTGAAGTTTCCTGCACTCATCTTCATGCTGACACTGCAAAGCTTTCATCTGAACTTCATGTTCACTCTTTAGTTTTGTTGTTTTCTAGAAAAATTTATAAACAGTAGGAAACTCAATCATATATTTCCAATGAATGTGAACAACTCAGACTCAAAGCTAAAGCCATGTGCACCTCTCTCAATTCGTTTTCAGCTTGTAGTTCGGCACGCTTCAGCTCCTCTATGTGTTCAGCTTTTAGATTCATTTCCTTCTTATCATACTCCTGTTGAATACCAATGACCTACATATCAGCAAGCGAAACTTAGTACAGTTATAAAAATTTTGAGGTAATGACAATTTCGTCTGTAGATTGCCAATGAAAATAGATGCATGTGGGAAAGGCAGTAAGGAGCACTCAAACAATGTAACCCAGAAATCAGTATCCTTGAAAATGAAGCAACTTCAAAACAAAAATAAGGGCGGACTTTCCATGAATTCATAACTTCAATTTATAATTGGATTCATGTTCACCAGTAGATTATGGAAAAACTTAATTCGGTATGTTGGCTTGTGGAAAAGATACAACCTAATTGAACCATTGATGTGCAGAGACAATTATTACTATATTCATAGAGAAAAACAAGAATGAGAATAAAAATAAAGCAGAAGATATATGGCACATTCATTCCCATGAATTAGCAGAGTAGGAATTACTAAAAGATGATTGTGTTTTAAAATAGGATTGCAGAAAATTTGATTTTCAGTTTATATTAGTTTCTTGTACATACAAGAGCAGCATGTTCCTCCTGAATGCGCTTAAGTTGCTGCTTTGCCTCTTCTTTGCATTCTGCAAGTTTTTGGTCACATTTTCTTTCCATTTCTCCAATGGTTTTATCTGCCTGAAAATCAAAATTAAACATGTAAGCATGAAACAGAGCCAAGGGTGTGCAGTATCATAATCACAAATGGACCTTTTCTTTTTCCATATTAACAATTTCCAGCTTCTCCACCTCATACTTCCTCCGTATGTCGTTAATTTCCTGATAAAATTCCAATTCGCATCAATTTATGCACCTTATACTTCCTTCAAATTACTGAAGGTAAATGTCTAAATGATGTAAGAAACACCTGATCATTTCTCTGAGATATTTCCTTCAAATGCCTTGATAATTCCAACTGTTTACTTTCTAGCATAAGATCATATTGCTTCTTAGCTTCTGAAAGTCTGCTTTCAGCAGCAGTCAGCTGGGCCTGATTCTGCAGTAATATACAGGACTCTGAATTACACCACAGGTCCCCAGACTTACAAAAATTCATATATTCTAACTGCTTTCAAGACCTCTGTAATCTGATCTTCCAGCTTCTTCTCTTTGTCATTATGTTGCAGTAAAAGCTGTTCTTTCTCCCCCAAGATGTTCTGAAGTTGGCAGACTTGTTTCTCCATCGAATCTACAAGCATCTCCTTCTTCTCATGCTCTTGTTTCAGATTATTTATTTCTTCTTCTTTTTTCTGCATTTCTGCCTGAAAGTTCTCCATATTTTCTTTGTTCTCCATTTCCAACGATGAAATCTTCAGCAGCTGATCTTGCTGCAAAATGTAGTCGAATAGGTTTACAATGACAACATGGTATGATCAAATATTTCAGAGATAAGAATATAGAAAATTGCAGACCAGTTTATTCTCGAATGATCTCAAATTGTCTAACAAACTATCAATTTCCTTCTCCAATTTAGAAACCAACAATTCAGTTTCAATCTTCTTTGAGATAAGAGCATCTGCTTCAGACTCCAACCTACTAATTTTCTCTCCAGCTAAACGGCATTCCTCTAGACACTGTGCCTTAACAGACTCCTGGGTTTTTTGAAGTTCGATGACCTTGCTGTTTAACTCCTGGTTTACTAACTGTAATGCATCTTTTTCAGATGCTACGCTGGAGAACTTATCATTCAGTTGATCATATTGATTTTGAGCCTGCTGAGAAGAAAGGTCTCTCTCCATCTGGACTGACTTAAAGCATGATTCATAATGTGAGTTTAGCAGATAAAACTTTTCCATAAAAGTCAAACTTTGTTTATCCAAATCAACCAACTGTGCTGCAAACACATGAACAAAGCCTTCAAGATTTATTATCTCCTGGATTGATGTGACTAATTTTTTCTCAAAGCTGTCCCGGCTCATTTGAAGATCACTCTTCTCCTTCTCCAAGTTCTCCTTAGTGATCATCAAAAGTTTAATTTCATCTTCCTTGGATTGTAAGTCAATGTGCATCTCTTCAACTTTAGAGTTTAGACTCTCTGTCTCCAGTCTATTATCAGCTACAGTTACTTCAAGTTTCTTTATCATAGCATCTGCAAGCAAAAAAATGAAAATGTAAGAAAAATGGTTTTAATTTGAAAAAACAGGCATCCATGAGATGTTTACCTTTCTTGTCCATGAGATTGGCGGTTTTACAACACTCATCTCTATAAAGCTTATCCCTTTCCTCTCTCTCAATTTTGAGATCCTCCAGTTCCTTCTCACCTACAGTCAGTATTCAAGCACATCAAATAATCAAAATCAAATTACGGCAAACATCAAATAATCCATGACACTAGCTTTGGATTGAACCAGATACATATAAATCAAACGGATTTAAGCATAGATACTTAAAAGTTTAACTCAAACAGGGACAATAACAACTAACATTTTCTAATAATTTCCTCTGCAGAGCCTAATTTCAGAGATAAATGATCCATCTGTTGCTTCTGACAATCGACAGCATTCATACTGGAGGATATTTTGTCTTCAAAAAACTCCTTATTCTTTTCAGCTGTTAAAGAAAATGCACAGAGTCATGGCCGGACATTGTGAGGGAATGTTACAGCCTTGAATATACATAATTACATACCATCCTGAACCTGACTAGCTAAGTGTTGTAAAGTCTCAGTGAGTTGATCGGACAGAGTCTTTGTTGAAGAGAATTTAGACTCCAGTCCTTTCCAGAGCTTCTCATCTTCTTTCTGCTTTACTTTCAGCTTAGCATTCTCATTAACAGCATTCTGCAATTTTTCCTCTAACATACGGACATGCTCCATTGATTTCTTGAGCTTAGAATTCTACATTCGTTAAATTGTGTTTATCAAGTTGGCCATTCAATCAAACAGCAATTTTGGAAGTACCAAAATTTTACCTTAAATAATGAAATTATTGCCTTTATTCATTGATCCAATAGCTTTCATGTTACACACACAATCTCATGCTGGCATAGCAAAAATCTCATTGAAATGTGGAAATCAAACCTTCTAAAACATGTAACTGTGTAAATGCCTTAAAGAATTGATGCAATTTTGTTCCAATAATCATCCAAGTAAATAACAAATCCTATTACTCTTGTACATACATTAAAAAAGAAAAAAGCATAAAGATCATGTAAATACACAAACTTCACTCAAACAAGAACAAATTAGATGCCTTTATTAGCTGACAAAATTACACATTTCCTTCTGTATCCTAATAAGCATAAAAATCAAGTAAGTACACGAACTTCACTTAAACAAGAACAAATTAGATGCCTTTATTAGCTGACACAATTACACATTACCTTCTATATCCTAATAGACATGGATTTTCATACATAAAGATAAACAGATGCGAAGGGACTCATATTACCGCCATTTCAAGATCGGTTTTCACGGAAGCTTGCTCCTTGACCAATTTCTCTGCAATCAATCAAATTAGCACCAAAAATACATCAAAATCGATGAAAATCTTCAAAGAACGCAACAAACACTCATAATTAAACGATCAAAAACCTGCAGTCAGCTTCAAGTTTGCGAAACTTCCCGATGTAAGCGAATCGGAAGAAGGACGCAAAGAAAATGAGAGAGACTTCGCGGATCCTGACAGAGATTTGAACTGATCCAAGCTCTTCACGCTTGGAAACCCGAGCTTCTGCATTTTCGAAATCGAAGATTGAAAACCCCTAAGAATTTGGTCTCTGAAACACACTCACCTTCTCTTTGTCAAATTTGGAGTATTTTTGAACGCGGAGTTGTAAATGATTAAGGCGCCAAGCAAAAGGGTATTTATAGGTGTGATCCGAGACGGTGGTTTAATAACTAATTACGTGAGGTAATTAAATGGTAATGTTGTGTGCGTTTAGCTCTATTACACTAATGCGATGTCGATGTAGCCATGCGGGCGACGGATTCTGTCCGTTTTAAGCGGCAGCGAGTGGTTGTCCGCGTAACTGTTAAACAGGCCAACGGCCATGCATTCACTATTATTGAGAAAACATGCTTCAAAATTTGTACTTAAATACTAAATTATAAATCACGAGTAAAGTAATGCATCAATCCAAAAAATTATTAACTATTTTTTAAAAATAATTTATTTTAATTTCCATTACTCATGTGATAAATATCACACCACATGAATTGTCTTTAGTGAGTGAATGTCCCTTCCTGCATCCTACCTTCAAAAAATTTAAAAAATTAAGGTTTTAAGAATTTACTTGTAATGTTAATAACCAGAGTGATATTATATTTTCTAAGTATTATCTCAAAACGTTAATATTAATTTTTAACTTTTTAAAATTACTTTGAAGCTCCAAAAGTAATTGCATGTGGGTTTTTAGGGCTAATTTTGTAATGCAGTAATTTTTAAAATAATTATTGTTAGCTGTACTATACAAATAATCAATTATGAAAAAAATCAATTAAATATTTGGTAAAATTTATTTTTAAAAGTATTATAAATTTTAAGGTAGTGTTTATTTTTCAGATTAGAATGAAAATCCTAAAGAATTGAAATCTTGGGATTAAGAGTGTAGAGTGAGATTGTAAGTAAATTGTTTGGTTCCACTAGAATGAGAGTATAAAATATGAATTAGAATTTCATTTATGTATTTATTTTGTCTTAGATTGAGAGTAAATTATTTTAAATTACAATTCTACCCTTATTTAAAGAATTGTAGTTTTTAATTACAAAGTGAAAAAAATATATTTGTAAAATAAATTATTTATTTTATAATTTTAATTATATAAATTAATTATTCTTAATATTCTTAATTATGTAAATCACAATTTTTTATCAAATTTAATTATGTAAATTAAAAATTATTGATAAAAGCAACACAAATGAAACACTATTATTAATAATATAGAATAAAATTAATATTTTCTTATAATAACTTATTTCTTATTATTAATTATTAATATTAAATAAATATAATACTATTAAAAATTAAATAAATATAATAATATATTTAATATTATTATTTTTAAATAAATGTATCATTATTTTCTTTTAACAATATAATTATATTATATTTAATAAGGTAAGGATAAAAAAATGAAGAGGAGTGAGTGGATTCTCATTTCCATCTCCTCCAATGAGAGTGAGAATCTCACCGCTCACTCTAAAAATTAACGAAATTCATAGGGTGGAACTACCACTCCCTTTTTTAAATGTACAAGTAAACACTCGAGTGAAAATTTACACTTCACATTGTCATTCCCTATCTCATTAAAAATTTTACCTCAATTTCTCATCCTATCTCCCAATAAATTTGGTGGGCCGCATTCCTACCATATTCCCTATTTACTTGTTTTAAAATAAGTATATATAAATGATTTCAAGAAATTAAAAATTAGATATTTAAATAAAATAATTTTCATATTATAAAATATTTAAATTATTTTAAAAATTCTATAAAAGATTGAAAAATATCTTGAAATGATATAAAAAAATAAAAAAAGTGTTTGAAGAGAGCAACACATTAAGTATTATTTAATGATTTAGGGTTGAATAAGTATTATAATGTAAGGTTTTCTTTTAGTTGTAACTTATTTATATTAGGAAAAATAAAATAAAAATTTATTAACCAACATTATAATAAAAAAACAAAACTTATTGAAAAAATTAAAAAAATATTGTTTATTGCTTACATATAATAATTGATAACTGAAATAAATATTTTATATTATTATTAAATTTTTTTTGTTATCTCAATATAATTGGTAATGAAAATAATCTCTTTAGAGTTAATAATTTTATTTTATAATTAATAAAGATAATTTTAAAATTATATAACATATCTAAGGATACATATGAAATTGTATTAAATGTAAAAATGATCCTTAAAATCAAAATTTGATAACCTGCTTCTTTCGTGTTTTTCAAAATATGGTTGTAGAATTGGGTGATTTTGCCAAAAGTAATATCTAAAAAAATTTATCAAACACTAAAATTAACTTTTAGAATTTCAAACTTACTTTTGAGACTCCCAAAAGCAATCAGTTAGTTTGGTAAATTAACAAGTTTTAATTTAATGTCCTAAGATTGTTGTGAGAGTTTTCTTGTATAATTAAAGAAAAAGTAAATGCAAAAGTGTAACGTAATTAATAATAAGAGTGCTTTAAAATATTCTTTAAAATATATACGCTAAACGAATAATTAATTCAAAATATAAAGATTAAATGAGTATTTTTCTTATTATATACCATGTTACCATTTAACTGAAATATTATAATGTTACTTAGAAAAAGCTATTCAATGTTAATATCAACCGCTTTTAACCATTGTTTCCTTGTTTAATATACTATGCACATACATAATTAATTTTAAGAATAAAATTTTTAAAAAAATAAAGTTATTTGTTAAAAGCATAATTTTGTTTTGTTCCCTACAGGCCACAATAGCTTGTAGGGATGGCAATGGGGTATAATGGGGGTGGGGAGGCCTACCCCATTCCCCACCCCATAAAAACTTTTAACCCCCATTCTCCACCTCATTTCCTAATAAATTTAGTGCGGTGGGGATGGGGAATTCCCATGTGGGGAATGATTTCTCCATCCCATCCCATTTTCCATTTATTTATTTAATTATTTTACAATAGGTATAAATATATAAGTTCAATAAATAAAAAATTAGAGACTTAAATAAAATAAAATCATCACCATTTTATAAATTATTTAAATTATTGAAAAAAATTTCAAAAGTTTGAAACAATATCTTGAAATGATATCAAAACTACAAAATATTTGAATAAATAATAACTAAAAGAACAAAAATATATAGCAAATGTTTCAAATCCTTCTTTCTTTGGCTTCATATTCTTTTTGAAATTTTGACCATATCAAGCAAGTTAAAGCGACAATACAAGCCAATAAACCAAAAAAAGAACAAATTGCATATACGTTCGTATGTCAAGTCAAGATCAAGCTATAGTTAAAGTATTAGTGAACAGTAAAATATTTTCAACTTACTAAACTTTACCGAAAATTGTTGAAGAATGAGGTTGGATTTGCTCAAATGAATGAGGAATCAAAGGAGGAGCGGCAGTTAGGAGAGAAAAAAAAATGATATTGTTTTAGGGTTAAGTAGTAAATTTATTTTAGGAATTTTTTATTATATTATGTTTATTAATATATATTAGGTAAAAATAAAAAATTACTAATTAATATTTTAATTAATAAAAAATTAAAAATATTTTTATATAATGGAGATTGGGATAGGGGTAGGGTGGAGAATGCAAAACCAAACCACACCCCATTAATCATTTGGGGATTATTTTTCACCCATTTCCTACTCCATTCACCAAAAATTATTTAAAATTCATCACATTTAAGGCGGACCTCATAAGACCCCAAACCCATAGGGAATTTTGCCATCCCTAGTAGCTTGCGGCACTTTGGCAACGATGTGCAAAAACCTCAGGAAACAAAATGAAAATTACCCGTTTCTAAAAATATAAGCAACCATGCATTATTTTTTGCTTTTGCAACATATTTCTTTGGCCACACACACACGCATGTCTATATATAACACGACTGTCTCAACACTTTATCCAACTACAAATACACAAATTGTATATTATTGTTTTATTTTCTTAATTGAGAATTTTATACGTGTGAGGGGAAATTAATTCTTTAACTCACTGTTTTCATTACAATGGCCAAGCTAACTTAACTAATCATAGTGGCAAGCGATGTTAAAAAAATGGTGATATATATTTCACAAAAATATTTGTTTGGATAATTACTTAAAAGAGTGATGATATAATAATAAACTCTTGTATAAATTTATTTCGTATAAATTGATGTGGCATTAATTTATTGATAGAATAAAAATATAAAATAATAAAAATAAATTATGTGGGCATTAATTTATTAATAAAATAAAAATATAAAATAATAAAAATAAATTATATAAGTCAAAAAATATTTAATACAATTAATTTTATCATATCATATTAATTTATATAAAAATTTATAACTATATTATTACTGCAATTCCCTCTTCATATATAACGATCAAATTCAAATCTAACGTGGCAATGTTTCATGGGTTAATCCGTCCCAAATTTCTTACCTCGAGACTTTATTTCAACACGCTCCTTTATTTCCAAGCATAAATGACTTTAATAAAATACGAACGAAGGATGAAAGATGAAAGATGAAAGATGAAAGATGAAAAAAGAAAATAATAATAATAAAGAAAGTGACTGACGAGGTGGTTGAAAAATAAAATAAAATCGGGAAAAATGGAAAACCAAAACGTGGCCTCTGCACTCTCGATGTACGGCGATGGAAGCAAAGCCAACATCGCCATTTTATTGCTCTGACAGTTCCGTCGTCACTTGAAAATCCCTTACTAAACTGCCAGACCACGCGTAATTCACTTTCATTCGGTCGCTTACAATGCCAGGATTTGACATCTGGTTCACTAATTCTCTGACTCATGACACCAATTCGAATGAGTTAGTTACCGGTGGCTTGTTTCTCGAACCCACCGTCTCTTCCTCGTTTCTATATTTTATCTCACCTACCAATTCTTCACCTAGCATTGCCAGTTCGGTTTCTCCTCCTCCTCCTTCTAAGCCCCCCGTGGTTTTTGAGATTTTGGGGCGGAAAAGGAGTGTTGCGGCTACAAATAGTGGTTTATTTTTATCTGTTAGTTTGAGAAATGATGGACTCGTCCGCGAATCGAATTTGTGCTTGGTGCAAAACGGAGATAAGAGCTCCGATGACACGCCGAAGTTTGAACCAGGCAATGTTGCTGTGGAAGCATTTGAAAAGAAGAGAAAGGCTAGGGTTCGTGGACGAGGCGCGCTGAACACGACAAAGCATTTGTGGGCTGGAGCTATTGCAGCTATGGTTTCAAGGTACTACCACCATTTCATTTTTATAATGAAGTACTGTATTTTCTATGATAGTTGATTAAACAATTAAAAGCCTCTTCGAGGTTCTAGTAGCTTTTTATTCTCGGTTCTTTTACTGATGGCTACTTATTTGTGTGCGTGAATGATTGTTGTGGAGTTAGAACTTTTGTTGCGCCGCTTGAGAGACTAAAGCTGGAATATATGGTCCGTGGGGAGCAGAAAAAACTATTTGAGTTGGTGAAGGCCATAGCAGCTACTCAAGGATTGAAAGGGTTTTGGAGGGGGAACCTAATCAACATTCTACGTACAGCTCCATTTAAGGCTGTCAATTTTTATGCTTACGATACCTACAGAAAACAATTGCTTAGATTTTCTGGTAACGAGGAAACTACTAATTTTGAGAGGTTCATTGCTGGTGCTGCGGCTGGCATTACTGCTTCTGTACTCTGCTTACCTCTTGACACTGTATGTCGGAATTTCTATTTTTCTTTTTTGTATGCTTTGTTAACTTGTCAATCTTGTTAGAAGCACAAGATTAATGCACTTTTAAGTTTTGCTTTATATATTGGGATTGACTGGTGCTGATGAGAAAGAGTTATTACAAGCTTCATTCTTCAAAATATGTGTCTTTAATGGGATTCAAACTTCTAGCAGATATATATATATAATATTGCTTGTTATGTTGGTATATCTTTCAGATACGAACCAAGATAGTTGCACCTGGTGGCGAAGCCTTAGGTGGTGTAATTGGTGCTTTCCACTACATGATCCAAAATGAAGGATTCTTTTCTCTTTACAAGGGCTTAGTGCCATCTATCATGAGCATGGCACCTTCGGGTGCAGTATTCTATGGTGTGTATGATATACTGAAATCTGCTTATCTGCATTCTCCCGAAGGTAGAAAAAGAATTCAGAAAATGAATCAGCACGGGGAGGAACTTACTGCTTTTGACCAACTAGAGTTGGGACCCATCAGGACATTACTATATGGGGCTATTGCTGGTGCTTGTGCAGAAGCTGCAACATACCCCTTTGAAGTTGTGAGGAGACAGCTTCAGTTGCAAGTTCAGGCAACCAAATTGAGTGCAGTGGGAACCTTTGTCAAGATAGTTGAACAAGGGGGAGTTCCAGCTCTTTATGCAGGACTTATTCCGAGCTTACTGCAGGTATAGATATGAAGTTATATGTATATATATATAGACACACACACACACACACACCGCCAACTAACTATTGAATTGTTTGGTGGACACTTTACTCTAATTATGTGCTCCTGAGTCATGGAAATGCAGTCTTTGATTACTATTACAAAAATTACAAAGCTAAAACAATGATTTTTTCCAATTCAATAATTAACAACTTGGTGGCATTGATTAGTCTCTGGACTAACTACTGATTGTAAATACCTGGTCGTGAGTTCTACATATGTAACTCTATACGCCTTGTAAAATTAGAAAATCATACTGTAAAATAGCAAAAGTCGCTGTGAAGCCTTGAATCCCACTTTATGATAAGGTTTGCTGTTTCTTTGAGATGCCCAACTGGATAGTTCTAAAGCTGAAAAGTTGTCAAGCTCTTCATTTTTCTGGCATAATAGTTTATCTCATGCAGATTTTTCCTCTCTTATATAATAGCACGATCATTTTCTATGGGATCCACATTGCATTTTATCTGCTAGCTATATGGTTGGGAAAGAATTGTGATTGATATTGTTACGGAATTTTAATTCCATCTAAGATCTTGCAAGCAAAATTATCAAGCAAATAACAAATAGAAAATATACATAAAAAAAAAAACCAGTTACACAACACAAGAATTTATGTGGAAAACTCCTATATCGAAGAAAATCCATGGCTGCTAAGGACGACAAGAGAAAATTTACTATGTGAAAAACTTCAATAACACCCAATTTCTCAATATATCTACCGTTTCTCTCTCACTAAAAACTTTCCACTTGTAGAGAAAATTGAGTGTTGTGTTATATAAACAAGTGAATCTAACCTCCCTATATATAGTGATTATTTTTTGTAGGAGAAATATTCCTTTCCTTCTACGAGTTGTATTCCTCTTTGAATAAGTTAAGTCTTAAAGGGGAAATTACTTATTCCTTAAATAGTAAATCCTCATAAATAAGAAAATAACCTAAAAAATCTTTATTGAAAGAAGGAGATGATATAGTTGGCTCTGCTCCTCTAGATGCTCTCATCTAAAGGAGATGGTCTCTTACTCTATTGAAATTTAATTGAGTTTCATTAATGTAGCCCATCGTCTTTCATGTTACTGTTGAGATGCTATCTAGTCTCCATGTCTGGTCGTTCCCCGGAATATGCCTCTCTATATCATTGCTGTAGATTGCTAACGTTTCGCGAAATTTGCTTTGCTGTATTATTTAGTAATGACTTCTGAAAATAGGCGTGGAATGTTCAAACTTTTTGGATAAAGGTTCTGCTTCATTGCCATTTATCTTCATGTTTTGCATCTGCAGGTGCTTCCTTCGGCTGCAATTAGTTATTTTGTCTACGAGTTTATGAAGATAGTTTTCAAAGTCGAATAAGCTGAGGCAGAGGACCTCTGAAGGAATAACTGGTAGAGGTTTGTATAAAACCACATTAGTAAGAATTAGTCAATTTGCCATTAAAGTTTACCAATTACCATCATTTTTTGTACTGGAAAACGAGGAAATGAGGTTCTTCCAACAATTTGACCTCCTTTTTCTTGATTTTGCTCTACATTCTAATTCGCATGTCCGAATCCTCAGCCCTGACCAATTTCTGAATTATATACTGGGTTTTGGTTTGCATATAAAATTTAAACATGATTTGCTGGGGTTTAGTATTCGTGTCACCTAAAATGATTTTGGTTTTGATGTAATCATGTGAAGAAAGTGAAAATTCATCGCATGAATTTTAGTGGAGTTGTGGTAAACCGTTAAGGCAAGTTGAAGATTATAGGCTATTAACAATGGCTCTCTATAATTGTTAGAACTTATGTTGCATTTACTAAAGTTGAATCGGAATGAGTTAGAATCGAAATGGGCACGAATGAGAATGAGCTGGAATGAGAATAAGGAATGAGAATCAAAATAAGCTGTGTACTTAAACTGTAGGAATCGAAATCGGAAGGAGCTGAATTGCCATTAATGTGTTGATTTTGTCTTGGAATCGAAATCAGAATGAGTTAGATTGTAAAAAATTATGAAAAAGTACTTAATGAATTATTGTCATAATTATTATTAACTAATATATTAATTAATTGTAAAAAATTTTAATTAATTAATTAATTATAATAACTATATCAACATTTATTATAAAAATATATTAACTAATAATATTAATATTAATTACTTAATTAAAATAATATATTAATTATTGTGATTATTTATTCAAAAATTATAATTATTAATGGTTATTGTTAATAATATATTAATATTTTAATTACTAGTAATAATTATATTAATTAATAATAATATATGAATTAATTATAATAATTATATTAATTCATTAATAATAGTATATTAATTAATTAATTAAAATGACTAATAATTAATTAATTATTATTAATAATATGTTAATATATTAATTAATAGTAATAATTAACTATAATAATATATTAATTATTGTGATTATTTATTCAAGAACTATAATTTTTAATAATTATAGTTAATAATATATTTATATATTAATTAATCATAATATATTAATTAATTAAAAAAAGGATAAAGTGGACATTTTCAATTTTGGGGAGAGCAAAGTGGTCAATTCTGGAAATGGGAGTCATTCCCACCTCCCCTATGGGAATCAATCTCCTATTCCCCATTCCCAAATAGTGGTGGGTCCCATCATTCCGATTCTTGCTCCGTAGTTGGAAAGTAAATGCTGTCAATCATTCTGATTCCGGATTTTGATTTTCCAATCCGGGAAGTAAATGTATCCTTATTATTAGTATTTTCTTTTTCTTTTTCCTGGGATGCTGTTGAATTTATATTCTTTATTCGTAGTAAATTGACAATAATATCATGGGGTGCCAATTGCAAATGGTTATGGCAAAGATTGTTTTCTGGAATCATGGGGTGCCTTGCATGTATGTACATCAGTTTTAGGTCTTTTATCACATTTTTGTCTTAGTTTACTAGGTTTTTGACTTAATGCCATTTCCTTAAGCATAGAAGATCAATGTGTCATCAGATACAAATGTCATCTAATAGGTGAGCATCACACTTCCAACCTATTTTTACAAATTTCCTTCGTTTATGCCTTATTCAAATTTTTTTTTTAAACCAGGCACTGCATGGCTAGAATAGAGTTATTTCGGATGTTATACTGAAGAACTGTTCAATTAGTTGGATTATTGGTTGTAAATTCATAATTATCCAGCAATATATTGGGCTTCTTGAGTGATGGAAATTAGAATCAAGAGAAGTTGCTCCAATCATATAACCATTCGCAAATGATGACACATAACCTTGCACGTTATACTTTTCGGCTAATAAAATCGCTGAAAGCATTCAAAGCAGCTACGGAGCTCGTTGGAAAACCTTGCTCAAACTTCACTTGTAAAATCGCAGCTCGTGTTTTCATCTCTTCATCACTAATTAGCCTTTCAATTCCCTTTGCTATATCACCCTTCTTCACCGTCTCTGATAAGTCATCAGTCACTCTAAGCCCTACCTTGATATAATTCACCACCAATTTGGAATTGAAGTATTGATCGCCTCTGATAGGCCAGGCCAAAAATGGGACCCCATGTACAATCGCCTCCATCGTAGAATTCCATCCACAATGTGATAAAAATCCACCCGTTGATATATGGTTCAGTATCAATGCTTGTGGTGCCCATGCGTGCATTATCAGACCCCTGTCACTAACTCTGCTAGCCAACGCATCACGAATGTATTCTGCGGCTCCGGGTTGCACGACCCAAATGAAAGGCCAGGTCGATTCTTCTGATGCGCCGGCCAGTTCACGATATTCTTCCCTGGTGGGTCCCCCTTCACTGCCGAAGGCCACGTACAGGATAGATCCACGTGGCTTAGAATCTAGCCATTGGATCACCGCCTCCTCTGAACAACTCGATTGACGCTTTTGCCGTGCAAGTTCTCGATGCCGTACCAACGGACTGGTAGATTTCCAGTGCTGTTCGGGTAGAAGTGGGCCCACGCCCCAAGCTGGGATCCCTATCTGATCAGCCATGTACTTGATAAACAAACCGTCCAGATCGTCGCACGTGTTGAACATCAACGCGATTGAGCCTTCGATTTCTGGGACCCACGGTGGCTTATCACCGGGTTTGGGCGGTCCCGCTCTTCCGCCAACCGACGATACCGAAGATTTCCGTCTAATATCGGAATAAGTTAAAGCCATTTCTTCCGGTAACCCAGGAATCAAACGAATTTCACCGGGTTTGATATCAGTAGCATCGAGCTTCCACGCAGCCCACTCCATGGCGGCAGCACATGCGCCGAAAGTAAAAAGACTAACAACAGGGATATTGAATTTCCAAAAAATGGCTTTGGTCCAGCCCACCTGAAAATCAACGATGGCGCATAAAGGCGCAGGAAAGTCGGGGTTTTCAGAGCGGCTTGCAAGGTTGGCCTCAAGGTCTTTTGCAGCTTGCTGGCTCAGCGCGTCGGATGGGGAAGAAGTAATCTGGGTGGTTCGGGTGCGTGGATATTGCGTGAAAGAGGGAGGAATGGCAGAGACGAGAATGGAAGGAATGATAAGGGTGGTATGGTAATTGCGAGAAGAAAAGTTCTTGCAGAGCACCATGCATGGCTGGAGATGTCCCTGCCCATAACCTGTAACAACAAAGATCTCTCGTTCCATCTCCTCTTGCTCCGCCGTTTTACTTTTGACTGACTGATGGATGATGATGAGACGGGAAGGGGCATTTCTCAATTTGAATTAGGATTTCCGATTTCACTGTCGTCTTTGCATAACACGTATCCTCTGCTCTGTAATTAGAGGCAGTCTGCTGGATTGAGAAATGACATCCACTTTATTAATCAAATTCTCGCCTTCATTTATAAAATTTCAAGAAAATTCAGATTTAATCCACGATGGTCGTAAATGTTCTTTGGCTGTGGCGGTCCTGGGGGAGCCCATTATGGTAAGTGAATAAAGTTGGATATTTCACTCTTTCTTTTGACTTTTCATAGATATTGAATAACTTTTTAAACTTTCTCCCATCACAATTCATTCCTTATTTTTTTTATTTTAAGATACATACGGAGATTCATTTTTCATGGACCAAGTGAGTTTAACCCCAACGTCCTTATCAAAATCCACAGGAAATAAGCCCGCGACCGGTTCATTCTTCGGCTTTGTTCTTGACTCGTTAATGCGGTTTTATGTTCATTCCAGTTCATTAAGCAATCTACAGAAGGACGGAAACACTTATACGCACTAACAAAAGAGAGACCATGGTACTGGACTACTGGTGGATAATAAGAAAAGAGGATTATGGTTGATGATTTAATATTATTTATTGTTGCGTTGCGTGGGATTTATTTGTCTAATTATGTAGTGATACGATGGTGGGTGGGACGTAGGCATGTGCACGTAGCGTGTTATTTTATGTTTCGCCTAGTCGTATCCATGGGCAAAGATATAAAGAATTTCATTGAAGGATTTTGGGAAATTTACAAAAATAACCACAAAACTTTGCAATATTTTCATTTTAACCACAACAAAAAAATTCTATCAACATTAGCCAAAAGAAAAAGTTTGAGACCAAAGTATCCCTCTCCCCATCTTCTTCGTTTCGCCTCATCTCTCCCAAACCGAAGCAAAGCTCATCACCGGCGGCAACTAGCGCTCATCGGCGGCGGTTTCATCCATTAACGGCACCCGATCTAGCATCTACACTCTTCATAACTTAGGTTAGTGATTTTATTTAAATTTTCTTCATTTAAAATGAAATTTTAGGGTTTAGGTTACCAAATTGAATATTGAGAATGTTGATAATGTTGGTATTGGTGTTGTTTGTGGTGGTGTTTGTTATTTTGGGAGTGAATTTTTGTGGGTTGTTTTGAATGGAGCGAAGGGGTGTCTTGTTTGGGCGCTGCAGCCGCTCGGCAAGCGGCGGCGCGAGCTCGCGCTTGTCGCTTGCCGCCACTTGCCGACTTGCGCTCATCGGCTCATCGCTCATCGGCGAGCTCGCTCGGAGCGCGCGAGCGCGCGAGCCCTCGCTGGTCGCACCAATGTGCACCAATTTGGTGCGACAGACGACCTGTCGCACCAATGTTGGTGCGACAGGCGACCTGTCGCACCAAAATTGGTGCGACAGGTCGCCCGTCGCACCCAAATTTGGCCTTCTCGTTTTTTATTGAACAATATTTTTTTACCTGTCTTAAATGTTATGTTATAAATATTACAGATATATGGCGAATAAAGAATTCCAACTAGGCAGGATGTATTTTCCTTATACTGAACATTTTCCGGGCCGAATTTCGAGCATGTGTAATTTATCTTCAGTAGTAAAAGCCATTGAGCGAAAATTGACAAACCGACAGTTGAATCTGTTCAAGAAAGATATATTTGGACATTTTTTGGAATGTCGAAGCTTTCCATTTAGTGGTGTAATTTTACACAATATTTTGCTTAGGCAATTGATTGATGAAGCAGACAGCAGGGAGAATCAGTTATGGTTTCAGATTGGTGGACATTTGATTCGGTTGTCAATTGTTGAATGGTGTCTGATTACTGGACTTTCTTATGGTGTAGATAAGCCAAACCAACCAATAGCTCAAACCATAGATTAGTGAAAAAGTATTTTAATGGTTTGTATCGCAACATCACTTTTAAGCAATTTGATGCATTATTTGAGCGGTTAAATTTTGAGGCAATGGATGATATTGATGCATTAAAGATTGCACTTTTTTTATTTTGCGGACAAGATTTTAAGTGCAAGAAAGGGTCATTGTCAAATCAATTTCACATGGCTTGATGAAGTCGATGATATAGAGTATTTCCGCAATCGTCCATGGGGTTTTTGTCTTGGGAAATTATATACGAAAGTCTTGACTGTGCATTGTGAGAAAGACGAAAATTTAGGAGAATGCGGTTGGAAAATCCTAATCATAAAATTGAAAAATACAATGTTTATGGGTTTACACCCGGAGTTCTGGTGCGTTATTTTTTTTAATTTATAAGTTTTATAATATTAAATATTTGATAGTTGTATTAATTATTTTTTCACTTTTGGTTGGTGTAGGTTTGGATTTACGAAATGATCGGAGGTTTACCGTCGAATGGGTCAGAAAACGAAGAAAAAAATTCCCGCGTTCTCAATGGAAGCCCATGGCTTCTTCAAAATCAACTTTCTTTGGAGTTTATTCATTCTTAAATGACGAATCTCGTCTTGTAAGTAATAAGTTATGATTTTTTTAAACATTATTAAATTTAAATTCTATATATACTTAGTTATGAATTTGGGTTAAATTCATGGTAGGGGGATGTTTTACAAACTCTTGAGCCGAATGGAAAGGAGAAGAGTAAAAAATATTGGTATTTGTAAAGGATTACATGCCACGTATTCCAGACTGGGTTCATCAGGTCGGTATTCTATAGTACTATTGTTTATTTAATCGTAATTTGATTTTTTTTTTATTTTACATGCTACTTTATACAGCACCAACCCTCAATCAACACGCCGCCATCCATTACAAAGCAATCAGACGAGCATACCGACATACCAAGCCCAACACCCGAGCAGCATCATGAGACTTCTGCAGACGAGGTGCCTGCAGATGAGGTGCCTGCAGATGAGGTGCCTGCAGATGACCACCAGGAGCGAGCAGACCACCACTCTGATGATGCATGTGATTATGAGGTTAAAAATAATTTTTTTTTGCATACATAATTTTTTGTTATTTACTGTTATTATAAAATTTCCTTTATTTTTTTTTTAGTCGAGGACAAAGCAGTTTAATGATTACATGCGACGACGAATGGACAAGATTGATCGCAACATCCACGAACTTAAGTCAGAATTTAAAGACTTTAAAGATACCGTTGTGGGATTTATCGATTCATTTTCTAAACGTCCCAACAAGGATTCTCCTACTGGACGCTCGTTCACTGTGAGTACATATGCTTTTGACAATTCTATTCATTTGTCTTTTAATTTGGTTATTGTTAATGTGTATCTTACCGAATGGACAGGCCCCAGATGACGTAGGAGTGTATACTGATGTGGGTAATCCAAAATTTTCTACTCCCACATCATTATATAGTTTCTACGGGGATGTTAGTGGGGAGAGCGTGCAGATCTTTACTGAGGCACCTCCGGGTATTAGTAGGTTCGGCCGAGCGTACAGACCGTCGTATGTTTTTGATAGTCCTTACATGATGCCTCCATTCAGGCGAGGAAAGATCGTCGGCGTTTACCTCCACCGCAAATCATGGACCATGCGATTGAGTTGAGTACGAGTGTGGATATTAATCTATTTCGAGGATTGGAGGATTCTAGTCTGTATGCTGAGTTCGATCGATGGTTCGCTGGTCATATGACTGTAGATCGGATAGTTCAACACCCGCGGTCGTTCTTCGAAGTAATTTTGGGTTTAGCATCGATGGGATGGCTAGGCGATGAGGTAATTATATTTTTTAAGTTGTTTGAGTGTTGTGGATTTGTGAATATTTTTTTTTTAAATCGAAATATTTCTGTTCCTCGGCAGCATATTCACGAGTATTTTCGCTTGCTTAGCGAGAAACAACGGCAGTATCCGAACGCCCTAGTTCAACGTGTCACACATATTGACACATTTTTTTGGTAACGTACTGAGATAATTTTAATTTTATCATTTCTATTTGTTCATTGTGACCTTTAAGATTTGTTAATTTATGGCACTTTCTTGGTTATCCATGTACTAGGTATTCTTGAATCAGTTATGGAACAACGGAGATTGTTTGGTTGATTCATTAGTCTTCGATGACCGCTTGAATAGCTATCTTGGTGGGCGACAACACACTATGTCCAAACCAATGACGGATGTGGATATGGTATGTATTTTATTATATTTCACTGTCGTAATTAAAATATATAAGTTCTCATTTTTTGTTGGATATTTATCAAATAATTAACGTAAGTTTTAATTTGCAGTTGCTCATTCCTGTTAACTTGGATGGCGCGCATTGGGTATTAGCCCGGGTTGATTTTCGTAAAAATAAAATTTGGATTTATGACTCATTGCTCACATTTCAAGGTGACAAAAGATACAAGCTTAAATTCAAGCCACTTGAAGTTATTTTTCCCCGGTGGTTGGAATATGTTGGCTTTTACAATATTCGGCCGGAGTTACGGAGTGGCGACCCTTGGAAAGTTGTTGCAATTAAGAGCGTCCCACAACAACAGCCCGGAACTGGAGATTGCGGTGTTTTTTATTATTGTTTACGATGTATTTAATGTTTGGGCTTAAATTAGAATTTAACAAAGATAGTCATGTGCGAGTTTTTAGAAAGAAAATTGCAGTTGACATATTTAGTGATGATATTATATTGTAAGTCGTTGAATTGAAGGTTGGAATATGTTGTACTTTTTTTTATTTATAAACTTAAGTTTAATATTCAAATTCATGTTACAATTTATTTATGTTGTTTGAAAATGATGGTGTAATGGTGGTGTTGCTTAAAATAATGTTTGGTTTATGTCAAAATTAGCGCGCCGCCAATCAGGTCGGTATTTAGGAGGATGCGGGAGGATGCGGAAGGCGGGGTTTGGTGCGGAAGACGGGGTTTGGTGCGAGAGGCGCGGCATGTCGCACCCAAGTTGGTGCGACATGCGCGGCGTGTCGCACGAGAAATTTGGTGCGACACGCGGGGTGTCGCACCAACTTCGGTGCGACACGCGGGGTGTCGCACCAACTTCGGTGCGACACCCGGGCGTGTCGCACCAACTTTGGTGCGACACCCCGCGTGTCGCACCAACTTTGGTGCGACACCCCGCGTGTCGCACCAACTTTGGTGCGACATGCGCGGCGTGTCGCACGAGAAATTTGGTGCGACAGCCCGCCTGTCGCACCAACCTTTTCGGGGGTTTTTTTTTCAAGTATTGATTAAATTTATTTAATTTTTTTTGTAAGTTTTGGTAAAACAGAATGTTTAAAATTCAATTAAATTTTTTTTAACAAGATTGCAGTTGATATATTTAATTTGTTTAAATTAAAAATAATAACATAAAAAATTCATGACACATAAGTGTTGAATACATAAAAATTAGTAATAGTTATAAGTAAGGAATACAATTAATGTTGACTCGATGCAATGGGATTCTTACATCGCTTACGATTATGTCCTAGTTCGTTACACCGTCCGCATCTAACAGTCCGTCGGATAACGTCCTCACCAAAGCAGAGGGTATTCTACGAGCTCTTTCTGACGACCGAGGTTGTGGTGCCTCAACCGGTGGATTTACTTGCATCTGTTGAATTTCATCTGGAACTTCCCAATCAGCCACATCACCAACCTGGCTCCACTTTGGTTGTGCGTAAGCCATCACCAATGATTCTGTAGTGTAAAAGTCTGAACAAAGATTTATGAAATCCACTCGAATAGTTAGACACGCCGCAATTGCATGAGCACATACAAGGTGATCAAGTGAAATACTCTGCGGAGCAAGTTCTCTTTTGCGTCAACTAAACCTTTTAATGCCACCACCAACAACTTGAAATCGATGCGGAGACACCGGCCGAACGATCATTCTTTCAGCTATAATTCTTCTTTCGAGTGACTATTTCATCCGCCCATGTTGTTAGTCGCGTACTCATTGATTCAATTACAATTTTCCTATCATAAAACCATTGCTGCAACGTTTTCCTAAAGTAATCAACAAGATGAGTAACGAGGAAATTTTCGCGGTTCTCTCATTAAAGAATTCACACTCTGCGATGTTGGTGGTAAGTATGCTATACCTCCTCCCTTCAAACCGAGACCTTGCCCAATTACATGTACCGACATTATTTTCTAAGTAATCGGCCACCTTTTAGAGTGGATCATCCACAATCCTTCAAGTTGTCTTTTGAAATCTTCATGTCCATATGCTTTTGCTTTGCATTAATAAAAGCGAGGCTCAAATTCATCCCAAAGAGCTTTTGACATCCTAAACCTTGCTTTAATATTACCTTTGACATGGTAAAAGCAAATACCATGACTTGCATTGTGAAAAATTTTCAGAACGGCTCTCCTTATGGCAGTGCATCGATCAGAGATAATTACCAACTCAGGTCTATCACCAATCACTCCGTGTAACTTCATCATAAACCATTCCCAAGCATCATTATTTTCTGAATCCATGATCCCAATGGCTAACGGGTATAATTGATTGTTACCATCCAGACATGTTGCTACAAACATACTTCCACGATATAACCCTTTTAGATGAGTACCATCAACAAAAATGACAGTAGAATGTACTTTGCATAAAACCCTTGATGGAAGATCCAAGTGCTACAAAGTAGTACAAAAATTACCATCTCCATCCCGCCGAGGTGAGTGGTCAACCCTCATTCGCTTTACTCAATACGTGAGAGTATTTCGGGAGCAAGTTGTATGACTCTGCAGGTTGCCTCGAACAATTTCAAGACCAACTTCTCTGGCCCGATATGCTTGTTGGTATGTTAACTGAATACCATATTGTTGTTGCATATCTGCTCTTATGTCATTCGGAGTATAAATTCTCTTGTCTTGAACATATTTATCTGCAATAATATGACCGACAACCCGCTCCTTACTTGATGACGGCCGTCAACCAATACCTCATTATGACAAGTGTGTATACTGTCAATTCTCCGCACCACCCAAGGAACATTCTGCTCATTCGAACTTCTAGTTGCTCGAATACGCCATCCACATGATTCCGAACAACAGTGAGCCTCGAAACGTGTCGTTGTAGACCGTGCAATCTTGAAATCAAACTTATCCCTAAAGCCAACCTTACGCAGTTGTAATATCAACTCATTCTTCTCAGCAAATAGTTTACCCACACTGATATCATCTGAGTCACAACTGCTAATAAAGCTTGGACCAACCGTGTTCGAAGGTAAAATTGGAGCAAGACTTGTGAGGGGATCAATTCTCCTTCTCGATTGAACCATTGGAGGAATAGATCTATTACCTCTGTTATTCACATAATCATTACACTCATCCTCATGATCAAATGACGGAATATTAGAAGGACCGGCTTCTCCATCATCACATGTATTATTGAAATGACTGCCTCTCATACTATTACCAGGCTCTGCACAATCATTATTCACCTCTGTCTCAGCATAAAAATCATCAGTGTCCCGAAAGTCGTTGTTGTGATACGGAGAATGCCGTTGCTCTAACGACGTCCCTAGTGGTAATATACCTTCTCCAACATCTTCTAATGTAATACCGTCGTTATTAATATTATCATAATTATCGTTGATTGGAGAGTAATATTGCTGCAGCGACATTGTCCTTGGCAACACCTCTTCTTCATTATCAGGGCCAGACATATTTGCTCCAAAAGAAGTTTCTGTTTCAACATGTGGCTCAATATTTTCACTCGGTACTCGAGGTGACGTAGTAACAAATATAGGTATGCATCCATAATTGGCCACATTAGATGCCATATATAACACAACTCTCACCATTTCATCATCACATATATCCATAGGCATTGCACATATACGATATGATGTATTACTAGACTTTAAAGTTGTCTTCATTGTAATACTATATTCATTAGGATTTAATTGTAACACCTCATAAACTCTCGATAAAAACTGATCAAACAAACAATTTTTCCCCACTAAAAAGCTCTGTTTTGACCATTCACATACTCCATACTCTTTGCCATTTTCCGCCGTCTCCCACCAACCATTATAACACAATTCTAGCACAACTGAATCCATGAGGTCTGAAAAAAAAAAATATTTATCCATTGTCAAAATTAATAAAAAATACAGTCAATTTTCGTGCGTCTCACATTTGTAAGTGCGACAGTTGTCGCACCAAGCTTGCGAGGGCAAGTGCGACAGGCGACTGTCGCACTTTTTCGCGCGGCGACAGTCGCTGCGCATTTGGCCCCGTCGCGACGACAGCCGCTGCCGCACTTGGCTCAGTAGACGAAGCCAAGTGCGACGAGCGACTGTCGCCGCACGCAAATGCGACAGTGCTGTCGTCGCTTGCCTGTCGCAAGTTGGTGCGACAGTGACTGTCGCACCAACCTTCGCGGCGACATGCATCGCACCGTTGTTGCGCGAGAGGGTAAATTGCTCGACTGAAATTATATTTAAATATTAAAAAAATAACTCATATTACTCACCGACGCGATTAATGTTGAATCGGATGAATTATAATTGGATTCGTCGGCGTTTGCTTGTTGCCTTTTTTAAACGTCCACGCTGCTGATAATTTGTAAAGCTGCTTTTGGTTTGAGAACGGAGAAGGAAGAAAAGTTTTTTTTATTCGTAAATAAGGGTAATTTGGGAAGAACGGCGTGTGTTTGGCTAATGTTGATAGAATTTTTTTGTTGTGGTTAAAATGAAAATATTGCAAAGTTTTGTGGTTATTTTTGTAAATTTCCCAAGGATTTTTAGGGAAAAAAAATTGTATTTAATAGAGTGAAATGTGATTGCGAAGATGAATTTTGAGGGACATGAGATGCGGCCCAGCGCCACGCATTCAACCGAAGCATCTCTAGAAACTAAACGTGCAACGCAAATTCTTTATTGTGAGACGGCAAAAGATAAGAACAGGTCATCATCCGAAACCGGTTAACAGCTAAAACTATTGAACGCGTGTAAGCTCATTACTGGCTATCGATGAGGTAACGCTTCTCTCGTTACCACTTTGACTTTGCGGTTTGCTGTGACCGTCGCATGTCCACTTTTAAAACGCAAGACAAGATTCCCACCAAAGTTTCTCTAAAGCGAGTCACCATTTTTTTTTTGGGTTTTTGGCTCCTACACTTGGCATCAAAACCCTGACTCTTCACCGCCCCAGCCACAGCCACCATGCTTCCGGCCGCCGGAGACTCAGCCGCTACATCCGTCGGCCTCTGCTCCTGCTTCTCCGTCGAGAATGGCGGCTCTTACGATGACTATATCGATGGATCCGGCAATCGAGGTTGCATGCATTGCAAAAGATCCGATCCTTCTTCTTCATCTTCGTGTTATTCCTGCTCATCGCTCTGGCTAGACCTTGCTCCTTTTACGGACTCTGAGAAGCTTCGAAGAGTAATCACCGCTTCGGCTAAAGGTTTCTCGATTGGAGCGGGTCTCAAAGGTGGCTTAGCTCTCTTCTCAATTCTCGCTCGGCTTCGACGCCGTCAATCGTCGGCCTCCTCGAGGTAATTATCGTTTATAAGCTTATTTTTTAATTTTCTGTTTTGTCTTTTGACGATTTGATTTTGAATTGGTTTCTTTTATTTGTATAGAAAAATTGAAGATTTCTCAAATAAAGAAGCGATCACTATGGCTATCAAGGAGACAATTAGATACGGGCTGTTCCTTGGAACATTTGCTGGTACTTTTGTTTCTGTGGATGAAATTATTGGTGCTTTGGGAGGTCACCGTAGGCAATGCTCTACTTCTTTCCTTCAATTTTTTTTTCCTTATTCTTCTCATACCAGCTTTTTATTGGTTGAATATAAATCAACATAATAAGTTTAACTATTAAGTCATTTTCTTCTAATTTTAAAATTTCAGGACAGCGAGATGGAGGGCTTTATTAGCGGGGTTGATAGCAGGGCCTTCCATGCTGCTCACGGGACCAAACACGCAGCATACGAGTTTGGCAATTTACATACTGATGCGGGCTGCAGTGTTGGCATCGCGGTGTGGGATAAATAGTAAACGATTTGGGAGAATTTGTAAACCTCTTACTTGGAAGCATGGAGACATTTTCCTAATGTGTCTCTCTTCTTCGCAAATTTTGTAAGTTTCGCTACTTCTTTGAGCTAAAATGAGTCATTGGTTCAATATTGCTGCGGTTTTCGACTTTTTATTGTGCATGGTTATATGCCTTTGCCATCATGAAATTAGTCAGTTGTTTTGAGTCTAGCTTGCAAGATTATTTACATGATGCCTCCAGAGGACTTCACTCTGGAGATTTTTCTTGAATCTAAATTCTTAAAAGCTAGAACTCCGTATGTCACATTCTTTCGTTTATTTATTAGATTCAAACATTCTTTTTCAGGTCTGCTTATATATTGAAGCAAGAGAGCTTACCTCCCTCTTACAAGTCTTTTCTCAATAAGCATGGTGGGAAGGATGCCATCATCCTTCAAGGAGTGAAAGAGATAGCATCTGGTTTGCCTTTCTCAAATTTGGAGGCAATAGAGAAATTTTACAAGACCACAGGTGTTGACATTAAACTAGATCCAGAAATGAAAGTCCCGTGCTCGGTATGGTTATTTTCGTCTTGTAATTTTCTTCTACTATGTGATAATGATGTGTATTCGTAGCCTCCTCCGACTCCCCATGCGTCCTATTATTGAAAGAGCATAATATTTTGCAATTGCATACTTTTTTTTTTGAAGTTAATAAATGGGGGAAAATTACATACTACTGCTGAATAATAATTTGTAGGTTCACATGCCTTTCATGTGGATTTGATTGCAGAAATGTCATGTTTTCATCTATTTATAATATGTACTAAGAAATTCAAATTTTGGACTCTTGTGACAGAATCTCTTTGCTTGTATAATCAGTAAATTTAAGTGTAAATTCAGTAGAATGCTTGCACATTTTATTCTGTCTGTTGTTTCTCCTTATGGAGCACTGGTATGCTCATTCGTCGTAAAGTAGTTTTGTGAAGTATATTAGATTGAACTGTGAATATAAAAAGGAATTCAGCTTTTTGGCTGATGGCAACATTCTGATACTTTTTAAAACCTTACTGAAATCTTAATTTTTGTGCAGATCATACATGGCAATCAAGGTTGCGTCACACATGTGGTATCATTTTTTATTCAAGCCTACAAAAGAGCTTTACCAGTATACCTTCCAGTTTATCTTATTCCAGCACTAATAGTTCATCGAAAAGGCCTTTTGGAAAGGTAATACATATGGCTTTCTGCCCTGAAGTATATTAATCTTTTATTCTCGTGATGTAGACATAATCTGGTGTTTTGTCTACTGGTCAAAATTGCTAGCAAAATTTGTGATGGATAGCTGTTATGTTCAGAATTATTTTCTAATTCTATATGATCTTTAGTTTACCATTTAAGTCATTCTATCTGAGAGCTTCTCATCTTGTTGTCTTACACAAGCCGTTCCATGAATACAGGGTACCGTGTTTCTGTATTTTAGCATGCATGCAGGGCAGAATGTCTGCGTTTACATGCCATAGAATATGGCATGCTGATTGATTAAATTTTCCTTTTGTGCATTTGTTTTGTTGTGTCATAGTGGTCTGCCTAATATTTAGCTTTATGAACACAGTTCTTAATGCATATTTCTTCCCATCTTACAGTTCCATGTATTAGCAGCTTGCATTCTAAACTATACCATATCATATTCTTAAATTACATTCCTCAGTCCCATTCTTCTCTGTTTCTTCTGATCAACAATGACTAGTATTATACATTGATAATTTTTCATGCTTTGAACCCCTATTGTGACTGTTCTTGGGTGTTCAATCTGCATCATGACTGTTATCTGACATAATTTCACATGGCTTTATGTAGGCCTTACTCTATATTGGGAAAGGGTCTACTTGGTACAGCACGATCAAGCTTGTTTTTGTCTGTATATTGCTCATCTGCCTGGTAGGCAATTCATTCTTTCAATTGTGTTATGTTTTATGTTGTTGGCCTTGTTTTATTGTAATCTCATGAAATTATTTGATACCATTTGTATTTGGCTGGTCTTTTTCTGTGTTCCAGAGTGAGATGCTGCACACAGAACGACACATTAAAATGACCTTTCAATTTTTTGTTCATCAGGATGTGGACATGCTTTCTTTTTAGGATTTTCGAGAAATGTAACATTCCAATGGTAGCCATGGGAACGGTAAAATTCTTTCTTCATCATTTTTCATTTATGTTGCAAAATCTATCTTCTGTTCTGACTGTAGCCCACAACTGTGCAGTTTCCAACTGGTTTAAGCTTGGCTATTGAGAAGAAAAGTAGGCGGACGGAGATATCTCTTTACTGCCTAGCACGAGCTATCGAGAGCTTCTTTACATGCTTGGCTGATATTGGGTATTTGCCTCAGTCTAAGAATCTGAAGAGAGCTGATGTGGTAATATTCAGCTTATCAACTGCTATCATCATGCACTGCTATGCCCAAGAGAGGGAAGTTTTTAGGTCCAAATACTTAAACGTGCTTGATTGGGTATTTGGTGTGCCTCCTCCCCCTTGTGAAACTCCACGCTGCAAAAGCAGTTGAAGTAGCCATTTCAGTAAGAGTCATAGGGGTATTAGCTTAACTTATATTCTCCCAAATTGATCGGAGAAAGTTAAGACGGCTGTTGGATCGGAGAAAGTTAAGACGGCTGTTGTTTGCGGCGGGGTACATGTAATTGCAATTAGGGTGATTGGCGATCAACCAACACAACCATTTTTGCTTCATAGACTTCACCAAATTGGTACCTTTTTGTAGCTGGTTTTGTTCTCAATCTCATGAATATTAGTGTTGGGAGTTAGCATCTGTCCTCTGGGAGTTCGTAACGCAATTGCTATCAAACGTTCAAAGATTTTGATTTTAAATGGTACAATTGATCTACAATTTTGATCCTCCAATTTTAGTTGCATTTTTTTATCACTTCGCTTAAAACTGAAATCAAGTACGATTAAGATAGTGAGTGTGCAACCAGATATGCGATGCAAGCAAGTATTAAGTAATTTGCCGGGAAATCAAATTAAAAGTTATAAATCAATTTTTGTCCGAAACTACCCGTACAGCCCCACTCTGGAAGTTAGAAACCCGATAAGGCTATTTTGGTCATTTCGTTCACAACCTAAAATAACAAGACCGAGAGCAGGCCGTGCTGCCGCCCCTTTGTTTAGGGATATGAAGTAGTGGCAGGCACTCACGGGGACAGCGAGGGGTTAGAGAAAAAGGAAGATGAGGCTACTAACACACAACATGTTATCATCTAACATCAAGGGAGTCGCCAACGGCTTCCCTCTCCTCATCCAGGTGGAGAAAGTCATCGAAAAGCAGGTCGATTTCAACCCCGACTTTCTAAAAAATATATTCCCGAAGATCGAGTGGAAGGCGCTTGTCGAGGCGTCGCGGTCCATGGGCTACGCCGAGCTCCCCGAGGAGTCGCCCGAATCGTCGATGCTTGACTCGGACGATTTTTTGAGGAAGTTTCACCATGCGCTCCTGGAGCTGCATCTGGAAGAGGGTGCTCTGGTTTGTCCTGAGACGGGGAGAAAGTTTCCGGTTAATAAGGGGATTCCTAATATGCTGCTCCATGAAGATGAGGTCTGATTTTGGTGGGTTTTATGTTTATTGCAGTTGAGAATTAGGGTTAGGGTTTTGGGTTTTACTGAATAGAGGAAACTGTTTGTTTGATTGTGATAATGATCGTATGATGCTTTCTAAGTTGTGAAATGCAATGAGCAGTTTTAATTTGATGCATTCTGGTTTTGAAGAGATGATTTTAATTGTTGAATTTTTTGTTCCCCGTAACTTGATCTTAATTCAAGCATGGTACAACTGTATCTGCCTTTTTTATTTTGCATATCCAGAATCTCTCAAGCAACGGCAATCAAATTTACCCATTTTGTTGCTTCGAATAGTTGGCCGTTCACTTGTCCATATATATACATATATCTCAATAGTGAAGTTTATGGAGATTTTCACGTGTTTGTGTGATCCTTGGATCCATTGAACAGAGCAATATCAGATAATCAGAACTAGCAGGATAGCATTCTCTAATGGCTGCAACGTTAAATGTAGTTAACGTTCAATCTTTCTATACCTCTAGAATCGAAGGCTACTGTGTATTTTTGTGAAATCCAACTCACAAGAAATTGTTTAAGAGGAATGTCAGCGGTTTTAGCAGTGCCATTACGATAGTATGATCGAAAACATTTGACTTCGACTCTATTGTTTCACCAGGGAAGCCAACAAACATTTGACTTCGACTCTATTGTTTCACCAGAAAAGCCAACGAATGTGTAACAAAATGGAAGAAGAAAAATGAAACAGTGAGCAAACCACTTGGAAGTTCTTCACTCGCGCACCAGACATTTATAAATACAACTTTTAATCTATTACTGCTATTTTATGCAGAAGGCTGCAGCCAATCTTTAGCATATTTGCGCTACTTGCAACTTTCTAATAACCAATTCCATTTGAAAAGCATAACACCAATGGTTTACACAATCATTTGAAGGACAAAATGGTTTATCCAATCATTTGAAGGACATGAGTATGAAGACATTAAAGACATATTAGGGTTGTTTTCAGTTACAATCTCTGAATTAATAATATTCGGGTTGGCATTAACCAGAAAAGAACTTAGTCCCTGTCTTCAACAGCCACCCAAAGCCATGAAATCAAACAAACCCCCAAGTTCATAATTGCACACATCAAATGACAGGATCTCCCAGGTGGCAGCACAGGACTTCTAATTGGACACGAAATTCCACCACTTGAATAGTGCAAAACCATAAATTGTGGTGTAAGCAACAAGCCTGACGGGATAAATCCTATACCTGAAGGGAGGAAAAATTTTAAAACAAGGAGCCACAGAACAACAATTCATTTGTGGTTGGCATTACTGTATTTCAGCAGTGAAAGTAAAAAAAATTCATGTACATTTCCTGTTTTTCCACCCAATTCGCGAACAAATTAAAGAGAATGATTATGCACATTCACCCAATTTTACAGTCTCAACGGTGACCATATAGCTTGAAGTAACTGTTAAAGTAGATCACAAGACTCGGGCAACCATCTAGTGATCAATTAAGCTATGTGATTGTTAAATCAGAGGATCCACAATTTACCACTTTGGCGTGCAGCAACTTCATAGGAAGAATATTCGAGAAGCAGAATTGTAAAACTTCAACAGTTGAAAAGTAAAAGAAGTGAGAACAGAACCCAAGTGGATGGAAAAGAGGAACGAGTGTATAAGTGTAACAGAACAGACCTTTTCAGAAGAGATGTTTGTCTTTGAGCAAGAATAGAAGCCCTTTCTTCAGCAGTAACTGGACAAGTCCACCTAGAGAAATCACGGTCAAAAAAATCCCAGTCAGGCAAAATCAAACCAGCAATCCCAATAATACCCACCACATAAGTGGCCATAATCTTCTTCCAAGACTGTGTGCATATCCCAACTATCACCATAATAACCGCCAACCAAACCAATGATGACTTTAAAGCAGCATCGTTTCCTTGTGCCATCAAATTATTCAATGCACTCAGCTCTCTAATTAACAAGTATTGGTAATAATTTGATCAATTAGAACTTGATATCAGTCCAAGAATAAGTGTAAAAATGGCAAGTTGTTGTAGACTGTCATGGCGGTGTGAAGCCGTGATCAAGTTTATTATTATTTCGGGTAATGTGGGAAATCGTGAAGTAGTTCGGAAGATTGGCTATTATTGCGAACCTCAACCGTTTCTAATATTTCCATTAAATGTGCTCAATTATGATAGAAGACAAATTTTGGATATTGTGTCACAACAACTACAGAAGTTGGAGAAATTTTATAATATATTTAATGTTTCATGTCATTTGATGATATGGAGTTATTAATTAATAATTTTTTTATATGTGCCAATTAATTTTTAAATTTTAATTTATTGAAAGTCAATCAATTCCCTCTTTTTCTTTATCTTAGCTTTAGTTTTAAAAATTCTTTATCCTTCTTCCAAATACTAAGAAACATTAATTTATTTAAAATTTATAAAAATAATAAATTGAACAAAGTGTCTATATAGGTCTAATTTCATCCTCCTCCTCCTTTCCATTCACAACTTCATTGCCTTGCAAAAACATGGCTTTGGTAATCTTGCTTTAATGCTCCTCCTGATTCCCATTCGCATCTCTTTTCTCCTGTAAAACATTGCCACTAGCTTAATTAGAAATGTCACAACATTCGATTTGAAAGGCTTTTCAACTTCCTTGTAATAATCCTTGCTATTGGTACAAAAATCTTAGTTCACTTAAGAATAATGTACTATTTTTTTGTTAGATACATTTTTTTTCCAACTTCTCAAATTTATTTGAAAAACAACATTGTTTAAATTCTATATAACTCATAAGCTTGTGAGTTTTCAATTTATAGTTTATTTTAGCACTAGTGATGGCATTTTGTTATTCAATGAAAAAAAAGATATTTTTAATACGTGCGGAATAATATTGAGCAACAGTGAAAGATTATTTTATGGCTTTTTAAATTATTGAACATTTAGTTTTTTTTTCATTGAAATTGATTATAAATTATTCTCTTTCAAATGGCTTCCCTACAATATTATTGAAAATTTAAAACAGAGTTCCATTCATGAAGGCATGTTTACTAAAGGAAACATTCATATTTTACTTGCAATAATTTTGGAATTTGTCCATCAAGAAACAATGAATCATACAATTACAAAAAAAAATCCAGCATCAATATCTTAAATTATTTCACAGTATATTAAACAAACATGAGGTGGGTAAAAGAAAAATTTAGTGAATGGTTCTTAGCTCCTTCTGCGAATGTTTGAATTATAATAACCCGTAACCATGATTCACTTTACAAATCAAAAAATAATATTGTTTTGATGCTCCTTTTGCTTCCCATTCACAAATCCATTCCCCTAGAAAATCATGCCACTAGCTTAATTAGAAAATTTGTTGCATTTTTTTTGCAGGGGAATGGAGTTGTAAATGAGAAGGAGGATGAAGTTATTTTTATAATTTCTAATAAATTAAGGTTTCTTGGAATTTGGAAGAGAGAAGAAGAATTTTTGAAACTAGCGCAAAGAGAGAGAAAGGGAGGGAATTAATTGTTTGACTTTTAATTATTAAAAATTAATTGATTCATGTAAAAAAATTATTGATTAGTGGTTCCACATCATCGAATGACATGAAACATAAGATGTAGTGTAGAATTTCTCCAGAAGTTGATATGACGATCCATCCGATTAATGATTATTTACACATGTTATGTATTGTCAAGTGTCTATTTAGAACACCATTAAAAAAAAAATTGTCTATTTCGGAATATATGTATATATATATATATATTCTCATATACATTCCCTTCCCGTTTTATGATAACACCTTTTCCTGTATGGGTCAACCAGGTGACAGCACCCAGTGATTTTTGTTGCGGCATGGCAAAGTGTCTATGAGGGCTAATCGAATATTGTATTTATCCAATTTATAGTCTTTGTTATCGGATGTCTCCGCAGAGACTACTATTCTTTGTGAAAAAAAGAAAAATTTTTGTCATACCATATTTATTGAAATATTCTTTATTTTCCATGTATACGTGATTGAAATTTTGGCTCTTTATGGTCACAGCGATTTTCACAATGTCATAATTCAATGGTAAAATCTTAATTATTTTATGACAATAGCTCTTTTATCTCTTACACTAAGGTAGAGTGGTGGACAACCACTAAATCGATTAGAGATCTCTCATCACAATTATGAAAGTAGTAGTTCGAGCCATTACAAAGTATTGTGGGAGTTTTGATTAGTAATCTAATTAATTATAAAAAAGGTAGGGCTATATACACTCTAAAAATTTTTTTAAACACCCTATTACTATGTACACTCATATATTAATTTTACGAAAATGAATTATACTTTATACACTCTTTAAAATTCTAAAAAAAATCCTCACTTAATCCTTTTTATATTAATCATCTTAATTATTCTACACACTCATGAAAATATTATATATACTCAAACAAATAAATCAATTAAACAATATATCCTTTCGCCAAATCATAGTCATTCAAAAAAGAATTAATCTTCCAAAAAAAATATATCAAGAAATCTATTGATAATTGCTGTCAACATCTATTATTATTTCTTTTGTAGCTACGTCGCCACCAATTATTTCCTTGAAATGTTGTATGCGATGATTATATATCGTCTCCCATCCTTTGGCACAAAAACTGTGAAATCTTTGCCAATTGATTGCTACAGGAGCGATAGGATGGCCTGGTAACAAGAACACCTACATATGTTTGATTAATTTTAATTAGTAGAATTGCTTATTAAATTCAACATAAAAATAGAAAATATATTAAAAAAATACCTCTACAAAATGATTGTTATTTACAAAACCAATAGCATCTCTTTACGAGAATCTGTAGGTATTGGCCTTGACCTAAGAGGAAGGAAGGTAAGGCACTGCTTCATCGATAAGTGGAATACCACAACGTTGTAAGCTGATGCAATAAGATGTCCCATGTCAGGCATTGTCATCCATTTGTCAGATCCTGGACAGTTCTCAATATATGATATTGCATGAATTAATTCATTGACTCTCTCGTATGTCCCATATAAATTGCTATAATGCTCCATATTCAAATGCAGCTCATTTAGCAAATCTTTTCTCACTTGTAGCCATCCATTCTCACCAAAACCCATTAAGTCGGCTATCGCTCTAAACCCACAATTAACTATAAGGTGCGACATCTTTAATATGATGAATGTATGATTGTAATGCAACTAGAAATTCATTACAAATGGATTTGGCTTGAGCGATTTGTTTTATAATAAATTGTAAAATATACCCAATTAAAGTTAAAATCTTCACATATTAAGTTTCCTTTATAAATGTTTATTTAAGATATTTGGAAGAAAAAACTTAAGATTTAAAATAGTAAGAAAATTAAACATTAATTGCAGTGCCTTAAATGAGTGTCCAAAGTAATAATATTATATATGCTCATAATAAAGTGTTTTTAATAGTAATTTATATCACGGATATTTTTGTAATAAAAATATTTATAAAAATATGAGTGTTCAAAGTAATTTTTAGAGTGCATATAGCCCTATTCTTATAAAAATAATATGTCTCTAGTTGAGAAACAAATTTGAGTTGAAAGGGGATTAAATCCGAGAGGTAAAAGTTTGCTATTCAACAATGGCCAATGATTATTAAAAATTGATGGTATAATCATTATTTTTAACCGTTAGATCTAGTCACAAATTGTCACCATGTTCTGATCTAATCGGTTAAAAGTTCACTTATCTGTATTACATTCATACAATCAACTGCTGTACACCATACTTAACCCTCAACAATATCACACGTTAAAAGAAAAATATAGCTATGGAAGTGTAATCGGGAGAGCATAGGCAAAAAGGTAAAAAGAAAATGAGATGAAATTAAAACTTTGCTCTTTGTTACTCTTTTTGCAGAAAAATCAATTTAAGTTAACTGAGTTCATAGATAGTGGAGAGGGTAGGCTAATTTTGTCAAGTTACATTTTATTGTCTCTTATAGTAATTTAACTCATAGACATTCTAGTAATTAAATTTTTTCTAATGAAAAATTGGGTCTATACAAATTATAGAGTATTATGATGAGTTTAAATAGTCTCATCCTTCGTAAAATAACATTAGATCTTTAATATACATGTTTTGATTCCAAAAGTATCCTTCGTCAGTAGTTTGTCTTCGTCTACACCCCATGGCCCATGCCCCTCTTCTCATCTTCTCTCTTTGTATCTCTTCCTTTTCTCACTTGCTAAATCTTTTATTCACACGAATAATTTGCTTAGAACTAATGATCAATCTCTCGTTCCTAATCTCAATTTGTCACCCCATACATATTTTTTGTTTACTTGCTCTTAAAAGAATAAAAAATAAATAAAGAGAAACCTCAATAGATCACTGCAAATTACACTAAATTTGCATTTTTTTAATTCTTTGAAAAGTTTCTGACAGCCTATTAAAAATCAAACTTAAGTGAATGTAGTACAAGTACAATGAAAAGAAAAGAGTTGTAAATATTAAATTTAAGCATGATGTGTTGAGAATTAATGTTACCAATTGCCAAGAAGAAACTTTACCAAGTTTTTTGAAAAATGAAAAAATGGGTTGCCATTTTATCCTAAAAAACGAAAAATGTAAAAAAAAAAAAATTAATAGTAACGTATTCATTTGATTTTTTTATGTTAAAGTCATATGAAGGAGGTTGGACTTGCAGCGTGTGATTGCTGAGAGGTTTAATGAAAGATTTCTTTTAATTTTATTTTGTCCTTTTATGGAGTAGGAATAAGACTGTAACTAAATGAAAGGGGCTTCATGAGGATTTGTGAGGGGTGCAAATAGAACCTCACCATTATTAGAGAGAGTTAATTCTGATATTGTGGATTGGATGGGCTGTAATTCGGGGCTCAACATCAGGCTTATTGAATTGGGTTGAACCCCTGGCTTTCAAAGTGGTTTGTTGAGCAAATTTTTAATTGGTATCTTAAGCAGTTTTTAAGGTGCTAATAGCTCCACTGGTTGAAATTAGGTGAATAGGGAATAAAAGAACCCTTTGCTTTCAGCTTTTGTAATTTAGGACATTTTTGTTAAATGTGGAAGTTTGAAGTTTTATTAATTAATTAATTATATATTTATTTATTTATTTAAATTTATTTGTTTGTTTTTTAAACTTATGCCTTATTTTCTAAACATTTATATCTGAATAAAAAGTGAACTTTTGTTACTTTTATTTTGATAGAAAAAAAATTAAATGAGAATTAAATATAGTATCCCAAAAAATAGCTCTAGTCAAGAAATTTACTTCCTAACCTATAAAATCTAATTTTTTTTTCGTTTTGACTCATAAGAACATAAATGTCAAATTATCAAATAACCATGATTGAAAGATTTTTTTATTTAGAAAAATAAATAAGATGCTAATTATATTCATACATTTAAAAAAAGAAAAATAATATATCATTCATATTTTTGTATTTAGGACTATTTGTATTTCATATAAAAAAACAAACACTATCTCACTTATATTTTTTTTTAGAAAAAAAATCTCAACATATGACGAATTCATCGAGGAAAATAATATTCAACATCTGATCACCTTAAAATCTCTATCCGACTTGCATTTATATATATGTAGGTGTCAATGTAGTGTATCCAAAACCAATGTGTTGTCAGGATTAAAATGACACAATATATATAATGAGAACCATAAGGGATACGGCAACTATTTTGTTATGTGTCTTAGTCGTTGATCGCCCAATTGGATTATATTTGAATATTTATAAAACATTTGCATTGATTTGTTTTTGTTCTTTATGTATCACGAGTCCCCTTCTAGTAAAAGTTCTCTCTAACTTTAGTATAGTAAGGGATAGGTTTATAGGTTAAAAGACCCCAAACAAAAAAAAAATCAATAATACTACAGGATAAAATATATTAAATTGAAGTTTGTATTTTTCTTGTATTTTAGCTTGTATCTTAATTCAATAAAATAAAGAATCCTTTATTGAAAAATTACTTTATGTATCATATATGTGCGTGTCTGTGTAATTTATCATGACATGCAGCATGTACTTTATATATATCTAAGTTGGTAAAGAGTTTGGTGATCTCAAATCCTGTTGCTTTCTTGCGGAAGTAATTCAAATTCAAATTTGACTGACAGAAGAATATGTTGGTTACAATTATATGTTTCTATTGGAGTTGAATTGCGTAGTTAATATATTCGTTTTCTGATTTGTTAATTAACTATCCTTTTCATTTTTCATTGATCCTTCGATAGTCTGAGTTGTGGTTGTGATGTCAATACCAAGAGAAGAGCCAACGTGATAGCCAGCCGTTAAGATGTATATATATTAAAGAGTCAAGCTAGTGGCATTCAAATGGTCCAGAATATTTTTATATTACAGTTCTTAATCAATATTTTCATAAATATTCGTCGATTTATTATTCACATGATATGCGGCAGGAGTGACATTTTCACAAATATTAAAAATTTATAAATGTTGGTTATCTTTTCTACCAGAAGTTGATATTAGTTAAAAAAAAAAAATCGTCAATAATTTTTTTTATGTAGATTGATTAATCTCATATGATATGCAATCACTGTCTGAGAAATTTTGTCCTCCAGTTGTTTGTAATTAGCTGATTAACTGTAGGAGACCATAGAGTTACTTCTTTTCAATGATTAAGGGAGAAAAAATCAATGAAGAAGTATACTAAATACAGACTAGAATTTTTGTATAGGAACTTAAGTACTTAACATGCAAATATTCTTTTCATGCATTAAGATTTGCTCTCCGAATTGCTTCATGTACATATTTGCGTTAGAATTATTGGTTCCTTCTTTCGATAAACCGAAGAAAATTATTAGTTTATTGCCGTTTCGGGAACTCCCACTTCAATTATTTAAGAGTTATTATCATTTTACTACTTTAGGAATTGTCAAGCATCAAATGGCTACAAGAGGTATTGTCTCCTATCATTTTACTACTATATCTTTATAAAAATATTATTTTACTACTTTTCCGTTACAACTGTTAGTTGATCAGTTAGTTGACTAACAAAATACCAATTTCACTTTTCATGATTAAAAGAAAATATTTGAAGCTTATTTACAAAATAAATTTGTAATATATTTATTAAAATGGATATAAAATACCAACATAATTTTTTTTTGCTAGAATTATTATATATGAATTAAAAATTATCTTATTATTTTTTTAATCATGAAGGGTAAAATCGGTATTGTGTTAGTCAACTAACGGTCAACTAACAATTGTAATGGAAAAGTAGTAAAATGATATTTTGATAAAGTTATAGTAGTAAAATGATATGATACAATATTTCTTGTAGTTATTTGATATTTGGCAATTCCTAAAATAGTAAAATGATAATAACTCATTATTTAATTGGGTCTAGGCAGACATTAGTACAAATAAACGCATTTTGGTAGCTGCAAAACAAGCAAATTCAAACCTAAATGTAGGACCAATGAGATAACAAATTTCCACATTTTGCATATATTTAATCACGTGTGTTAATAATAGAATATATTCATAGCTAAATGCCTATAAAATACATGTTTTTTTTTTCCCTGAATCATGCATATAATTGAAAGGAAAAGACCCAAATGAACCAAGTAAAAGTCAATTAGCTAGGGCTTATTCTTTAATTTCTTGCAAATGATTTAAAAAAAAAAACTAAATTTCAGAGTCTCGATTAGGTTATCAATTAGAGACTTAATGAAACAAGTAATTAACTGCCAAATAAATACACAGCTTCTAACTGTCTCCACTTCCATTGCCCTATCTACAAGACAAGCTTGAATTACAAGCCATATACATATTTTCCAGTTTCTTGGATAATCATACAAACCTTGAACAACAAGGCAATTAATTAGAAGAAATCAATAAATTTATCAAAGGGTTTGAATTGAAACAGTAAGAAAAATTAGCAGAATGGGTATTAATTTTTTCTAAGGTGTGTGTATGTCGGTAAACGGACATGTACGATTATACGTGGCGGTTAAGGCGAGTAAATTAAAGTAAAGTAAAATAAATTGTCACAGAGTTAGGTTTTTAGATGTATTGGTTAGAAACCTATTGAAGCAAGCAAATCAGTTTGTTTAGCTGATCACAATAGAAACATATTCAAATGAAATAATCTAAAGTTTATGTGACATCACTTGGCCATTTTTTTCAAAATCATTCATGGTCCACTCGACAAGGAACCTTGGTTGAAGGAAGCATTTATATTATTTTCTCTCTTCGAAACGAACCGTTTACTATCTAAAAATAAAAAGTGAGCAAGTAGATAGGAAATCAGTGGAGCAAATATATATATATATATATATGATTGAGAGCAATTAAGCAAAGGATTATTAAAGGGAAAAAAATGGTCTCTCTCATTCTTTTGGCTGGTGGCAATTGATGCCGACAGTAAGTTAAGTCGACGAATTAAATAATAATTATTTAGGTTTCAAAGCGTTAAGCTTATCACAAAAATTGACAGTCAGAGAGTTTAAGGCAAATCACAAAAATGCCCCGAGATTAATTAACATGGCAACAACATTAGGTGTTACAATTTGAACCAATTATGGTGTGAAGTTAAAATAGCTCAACACCTCCAATGGCACTTTTTAAGGAAATTAGTTTGTTACCTATATTGCCTGGCGCCCAAATCTAGCATGCGACGAAAGGAGACAAATTTTGATAACGATTACAATGTTTACAGTAAAACGGATCAATTTAATGGAAAAATTTAGTAATCCTATTTTGCTCAAACTTGGAATTGATGTGACAGATGAAATAAATTATTTTTGCTGTACGAAGTAATCTTATTTTGGTCAAACTTAAAATTGATATGACAGGTGAAATAAATTATTTTCGTTGTACGAATGAAATAAGTTATAGATTAAAATAGTAAACTGATAATTGTTAAATTGTGTTGAGACAAGCGAGTGATTAAAAAAATAAATTGATGTTTGATAAATTGTATCGTACTGAGTTTAAATAATTGAGTATATGCATTTGATGAATTTTACTATAAAAGTATTGTTTTATTATGCAATGACCAAAATAAATATAAGTTTAAATTGTCTTTTATTTTTTTAAGCAAATTTAATAAAATTAATTAGACATGCCTTTTTTTCTTTTTAAAACATGTAAAATTACATAAAGTGAAAAAAAAATTCAATTAAATGAAATCTAATGAATTTTATAATTTATTACAAAAAAATTTGATAAAAATTCATATTAATACATACATCCAAATAAAATAAAAAGTACTATACATTACATTCATATTAAGCCTGTTGCAATAATATCCTTCAAAATTTCTATTTCTTGTGATTCAGAGCCATCATTATACTCTTCTTGAAAGTCGTCGTTTCTTTCTATTTCTTCATTAAAAATTGAATTAAGGCAATTTTCATTGTTCTCCAAATGAAGATCATGTTGTGCATGCTTCATTGTTTATTGTGCAATACCATATATGGTTGTAATGAAAAATTTATGTAATCATATGTAAATCTTATTGATTCTTGTAATAAAAAATAAATATAAAATATAAAAAAAATATAAACTTACTGAATCAAAACTTTGATACTAATATATATATATATATATATATATATATATATAGCAGTTATGGCAATAACATGATAACTAATGGTTTATAGTTAGGGTAAAAATAAGACAAACTTGTCTTTTCCTTTAAAATAATAAGGCTGTAATATAAATTTAAAAAACGTGTGGTGATTTGTTTAATAATTTACTTATAAAAAATAATGTCTTACTTATATTTAAAAGTTACTGTTAAAATTAAGAGAAGTATGAAATCAGCAACTTTTAAAAAATTTATTAAATATTATTTTTATTTAAAAAAAAAATCAAATAAGTAGTGATTCCGGCCTCAGTCCCAAACTAGGCTTTAGTATCTTAAACTACAGTGTTTGGTACGGTCAAATTTTGAAAACGCTTGCGGCTTGTGCTACAGGATAACGTTCTGCTCTACTTGCTCATTTAATTTTTTTTTTTTATTTGGTAAAAAAAAAAAAATGATACCCCTGGACCCCCGGTAAAAGAAAATTTCGCAAGAAAACAATGAGAACGAGGACAAATAATTACGAACGCGATGAAGTATTCTTAAGCGTGTGAAGAATGTCTTATCATCAGCTACAAAATAATTGGTAGATCTTGGGCGTTTGCTGCACCAACCTCCCCTTTAACTGCTATTCTCTTGGTCAAACGGCTCACATCCTGTAATATCTTACCCTAGCAATAAATTATTTCTCTTGTCCATTTTTTTTATTTTTTTGGATTAATTTCCTCCAAATTTATTAAACCTCATTCTTTATTAATATTGTTGGTGAAACATGTTACTTAATTATTTTGAAGTGCTTGAAGGATATAAGATATTAGAGAAGCATCCAAGCTTAATAAACTTGAATTAGGTTCTTGTTTGTTCGGACACATTTGATTGTTTTATTTTGTTTGCTATAAAAATTGTTTTATTTTGTTTTCTATTTATACAATGGATAAAATTAACTTTCAAGTCAGAGGTGGTAAATTTTAGATTTTAATTAAATACATATCTTAACATTTCTCTTCATGCGAATCATAAATATCATTTTTAAATCTTAAGCGACTAAGACAAAAGTTCAATAAGAGAGATAGTATAAGGTCACATAAATCTTGACTGATTAAGATTTACACGAAGGTCCAATTTTAGAGAGAGAGATCCACGTATGAAACATGGATAAGTAATTGTAAAGTCAACAAAATCTAGTAAGACTTAAGACAGAGACCAACATTAGAGATCAATTCTCATGATTAATCTAGTGATACAGGGGCTTAATTTACTAAGGCAACAAGAAATATTAAAATAGTAAATCTATGATATTGTGATATTTAAATAAGAATTATTTAACTGGCCATCATCCAAGGAGATTACAAAAATTGATTTGAACTTTCATCGTCCTTATATTTGAAAAAAAAAAAAAAGAATTTAGACCTATCACACGTATATTTATAATAGTGTATAGTTAAGATTTAGTTGCGTATATACATATATATTTATTATTCAATATAGCTACCAATCACAACATCTAAATCCATTAAATAAAGCAGTCTTTTTCTTTTTTTCATTTCTCTCTCTCTCTCTCTCTTTCTCAAAAACAATCGTTTGCAGTTCGTTTTGATATCTACGTAGACCCGATGTTTAAGGATAATACAATAGCCTACATGAACCTGCAGACACAACAGTAGGTTTTTACAAAATCCTACTGTTATATATAAACAAATAGATATTGGGAATCCGAATGCAAAACTATAATAATTATTATTATTGACATGAAGGTAATCTATTTCGGATACTCTTAAAATTCCCAGTAATGAAAATTAATTGAAACACAAGTCTTAATCGGCAGCCGCTTGAGGATGAGGCCTCAACCGGAAAAGTTCAAAAAACAAAAAAACTTAAAAATAAATACTCACCAGGATCCTGGACGTATGGTCTTTTATTATATTCCCGTCAATTAAAAATGGTGCGGTCGCACGTTCTACGCAGATTCCAAGTTTCTTAATGAATCCAAAAAGTCACAAACGCATAGATTATTCGAAGCCATGCAAACAGTGACGCAAGAACCTCTTCTTGCGTGCATGGAATGGATTCCTTCAACCAATTGTGACCTGCCACGTATTACGTAATCCGACTTGCACTTTCAGCCTCATTGTCAATTTAACTAACTAATTTTAATGATTTATTATTTTAAACTCTGTTTCCCTTGTCTCTCACCTCTAATGTAGCTAGAGTTAGAGCATCACCAAAAAACTCTTCAAATAAGATTTTATTATTTATTTGAAGAATCACATCAGTATTTAATGATAAAAAAAACTCTCCAATTAAGATTTTTCAAATAAGAAGCGATCTTCTCTCTTCAAATTTGGAGAGTTACTTTCTCCCTCTTCAATTTATATTTTATTATTTTTTATTGAAGAAAGAGAGAGAGATGTGTTTTAATTACTATTGACTTTTCCTTTAAAAAAAATAGTTTTTTAATTAAAATAATATTAAATCATTTCTATTTGAAGAGTTTTTGGAGAATAATATATTTTTTCACTCTTCTATTTGCCACATAGACAAACAAATATTTGAAGAGTAAAATTTATAGAGCTTTTTGGAGATACTTAGAATAAATTTTTCCTATAACTCGATTTAAGTTGACTCAATAAATATCTAATAGTAAATATGAATATATTTCTTAATCTAGATTGTCTTATTAGATTCATAATTGTAAATATTAACATATTTCTAATTGTAATATCGATATCAATCAAAGGAAAAGAAAATGGTCTTACTTACATTTTCCTTCAACGACCCCTTGTGTCCTACAATCATCCATAAAGTAAGCAAGCGAGATTATTATCAATTTTTTTTCCTATAATAATGTCGAAGGATATATTCGTCAATCTACCAAAGGAGACGGCATCTCTAATATTTTAATTGATTCAAGAAGGGAGGAAGCGTCCCAATCTTGATCGTCCAAAAAAAAAAGTTGGGAAATATTTTTTTTAATTTGGGAGATCTCGGACAAGAAGCAACACACAAGATTGTGTATAAATAGGAAGCATCAGTTTTGGTGGCGACAGAGAGAAGCAGCCTAGTTAATAAGCATATACTTTAAATACGTAGTCCCAAAAAAAAAAAAAAATGGGGCGGCCTCCTTGTTGCGATGAGAATGGCCTCAAAAAAGGTCCCTGGACTCCTGAGGAAGATCAAAAACTTGTCGAATTCATTCAAAAACAGGGCCATGGAAGCTGGAGAGCTCTTCCCAAGTTAGCAGGTAATCTTGTTATAATTACTGAACTTTTCTGTCGCTCTCGTAGGACAACAAGGGCAGGGGTCTTTGAATTTTAAATTTTCCTAATGATCATTTCTTGCTTCTGTTGCAGGTCTTAATAGATGTGGCAAGAGCTGCAGGTTAAGATGGACCAATTACTTGAGGCCTGATATCAAGAGAGGGAAGTTTTCTCAAGATGAAGAGCAAACAATTCTACATCTCCATTCCATCCTCGGTAACAAGTAAGCTAATTTTTCAGTTATTTGCTTCTACAGAAAACTTATATATAAATTGACACCAAACAAATGCCTAAAACTGTCTGTTTTTTGTACACAAGATGGTCAGCAATTGCAACACACCTACCAGGCCGGACCGATAATGAGATCAAGAATTTCTGGAACACCCATTTGAAGAAGAAATTGATTCAAATGGGAATTGATCCAATGACCCACCAACCTAGAACCGATATATTTGCCAGCTTGCCTCATCTTATAGCCCTAGCTAACTTGAAAGACCTCTTAGAGAATCAACAAATAGATGAACAAGCTGTGAGAATACAAGCTGAAGCTGTACAATTGGCTAAGATTCAATACTTACAGCACCTTCTCCATTCTGCTGCTTCACTCAATACTACAACCCCATATCGTCAGAATGGCATTACAGACATGGAAGCTTTTAATCTAACTAATTCGATCGATCCAGATAGCATTAACGAAACCCCAGAGAATATTAATTCAGCAGCTGCCACATTATTTTCTCAGCATTTGGGAAATATTAATGAAACCCCTCATCATTCACAACCACTCCACTATCCAAATCCATTATCTCACTTTCCAGACCCACAAGTCCCTTTCGGTTTCCAAACATCGTTGAATAATAATGAGATGGACCAATGTTCTAATAGCTTTACGATGGTCAGCCAAGATGCCAATTACCCAGCTGATTGTTCATGGATTCTTCCTTCTCCTCCTCCTGCTGTCCATCCATCGTTAACCGAAACGACGTCGGTAAGCAATCCAGGTGATGCAAGCAGCACTTCCAGCTATGGTGGAGGAACTTCCTCACCATACATTTGGCCTGAACTTTACTTTGAAGATCCTATTATGCAAGAGATTTCTTAGTTTTTATCGAGGTTTGCAGTTGCATCATGCCAGTTGTCAATTTATGTGTTCGTTATTACACTTTATATACAGCTGTGTAAATGTACGAGCTCTCAGAACACATACCCTCATCTACACTTACGTATATTTCATATATACACACACCATTCATGTACATATATACCTATCCTTGGGATAATCATCAGCTACCTACTTTGGATTTTGTTTTTGTTTCGTAACATACAAGACAGTGCTGTGCTCCCTACCAGAAATAGAGAAATATAAATTTGTCGACTTTTGTTGCTTTCTCTTTTAAAAGAACATATTTATTCTCTCGGGACTTGGGTTGATATTATTGTCTTCCGTTTGCTTGATATGTTGGTTTCTGGCTACACAAAGTCGTTGAATAAGAGGTTTTTAAATTACCTTTGTGCGCGTGGTGCTTGATAATTAAATTGTACTGAATTGTTATTATCGCGCAAGTAGTTATAAAATTTTTTTTAAAAAATAATAATCTAAGATGTATGAACAGCTTAATCGTTGGCAGACAACAATATTTGCTCATTGAGTGGCAAGAATAACAACTTTGCACTAGCTAGCTCCTGCAATTCACTTGTGGCTGCATTATTATAAACCTGTCCCGCTTGGGTTAGCCCGACTTGGTAATAATTGACAGATGAAATCGACACAATTAGTTTATGAACTTATCCTATTAGATTACAAAGACAGCTGATAATTTCTACCTTATTTAAATTTAATGGAAAATTGGGAATTTTATTTAAATAACTAGTGTTTCAGTTTATTAAAGTTTGGGAAAGGAAAAGGCTAATAATTTTTAGGATTACTTCATCTATATATTTAGAAAGAGTGGTATCATGAGAACGGTGATTGGTAGTTAATAGATAAAAAAATAAATAAGTTAAATTTTATCGATATTCTATCGCTGAAAGACACGTGGTAAGAGATCTTTAAAACTCCATAGAGCTCAATCAGGAGAGGATTCTATTCCTAGAATAAAAACACAAAAAATTTAACACACGTAGATGACATATTTTTTTATTAGGAGCTTCCTCCTCAGAATTTCCCCGTTCTATTGTAGCATCGCTTATGCAGAGACCTTGATCAATAATTTTTTAAGGGATTTGCACAAGCCGATGAAGCTACATAAATGTGAAGACGGAAGAAATTAGAAAGTTCTTTGATTTTGGGGCAGCGTATGGTCTTTAAGGTGCACCTTCTATATGTTCGATTCCCTAGTGTGAGAGATAATTGAAACCCAAACAAATCATTACTAATAATTAGATTGCAGATATAAATCAATCAATAAATATAGGCTATGTATTATATATTTTAGATAATAGAAGCATTGAAATTCTAGGATTTAATTACTCTGTATATACTCTATACAGATGTTCTCTTAGTACTTCTTGTGTTGATAGATGGCTTGACTTCCATTCAGTGCTGGATGTAAGAGACAGTGATTCAGACAAAGACAGTAACAACAATCGAGAACAATAATAGCATTCTTAATAAAAAACTTAAGCTGTCATTAAGCAAATAATAATAGTCCGTACCGGAACCAGGATTGTAGAAACTTATACAGTTGCAATTTGCGACTTGTATGTTTCCATGATTAGTTTAACTTTGATGATTTCTTTTCCATCAAGACATTGACACCATGTACATCGTCTGTGTAGACCACTACGAAGTCCTTGTGATCAAGCTATAAAATCTTACACATGTCATGGACTCAATGGACTTGATAACTAAGTTTCTTGAATATATATATGAATGTGTGTTTCACAAAGTGTTTGATAAAAGTCAAGTTGGTCGTAGTTGTCCAAGCGATATATAAAAACATAAACTCTGGTTAGGTTTCTTCTCCTCTCCAGTATCACACACACACACGCGCGCGCGCACAAATATATATATATATATATGCAGAAGATCGAGGCAATTTTCACCACCTAATCCTACCCCATATGCTTGATGTATTACTCAAGTTTCTTATGTCATTGCAGTTGTGCGACACCATAAATAATATATATATTTTTTTTTTTAATTTTGACAATGACTGATGAAAATTTAATCTGAAAGAGATCATGACAATGGCCACGAGTGGAAACATCCAGAAATGATGTGTTATTTTACGGTAAAGACTCTATAATCATCATATCATTTTCCAATCAATCGTGGGATTAAATAATAAAGAGGCAGTTATGCATATTGGAGATTCTAAATTCCATAATATGGTACAAAAAAATGCGTGTGCTTATGACTTAATTCTCACATAGCATACAAGATTTGTGGAACAAATGATTTTGCAATATCGCCAACAACCTTGTGGTGGGGTTTGTTGACGCTTTTGCGGAGTGTTTCAGTCTCTCCAATAGTTATGAGAATTTATTTTCTTTGATTCTTTATGTTGGGCTCCAATTATGCGTCAGTTTGGGATTGCGGAGGCTGATGAAATAAGCTACTTATACTGTGCAGATGAAATAAGCTACTGATTAAAAAAGTAGCTTGGCGTTTGGTAAACTGTACTATTGTAATTGCTGTGAGCTTGAAAAGTAGAGTGCATGTGTTTAGTAAATCTTATTACGAAAGTGTTGTTGTATTATATAATGACAAAAATGGACACACTTTTTAATTTTTTTAATTTATGTTTAATAAATTATTTAGACAAATTTTTTCTTAAATATGTAAAATTAATTAAAAACTCAATTAAGAAAAATCTAAAGAACTTCATAATCTATTACATAAAATATGATAAAAATTTATACTTTTAATAATCTAAATAAAATAAAAAGTAATATGTATTACATTCACAATAAATTTTTTACAATAAAATTGTGGCAGTAATATAATATCTAATGATTTATATATTAAGGTTTATGAACAAGTACGATATAATCATCTTTTTATCAAAATACTAAGGTTATAATATGTATTTTAAGAAGGCGTAATAACTTATTGAATGAGTACAACATGAAAAACAACTTCTCCGCTTTTAAAAGTTTGGTGATGTCTCTTTTTAAAGTCATTGATGAAATGGAGAAATTTATAAAATAAGCTGCTTTTACAAAATTTACCAAACATTATTTTTATCAAAAATTATAAAATAAACAACTTATTAATTTTCAACCTCAATCCCAAACGGAGCCTATATATTTCTTTTGGACTTGTTTGTGACATTGATTGCACATTTTTAGAGGCTTTATGCATATAATATAAGAATATATATAATATAATAAAACATTTCCAAAAGAAAATAAAAACGATTTTGCAATATCAGATGAAAGCTTCAGCTTCGGTGGGAGAGAGAAAGCATGGTGTGATTTACTCTTTCTTAATCAACAAATTTGTGTATTGCTGCATATAAACGGTAGTTTCAATATTAACTGATTGAGGATCTCAGACTATGATAGGGTCTTGGGCCGTGTTGGCCCAAATTAAATGCTTGATACCCCGATTGGCCTAAAAATGGCATAAGCCATAGACAAAACAGACAGACTAAAAGCAAGTCCATATTGTTTCCAAACTAGCACGATAGGTGCTAGATAACTGCATATACATAATCTCTAAGTCCATTTTGTTGTAGTGTGGAAAATTTATTAAATTATATAATTTAATAATGTAATCGTGAAAACTTTAATAATATAATGACATTATTCTATTAAACTTATGGTCTAATATCTTTCTTGAACGTTAATAAAATTTAAGATTCTAAACTAGAAAACACTACAAGCACACACATGTATTACATATACACACACATATGATCACGAGTTGTGCTAAGCTAATTCATTAATTCAAAGTTCTTATAGATTGCTAACAATGAATCTCAATGTTCTAAATCTAAGCAATTGTGTTGCAATAAATTTGTTTAAAGTTCTATTCAAAATTAAGGTGGTAGCTTTGCTATAAAATTTAAGTTGCTAGAATATTTTGTAAAGACCTAAAAAACTTTACTTACATAAGTTGCGTCGATCTCTAAATTAAACCATAAACCCAACCCTCAATCAAATCAACCTACAAAATGATTCATTGATTTGGTGGCAGTGGCGAAACTAGCAACATATTTTGAGGTAGGCTATTAAATTTATTTTTATTTTTTTTATAAATATTAATAAAGATAAATTTATAAATTATAATATTTTTTTTTAGAAAAAGCTAACGCGGGCTACAGCCCGAGTTAGCCAATTCATAGTTTCGCCACTCAGTGGCCCACACTTGGCACTACCCAATGATTAACTTCAGGATTTATCGTGTGCGAGAAAAAAGTCACTAGCTACTGTGTGATGGGATTTAATTCCTACAAAAGCAGTCCTCTCTGCGGCCACAGGCACACCTGTGAAATTAATAAATCAAAAACATCCTAAATTAAACTATTAGATTCGATTAATTAAATAAAAGAACCCACCTCCCAGCCGAGCACAAAAAGTCACAAATTGGCTTTCATTTGCCACGTGGGTTAATAAAAAAGCTAAAGATTGAGGTGCCGGGTTTGGAGAATTGGTTGTGATAAAATAATTCGACAGAAAAAAAATGCTAAAGATTGAGATTCTGGGTTTGTGGGGTTGGCTCGTGATTAAATAATTCAAGAGAGTGGCATGATTGAACTGCTGTTGGCATGAAAGCTAATGTGAATATGTGACTGAAGCTGGAAAGGAGCGAGGGGACCGATTTGAGCAACCCAAATTTGGAATTGGCAAGTGGCAGCTTTGTTAAGTACAAACAAATGAGACGGATTGCGCCCACATGGCACGTGCTGCATATTGCCAACACTGACCAATGACCAGTCTTGTACCTGAACTTGTCTTTCTGTTTTCAGGCATAGAAAATTAATTGCGAACTAGTTGGGCTTAGCCCAAGTGGTCAGAATTCATTCACAAATGTGAATAAAAGGATTCGAGTTATCACAGATATATTATAAAAATTTAATTTAAATTTTTTTTTCGGAGTCTCAGAGTTTAAGTGAAGGCAGTCTTTCTTTCAGGAGAGGAGTTGATGTCCCTCGAATATTTGAGTATCAGAATTGATGTAAACGGGTCTCAATATATGTATGATTGTAAATATTATGAGCAATAGTCTCTTCAAAAAAAAAATCAATTGCGATTTGAGTTTTCAAAATTTTTTTTAACTGTTAAATGTTATGTTATTATATTACACAGATATTTACAATAACTACTATAACAACAGATTATTATACTGATATTTATAATTAGATAAATAACTGATATTTATATTATTAAATTTTTAATTCTATAAAGTACATGCTCAGACAAATAACCCTCATTTAGGAGGGACGCCTCTACTCCACTCGCATTTTGCAAGAGAGAAAAATTTTACAAATAATCTCCACATAATTATACTTAATTGATAGAGGTTTTTGAATCCATGGGGACTCGAACCATTACCCTTAAAGTCATGCTTAACTTTAAAGGCAATAATTCACTGCTGGGCTAAAGCCTAAGTGACTCGAGTTTTTAGATTTATTAGTGCGTAACCTCTCATTTTTCACCTGAACAACCCAGATGTTAGATGGGTTAAAGCTCGAATTAGTTATTTGTAACCCATTCGGAAGGACATTAGCAAAGTTATCATGTTTAAATATTGGCGGAAAAGGACACCCACGTCACAAATTTTAAAGAAATAGTCATATAAACTTCAATGTTTTTAATAAAGAATGTCAAGACTCTTTTTTTTTAATTAAAATACTCTTTAACTCTATTAACTTAAAAAAAATTGACTCCAATATTTTAAAATAAGTAAAAGTATAATATTAAAAAAATGCAAAAATAGCAATATATATATATATATATATATATATATTTCAAATAATTTCAGTATTTCAAAAATGTTTAATATTTTACAATCTTATAGTGCATTAAACTAAAATTTATAATAAATAAAAACATTAAAATAAATATATAAAAATTTAAATTATTTTCAATTTTATATAAATAATTTTTAATTTATTAATACATGAGATATATTTTATTAATTGTGAAATCTTTTTAGCTCAAAGATTTATTTAAAATTTTTATAATAAAAAAATATATTTTTAAAATAAAGATAATAATTTACATTTAAAAATTATTTTATATATTAAAAATATTCTAATGTTATTCTTCTATTAGACAAATTAAACTATTTAATTATATTTATATTTATTACAAAAATTTAAAGTCAATTTTTTAATTATTATCAATTGAAAGTGTTATAATCAAAAGGGAGTCTTAGTATCTCTCATTGAAAACTTAAAGGTTTATATGAGCATTTCTCTAAATTTTAGAGATAGAAGTAACGTTTTTTCTAATTTCAATAAACGCATGCCTTTCTTTCTTAATTTGATATTCTGTAGATGGAATGTGGAAAGTAGCAAAATGTTGAATGGTATTTATGTTCATTTCACAAAATTCTGCTTGAAATGCTCATATCCGACCATCAAAATAGTATGTTTCTAGAGTTAAGGAAATGTATCAAAAGAGTTTTTAATCTTTTCCATTTTTACTTGAAAGATGAAAAAGAAAATATAGGCATTGCATATATAGTGCAATACATATAATTAGAGCGGGTAAATGGATAATTTGATCATGTTAGTATCATATTAAATTTGTGCTGACTCAAACATTGCCCATTTAATAACTGTCAAAACATTGAAACTCGAACTCGCCATAAAAAATAAATAGGTGATCCGATACACCCATTTAATAATCAAATAATCAAAATGATACAATTCAATAACCCGTTTAATATTTATTTAACATGATTTACTTCAAAAATTATACACTCATTTGACATATATTGCACTCTTTTATTTATAAATAATATTATATATTGATGTTATAAAATATATATGTTTACCAAAATATTATATGTTTACACCATTGAAGTTTTAAGTTTATATGAAATTTTACAAAATGGAACACTATATAAATATTAATCATTAAAAAAGAAAGAGAGTCGTGTTCAATATTTGAGTTTTGAAGACAAGATTCTGTAAATTAATTTAGAATTGAAAATATAATTTATCATATAAAGATGAATTAATTTTAGTTAATAACTTAATAATTATGTTATTAATCTAGTAAATATCTCAAAAATTGAACCTTAGCTTGATATGAAAGAAAATTGTGTTGACCCATATTAAATTTATTTAATAATTTTATCAACTTTTAAAATCCAAACTTATTTTTTCGTTTCATATTCGTGTTAATTAAATAAATCGTGTCGCTCTAAATAAAACAGTGGATATGGGCTTTTAATATATTTAAGCTGTGGACATCCTAGGAAGTTTTCGTAGTAGTCCAAAAAGATTGGCAGACGAAAGAACAAAGATGATATACAACAATTACCCGAGATGTTATAAAAAACAAAAAATAAAAATCCCAGGTTTGACATTAGCACAAGTTAAAAGAAGAAATGGTTTTAGAAATTAGTGGTACAGAATTGAAGGATCAACGAGAATCATTTGCGAATAGAAATGAATTAAGTTGTTCACACAGTGAAGCAGCTCCTTTTAAATTTTAATGATATTAGATTTGATAAGTACATGAATGCTTAGAACTGTCACTAAAAAACTCTGTTAATTTTATTTTTTAAATATTTATTTATTTATTTATGTGGTAAATAAGAAAACGAAAATATTATCGTCTAAAAAATTCTTAAAATATAAATAAATTAATATTATTTTAATTAAATAATTATTAAAAAAATTAAATAAAAATTAAAACACTTATTTCTTTAATAAAAAAATAAAATATAAATTTAAAAATACTCTATAAAATTAAAAAAAAAATTATTTAAAACTTTAACCATAATATTTTTTAAAATTTTAAATATTAATATAACTCTTTAAATAAAAAATATAATTTTATTTGAAGGATCCTTTAACCTTACTTGATGCGGGCCAGAAAATCAATCGTGCAAGCTGCTAACGCATGAAGAGGGGAATAATGACGTATGAATGGAATCTAAGCTTTATGAACAACAGCCCCAGAAAATAGTGACGGAGGCCCACTTGTTGAATTAACCGAATATAGGCAAACCCAATTATCCAAGTAGTCAGGTCAGCAAACTTATCTCTCCCATGACTTCCTGTCTCCCACTCCGCCACTCCCTCCAATATCCAAGCTTCCAATGCAATCCGAGTTGAGATACTAACAATAGTAAGTATAATTCAATTTCAATTGGTAAGTAACAAAAGAAAAATACTCAGAATCAGATGCAATAAAAGAAAAAATTTATATTTTATAAACCAATATGGTAGTAAAACCCCAAATTGTCCTTCACATGTTCGAACAAAAACTTGTTTACTGAGGATACAAATGTCTTTTCACCCAGAAAATATGGATGGAAATATAAAAAAAAATGAGATAATATTTTGCATAAATAAATAAAAACCATCTTTTTCTCCTGAGCATATTTTCCACCCTGGCAAAGACAGCGGATTGGAGAAGCAGCTAGCGGGTCGGTAGTGTTTTGTTTTCTATTGCTATCACAAGATAGAATAGAAAATTTAAAAGAAAAATCTAGAAAAATAAATAAAAACTTGTGGCTGCAATTTGCCTATCAATTTTGCTGCGTTCCCCACTCTATTAAACGATCTTCTTCACTGACTCTTTCATCTCTCCTCTCCAAAGTGCTCGGCCTTTTGGGTGGGAAATGGGGATGCTGTTGGTCCAAAATGACTAAAAAACCTACATGCATTAAAAGATAAATAATACCTTCCAAATACGTTGCAAAAATACATAATAAATAAATCATTAACGAAGAGAGAGGCATAGAAGAAGAAAAAGTGTCAAGGACACCTTTTTTATTCCTTCTTTTTTTAATTTATTGCGTATGGTCTAAAATCTCCAGGGTAATTGTTAAGCCAAAAAGGGGAAAAAAGGGGGAAAAAAAAAACCAGAGGACCAAAAAAAGATAAGATTAACCGATGAAAGACATGGTGTACATAACTGAGACATAATTTATAGGAAGGGGGGTTGTTTTGGATTTTTGGTTGGTGGTGAGTTTTGTTGGAGATGTCAGGTGGTGGTTGTAGCATAGTTTGGTTCAGAAGAGATCTAAGAGTTGAAGACAATCCCGCACTAGCAGCTGGTGTTAGAGCTGGTGCTGTTATTGCTGTTTTCATTTGGGCACCTGAAGAAGAGGGTACTTATTATCCTGGGAGAGTGTCTAGGTGGTGGCTCAAGCACAGCTTGTCTCAGCTGGATTCTTCTTTGAGGAGTCTTGGTACTTCTCTTGTCACTAAGAGATCAACTGATAGTGTTTCTTCTCTTCTTGAGGTTGTTAAAGCTACTGGTGCTACTCAGCTCTTCTTCAACCATTTATATGGTTAGCTTTCCTTCCTTTCACTTTCTTTTGATCATTTGAATTTGTTCCTTTGCATTCAGATAATGGATCATGTGGGTTGACTTTTGTGTTGTTAATTTTCCTTTCTCATTTTTGTTTCCGGGCTTCTTTTGGGTTCATTTGTTTTGTTGTCTGTTTTCTTTTTGGATGGCATGATTATGTTTTGCTTGAATATTTGTTTGAGCGGTGTCTTCTTATAGATTGGATAAGTTCTTCTTTCCTGTTCCTTTATCAATTGCCGGGGAATTGTTCTGTTATTGCTTACTAATAGAGATCATTTGTTTTTGGTAATGGCGCTTATATAATTTTGGAATTTATTCCCTTCCGATTCTTATAGTCACACCTCAATTGTTCTGATCAAACTTTTATTGATCTGGTCTTATTATTCTGTTAATTTGAGTATGTTTTGTTTGATTAGGTATTGAATTTTAGGAAATATGTCCCATATGATATGTTGGACTCCTTGTAAACAATGAAAACAATTTTGCATTCAACTGTTTTTCAGACCCCCTGTCGCTGGTTCGGGATCACCGAGCTAAGGAGGCTCTAACTGCTCAAGGAATAGCTGTGCGCTCCTTTAATGCAGACTTGCTTTATGAACCATGGGATGTAAATGATGCCCAAGGCCAACCTTTCACGACCTTTGCTGCTTTCTGGGAGAAATGCCTTAGCATGCCTTTTGACCCTGACGCTCCACTTCTCCCTCCTAAGAGGATAAATTCAGGTTTGTATTTCTTGTGGCTGTGATGCTTGGCTTTGTTGTTGAATAATATATGATCTTTCGTGAACTGTAAGCTATCAAACATTGGATTACTCAAAATGTCGAGCTTTTAGGAAATGAAGTTTCATATTGCAGTAAAATTCAATTCAGGAAATACTACAAGAATCATTTGAAGCATCCGCATAAAAGGACAATTTTTCTATGTGAAATTCAAGAATTTAATCCACAGGAAACTCATCTACAACACTTTATAGTCTAAATATCTAAGTACCACAAATTTAGTCCGACAAACTACTTGCTAGCCTCCACAAGAAGTTGCACTGAGTGGACTTTCCCTAGATGTCATTCTAAGAGATCTAATAGAAGGAAAAGAAAAAGTTATTATTTCAAAAACATTCAGTGTAATTAAGGCTTGAGCAGTAAATATTCTACGGGTCAACTCTGTTTTCCTTTTGGGTCCAATTAGTAGTAGCCTTGCAGAATTATGAACATGTATTATTTTCAGAAATATCAAGTGTTCTTGTTGACAACAACGGCGCTTGTCATTTGGAAAAAAAAAGATTTAAAGGCATATACTATTTAGCTTTGAAGATATCATTTTATTATGACATATGTTTGTATCATTTGTGTGGTCTTTTCTTTCTCTGTTTTAACCCTCTGGTGTACTAATCTTCTTTTCAACATTGCATGCTCTGTTTAAGGTGATATATCCAGGTGTCCTTCAGATACATTGGTGTTTGAAGATGAATCAGAGAGGGGAAGCAATGCACTTCTTGCTCGAGCATGGTCTCCTGGCTGGAGCAATGCTGATAAGGCTCTGACCACTTTCATTAATGGGCCTTTAATTGAGTACTCTAAGAATCGGAGAAAGGCTGATAGTGCTACAACCTCATTTCTCTCTCCACATTTGCATTTTGGGGAGGTTAGTGTGAGGAAAGTCTTCCATCTTGTCCGCATCAAGCAGGTTTCATGGGCCAATGAAGGGAACAAGGCTGGTGATGAGAGTGTGAACTTGTTTCTCAAGTCAATTGGTCTTCGGGAATATTCAAGATACATGAGTTTTAACCATCCTTACAGTCATGAAAGGCCTCTTCTTGGGCACCTTAAGTTCTTTCCTTGGGTTTTGGATGAGGGCTATTTTAAGGCATGGAGACAAGGTAGAACTGGTTACCCACTGGTGGATGCTGGCATGAGAGAGTTGTGGGCCACTGGTTGGCTTCATGATCGGATACGAGTAGTAGTTTCTAGTTTCTTTGTAAAAGTTCTACAGCTTCCATGGAGATGGGGGATGAAATATTTTTGGGATACCCTCTTGGATGCAGATTTAGAAAGTGATGCTCTTGGTTGGCAGTACATATCCGGTACTATCCCTGATGGCCGTGATTTTGACCGAATTGACAATCCACAGGTGTGGATGATAATTTTAACAATTCTTGTGCATCTCTGTCCTGTTATTTGACTTTTGGATTTCTGCTTCCATACCCTTTTTTAAAAGAAATCTTAATGATAGAAATCATGACTCTTCTTCTCATTTCTGATACCTTTTTCCTAGTTATCTGTCCTTAAGTGCTCAGAGATGTGAATAGAGGTGAAGATCCCTCAACCAAGTTTTTGTAGAAAATATTTTCAGCGGTGCTTTTTCCCTCATTGGTTCTAGTATCTTATGTAGACTGAACTTGTATACCAATGTTTCATGTTTCATTTTGGTACTGCCTTTTATTTTTTTTTCTTAACCTCTCTTAATTCTTTCTAAACTGTTGCTGTTCTTGGTCATACTCACTTGTATAATATTGAAAATGCTGTGACAAGAAAACTAGAGCACATGTTGCTGGCTTTATTCGAATTTAAGTTTTCCTGTTTTATAAGTTTTTCTATGCATCTCTTCCTAGACAACGTTTCAGAATGCAATAATAAGGATTTGAAATTTTGATTTATGCATTACATCCTTTTGGCTTTAAATTATTGGCCTTTATTGCAAAGAATGTTCTGATTTGTTACTACCTTTGAACAGTTTGAGGGTTACAAGTTTGACCCCAATGGAGAATATGTTCGACGGTGGCTCCCTGAACTTGCCAGACTGCCCACTGAATGGATACACCACCCATGGAATGCACCAGAGTCTGTGCTCCAAGCTGCTGGCATTGAGCTGGGTTCCAATTACCCTTTTCCCATAGTACGGATTGACGCAGCAAAATGCAGGCTGGACAAAGCGCTTTCAGAAATGTGGCAGCAAGAAGCAGCTTCAAGAGCTGCAATTGAGAATGGAACTGAGGAAGGTCTTGGAGACTCCTCTGACTCAGCCCCAATTGCCTTTCCTCCGGACATACAGATGGAGGAAATCCCTGAACCTGCTAGGAACAACCTTCCTACCACGGCTCGGCGTTATGAGGATCAGATGGTCCCAAGCATGACTTCTTCTTTGGTGAGAGTTGAAGAGGAAGAGTCTTCTTTAGGGCTTCGAAATTCAGCAGCAGAAAGCAGAGCAGAAGTGCCGAGAAATGCAAATGTAAATCAAGAACCTAGAAGAGACACTTTAAACCAAGGTGTTCTCCAAACTGTTCATAACAACAACGCTTTTCCACAATTTAATGCTGCAATAGCGCTGGCAAATGCTGAAGACTCCACAGCAGAATCTTCAAGTACTAGTAGAAGAGAGAGAGACGGAGGGGTGGTTCCAGTTTGGTCTCCTCCAACTTCTAGTTACTCAGAGCAGCTAGTAGGTGATGAAAATGGCATTGGAACGAGTTCATCTTACTTGCAGAGGCATCCACAGTCTCACCAAATAATGAATTGGAGGCGGCTTTCTCAAACTGGGTAAGAATTCTTATAAGTATTTGGCAAGTTTCCTTGGATCTGTGTAGTACTGCAAATTTTGTCTACCATTTCCTTTTGGCTTAGGGCCGAAAATATCTGGACTGAAATGATATACTATCCAAAAATACTTCATATAGATTTTTAGATTTTTATAGCTGCTCTATCTTAAGTGTACTGATGACTCCCGAAATTCGTAGCTGCATCCTGATATATTTGTCAATACAACTTTCATTGAAAGTGGACGTGTTATTTTCTGTGATATGAGTAGGTTTTGATTATTCTTACCATGGATCTCTCTTCTTTTAACAGGTAAGACGTGTACATATGTAGATGACACAAACTGGAAGCTGGGAAGGTGAAAGATGAAATGATTTCCCAATCCAATGGGCCAAAGGGATGATAAACCAGTGTCACATGTTATCTTTATCCACACACTTTTCATCTCAATAGTATAAAACTGATAGTTCACTTCCTGCGGCTGAAACTCCATGTCAGTACAGGTGGCTGATCTGCTGTCCTTTTTCATTGTACCATATACATAGCTCTAGTGTATAGTATCTGTTGTTCTTATAAGCGAGAGAAGAGTCATTGTAGGGATGTGTAGTCCTCTAATAAACTCAGGTTTGTGAATTGGTTAGGTTGATATATTATTGTAGTTCTTGTTTATGTCATCTTCAAATCATTCCCTTGTTTCAGCTGGTAGATTTAAGAAGTACTTTAACTGTGTCATTACAGGTTTGGAGAGTTGCAGGATAGGTTCTTGTTCTGAAATGCTACTACCTGGTATTTTGGAATTCAGTTTGAGGTTCGCTATTATATATTTTCCTGAAAAGAGGAATGAAAATTATATATGGATTCATGCTGAGTGAAAAGACATACACAAGCTTGCTGAGATGAAAAATACATTGATTTCTGATATCTGATAACATTAGGCAGAGGCTTAAACTAATTTTAGACACGCAGCATCATTCCTCTGGTGCTTATGGGCAGTAGAGCAGAGTGACTGGTTAATCTATGGGTCGGCATGAAGGTACAATTGATTTATTGTGCTTTTGGTCTCCTCAGGCTTTTCAGCAACTGGCTTAGGTACTCTGAGTATGCTGTATACCATGGCTGCTGCCAAGGCTCCGATGATGGGAGCAACGATATAAACCCAGAGATTCTTGTAAACACCAGAGACCACAGCAGGACCTATGCTTCTTGCAGGGTTCATTGAAGCTCCAGTAATTGGCCTGCAGACACGTGTTAACCAAATTTATAATTTCTTTTGCATAATCCAGAAATGAGGGGATAATTATACAGAATTTAATGGTGAAATGGTTGGCAAAAGAATCAATTACCCAGAAATAAGGACATTAAACAGCACTGTAACACCTATCACGACTCCAGCAACGTCTTTCCTCTGTTAGATCGGATGAAGTTGAGAGTCAGTACATATCATATTTCCGAAGAATGGAAGTTATAGCTCAAGTCAAATAATGGCTGGCAAAAGCAACTGCGATAATTTGATTATCATACCGCCCTGTGATCAGTAGCAACACCAGAAATTGTGAACATCAGAATAAAAGTTACTATGAATTCCCATGTGATAGCTTCAAGATCAGTGGTTTTGTCTTTATAGTGAGTCACTGTTGGCTTAATATTATCTTCTTCATGATGAAACAATACTCTCAGTGTGAGACTCGCAAGTGTTGCTCCCAAAACTTGAGCCAACATATACATAGGGACCTACATAATCAAATCCAAACATACTCGTATGGACAAAAATCATAAAGGAATAAATAATACTCTGTTTTAATTACATGCGGTTTCTTATCAATATTAGCTTACCTGTTTCCATGGAAGTTTACGAGTAGCAGCAAAGGCAAGGGTGACAGCAGGATTGAAATGTGCACCAGAGATATGCCCAACTGTGTATATCATTGCGATCAACACTAGACCCCAGACCAGCCCTATTCCGACAATTGTGAGGCTTTGAATTTTGTCAACCAGAATAGAGCCGCAACCCGCGAAGATGAGAATGTACGTGCCTATCAGCTCTGCAACAATCTGTTAACAGAATGATTTAGAAAACAACTTGGAGCATATGATAAGGACATAACAACGCTTGCCACGGCGGTTAATTTTACATCACTAACTGGGGTTACCTTTTGGAAATGAGACGGTGAAGCACTGTCGCTGGGAGGCCATTTTAGGCGATGAGCCCTAGCTTCTTCTGCAACTGGTTGTTTCGTAGGCAGTGTATGTTTAGGGGAACATTCCACAGTAATTGAAGCTGAGCTGGTCATTGCTCGCTACAATTAGAAGCCAGTCTGCAAATTTCAAGTGGCAGTAGCAAGTCTTCTTATATGCGCTTGTTTAGTTCAAAAAGTTTCATGCTTATTTGTCACAAGCACATCCACGTAAACCTTGTTAAGAATGTTACGTTTAAATTATTGTGGCATAAGTTGTCGGACGCACCTTGTTTTCATTTGAAAGCCGGACAAAGTCAAACCATCAAGCATAAACTAATTTGGAGGGAAGTAGTCTGCAGCATCCGAGGGCTTTTGAACTAATGAAGTGGTGTATTTGTCTTGCCTGAAGACGTAATTGTCAACAGAATGATGACTGATAATTCCATTGTATAAAAATAGTCCTTGAATTCTTCTAAAAGTTCTTGGTCTGCAATTGCACTAAAATCCAATCAGTATAAGCATGTTGTTTGTGCTGAAAGATGTTCATAACCTCATCGAATGTCGAAACATTCAAGGACAAGGACTTGAAACTGATTTTGACCACAAATGTAGCAACATTGTTTATTCTTCATAGGCATAGCATGGTTAAATAGGCCAACCTGCACAAAAGGTTCGCGGCATATGACATAATCCAGGAAGCAGGAACCTTGTTGGCTGTCTTGGTTCACCTGGATGAAAATTCCAAGGTGAAAGTGACATATATCCTAGCACCTATTTAACATCGACCGCAGGTCCTTAGAAAAAATTAAAAAAAAGAGGGCCAAAAAAAAAAGGGGGGGCAGAAAGCATATCTTTCGATGATACTCAAAATCTTAGAACTACTATGCCTATAAGAATCATCCAACTTGATAATCCACGAAGCCCTTCTACTTTTTCCCATTAAAACTTTCGGGTTCGTGGATATAGCTAATCTTGAAGTGGTTAAGTTGCAACGTATATTTTAAGTAGTTAGTGCTAGTCTCTTTATCTGCAATTAAACTCTTTAAAAGATTAATCATCATTAGTGTTTTGCAAGAGGATTGCATTAATCAAATAATTTAATCTTGTGATGAGCATTGTTTTCAACTTTTCAAGCACTCGTGCAATGCATTATATTGTTAACAATAACAATCTTTAATTTTTAACTTTCAAAGCATCTTACCCATAAAAAGTACTAACCCCCCACACCAATATATATATATATAATGTTTCTAATGAGAATTCTTAACTATAATAAAGTTAGGAATAAACTAAAAAATAAAAGCAAATATTGCAATACACTACCAAATAAAATGCATGGTATTGGAGTTTGTGTGTGTGTGTGTGTGTTTTTTTTTTAATATTTTGGCTTGTCACTATCTTTAATATGAGTAAAAATTCCTGATTGAAATATTTTTATGTACATATACTCCTTAAAATAAAAAAAAATCACTTCTATTTACTGAAAATAAATAAAAGAAATGGAAATTGGAATGATGATTATATATTCATAGGAGTCTATATAGGTGGTCCTGTAATGAATAATAACAAAACATAATAAGGAGTCTCCTAAATTATATTTCATATACTTTACGTCCACTCACATGAATAATACATGGTGTGGGGTCTATCATCTATTCATGTGAGTAGATATAAGGTATGTAAAATATAACTTAGAATTTGGCTAACACGTAATGTATCTTCAAATTTATTTAATGTTCTTTGAAATCCTGTGTCAGTTTTTTTTTTCTTTTTTTCAAAAAAAAAATTTAAAATTTTTTGCCAAGGTGTCTTTTTGTGGTATACTAAGGAGCAAAGAGAGAACGCGAATCGTGGAATGATCAATGCTGAGAGTAGAAATTGTAACTCCGTCATAGGGCATAAAGCCTAGCTAGTTTCATAATTCATGAAGTTAACTGGCCTGGCCATTTCAGTGATTTAATTAATTCATTTATTGTGTAGAGAAATTTGCATCAAAGGCTCCGCGAAATTTTTTAAGGAAGAGAAAGCATTGGATTCGATTTGGGACCGCTGAGTAGTAGTAAGTCAACACTTTCGTTTTATTCCTGAAGAAAGATAAAGAGAACAATGTGATAAAAAGACTCAAATGATTCGATGAAACACCATGAAAATGCAGGCCCTTTACAGGATTGATATGGAATCATGGTTTTAAAAAATAGAAAATAAGGGGGGAAAAAGTCCACTTACACGAAAACAAGAGTTTTTTTTTTTTTAATTTGGATAAAATGACGTGTGCCACTGATGATTCATTCTCACAAACTAAGATTACAGCTTGATCATTCAAGTGTAGCAGTTTTCCAATATTTAAAGATTAAGGTCTTTTTTTGGTTTGAGACTTTGAGTGGTTTTTTTTTTAAAGATTTTATGTCATGTGTTTATTATTGATATTGTTTTATTAAGATTTAATTACTCTTAGTACCTATTTGATATGACTTGTTTAATTATTATAAGCAGTTATTTAATCCCATATGTTCTAATAATAATTTTTGTTATTATTTGATTATTTTTCTAATAGAATTTTTTAAATTTAAATAAATTATTTTACTTCTACTAACAAAAATTTAAATTTTAGACTTTTAGGAGTGGAGGTTAAAAAGTTATTTTTAAATGTTAAAATATTTAAAAAATTTACTTATTAAAATAATTTCATAAATTTTTAATAAAAATTTTTATTGACAACCAAATAACTAAAATTTTTTAGATAAAAATTCTATTTAAATAAATTCGACTTGAAAAACTATATAAAAAAGAGTCTTACTCTTTTCTACAATTACCAATCACTAGTTAATTTTACTTAAAAAAAGAAAAAGAAAAATTGCATCATGTATCATTATTAGGCGGAGCCCTACTGTTCAGAAATTGTAAAGTCATTAATACCGGTGAAGCCTAGAGAAGAGGTCGTACGTGAGAGAAAGGTAACTTGCTTAGCAGCAACCCATGTGAGAAGGGGAGCCCATTTTGCGTGTATTTTACTTAAAAAAGAAAGACCAAAGCACTCACGATTGCTATTTTATGCAAGCGCTCAAATTTATGGTCAATTTTCCTGAAAATTAAGAATGATTATAAAAATAAAGTTATGATTATGTTAGAGTAGATCTACGGTGAAATATGAATCTCAACTACACATGTAGAGTAATAAATAATAAAAAATTTATTATAACTTTAATTGTATAATTATAAAGAAGTACTATATCTTAAATGATGGGTTGCTGCTGAGCAAGTTAATACTGCTATCGGCGCCACCTTAATTATGGTCGTCATTATTCAAAATGATCTTTCAATTGGTCTGTGCAAAAAGCGGCGTGTTCTCAAACATGCGCGGTTTCTTCAAATCGCCACCGTTGGTGTACTCGACAAATTTCAAAGGAAATTCGGTTGACCGTCGGATTGGATGCCATCATTGTTGTGTTGAACGTCACAGTCGTGCTTTTGAGATTTCTCACACAAAAACGGCAGAAGCTATCATCAATTCATCATCATTCTCATTCCATCCACAAAACCCTCAAATGTTAGACCAATTCAATTTTCGTCCACTGGTCTTACCTTATATGACATGTGGATCATCATCAGACGTTTTATTTAAAAAAGGAAATTGGCAATGTATTGGGTATCTTTTGATTACTTCAAAGATTGTGGATTTGTCAATATGATTCATTCAACGAGTAATAATAATAGGCACTGCCAGGAGTTTAATGCACGACCCAAATATGTAAGCCTACAAACAAATTCGTTGACCTAAAAACGAGCCCAAAAGTAAAAGAGTAGCACTCTATTACTAACAAATCTTGTGAAACGATATCCATCTTGGCGGGGCCATGAACAGAATATGTTACGCATACCTGCCTGCTTTTACTGTTGCTGGTGAGACTAAAGGGGAAGAGGAAAAAGAGCAAAGTTGAAGGAAAGCATACTAAAGAAGGGGATGGGAAATGGGCTTTCTAAGTAATTTAATGTGTAATTAATATTAAAAAAATATTTAATTTGTTCTTAATACCAGACATACAATATTTTATTTGTATTTTTTTAATATCTTTAAATCTTAAGTCAGTAATATTCTAATTAACATATTATAAAATTGGAAAACAGTTTCACACTATTATGGCCTTAGCCTCATCATATGGTAAAAAAAAAAAAACTTCAAAAACCAATAAATTAAATAAATTTCAGGATCAGTAACGAAAGTTTTCAGGAAGAAATGAGGGTTTTCAACCAAGAACAGGAAACTGTACTGTTCACTTTTCAAAATTGTTCAGCATGTTTTATGACTTGGTTGCTTCTTTGTCGATTTTTTTTTTTGCTTTTTACTCGTCTTCTTTATTCCATCCTTCCCTCGAACAACAAAACATACCAATTTAGAAATCAAATGGTCGGCGTGATTGATAGCACTGGGTATAGCTAATTCTGACCAAATGGACCAAAAAAAAGCTAATCTAACAAAATTAAAATTGGTCTTATATCGACATTCATTGCACTCAAATCTCAATAATCGCAATTTTACATGTATAGAGAGAGCTTTATGGGTCAAATATTCTCTTTCTGCATGTACACATTAACCGGCCAAGCCGGCCAGTCAATGAAATTTGTTGGCTGGTCGTGGTCAAAAACTCAAAATGCATGATGTAATAAACACTGTAGAGATAGTTTAAGAATACTTGTGGCCATGAGCCATGAGCCATGAGCCATGAGCCATGAGCCATGAGCCATGAGCCATGAGATATATTTTTATTATTTATATTTTCAAATTTTGACTGTTTGTTAATTTATCAAAAATCTAAAAAAATTAGTTAATTTTCTTTTAATAAATATGTTAGATGTCTCTTGCCTCTTGGGCAATTACACTTGAATCAGTAAGCTACATGCTTCTTCGGAGGAGGAGGAGGAGGAAATACACTTGCTAGCTAAGCACTGCATGCTCTGTCGTAGATTTTGCAGTTGGCAATGCAATTTACCCTTTTATCTAATACTCATGGCCCCAACTATTTAGGCTTAGCCCAAGCGGTCAGAATTCTTTTCTCACAAATATGAGGGAATGAATTTGAGCCTCCGCAGACGCATTACAGGGTTTAATTTAAATTTTCTTCCTCGGAGCCTCGGAGCTTGAGTGAAGGCAGTTTTTCTCTCAGGAGGGGAGTTGACGTCCTTCGAATATTTGAGAGGGTTAAAAATTTGAGCAGTGTCATTTCAAAATTAATATAAACAAATTTCAGTATATGTATGATTGTAATTATCACGAGCAATAGTCTCCTCACAAAAAAAAAATCTAATACCCATGGCCCCAGTTCAAAAACATCCTACTCGTGTTGACAAATTAATTAATTTATAATTGCCTCCCCCCCTCTCTCTCTTATTGTTAATCACCTGCCTTTTGGAAATAAAATTTAATTATTAAACTTGTTAAAGATTCGGATTATAGACATTGGTGATAAATCACTTCTCTTTTCGTGCATGTGAATAGATTCACTCATGCATTAATTTTTTAACATTCCATCATCCCCATTATTATATCCAAGTTCATTTTTGGGATTTGGCTCTACAAAATAAATTATAGAAATTAGCTAGATTTTGTCATAAGTTCAATGTCCAGTAATACTACGACGTATTATGTCATGACAGCTGTATCGAAAATTACTCAGTTTTAGAATTGAGTGGAATACTAGTTTCAGGTTAAAATAAAATAATAATAATAATAATCAATAATAATAAGTACAGACTTGAGTGGATTAAAGTGAAAAAACTCATAAACATGGGGCTGTATGTTGTAAATATCGGAAAAATAAAGGGCCAAAGGCAATCAAAAAGACTAAAAGAACAGAAAGTACAGCAGCAAAGTCAACACGAAAGAAGTCTGGTATTGTGGCAGCCTTTTTCATTTTTTAATTTTAATTTTAATTTTAATTTTCTTTTTAGTATAAAATTTTTCTCGATGGGAAGACTCCCAAACCGCTTATATACGAAATCATCATAAGAACCAGCAACTCTCTCGTTTCCTTCTTTCTCTTTAATTTGTTATTCATAAAATAATTTTTATTTGTTTCTCCTTTACAAAAAGGTTTCAAATCTTCTCCTCTCTCCCTCTTTTTTTTTCCCCCCCCCTTCTAATCTCTGTTTATAATAATCTCTCTTTATTCAATTGCTTGCACAAGCTAATAAACACAAATTATATTAGAAAAAAAAGGAAGAAGAAGAAACATCAAAAACCCCCCACCAAACAAAGACCAACAACAAGGAGCATCAGTTGATTTTGAGCTTTGAATTGATCAACGAGAGGTAATTCTCAACCACCCAGTTTTTGCTTTTGCTTTCTCTTAGTCTATGATTTTATAGGGTTTTAGGGTTATGCTTGAAAGGGTTTTCGTTAATGATCGGATCTGATTTTGATGGTGCAGATTGAGAATTCTGGGAGCTGGGCTTGATTTAAAATTTTGGAGTAGAGTTGTTTACCAAGAGTTTGATGTTGAAATTTTATTTGAATTAGTTGGAACTGCTTTGCTGAATTTTTATTTTATGGATAGCTTATGCTGCTTTAATGCTTCGTACTCGAAGGTGAGTGTTTTTTTTTTTGGGTTGATTCTTTGCTGATTTTCTGTTTATGTTCTGTTTTTCCTTTTTAAAGCTAGGTAATTGACTTTGGGGCTACAGTTGGTAATATTTTGGATACACACACACACACTCAATTTTAGTAGGGTTTTGATAATTCTCATTGGTTTTGAATTCAGTTGTTGGATTTAAGTGAGAATTGATCCCATTTATGTCTTTTGCATGTTGAGGTAATTTGATCATCATTCTTTGTGGTGCGTGCTGAGTTTAATTTTTGGGCTGGAGGTGGGGTTAACTAGGTTATATTGATCTTATGGTGGTTAAGATTTGGGTTATTTGATAAGTTTGATCAGCCTTGAGGTTTTTAACTACTTGTGTGCGGTGTTCTTGGAGATACTGAAGCTCTGTGCGCACACTTTATTGAAATTTAAAATGTTATCTTCGTCATCGTAATCATAGTTTAGCTGAACCTTGTTCGCAATGTTAGGTGAACCAACAGCATACTCTGTTTGGTCTGAATATAGTGAATTAAGTGAATAATGAATTTGCTGATTTGCTCTGATGTACGAAGATTTAAATTCTTCTATTGACTGTTTCTTAACCAGCCTACCATGTTCTGAAATTTGCTAGAAAAATCCAGTCATTAAGAAACAAAGAGATGCGGAGTTAAATTAATCTCTTTGTATGCTTGAGGGGTTATACTTGATATTACTTTTCCATTTGCACAATGTTATTGCAGCGCTCTGATGCAGGTGGTTTATAAAATTGGAATTACTTTTTTCCCGCCCTTCTAGACTATGTTAAATATTTTTATTCATATTTCTGCCATATAGCTTGTGGGAGGACGCTCGTCATCTACTGGAAAGGGGAGAAGCAACGTTGGATTAGTCAAGTTTGGTTTCAGCTTGGTAAAAGGGAAAGCTAATCATCCCATGGAGGATTATCATGTTGCAAAATTTGTGCAACTTCAAGGTCATGAATTAGGGCTGTTTGCTATTTATGACGGCCATTTGGGAGAAACCGTGCCTGCCTACCTACAAAAGCATTTGTTTTCCAACATCCTAAAGGAGGTAGGATCTTGCTTTGAATTGTGATGGGTAACTACACTTTAAGGTCCAGTTTTAGTTACGGATTATTTTTTTAAAATTTATTTTATTTTATTTTTTTTCTGAAATTTCACGTTTTAACATTCTAGGAAGAGTTTTGGGTTGACCCCCAGAGATCTATCTCTAAAGCCTACGAGAAGACAGACCAAGCAATTCTCTCACACAGCTCTGACTTGGGCCGGGGTGGATCCACTGCTGTTACTGCAATTTTGATTAATGGTCAAAAGTTATGGGTAGCCAACGTTGGAGATTCTCGAGCAGTTCTTTCAACAGCTGGCCGTGCAGAACAGATGACTACAGACCATGAGCCAAACACTGAACGAGGGAGCATTGAGGATAAAGGCGGCTTTGTCTCTAATATGCCAGGTTTTCACTGCAGACATTGTTTTGAAAGTTCATTACTTATTGTTACTGACTAAAATATATTCTTTTGGAATTCATGTAGACTAAAGTTGATGATTTTTAGAAAATATTGTCGATCCTCTTTTTGCTTGTATCCTCATTTTACTTGGCTCATTTTCTAGTTTATGCAACATTTTACATTGGTAAAAATTACTTGGATTCAGACTATTTTTGAAATTTCTATAAGCTCATTTCCATCTTCCACATTTGTTGTTTAATGAATTGTCAGCTTAGTAATAATCTAGGCAGCATTTGGATTGGAGTAGTTCATCATAGATAGTTGGCAGTCCATACAGTCTTTTAGTATATATCAAGTGCTGAAATATTTTGCTTTTTTGGAGTGACAATTTTTCTTTGTTTTGAAAGACAACTTCATTGATTTCCAACTTCTCATTATGAAACTTGGGATTATGCTCTTGTGCATTTTTGAGAAGCACCATCTTGCTGTTTTCTATTTCTGATTATGTTATTCATACATCTTGCTGAATTTTGGGCTTTCGGCTGGGATCTTTGAAGGCCTGTCAATGTGTTTACTGCTAGGAGATTGAATGAGTATCCCTGCTTCATTAGTTTTAATCAGAGCAACCTAAATGAATAATGGCTTTTTGAATTTATAGGTCACAAGGACAGCTCTGTCTGGATATACCATGGAATACTTAATTATTTCATAAGATCACAAGGAAATTTAGAAGAATATGTCGGAAACTACATATGCTCTTCAGTATCCAAATCTTTGAAGACAGATTTGTATTTTGGGAGTCTTTGGCATTAGGAGGAATTGTTACATGCCATTTGGCAGAATCTCTTAAAATGCCTCTGAAAATTGCAGCCATCATAATGATCACCACAAATTAGTATGTATGAGTTAGTACTTAATCAATATGTGGATCAAGGTTTCTGCATGGTATTTAAAAAAAAAAAATGTAATTCTGCTGAGCATTTTCCTTGTTTCATACTTTTCAGACTTACTTTTTTTTGGTTCATGAAATTCCAATCGTCAGAGTATCAAGTTATTTTGGTAGGAAATATTGATTTGATTTGTCCTTCTCTGTAAGTGATTGTGATGTCTACATCTGGGATGAAGTAAATGCCCTCAAATAGACTATGACCAAATTATAGATGATGGTATGCTTTTCACTTCCGTTTAGTGGCTAACTGGTGCCTCTACTTCCATACATGCCCGTGCACAACCATGAAAACCTTTGACCGTGTCCCCATTTATCAGACATCAAAGATTTTCTCTCCTTGTTATTTGCAGATTAAGTGATGTGTTTTCCTTAGTTGATTTGCTGCGTTATATTTTGCAAAGCTGTTGCTTTAACAGAACTGTACATTTTCTCTGGTGTCCTCCTTATCCTGAACTCTCAACGCCGAATTCTTTATTGGTGTTCTTGCATTGATCAGACAAGATTGGCAATTGGGCTACAGTTTTCTTGTAGTTAATTCTGCTGTCTTTGCATCTTTTTATCAGGTGATGTCCCTCGAGTTAATGGGCAGCTGGCAGTTTCTCGTGCCTTTGGAGACAAGAGCCTTAAATCACATTTGCGTTCAGATCCTGACATACAAAATAAAATCTTAGACAGCCGTAGTGACGTCCTAGTCCTTGCAAGTGATGGTCTTTGGAAGGTAAGTTATTTTTTCCTCAATTTTTTATCTCTTCTTGCATCAGTGTAACTATTGCATACCCGTGCGTGCAAATTACGTTATGAATTCATTTTCTTGTGGAAATAAACCAGGTGATGAGCAATCAAGAGGCTGTGGATATTGCAAGAAAGTTCAAAGACCCACAGAAGGCAGCCAAACAATTAACAGCTGAAGCATTGAAAAGAGACAGCAAAGATGATATATCTTGTGTTGTCGTTAGATTTAGGGGATAAAAACCTTTTAATCCAAATCGCTGCCAGATGCAGTATATACCTGAAATAATGGGATGCCAATTTGTGACTAGACCAACCAAAGGAAGGAAAAAAATGAAAAAATTACGGACAATTGGCTGTTCAAGTAATCCTCATCAAGAGTTCTGCAGAAGTTTGGAATTTGTCGTGAGGAACAAGGATAAGAGAGAAAACAGAAAATAAAAAGAAAAGATAAGAGTTTCCCCTTCTGTAAATTTTTATTTGATTGATTAGGTTATGGTGTTTGATATTGTTTGATTTCTTTTATGAAAGTGAATTAGGGACATGATGTATATTGTTATCTTTCAACTTGCACAAAAGACACCCCGTATGTTTGTAGATGAAGAATTTGATTTTTTATTGTAATTCGAGGATTTTTCAAGCAAGAAGGGCGCCAATGCCATGGCGGCTGCGCAAATGAGTTTCAACTTTAATTATGAGTTTTCAGGCTGTCGAAATAATAAAATTAATAATATCCCCAGAATCCGGATTGTCAATTAAATAAATAGAAAAACCATAAATTAGCATGCTAGAGTTTTTGGTATTGAAAATTTGGGTTGTTTTTACTTTTTATTTTGATTTTTATTAGAGATATTAGGTGGATTTTACGTAGAATGTATTAATATAATTGGATATAGAGTGCGTTTGAAATTAAAGTGTAAGTAATTATGAAATAAAAGTTAGTAATATATAATAAATGTAAATTTTAAATAATAATTTTGATAAAATTATTAAAGGTATAATAGATTTTTTTATTATTTAAGTTAAAAAATTATATCAATATATTTTTTAAATTAAAGTAGTTAGTTAATTTCAACCCTAAACACACTCATAAACATGTGAAACAAAATCAACCTAAATTATTTATTTTTCTTGGTTGATATACACCTTTATGCGATGAAGCACAAAATTTCGTGAAAGTTATGAAAGCATTCACAAGTCTAGTGGCGTTATTTGACTTGAATATAAGAAAATGGATGGAGAAGTATCTAATGAGCTAAATTCTGACTTATATGGCCGTCAAAATGGAAATTAGACAACACGGGGACCATATTTATATATTCAATTGCTCCAATCTGTCTCATATAGCAACGTTTCGGCTGATTCATCATTATTCATTAAGAATGTAATTTTTCTGATACGGGATAGATATCTCTTTATCAATTGCGGGAGTAAATATTCAGGTTATTGTTCAACAAATTTATGATCGTAATATATATCTAAATATAAATAACAATTCCAATCCAAAAAAGTTGTACCTCTTATATAACCAAAAAAAAAAAGTTGTACCTGCCTAGGACTTAAGTTATCCTTCAGTCCAAAAGATGGCCCAAGCCCAACTACAAAGTAAAGCCGGCTAAGGCAATTTTAGGGTTTTGGGACTCCGTCGTTTATTTATACCAGCACTTGTTCGTCAATTTTTTCAATTTTAAACACCTTCTGCTTTCTGCGTGTGCGTTTTTTGGTTTCTTGTTACGTGAGATGGTATCTAATATTGCTGCCTCCCCTTTCGGCTGCAAGGGTTGAGATCTTCGGATCGATTTCTTGACGGCTTTGTTCTGGAGGCATATAATAAACCCAGTTGCTTTTGGGGATTATTTCTAGCCAAATTATTTGCACTTTTGCTTATTTGGTTCCCCTTGCTTTGGTACATCATGAATCTCCAATATTCTGTTCCTCCGTATGTCATTCCCTCTTTTTTTTTCTTTTTTTCTTTTTTTTTTTGGTTGCTGACAGAAACTTTTTACACTATGTTGGTGTCTGTCTTTTGACAAATTTTAATGAGGAATTAGAAGCTTAGATTGGGTTCTTATGTTAATTTTAGATTAAAATTAGAATGTGTTTTAAAGGCTACAAGTTTTATTTTTTTTAATATTAATTTATTATAATGAACGAATATTATATTATAATATAGTTTGATTAAAAGTTCTGCATGACTCCTGAAAAGTCGACTCTGCTCTATCTTCCGGAACAGCCAAATAGTTCACATCGTTAAAGAATCTTTTCTTGGAAGGAAGCATTGAAAAATCACACACAATGGCCACATATATTATGACAGTACTGCGCGCAAACGTGGCATCAGTGGCTGAAATTCATTTCTGGAAAATGTTTTGACAGGTAGAATCATTAACCCGTTACGCATGGACTCAAAAACCCGTGCGTAATCAAACAGAAGCCAGACATGTGGCCAGCGCCAGACAGACAGCCTCAACGGAGACGTCACTAAGAAATCTATTCAATGGTCATGACCACATCGGCCTTTTTAATTAATTAATTAAAGTTAGAGATTTGAGAAAATGCAGTATCGATCCAAAATCAGTACAGTAGCTAATCATTTTCGGATCGGTTGCTAGGAGGAAGAGGTGGCGGCTGCGAATCAAGTAGAAAGGATTTTAAGTGCTTGTAAAACTGCTTTGGCTTCTCATAATTGAAAGCATGCCCTGCTTTCTTGATCACTATGAGCTGAGCATTATCACCCAAATGGCTGCGTTTCAACAACAATCTAGGCTCAGACGAGATGACCAAGTGACTTGTTCAAAATAAGGAATGCACTGTTCATTGTTGGATTTTACCTTTTCAGTCTTCGACCCAACTCCAACGGAAATATTTGATCATGCTCTCCCCAGAGTATCAAAGTGGGCTACCATTGAAAGTGAAGCCATTTGCTTAGAAGGGAAATCAACACTGCCAGATTAATTAATTAAGAGAAATTATCATTTACTACTAAAGTTTTTACTGACATATCATGTTAATATCAAGATTTATTAGAAAAGTACATTTTACTACTAAAATTTTACGCCGTTATCAATTCACTATCATTCTACTAACACAAAGTTAATGTTTAACGAAAATTGAGTTAAAAGTCGATTTTACCCTCAAGAGTTTGGCAGTAAAATGATAATTCCCCTAAAAATTTAATAATAAAATGATAATTCTCTTAAAAACTTAGTAGTAAAATGATCATTTATCTATCAAATTAGCTGATAATTTTAACGTTGGAAATGTCTTTGATAACCTTATAACACCAGTAAATTTTTTACGTTATTAACAAAATGTCTGATAACGGCGCAAAATTTTGATAATAAAATATATTTTTCGACAAACTTTGGTATTGATATGATATGTCAGTAATATTTTAGTAATAAAATAATAATATTCCATTAATAAATTCTAACTATATAATAATAGATCGAAGGGAAATCTACCTGGGTAATCTTGTCAATGTTTGAGATCTTTCTATCTTTGGCTATGGCTCTTACCAATTCCCTCTTCTCTTCTAAATACTCTGTACACATTGCCTGCCCATGTAACCAACCAAATAATTCTTTTAAACATAATGATCAAATGTTTGGTCGTGTGATCATCAACAGTTAAAAGCAGGAAAAGAAAAACATTTACTCATACATCAATGTAATCGGAGAGCAAGCACGATGGCACCAAGCTCAAAGGAGGCGGCTTAAAGAAAGTATAACCCATCAATTCTTTAAGCTTTTCTGGCGACTGTGGCACTAAAATCTTTGAAGCCTCTTCCAAATCAGAAACTTTAAACATCCCGTCTCTCAAATCCTGCTCCTCTAGGCACACCCCAGAGCAGCATATCACCACCTTCCCAATCTTCTCCTTAAACTGAGCAGCCATGCTGTACCCAACAAACCCACCATAGCTCAAGCCCACCAGGCTGAGTTTCTTCACCGAGTGAGCCTCCATGACTCTCATCACGCACTCAGCTTGGAAAGCCTCGGAACGCTCAGGCCGAGTCGTGAACGAGTCGCCAAAAAAGAGCAGGTCTGGGACGTACACGTTGAAGTAGTGAATCATGTGTGGGATTATGTTAGTCCATTGCCACAATGCGTTGGCGCCGAGCCCATGGATCAGGACAAGATCCGGTTTTGAGTCGTTTCGGGTCTTGGGGACCCAACAGTGCATGACACTGCCGTCTTGAAGATCAGTGACTGAGGATCGGAATCCCAGTCTTTTGAAACAGGACTTCAAGCACCAGTTCTTGGCTTCGGTGAAGCTAAAGCACCTTGACATTCTTCTAGAAGTGAGTAGAATTAGAAACTGGGGATTAACTGGTGGGTTAGTCGATGCTTTACTAATAAATTACGTTGTGTCTTAAAAATCAAAAGAGGGTTTTTGAGTCAAACAAGTAAGCGTTTGGACATTGTGTATGATGTGATGGGGTTGGTTTTTAATCACGTGGGAATGAGAATTAGGAAATGATAATCGGGTCTGTTATTACAGTTACACGGTATTACAGTTAAATCTAATCGTTGAATCCAATCAATAATTATTTTTTTTTTCTGAATTCAACAGTTGGATAGAATTATGATACCATACAACTGTGGTATCACAATTCTATCCGATCTTGAGTAGGCTGTGAATTATTGCTTGTGGACAAGACTCAAAAGAGTGGAAACGTGCAAGATGATGTCGAAGTGCTCTTCAGGAATCAGGATGGACCGTTGGATAATCATGCAGTCGGGTACCTTGGGGTTAAGCTTATTAGTGAAAGTATGCAAGGTCAATTCATGATCTTAAAATCCATAATTATGAGATAACCTTTGTGCGGGTAATGTAACAGCACTGCATGATGAGCAGGAGGAGTGGCTGCAAATTTAGTGCTGGATGTTAAATTTAATGGAGTTTTATGAGTTCTGCCCAATTAGGTAAGTAAGTTGGTGATTTACATTGATAGCGATGCATGGGCAATGGCAGGAAGAATAATGGACAACCAACCAGCAACACCACCATTAAGGAATTCGCAATAAATTTATGAATTTTCAGAAATTAGAATAATTTGGTCACCCAAAAAAAAAAAAAAAAAGGACTTGGGGTTTTGAAATTAGTAACTTAGGAAAAACTAAAACTTCATCTAGCAAGAATGACTTTTTTAGATATCATGTCAAATTTTAGTTCATGCAATTAGAAATAATCTAATATATGTATAATTAGAAATTTACTTCGTTAGCATTTGTTTTTAAAATTTTAATGAGTTTATTTTTTTTTAAAGTCTAAATGAGCCTGAATATAAATATTTGAATGATATATTTATTTTTTCTTTTTAATATTTGAATATAAGTGGCATTTTATTTGTTTTAACGAATAAACAAATTGAACATGATTATTTGACATTTATATCTTTATAAGTAAAGAATAAAAAAGATTAAATTTTATAGTTTAAGAAATAAATATATTTCATAGAGATATTTTTATAATATAATATTTACTTTTTATGCACACATTTTTTATTAAAATAAAAGTCATAAAAATTTACTTTTTTTATTTAGATAAAAATATTTAAAAATTAGAAATAAGTTACAATAAACAAACAAATAAATTTTTAAAAAATAAAATTAATAAAATTTCAGACTTGAAATTTTAACAAACAAGTCCTTACACTAATTTATACCAGTTTTATTATAGTAGAACCCATATTCCTATTTTTATATTAAGATTCTATTATATCCACGAAGAAAATGAAGAGTGTTAACACAAGCTTTGTAGCTCAAACATGTTGCATGCGCCCTCATTCCGAAAGGACCCTCATTCCGAAAGGAAAATGGTTACCAGCTTAGAGCCTAGTGGCTTATTAAGCAATCTGAACATTAATTTCACATTATCCTCTCCGGTAACGACGGTCTTCAATATATTGCCCCTATTTTTATAAATAAGATAAAAAAAAATAATCAATTTACCTCCATTTTTCCCATTTTTTCTTTATCTTTTGAAAAAAAAAAGAGAGTAGGTTGTAATTCAAAATTTACCCAAAATCTTAATTTTAACAGAAGTGAGGAATTATGTATAGACACAGTAAGTAAGGAGTGGCGCTATTTTCACCTTAATTTTTCATTTGAAATCTTCACAAAAATTTTAACATTCAATCACCAAAAATTCGGTGGCAGAAAGGTTAAAATCGTCGCATTCAGATTTCAGAAGATTGGGACGGTGCATTTGATGCCTGTTGGACTTTAATCAGAAATTTATTTAATTTAATTATGGAAGAATCGGTTAGTTGATTATGTGGCAATAAACGTGAGAAACATCTTACACGTCGAACATGAAGCACATATCCCATTCTTTGGTAGACCGTTTGCTTGTTCGTCCATCCAATGCACTGCTGGCACATCCTGTCCGTCTAACGCCAACTTGCCACTTTATTTGACATCACGTTAATTTATAATTTTTTTTTTTGGGATCAATTGACAGCAACAGCCACCATAAAAAGAGGAAAAAGACTTCTTGAATGTTCTAGTTAGGGAGGCGTGGATCATGTCGATGTCTTGGCCATACAGGAGAATTCTGGGTTGCGCAAGATTATTCATTTTTTTTTTTTTTAATTCAACAATGTTAAACGAACACCAGATGCTAGGAGATGCCCGCTTGTTAGTTATTTGGTGGTGGACCCAACTTACTTATATTCTTGCGTTGGTTTGGGGCTCTCCCAGGACTTCTCGGCTTATTTTGAATTTTGGGTAATTTTTAAAATCTCCCCTGAAGTTTGGGCTTGTTGCAAGTAGATGGCGAGAATCCGTTTATTTGTAAAAAACTCCCTACGTTTTTGCTCCGCTTGGTTGCCGTTTGGGTAGGTGTGGGCATTGTTGACATTTCGCAATAAAACAAATCTTTCGCAACTTTTGTTGCCTTGAGAACAGGAGCTATATTTCTCAATCTGTTTCATCCAACACTTCAAAAATTTCAATTTCTTTGAGCTATTGCATTCTCCGGCGAAGTAGGCTTCTTCTAATTTTATCACAGTGCTTTCAGAAGCTGCCTTACAGAAATCATTCCATGTGAGTTCCTGGAACAAATGAATGTCCCTTTGATTCTTTTTTCTTTTAACTTCCCCAACTGCAGCAGACATATTGGATTTGCAAATGTCACTGTCCATTTTCTTCACAAATGAAGACAAGTTATCTCCACCAAATTCATTTTTACGAGTATAGGACTCATAATCTATAATAGATAAGGGAGTCGAAAAAATTGTGAAAGGGTAGAGGATTCCCTATGTGTATCACCATTGCTATCTAAGAAAATACCAAAGCCCAGTAACCTTTCCTGTGAAGAAAACTCGACAGAATTTGTCAAATGGGTGATCCCCTCCTCCTGACAGGCTTGCCCATTTCCTCGGCCAGAATCTCTAAATACAAAGAAGTCACTGTAATTCTCCTTCTCATCTTTTATAGACTCTCCCAAACACTCACGAACAAGAATGGGATCCATTAACATCCCCTCAAATTTTACAACTTCCTTACATCTATACACTGCTGTAACACGAAGTTTAATGATTCCATCGCCAAATAGTCCCCAAAATCTATAACAACTTAAGTTCACAACACTTGCATTCTAAAGGCTTCCCATTAACATCTAATATCTCAAGACTCAACGTTGCTTCACAATAATTGTTATTACTACCAAACAAACATGAAGAAACCCCGATTATCGGATAAATCAAGCCAAAATGAACAAGAGAAGAACCCAAAACAAGCTGACGCATGGACGCGGCAACATTTAACCCCCGCGGCAGAAACGACGACGCTTTGGAAAAATTGTGTTTTAGAGCTGGGTTGAGGAGTAGAGATTGGAGACATTGGAAGGTGGAATCGGGACGGTCAAAAGGATAGAGAGAGAAAAGGGAAGGGGAGCTTTGACTAGGAGAGAAGTGAGGAGAAGAAGGGTTTGAAAGAAAAAAGAGAGGAAAGGAGAGGCGGGAATGAGATTAGGGTTTTCACTGTGGCTAAAACAGTAATAATGTATGGGTCTTGGTCTTGGAGATGAAGGAGAGGATTCAGGTTGATTAAGAGGGCTATACGCTGCGTTTTGGTATAGTCTGTCGCCATTGGTAGAAGTTTCGAAGTGGGTTTCTGTTTAGATCCGAGTTTAACAAAGAAACGTGGTGGTTACACTTGGCCGCTTGCAGAGGTGGAGATGCTGCATACAAAAACGACGACGTTCTGGAGCTAAGATGTTGATGAAGAGAGAGACCATGCGCGTCGGCCTTTGGAGATTAAAATCCAACATTTTCTCTCACTGTCACTAGGGACAATATCGTCTTTGCACAGTCAACTAATGGTCAATGTAAATATTAACCGACGGTAGGGGGTTTTTTTACAAATAAACTGATTCTCGCCATCTACTTGCAACAAGCCCAAACCTCAGGGGAGGTTTTTAAAAATTACCCTTTTAATTTTTAATCGGCCTTGCAGGTTCGGCAGATCAAACTTATCGGCGGATATTTAGGCTTTGTTGATTTAAATAATCAATTTAATTGCGTATGTTCTTGTTTTTAATTGCTTTGTTCTTGCATATTTTTAAAAAGAATATGCTAACCCTCAAAAAAATACTGTTCTTTTCCTATACCATGTGGTCCATATCTCATGAAAATTAAATTTTTACGAATTGGAATTGTCCTGGTGACCCAGTCAAGAGCATAAGAAGCCCAATAGTAGGGCTTCATTTTTCAAAATTGGAGAATGCAAATTGCAAAACCTAGAACTAAAATAGTTTCAAACTAGCACTAAAATAGCACAGCAAGTCCTATCAGGAGAAGTAGCGAACTCAATTATATGTAAACAGAAAATAGCACAACCTGAAATTAAAAACATGTAATAAGTATTATACAAGCCAAATGTTCTTTCAATCCCTATACTACTAATACTAATAGATATTAGAACCCAACTAGCATGATTTCTCCTCCTGATGCTCATACATCGCCGGCTAGCTCTGCAAAATTTAAACCTCATAAATTGGTTTGATTGACAGCTAATCAAATTTTACGTAATACTTAGTTTTCAATATATATATAATGGAATTTAGAAATGTACACAAACACAACTTCGAAACACAAAATTGATCTACAAGATAAGGAGAAAACTACTATAAAAATCAATACCAAAGTTATCTTAAAAACTGGTTGAACAAGTCATTGCTATTAAATTATATTTATCGCCAACATATTGGCCAAAGAACAAGAACAGTAGAACACATACCTTATATTTACCAAATACATATTTTTTCTTTAACAATAAAATAATAATTATCTTTAATTCAAGGAATTGTAATCATGCTGCAGAAAATCTTTGAAATTTTTTCTCTGAAATACAATACCCTTTCATTTAAGAACAAAAAAGCTGAAAGCAACACAAATGACGATAAAAATTTCAAAAACCATAAAAAATACTAATAATAACAATCTTTAAAAACATAAAACTGATTATCATACTAAAGATATTACTTGGATAATGGTAATATAAATGTAAACAAGGATAGGAAAGCTTAATTCTCTCACCTCCGCTTGAACTTCATCACCTTTAGATTGCTCACCTGCCAAATCAATTTTAAGATTAGAATCAATGCATCGAAAGCCCCTGTGCACAGATGTCAGATTTCTATCCAATCCATATAGTAACTACATATATTAAAAGAAAAAATAAATAGATAATAACTATAACAAGAAGTATAAGAAACTGCGATAAGCCTCTTGAAGTAAACTGCAGGAGAGAAAAATCTGAAACCAGTGATAAGAGAAAGAAAACAAGAAATTACTGTGCACAATTGGAAAGTTCAACCCATGACACTCCCAACCCTTATATAACAAGCTTGCTCTTTGAGCGATCAAATTGATATTTGATTTCTAACACAACTAAGTTTTCATAATTTAATTAAAGAACAAAATTTGAGACAAGGATATTTCTTGAGGACCACTGAACCTCAAAACCAAAATAAATAAATAAAAAGCTGACAGAAGCTTCAAGAAGGGAGGGAAGAGAGAAATTTATAGCATTCACCTCCCTCCTCCGGTAGGTCCGAGGTCCACAAGGTGAGATTATCCCGAAGAAGCTGCATAATAAGGGTGCTGTCCTTGTAGGATTCTTCATTAAGGCTATCAAGTTCAGCAATAGCCTCATCAAATGCTTGTTTAGCCAGGTGGCAAGCCCTACACAACCAGAACAAAGTATGAGAATACAGAAAGAATAGAATATACAGAGCCACAGTTTGTCTAAGAATATATAAATCATCAACGACATGTACGCCATATTTGAAAACATAATTAAAATGAAAGAAAGTTATATCACCACAATTAAGGTCTGTGGAGAAAGAAAGAGAAAGATGCAACTTAACCTCTCAGGTGAGTTCAAAATCTCATAGTAGAAAACAGAAAAGTTAAGAGCGAGGCCAAGTCTGATTGGATGAGTTGGGGCTAACTCTGAGGCTGCCGCAGCTGTAGCAGCCTACAAATATTGAAAAAACAACACTCTGTGTCATATTCTACAACAAAATAATTAATGAAAAGGGAGAAGAACATCAAGAGAGACAGGTAGGAAGGAAAAGAATCAAATGCACCTCGTAAGCCTTAAGTGAATGATCTGCAGCTTCCTTACGATCATCAGCAACTTTGAACTCAGCTAGGTAACGGTAATAATCTCCTTTCCTGCCACATGAAAAGGAAACATATGGGTCTGCAAGGCACATACACTATATAAAAGCAGTAAAAGAACATGTTTTCAAAGTTGTGAATGAGTCGGGTAAGATAGAAGCATTTAAAGAAAGAACCATGTTAAGAAATTGAAATCCCCTTCACAAGCACAATTATACACCAAAAACTAATCTCATGCCATTTCTTCTCACTCTTCTTATGCTTACTCCAACAATAATGTCTAGACTAAATAGTTTTAAATCGACAGCCAAATAATCTAAAGCTATATTGACTGAAAGTTTATTCTTGAAAATTTCACACAAGTCCTCAAATAGACATTTGCTTTCTTCTATCTCATAATTAAGCATTTCCTGCTTCAGAATAATTCAACACTTAAAACCACAAAGAAGTAAAGGCAGTGTAAGAATCCTCACATCTTATAGTAAAACACGGTTGATTCTCCGGATGTGGAGGATGGGATTAGGTGTTCATCAATGACTGACAATATATCATTACAGATCTTTGCAAGCTCATCTTCAACCCTCTGCCTGTATTCCTTAATCCTCTTCACATTTTGTTCATTACCCTTGGCCTCCTCCTTCTGTTCAATGGAAGACAAAATCCTCCATGATGCTCTTCTTGCCCCAATCACATTCTTGTACCCAACCGACACCAGATTCCTCTCCTCCACAGTCAGTTCCACATCCAACTTGGCAACCTTCTTCATGGCTTCAACCATCTCTAATATAAGGAAAAAAATAACAATAAATGAGAAAAACTCAAGTAGAAAAATACTGAAAATGGTCCCACTAACAAAAGTTCAATTTCATCTTTCAAATATGGAACCTACTACATTTAGAGGTTACTTAACCAGACTTTAGTTTTGGGGGAGGAGCTGTCGTATCAACATTTACTTTGTGTATACTGCACTTCATATACATATACCATATTAGAAATATCGCACAAGCCAACAAATCAATGTTTCTACACGACACTCTGGGCAAGTGATCAAGTTCAACCTTAGCTAAGAGTCCAGCCACTTGCTCATTCATCATTTTACACTAGCTTCATAGCAGTAAATTTACAAAAGAACACAAATTAACAATGAAATTATACTCATTTCTTGAATGCACCACATAGATCTTCTAGATCAGCCACCAAATTGAGGAACAAGCCCACAAAATAGTCTCTTCTAGCAGCATAAACTCCCTTAAAGCGTAAAACAAATAACGCTGAAAGGACCAAGTAGCTGACACCAATACAGCAACAGTACTTGGTGAGGCCCATCAATTGCATGAATCAAAGAACTAATTAAAGCACAGAAACTAACATAATCAGAGTAATTATAACTACTAATCCATAAATCTATGAGCATACACAAATTAATTTGCCATGCACCAAACAAATTGAACAGACACACACAAAATAAAAAACTGAAACGCTACCGTCGTATCTCTCCGCTTGCTCAGCAAGTCTGGCCAAGTAAACATGATGCTCTCTCTCCTTCTCCATTTCTTTGAGTCTCTCACTCCGTCTCTCGCTAGCTCTCTTCCTTCTCTCTCTCTCTCTCTCTCTCTCTCTGTTGCTTTTGTTTTTAATTTTGCTCCATAACCGCTGTTGTTAGATATGCAAAACAGGCCGTTGGATTTGTTTGATGAGGGTCAAAGAATGAGATCGACGGTCATAAAAGAGTGTCGGGATTGGAAAGCACGTATATGCTTCGTGTGGTGACTGTATCTTGGCCGATCGTGCGAGTGTTTGCCTTTGGGCGAGATCTGACCGTTGGGTGGAAATTTGGTCACATGGGTCGCGATGTTGACCCGGAAGACGACTTCCTGGTGGTCTGATAAGAGCGCTGACACAACTTAACACACAATACACACACACAACACAACAGTAGGCTCCACCTGTAGTTTTGTCAAGTTCCTTTTGCTATTTTTCTTGTGCAATTACGTCCTTCGGTTAATTGATCACCACTCCCGTCGTCGTCGTCACTAACGAAGTTTCCATTTCCCTTTCTTAATTTTTTCATGGGTCTCTTGATAAATGGACTTGTTATTTGGGTAAAAAAATAAAATAAAATCTAAGAATTTTCCAATAGAGGAATAACCGGATGGTGTTTTATTATAATTATGTTAACCGTAAATCGGTCTTTAAATTTTGTTATTTTTATCTTCCAAGAAATATCACGGAACCCATGTAGCATTTTACAGAAAAAGTGCAAAGTAATTTTAACACATGGCATTTTGTTATGGTATTTGAGGTGGATTTCCATCTCTTGCACGGATGATATCAATCTCATTTTACTTGCTTCATCAGCCCATTAGCGAAGCTAATATTGGCTAATTAACTAAGAGCAAAGCTATCTAGTATAGTTAGCCTCTAGTCAGCCCCTATATCATGTGATTATTTGTTTGATTTACACACGTCTCCCTTGGCCCTCGTACATTCCGCTTGATTGTATTGGCCAAGTTTCACCATAAATGAGCAACAATTGCTTGTAATCTTCCATGTATAATCTTTTTTTTTTTTTTATATATATATACTCTTACTTAATATTAAAGCAAGATTTATTTTATCTTAATGGTATATTTATTTATGGATTTTGGAAATGAGAATGAAAACTATGTTTATTTGGTAAAATGTAATTTGAGAATGACAATAAAATATGTGGGTCACACATAATATGGGAATAAGAGACGAGAATCTCATTCCTATGGGGGGTTGGGAATGAAAATATGAGAATGGAATGAATTATATATTTATTTTTTTATCCTTTAAATTTTTTTATATTTTCTAAATTACCCTTATTCAAATCACAAATAATTTTATTATTTTAAATGTCATTAATAATAATAATAATAATTATTATTATTATTAAATTTTATTAACTTTATTATTTTAGTTATTATTAATTATAATTATTAGTAATATTATCATTATTATTATTATTAAAAATAATAATAACAATAATTAATAATAACTAAAATAATAAAGTTAATAAAATTTAATTTTAATAATAATAATAAAAATGTTAATAATGATAATATTAATAAAAATAATATTAACAATAATTAATAGTAACTAAAATAATAAAGTTAATAAAATTATTATTAATTTTATTTTTTTATTAATTCTCATTATTTATATTATTTAATAAAAATGTTACATTATTTATTTTGCCAAGTAAACACATCAATGACATTCCAGTACATTCTCATTTTCATTTATTTTTGCCAAGTAAATATTAGAATCTTATTTTCATTCCAACTCATTCTCATTTCATGAAGTAAACGCACTACAAATGTACAAAGATATGGTACTATGAGGGGAGTTAAATCCCAACTATTGAGGGAATTAACAGAATAAACTTATAAGAGAAATTGTTCTCATGGCTTATAACTTCTACTTATGTAAAGTTACTTTATTTAATACTTCCTGCAATACTACAATCATAACATGTTTTACAAAATTATAAAGTAATTTTAATAAGAAAATCTAATAACATAACATGGCATTGCGATTTTAGCATACTCATAAATCATTTTATCTGTAAGTTTATGCTAGTTAAATGAAAGCCGAACTAGATAAATTATGCTGTTTAACTTTCCAATATAACTCTTCCAAAAAAAAAAAAAAAATTTCCAATATAATATGTATGTGATTTCTTTTTAATAAATAAATGATGATGGACAGCATCACAAGTAATGTTATATCTTGGAAAGAGTTGGGGAATGAAATTTCCTCGGGCTTTGAAGACGGCATCATCTAAGAGTGCTGGAGTACCGTCCGAAGGGTACTGGGACGCCACCGGACCTCCCGCAAGCGTCTGATGCTCAGTTCATCCGTAAGAAGAGGCGTGCGTGATATCCACTGATAAGGCTGAGCAGAGGCTCACCAGCAGGTTCAGGCGCAGTCAAGGTTTTGTGAGAAATTTCCTTTACGTGAGTACCGACAGCGGCGGAGCTCCTGGAAAAATTTTACAGGGGCCAAAATTATAACTGATTGTTGACAACTACTAATATATATATATATATATACACACACACACATATTCCACAGCGGCCTAAAATCAATTGTGCAAATATAGATATTTTATATTAATTTTTTACATTTTATTTAAAAATTTTAAAATATTTTAAAATCTTACCGGAGTTATGGCACTCTCCAGCTTTATATAGTCTCCGCCCCCGAGTTCATAGGAGTTTTTTTTTATAAAAAAAATACTACTTCTATGTTTTAGAATTTTGGGAAATATAAAAGAGAAAAACATTCACACGAGTGGATGCGACTGATTTTCCCGCCGCATGATCTCATTTACCCTCCTTCAAAAAATCTAAGTCTAGGGTTCTCTTCTCTGAAAAAATAAAATTAAACCGGCCGCCACTTTTACCCACCCCGGTTCACGTCAAGGTAATTATTTTATTTTCCTCCTTCTTTCAGAAATAATTCGTACACGCTTCAGGATGGCCGGCGCTACCCAAGATTTCTCTCAATTTGATATATCGAAAGAGGTGCCCCTTTTTATTTATTTATTTTAAATATCTAACAAGTTAAGGGGAAGCTAAGTATTGTACAATTGGTGTTAAAAAGAATTATTGTTGTTGCTATAGGAAATAGATAAGCTTGTTGCAGAAGTTGTACGGTATGTCCTTTTTAAAACTCACCAGAACTCGGGGTGTCCCATCAAGAGAGAAGAGCTTGTTCAATTGGTTACCAAAAACTATAGCCAGCGTGCGCTCCCTGCTCATGTGATCAATGCGGCCAAAGAGAAGCTCTCTAGCGCTTTTGGCTATGAATTGAGAGAGCTTCTGAGATGCCGCCCTTCATCCGCTACTCAGGGCCGCTCTACTCAGCAAACTGGTGAAAACTATTACCCTTCTCTTCAAACACACAAACACACACAAAATTAATAGATTAATTTTGAAATTACAACAGCTAAAATGTGAACTCACTCATTTCCTTGGGGTGTTTCATTTACCGGTTTACTATTATTATTTTTTGGCTAAATTTTTAGTTCTAATGATGATTTTTTTCAGGTGTTGCTGAGGCGAAGTCCTATGTTCTCATAAGTCAGCTACCTGCTGAGGTGTACAAGAAATATGTAGAAGATGAAAATTTAGCACATCTATCTGGTTTTACATTTGTTGTAATTAGCATTGTGCATCTTGCTGGAGGGAAAATCCCAGAAGGTATGCTTTCGGGTTTGGTTGTTCAAAGTTATGCTTACATCAAATCCTGTGGATAAAATTTATGGATTTGAAGTAACCTTTTGGTGAGAGAATTTCTTGGTTAAGACACAGAATTTTATATGATTGTTATACTTTTGTTTGGTGTTCTTCACTTCATGTCAGTTCGATGAACTTAAATTTAATGCTCGAAGTGCAATTAATCAGATGTTATTGTAGCTACAGGAGGCTTTTTTTTAGTGATTGACATAATGAGAATTTGTGAGGGCAGGTTTTCTGTTTTCTATCATGATTTGGTTTCATGTTCTTTCCTTGGATAAGTCGCACTATGCTTCTTTTGTAGATATCCTTTGGCGTCACTTGAAACGTATGGGATTGTGTGAAACTGATGTAAGCCATCCGGTGTTTGGAAATGCCAAGCAGGCGTTGGAGACACTGGTCCAGCAAAGGTCGGATTTTCTTTATGATATGGAATATTTGTTTCTGGTTCTTTTATCCACAAGGGTTGTTTCTTCTAGACAGATTACAAGCATTTATCCCTAATTTTTTCTCTTTTTTCAGATATTTGCAGAAGGATAAGGTTAATGGCCCTGAAGGCAATACTTTGTTTTATGAGCTTGCTGAGAGAGCTCTGGACGGACCAGTTAGTGAGAAAATGAAAGAATATATATCAGAGGTACTTTTTAGAGATGATAGCCATTTTGTCATTCTTATGTTATGAATCTCATTCATCTGCGTATTGAGCTCTCTGGGGAGGGTATTACTACTCATATTGGTAAAATGATTTTTTTTTTTCTTTTCTGATTAACAAATATATTACCTTGAAATTTGTTGTAGTGTAGGCATTTAAACTGATGTAGCTGCTCAGGAGCTTTTATGCAGACCCTCGTGGTACTGCACACACAGTGTAAATTTTTGAATGCCAAGGTTTTAGGGACAATTACTCCCTATATTCAGCATTACACAAATGAAATTACTTGGAATTCTAATGAATTTATGTATTATCATAGAGAAGAATAATGGCATGCGATCCATTCTCAGATGTTTTCTCGGTTTATACCACCAAGCACATTTTATTCTCTTTAAGCTTGTTTTTTTATTGCTTTATAGCAATTTGCCCCTTGCATAACAAGGGATTTTGGTATTTTTGGGTTGGGTTCTCCCACCAAACAGACACATACTAACTCCCTTCTGTTTTGCCACAAGCTTCTTTCTCGACTTTAATATCAGGGAAAAATTAAACTTTGAAGGGCTGTAAAATGCATTTTCTGTATGTGATTAATGGGTTTAGGTATTATGTTATTACATAATGATTTTGAGTTTAGGTATTGTGTTATTAACTAATGTTTCAGATTGTTAGCAAAGACGTTGTCCCTGTGGATGTTGACGAAGCTGAGTAGTTACGTAATGCTAATCTTCATTAACTTTTTAGAGGTATGTTTAATTGTTTTCAAATGATCTCTCTTTTGCTGGAAGTCCAGATGCTCATATCAGATGTTTACTAACCCTTGCAGACTGGGCATGTTAAAAGTTTCTGATCTCGGGTGACAATGGTGGTGTAAATATGGGGAAGTTAGCAGATTAGGGAAGGCAATGGCCTAAATCACCAATCTCATTTCTAGAATTTGAATGTAAGAGAGGTTGCTGCACTGCACTAATAGCCAATATTGTATCTATGAAGTGGCTTTAAGTTGCATGTTAAAATTATGTAGCCTGACAATGGTTTGTACTAACAGTGATGTTTTCAGACTTGGAGTAACTACAGATTTTTGGGACAAACTAGAGCAGTTATCGGAGCAAAATGAGTCAAATCAAATAGGCTTCAATTGGATATGTTTTAGCCTGTCTGAGTTCTTACGATTGATAAATGAAAATTGTGTCGGCTACCGGTTGCTTCCTAATAAAAATTTTTAGTCGATATCATATACATCTCTGCCTGTAAATGAATCCCCAACCTCTCCTTCAATAACAAGTGTAATGAATTTTTAACTCGAGACAACCGCAAATGTAAGCTTCTGGTTGTCACTACATTGAACAAAATATCTTGTACAAACTGCAATATCAATGGAAGGCCGGACTGTTATTCTCCTTGGTCATCAACAGCTTAGGATAAATTTTCAAGCATTTCAATCCCATTAGGTCGATCCCTTAATTCTAAAATTTCTAATTTTAAGCATGTTTGTAACTATTGTACTTACTCTCGAAGCTGCAGTCCAGCAGTTCAAGTTAATTTAGCACTCACTCTCTATTTGTAGACAGTTTTTACCAGCCACCCACATCACCTGATAGCCGGTAATTTTATCGAACAATTGTAGATTGGAAGTAAAAGCACTTCCAACTCAAATATGCTCTTAATGATCAACACTTGAAAGTTAAGTAACACTATAGACCAAAAAAAAAAAGCGAAATCAATAAGTAAACGTGGCCCAAGAAGTGCAAAATCAATTAAATTCTTAATTATATAGACAAATAACAAATGGACTAATAATACAGCAACAAATTTCACTTGTCATACAAAGATGGACCCTAATCCAAACTATCAAAATTATCCTGAAAAGAAGACAGAAACTTCTACCATAACAGATTTGGCAGCCAAAGCTTTCACAGGACATCCAGATATCCATCCCACCATATTAATGGAAGTGGCATTCATTCACACATGCACCCCGGCTGCTGCTAGCATCCCCAATTGAAACTGTGGCAAGAGACTTGGAGGCCCATGCTCTGGCATTTAATGCTCCTCCCTGCAGGTTGCTTCTCTTGCAAGGCTCATTTAGAGATTTAAACAACTGTATTGCTCGGTTCAAATAAGTCCGAGGATGCTCCAACAAGCTCCCCGGTTTAAGATTTCGGATGAGCCTTCTCCAAGTAAATTGAGCAAATACAAGCAGAGTTGGAAGGAATATATAAACCAATCTCAAAAGCACAAATGCAGTAGCCAGAGCCAAGTAAGTCTCTTGTTGAAGTAAATTTTCCGGTGATCTTGCCCATGAGAATGGGCAGCTTTCCTCTTCGGTGTTATTGTGCTTCTCATGATTTGATGCCTTCCCAACTTTGTCTGGGGATATTTTATCCAGTGATGCTGTATTAATCCCTATAATGCACAAAATTCATCAAGTTCCGTAAGAGAAAATTTAATGAGCATTCTCTGAGAAAATTACATGGAGAAAACAACAGATATTCTTTTTTTCACTTATAAATAAAACAACATAATAGCCAATCGTTATTTGCTACTAAAGGGACAATCAAATGTGTAATTGTGTATCTGTCCCCACTCCCCGTCACATGCACGTGTGAACAGTCTCATACTTCGGAACAATATTAAAATTATGGAACTAAACAAGGCATATCCTACAACATAAGACAATGAGAAACGAAGTTTAAAGCACACAAACGCATGTTTAAGCATCTGTCGATATACTCAGTTTCAAAGGAAACAAGTAAGAATTTGTTTGTAAATAAGAAGCAGCTCTCATAAAAAAAATCAGCAAACCATCTTTATGGTCCAAAGTACCCCATAACAAGTAAGTCCAAATATAAAATGCCATACCAGTGACATCACTATAGAAAGCAACAAGTGAATCAAGAGTCCGGGAGCCATGGTATCGCACACGCATAGATGAATTAAGAAGAAAAAGAGTTGGAAACCCATGAACTCCATACTTCGAAAGTATGCTGTAGAATCAATCCAAAAGTTAATCCAACAGCCAAATAGATTCATTCAAAATTGTAGATATAGAAAGATGGATAATCCTTTGCATACCTTGGCCTGATGGCTGATTCTTCTATTGCAAAATGGGGGATGGAGGAATATAAAGAGGAAAGGACAGAGAAACTTGGTCTAAAATTCCGAGAGAAAGGACACCAAGATGCATAGAAAAGAACAGCTACATATTCATGACTATTCTTGTGAACCATATTCAGAGCCCTTTGCAGTGAAACCTCATCCCCCTTCACAAAAACCAAATTGCACACTTCCCATCAAATATACTAACAGACTTGAATTAATAAAGCAAATCAATCTTATAAAATTATAAATCAAAACCATATTCAACTGACCAACATCTATGTCACACCAAGTATCATCCTTTTCTCATTATTAGCCACGATAGTAAGTTTTTCCAAAACCAAAATTAACTCCACCAACAACTTTTCCCATGTATCTGATTAGCAATGTCCCACCGGAATTTGGGAACATCAATAATATTCAGTGAGATTTTAAGAATCCAGACAAAAAATCATTATCTAAGAACTTTTTCTTCCCCGCAAGTTTAGTCAAAGTTAGTTGCTTTTGCTAGGAAGGAAAATTTACCATGAAAAGCTTCAAAACTACTTCCAAAAGGCTTGTGCCTTTACAGAGCTCTAAAGCTACAAAGCTGCTAAAATACAAACACTAGAAGATCAATCCTTTTCTTTCGCCCAAAAATCCTTTAATTTCTTTTTCCAAAATGATCATTAATCGAAGTTTATTGCTAAATTTTGAATAAATCCTCTAAATTTAACTCCAATTTTTTATATAAATAGAAACAAATATCAGACTTCCAATTTTTAAATTTCAAACAGCCAAATTCGAACAACAGATTCTGTCCCACAAACAGCTAAAAAGAAAAAAAAAATGGATAAAAGATTCCAGTTCTCAAACTTCAATTGACATGAATACAGAAGCGTAAATACGTACCTCGATAACACCGACGATATCCTGAAAGTCATTGCTGCTAATTGGACAGAAAGAATCTTGAAACCTAAAGATCGAGTCCGTAACGGATTCCGTCGGGCATAATGGAAATCTAACTGCCACGACAGCGCACGTCAGCCTTCCCCACAGCACCAGCATCAGGATCCCCGTTCCCCAGAATCTCAACCCCATCGTCAATAGCTACCACCAAATCGGGCCCACCGCAAAATCGAAATCACAAACAAATCCAAAATCAAAACGTTAGGAATAATAGAAGAAGATAAGAGGGACCCGGGTCATTAGAGCAAAAGGATGTTGTGATCTTATTAATTGCTAGATAAATGTTTGCATGTGTTGCTAATTTCGGTTGTTAAATAAAAAACGGATTTTGTTGTTTTGGTTCATCCCAAGATTGAAAAGAGGAGGGAGCGGAGGGGAGTGCGCAGTGCGCACGGCTGGCGTTTGGGTTGTCGACGGTGTCGTTTGGTTGTAGATGCTGGTGAGGTGGGTGCTGTCTGCGAGTGCTAACACCAAACACAATCATTGCAATTTCCAAAAGCCTATATAAATAAGCGAATGGTGAGAAATAAAATTAAAATGTGTCCTCCAGTTGCAGGCATTCGGTACACACGTGCGTAAGCCTAACCACGCTGGCTATTGACTTTAATTATTTTATATTTAAATGTGTATATTATATGCAAATAATTTTCGGATGAGGCTCATTTTACCACAGAAAAGATTACACCTGTAGTGTTTGCGATGCTATAAATAGTAAAGACTATCGGGAACAAGAGTTTTAGGCAATTTATTGGGAAATTTACAAAAATAACCACAAAACTTTAAACTATTTTCATTTTAACCATAACAAAAAAATTCTATCAACATTAGCCAAAAGAAAAAGTTTGAGACCAAACTATCCCTCTCCCCATCTTCTTCGTTTCCCCTCTTCTCTCCCAAACCGAAGCAAAGCTCATAACCGGCGGCAACCCTAGCGCTCATCGGCGGCGGCTTCATCCATTATCGGCACCCGATCTAGCATCTACTGTCTTCAAAACTTAGGTTAGTGATTTTATTTAAATTTTCTTCATTTAAAATGAAATTTTAGGGTTTAGGTTACCAAATTGAATATTGACAATGTTGAGAATGTTGGTATTGGTGTTGTTTGTGGTGGTGTTTGTTATTTTGGGAGTGTATTCTTTTGGGGTCGCTTTTGAATGCGAGGAACGGGTGTCTTGCTGAGCGCGCAGCACCGCCTAAGAAGCGACGGCGCGAGCTCGCGCTTGTCGCCGCTTTGCCAAGGAAGCTTGCGCTCATCGCTGGGCAGGAGCTCGCGCTCGTCGCGGTCGGAGCGCGCGCGAGCGCGAGCTGCCTGTCGCACCAACATTGGTGCGACAGGTCGTCTGTCGCGCCAACATTGGTATGACAGGTCGTTTGTCGCACCAAAATTGGTGCGACAGGTCGTCCGTCCCACCCAAAATTGCCCTTCGCAGTTTTTTTTATTGAACTATATTTTTTTTTTATCTGTGTTAAATGTTATGTTATAAATATTACAGATTCATGGCGAATGAAGAATTCCAACTAGGCAGGATGTATTTTCCTTATTCTGATCATTTTCCGGGTCGAATTTCGAGCATGTGTAATTTATCTTCAATAGTAAAAGCCATTGAGCGAAAATTGACAAACCGGCAGTTGAATCTGTTCAAGAAAGATATATTTGGACATTTTTTAGAATGTCGAAGCTTTCCATTTAGTGGTGTAATTTTACACAATATTTTGCTTAGGCAATTGGTCGATGAAGCGCATGCAGGCAGAATCAGTTATGGTTTCAGATTGGTGGACATTTGATTCGGTTGTCAATTGTTGAATGGTGTCTGATTACTGGACTTTCTTATGGTGTAGATAAGGCAGCAACCAATAACGCAAACCATAGATTAGTGAAAAAGTATTTTAATGGTTTGTATCGCAACATCACTGTTAAGCAATTTGATGCATTATTTGAGCAGTTGAATTTTGAGGAAATGGATGATATTGACGCATTAAAGATTGCACTGTTTTATTTTGTGGACAAGATTTTAAGTGCAAGAAAGGGTCATTGTCAAATCAATTTCGCATGGCTTGATGAAGTCGATGATATAGAGTATTTCCGCAATCGTCCATGGGGTTTTTTGTCTTGGGAAATTATATACGAAAGTCTTGACTGTGCATTGTACGAGAAAGACGAGAAATTTAGGAGAATGCGGTTGGAAAATCCTAATCATAAAATTGAAAAATATAATGTTTATGGTTTTACACCCGAGTTCAAAAAGCGTTGCTTTTTTTAATTTATAAGTTTTATAATATTAAATATTTGATAGTTGTATTAATTATTTTTTCACTTTTGGTTGGTGTAGGTTTGGATTTACGAAATGATCGGAGGTTTACCGTCAGAATGGGCTGTAAAAACGAAGAAAAAAATTCCCCGCATTCTGCAATGGAAGCCCATGGCTTCTTCAAAAATCAACTTTGCTGGAGTTTATTCATTCTTAAATGACGAATCTCGTCTTGTAAGTAATAAGTTATGATTTTTTTAAACATTACTAAATTTAAATTCTATATATACTTAGTTATCAATTTGGGTTAAATTCATGGTAGGGGGATGTTTTACAAACTCTTGAGCCGAATGGAAAGGAGAAGAGTAAAAAATATTGGCTGACTGTAAAGGATTACATGCCACGTATTCCAGACTGGGTTCATCAGGTTGGTATTCTATAGTATTATTGTTTATTTAATCGTAATTTGATTTTTTTTATTTTACATGCTACTTTATACAGCACCAACCCTCAATCAACACGCCGCCATCTATTACAAAGCAATCAGACGAGCATACCGACATACCAAGGCCAACACCCGAGCAACATCATGAGACTTCTACAGATGAGGTGCCTGCAGATGAGGTGCCTGCAGATGACCACCAGAGCGGGACATGACCACTCTGATGATGCATGTGATTATGAGGTTAAAAATATTTTTTTTTCATACATAATTTTTTGTTATTTACTGTTATTATAAACTTTCCTTTACTATTTTTTTAGTCGAGGACAAAGCAGTTTAATGATTACATGCGACGACGAATGGACAAGATTGATCGCAACATCCACGAACTTAAGTCTGAATTTAAAGACTTTAAAGATACCGTGGTGGGATTTATCGATTCATTTTCTAAACGTCCCAACAAGGATTCTCCTACTGGACGCTCGTTCACTGTGAGTGCATATGCTTTTGACAATTCTATTCTTTTAGTTTAATAATTTGGTTATTGTTAATATGTGTATCTTACCGAATGGACAGGCCCCAGATGACGTAGGAGTGTATACTGATGTGGGCAATCCAAATTTTTCTACTCCCACATCATTATATAGTTTCTACGGGGATGTTAGTGGGGAGAGCGTGCAGATCTTTACTGAGGCACCTCCGGGTATTAGTAGGTTCGGCCGAGCGTACAGACCGTCGTATGTTTTTGATAGTCCTTATATGATGCCTCCATTCAGGCGAGGAAAGACTGTCCGGCGTTTACCTCCACCGCAAATCATGGACCATGCGATTGAGTTGAGTACGAGTGTGGATATAAATCTATTTCGAGGATTGGAGGATTTTAGTCTGTATGCTGAGTTCGATCGATGGTTCGCTGGTCATATGACCAGAGATCGGATAGTTCAACACCCGCGGTCGTTCTTCGAAGTAATTTTGGGTTTAGCATCGATGGAATGGCTAGGCGATGAGGTAATTATATTTTTTAAGTTGTTTGAGTTACGATGTATTTGTGAATACTTTTTTTTTAAATCGAAATATTTCTGTTCCTCGGCAGCATATTCACGAGTATTTCCGCTTGCTTAGCGAGAAACAACGGCAGTATCCGAACGCCCTAGTTCAACGTGTCACACATACTGACACATTTTTTTGGGTAACGTACTGAGATAATTTTAATTTTATCATTTCTATTTGTTTATTGTGACCTTTAAGATTTGTTAATTTATGGCACTTTCTTGGTTATTCATGTACTAGGTATTCTTGAATCAGTTATGGAACAACGGAGATTGTTCGGTTGATTCATTAGTCTTCGATGACCGCTTGAATAGCTATCTTGGTGGGCGACAACACACTATGTCCAAACCAATGACGGATGTGGATATGGTATGTATTTTATTATATTTCACTGTCGTAATTAAAATATATAAGTTCTCACTTTTTGTTGGTTATTTGTCAATTTTATTGGTTTGGACATGATTAATTAACGTAGGTTTTAATTTGCAGTTGCTCATTCCTGTTAACTTGGATGGCGCGCATTGGGTATTAGCCCGGGTTGATTTTCGTAAAAATAAAATTTGGATTTATGACTCATTGCTGACATTTCAAGGTGACAAAAGATACAAGCTTAAATTCAAGCCACTTGAAGTTATTTTTCCCCGGTGGTTGGAATTTGTTGGCTTTTACAATATTCGGCCGGAGTTACGGAGTGCCGACCCTTGGAAAGTTGTTGCAATTAAGAGCGTTACACATATACGATATGATGTATTACTAGACTTTAAAGTTGTCTTCATTGTAATACTATATTCATTAGGATTTAATTGTAACACCTCATAAACTCTCGATAAAAACTGATCAAACAAACAATTTTTCCCCACTAAAAAAGCTCTGTTTTGACCATTCACATACTCCATACTGCCATTTTCCGCCGTCTCCCACCAACCATCATAACACAATTCTAGCACAACTGAATTCATGAGGTCTGAAAAAAAAAATATTTATCCACTGTTAAAATTAATAAAAAATAAATAAATAATACAATCAATCTATTTTTCCGTGCGTCTCGCACATTTGTAAGTGCGACAGGCAGCCTGTCGCACCAACCTTCGTGCGACAGGCTGCCCATTTTTGCAGCAGAGAGTAAATTGCTCCGATGAAATTATATTTAAATATTAAAAAATAACTCGTATTACTCACCGATATCGATTAATGTTGAATCTGGATGGATTATAATTGGATTCCCGTCGGCGTTTGCCGTTGCCTTTAAACGTCCAGGCTGCTGATAATTTGTAAAGCTGCTTTTGGTTTGAGACGGAGAAGGAAGAAAAGTTTTTTTATTCGTCAATAAGGGTAATTTGGGGAGAACAGCGTGTGTTTGGCTAATGTTGATACAAAAAAATTTATGTGGTTAAAATGATAATAGTCTAAAGTTTTATGGTTATTTTTGTAAATTTCCCCAACTTATTGTTGATATTATGACGATGGGCCACTGGGTTGTGCCTGTCGTTGCGTCTCTTGTTTCTAATAACCCTTTTCTTAAATGTTGGAACAAAAGCCGTAAGAACAGAAATGGGAAAAACAACTGTACAAACGAAACTATTGTCTCGGTTTTTAATGCTAGATGGCGAAGTGATACGATCGTTTAATGGAATTATATTATTAACCAAACTCAAAATTAAAACAAAATGATTACCAATCCTGTGCTAAAAGCAACTGAATTTGAACATTCGAAAGGAACAGCGAACACTACCAAGTTGGCAATATATTGATCAATTGGCCAAATTAATTCTACTATTTCTTTCTTGATAGAGAATCTTTTAACTTGACTATTAAATTCTATTAATAATTCTTTAATATAATATAAATTTCTTCTTATCATATTAATATTACTAGTTTCGAAGAATTTGCCTAATCCTAATACTAACTCTTTTAGCCTTTCTATGCTGACTTCTAAATGTTGAACTAGATTAATTAATAAATCTACTATGAAATTTTGTTGGCTATTACTAGTGTATGGAATATGTTTATACTAATTTTCTAGGTGCTCGATGTTACAACTAATTTGTTTGGACCAAAGAAAAAGAAAGTGAAAACGGATACTAGGTTCTGTCTAGAGAAAATTTATACGTGACTTGTTATACCGTACAAACTGATCTAGTCTCCATTTGAACTGACCATTACAATATGTCGCTGGTTTCCCGACTATATACAGAGTGATCCCAAACAAATTTTTTGAAAATTACGGGAGCAGTTTCATCAAAAACTGGCCTTTCAAAATTCAATACTTCATATATTTGTGCGACGCCTCAAACTTGGGGAGAAAACAAGAACTAAGATGAAAACCCATACAATAGTATCTAACAAACAAAAGAGACCCTAGTAACAAAAAACTTCATTAAGGAAAATAGACATTTTGTTACATACACCTACAGCATCTCAGCTAATCTGGTTATGTTAAACACAATTAGCAGGAATCAATCCTGAGTATGCCACTTGAAATATAAGACAACTTATACGCGTTCCAGAACATTGGTAATTTCCCAACTGGATCCCTGCCAAACTGAGAAAATTGGCTGCCCTATAGCCAAAGATGGTCCTCCTTGGATGCGGATCTACCTTTTCCCGATTATCCTTGATTAAAATAGAGCAGATGAGAAACAGCTCCTCAAAGGACGGGAGCTCAGTTCTTTGTAGAAAAACCGTTCTACACTGAATTGTGGCTGCCAGAGAATTTAGCCTTGCACGTGGGACACATAAAACCCACCGAGCCAGTTTCACCTCCGGTGTCAATAGGCTCATGATGGAAGTCATTTCTGCACCAGGCACACACGGTAGTGACTCGATGCCTGCTCCCTGTCTTTGGCAACAAAGGCAAGGCTTCCTTCTCAAGCCAAACAGAGGAGTCAAACCCTTGCGACATCTCTGCATCATACGACAGGACCTTGGAAACCTCTGAATGACGGCCTGGTTGAGTAGTCAGAAAATTATATTCCAGATGTTCTGTGGTGCCCATTCTCATCCCTTCAAAACCTGATATACTGTCATATTTCTCATCAAAGAGTTCGCTTACACCCTGTCCATCAAAATTAGAAATTCCACATTATATTTTTTTCATGTCATTCAGAAGTTTATGTGCATAGCAATTTTGAGTAATCAAAAAGGATTTATTCATGAAATCCATCACTAACAAGGGCTTCAGTTTCCTCTAATAAAGCAGCGGTAATAAAATTCAACAGAGAGTTCTATTAGCATATATTGGCAATGCAAACTCGAGATGGAATACACTACAACAGCAATTGAAAACATACACGAAATCTTTTTACAGTGCTACAAGATAAGAAATCAAGAAAAAAGGAAAAACAAAAAAAAACAAAAGTGTGGCAGTTGTCAACTAAGTTGTTCACGGTAACATGCTACATACAGGCATGAGCCATGAATAATACATTACTTCATCATGCACCAGAAAATCCCATGCTACCTGACATCAACATACTGCAACTTAAAGAACGGACAAACAACATACCTTATCCGACATTGTTCCAAATGCAGATGACTGCAACAGTCGAGATGAAGTATCTGTGAAACTACTCATCAAGATGTTTTCTTCATCAGTTCTCCACAAAAGCTGAGTCATGAAATCCACACCAGATCGGTTGTGATTGCTTAAATCAGACATTAGTTCGTTATTCCTAGCATTGTCTGAATCCTCTAACCTGGACCCCTGAACTGTGCATGTGTCAACCCTATAATTATTTTTAAGGCCGTCAGCATGTTCGCTAGAGTTCCTGACTTCACCAAATTTGGGGACCTCCATTTTATCAACAGAAACCTTGGTCAAATTATTATCAAAACCAAAGATTTTTTCCCTCCCAAACAAATTAAGCAGGCCATCTTCAGAATCCTCTGGCCTCCCTGATTTGTTAACAGCATTCATGGAACCACATTTTAGCTCACTCCCAGACAGAACAACTGAACAACCTTCAAAACTTCCACGCCCCTTTTCATACGACATAGTATCCACCAACCTGGAGCAACCATCTACAGAACCAGCTATTGCCTCATTTCTCTCACATTTATCCACATCAACTTTCATATGTTCCATGGAGCTAGTAAAAAGTCCTTTCTCTAGATTTTGACCACTTGATATTTCATCCTTGGAATTTGGAGAAACAAAACCACTATCATCACCTATCTCTTGCTTCCGCTTCTCCACTGAGCTAAAATAAACACCATTACCACTACTGTCAAGAATACGTGGTTGAAAAGCTTGATCCTGTCTGCTCATATTATTACTACGACTAATGGTGTTCTTGGGAACATCTCTTTCACTACAGGATCCAAAATGTTTATTATTCTGATGATTACACATGACTGCTTTAGCACCAAAACTAACATCGAGTTTAGCAGCAGCGACCTCAGTGGCCGCATTCATCGTCTCCACTTTCTCATTAGTTATGTTAGAAACACTATACTTGTTATTGCAATTTTCCTGTCCTTCGTCTTCCCCTGGACTCATTATCTTCAGTAAGGTGGCTTGCTTCTCATGCCCAGTAGATACAGAAGAAGCAGGAAATGGCAAATGGAAAACCAGGTCAGGCCCATTCTTGTCATCCTTGAGTATAGGATCTACAGCCTGTATGCAATATAGCTTGTATATGGAAACCACACAAAAACTTGCAATGGATAAACCAAAAAAAAAAAAAGATGGATGACTTACATTTCCAAAAGTCATTTTGTTATCCAACTGAATGCAGTCACCAGTATGAGCAGCACTTGGCTGACTTGCAACTTTATGTCCAGAGAGGGAGAGCAAGTATGAAGAAACTTCCTTGCAGGACACAAACTGCCGCCCATTAGGGCTGGATGGTATTGAATTAGGGAAAATAGTGTAAGAACCACACAGCTAAGACTTTAGAATTTCAAAATAACCATTAAAACTTGTAAGTATAGTGTTGCAGCCTCGACTCACCACTAAATGAACAAAGTAGTGTTGCAAACACAGAAATAGAATCACAACATGAGTCATGAGATAAATGATATGAAAGGTACATACTATAAAGAAGAAGGCTTCTTAATATAAGCAATAACTCCATAGCATTCAAAAACCTATTTTCTTCCCATTTAAATAGGGTTATGTAGATCCTAATTCAGCAGATAGAACTGCAACTCTACGCCTTTATCAGGATGACTTAAAAAATTTGTAACTTTTTTCCAAATGGGACAAGAGATTCTTGAAAAATAACACAATACAGGAAATTGCTCTGATTTACAAGTACCAAATAAATAATGTTGAATATTATTACTTCAGTGCTTCCAAAGTATCTAGGGCTCAGTTCAAAAGTAGACAACAAATGTAGTAGATTTTTTGATAGAATGATGCAGTTCGCAGAGTCTGCACAGATTTAGTAATAGATCTCTAAAGTAACTGGGTTTGGCTAATAATGATAAAGATCATGGAAACAGGCAATAATAGTTTGATAACAATCTCAAGTAAATGCAACAGATACTTAAGACCCAATATATAGCAGTCCAAATGAGCAATGTGTAGATTCTATATCATGTATTTATCTCAAGGACTATAGCACCTTCAGGCAAGTTAGGACGCTGATCGACCAGCTCCACAAGCATCTACTAGTTATGTTTCTTCACCAAGGCGTTGATTTAGAAAATAACAAAATTCATAAACTCGACCAATCCTTTTTTCACTTTTTCAATCAAACAGTTTTGCTTAGAATGCTACAAGGTAAGCCAAGCATGCTACTTCCTACACGTCCTAAGTATTCTTTGTCACTTACAATTTTTAAGATCCAGTACAATTCCATGAAACAGAAGCAGTTTATCTGCGACTAGCATTGACTTAAATGCTTAGAATTACTTTTCTTAAAGGAACATGGAAAGAACATGGCATATACTGAACTTATGGCATCTGGCATCTCGAAAGTTGTGATAGGAATCTTGGCTTATTTGGTTGGGTGGAAACTTATCTTGTATCGTACCAGCAGAATAACCCCATAAAGTGAATTAGTAAAATCATGACTCAGCATAAGTTGTCTATAAATTCCATATCACACTCAATAGCAGTGTTGACAGCTTTTGTTTTATGAGAATTTTGGTCTAATCACTCAAAGAAGAAACAGAAGGCATTACAAGTGAACAAACAGCAAACAGAAATTCCATAAAGAATCCAAATAATATATGCTAGCATTTTTATTTTCAAATAGCTCTTATTCCCATCAAATAAAGTAAGGTGAATTTAAGAAACAGAATACTTCTTCAATATTTGATTGCATATAGGCAAGTGGATGTAAACAAAAATAAAATATGCAAATGCTGGAAATAATGCATTTAATAGAACACAACAGGGTAAAAGACATAATTGAGAGAAACCTTATATATCGGCGACAACCTAACCACATGTGCCCCACTTTCTTCTTGATGCAAAGCATGAGCTTCCACCCCCTTGGCAATACATCCCCAAATTCACTTGCATCAACAATCTTCCTCTTCTTCCTATAACTCACCCACACTCCCTTTAATCCCGTCAAAAAGCCTAACAACTCTTCTCTCTTCTCAGTCCCCTCTGTTCGCCTCCTCAACTCCTCCCCAAAAGGATCCTCCGTGTTTGCCAATGCAACCAAATTCACAGCAATCCCATCCCTGTTCTCCATCAATGCCTCATTCACCAAATCCTCTTTACTCTCACTAACCACAATCTCCTTCTTGACAGATTTATCTCCATTCTTACCCTCACCTTTTCTCGGCCGCCCTGGTCCCCTCTTTCCAACATTTGGTGTGCTCTCACTCACTGCATTCACTTTAATGTTATTTCTATTCTCACTCTTCCTCGGTCGCCCTCGCTTCCTCTTTCCTGTCTTACAAGGAACCACATTAACATTATCTGTAATATTAAGTGAACTTTTGCTCACCACATTCACTTTATTCTCACTCTCGATAAACCACCAATTATCACTAGACGTCATCTCATCTTTCCTCGGCCGCCCTCTCTTTCTCTTTCTTGCACTATAAGTAACTACACTAATTGGAACATCATGCAAATCCTCGTCTACATTCACATTCACATCATTCAAGTAAGCTTTATACTCAACCTGGACAGGGACTAACTGCTGGTCATTTACGACTGTGTTTGAAGAGTGAGATTGAATATTGAAAAGAGACTCTAATAGGCCTACGATTTGAGGATTATCTTCGTCGAGGGTTTCGGCGCGAGCAGCCGTGTAGGGAATTTGAGGTGGAATTTGGGGGGAATTGCGAGGAGCAAGGCGGAGGCGTGAGAAGGTTTGTTTGCGGCTGCCAGCTGATTCGTTGAAGACGGAGCGGTCTATTTTGGGAGTGGAGACTTCGTCTTCGTCTTCGTTTTGGGAGGAGGTGGTGGTGGAGACGCGGGAAGAACAGAGAGAGAGGGAGAGAAGTTCTGATTGAGCGAGAAGGCGGAGATCGATTAAAGGGAGGGAGTCATAGTGGAGGTGATGGTGGCGGTCAACGGTGGCGGTGGCCATCGGATTTAGAGTTTTGAAATTTTGAGCGAAATCGGAATCGGAGAAACGACCAAGGGTAAGGATTAGGAGAGTCGACTCTAGATTCGCTAGTCTAACCAGAGATATCGTCTGTTTTGCATCAGGTTCAAGTGTACTGGTGACACGTGTATTTTTGGGTTTTTCTTTTTTTAATGCTCCGCCTAATTTATGAAAATGTGTTCTCTTCGCACTTCACACCCACACCTCATAAACTCGGATTCAATTTTTCATTTTTTATTCCAAAATGATTTTGAAGCGATTAAGAGAAAACGTTTAAGCTTATCAAAATTTTATTAAAAAAATAAACTTTATCAAATCTATTGAATTTTCTTCACTAAGTGGACAATTATTTTATTTTTCAAAAAAAACTATAATCAGGAATTAAAGGCAAAATTACAAAATTCCCAATAAAATAATTGATTGGGTGTGAAGAATTAGTTACAAAAAAGAAATTATGTTTGATTTTAATTGAATTTATTTTATCTTTTTATGTAATTTTAACTAAGAACAAAGCTACAAACATGGAAAAAAAGGGTTTCAAGTCCCGCTTAGGTAGGTGCCAACAGCACCACTCAAAAAAATAAAATAAAATAACTGGACCTAGCTATGTAAGCCAATAGATCATCCAAAGAACATAACAGGCCTTCAATATTTGGCCCACTTCGCTCACCAGCCAACAGTATTATTAGTAACGTATCGAAACACCGAATCACCGAATCTCTTAAATGAATATGTTACAATCCGAAGTTCTTATTTTTGTAGCATATCCAATAAATTTTGAGTATTAACTCAAAATTTTACTTCCATTAATATTCGATGAGGTATATTGTCTACCCTTATTACAAGTAAATTGAAATGACACCGATTCAAACTTATACCTCAATACATTAAGGATATATTTGGGAGTGAGGTGCTATAACTTTTAAAAATTCTGCAAATTCTTTGTGGAAAGAAAAGCCTATAACTCCATGAATCAAACCGCGATTCCACGGCTTTTCACGGCTTAGATCGGCGGCTTTCCAAACACTTTCTGGCAATAAGGATGGCATGGAGATGACCGGCATCACACGAACTTCTGATCTGTACCAACCTTAGCCGGTGGAGTGGCTGGAGACGAAAATGGAATCAGGGTCAGGTTCGCGGGTTCAGGTCGATCCGGTTCCTTTTACCACAAGGACGGTATAGAGATGATCATCATCGCACGAGTTTCTGATCGATCACCCTTAACCTTAAATTTTAAGTGGCCGGAAACGAAAACGTAATACGGGTCGAGTTCGCAGGTATTGTGATAAAGAGAGGTGTATTTTCATACATGTGCAATATAGAATAAAAATTTATAAATAATAAATACTATAAGAATGCTCACTAAAATTTTCATATAGATTCAGTAGAAATTAATTTAATATTTTATAAGAAAAATATAAATAAAAATTAGTTAAGGGGGCTAAGTGAAAATTTTCAAGGCAGTGGTATGGTACTGCTATGGTACCGTAGCCGGATCCTAATAAAATATATGGTAATGTTATTTAAACCCATCAATTTTCTCTCTACACCCTCTTTTTAATTAAAAATTCTATTATTAAAATAATTTTTGATATAATTGCTTAATTAACCATTTTTTCTCTTTTTATTCTCAATTCTTCAATTCTCATAAATTCCTTCATATATTTTCCTTTAGCTGCGAAGTGTAAATAATTAGTTTCTTTATAGGGTATCATAAGTTAAGAGGATCAAAACCCATCATTCAAAAATGAATATCACCAATTTTTTTTAGCGATAAAAGTTAATACATATTAAGAAATTAATTTTATTGACCACAAAAGCTAGTAAATATTTTGAAAAAAATTCTTATATACAAAAAGCATGGATATATAGATTATGGTTTAGTTAGAAAGGCAAAAAAAAAAAAAAAATTCAAACGAAAGTGAAATTAAAAGTTTAGTTTTGAGAACGTGAGAGTAAAGAAAAACTATGCAATCATGATATAGATAGAGAAAGAGATTAGTGAACGATAATTTTGAAATTTTGGAATTTTAAATTTTGAATAATGAACTTGTTTTAAAAAATGAGTATGGAGATGAATATGGTCGATTCAAACAACTCCACCGTAAAATATAAATTTTGCCACTTTAAACTAAACTTTATACTTTTACATTTGTAATCATTTTAAAATTATTTTAAAGGCAATTTAAGAATTTTCTCAAGTATGGTGTTGCATATGAGAAAAAGCAACCGCAGGCAGGTTCCTAGTTTCCTTACAAATCTATAAACGTGCTTTTCCTATTCAGGAGGGGCTTTCACTTTTTTGTCCCAAACATTTCTAAAAGCACTTCTGATTCATAATATAGTTGATTTTGACTCTTCATGAAACACTCAAAATAGGGATAAGGATTTAGTAACAGTTAAATTTTTGCTAAATATTGAATCAGTGATTAAGAGAAATATAAAAATATAAAACACAAATTAGTCTTCACCATTAACTCAGTGTACAGTAAATATTCAGTTCTTAACATTGAATGCTAATTCCGAAAACATACCCTGAATTACCCAATTCAAGAAAATAAAGTAGCTGACATATTGAAACCCTTGGAAAGCTTTTGTATAATATAGATGCTCTTGGAGAAAGGAGCCTTTGTTTGATTCAGTTAATAATGGCCTGCTCTTGCACTTTGTGTACGTACGTATGTGGTAATGGTTACACACCAGGAGAAAATGACAACAGAGAAACTCAAGACAAACGAGCAAGGTCTCACATGTGGTTCAGGTTCAATCTCAATGGCCTCAAAAGATAGCCTTTGTATAATGCTGTCACGACAGCATGATTCACGAATACCCAGTGGCTTGATATTAAATCGATTTGTATAAATTTAATGGGTACACATATATATTTTTTTTAATTAAGTTGGGTGTCTCATTCATGTGCCAAGTTTTTTGTCTTTCGCATTCACGATTAGGCTCTCTCATTGGGAATTTGGGACTTTGTGATTAGATTAGATAATAAAAAGATAACGGTGCGTGTTTGAGCTTAAAACGAATTAAAAGGTCCAGCTACCATGCACATGGTGCATGATACCCCAGGTCTAGTTACCATTAGATTTAACACAGAATTTATTTCTGCCTTAGATCCAATGGCCATTAGGACCTGAGTAGTCATGGCCCGAATCAAATCTGCTGTATATCAAACTTTCGAAAAAGACGAATGATTTCATTCGAATCTGCTGAGACACATGGGGTCGCCAGAAAAAGACCAAAAAAAAAAAAACGGGTTCAAATTATCTCATTTTGCGCGGTGAGTATTGTGTGTGTGCGTGTAATAATTTGTCATCGGCCCGTAACTAAATTAACGAAACTGAAATGGCGCCCAAATTGAAATGAAAGTAGTAATTAGTTGCGTAGAGGGTATTAAAACTCGCCAAACTTATTATTCGTTAAATATAATATTTAATTTAAATTTTAAATTTTTACTTCATGAACCTATTCTAATACCTAAACTACCCTAGCTAAGTTAAATTATTGTAATTACTCCTTTTTTTTTTCACTGTTTTTTCGTTCCTTCCTCCATTTCTCCCTCCAGCGCTTTATCCATCACGGCTTCAGACCCAAATCATTTAATTTTCTTTCTAAAGTGGCCTTTTTTGCTAATATTTCGTGCACGAAACAATATCTTTAAAATTCAAGAAACAAATGGATGATAAAATCACATTTTCAATGGGTACGGGTCTTGCATGGACTTCTTCGGAAGGCTTCAATGTAGAAAGAATTTGTTGTTCAATATTATAAAAATGTTTGACGGGAATAAAATAAGGATTGAAATCAGGAGGGAGTTTTATCAATGACAAACTTTTAGCCAAATTTAAATAGTAAAAACTCCTTAAATTTTCATTCCATGAACGAACAGATGTATAGATGAAGAAAATAAATTCAATAAATGGGCAAAAATTCAAAAAAAAAAACACAATAACTGTTCATAGAAAACAAATGATTTGAAGATGGGAGTAAATAATATATTTTTCTTCACTAATTGACGATTCTGTTGTCTTGTCTATAATAATAATAATAATAATAATAATTTACGTCGTGGAGAAATTAAAGAAAATAATTTTTTTATTTAAAAATGAGTCCAATAAATATTTTAATACATTAAATTAACCCCATCCTAATTTATTCTGCTAAACACGCCCATATCAGGAAAAAAAAAATTGGAATATTCTTTGTGAGTCTGAAATGAATAAAGAATTTGAGGCCCTCGTTGGCCCTTGCTGAGCCAAGTTTGCGCTTCGCACGTAACAGACCCAGTGGTAGTAAATTAATATAGGGAATTAAATGAACACACGACGTCAGCGATGACTTCAGCGACACTGAAGATGACATGCACGGTACTCCGTACAACGTGAGTGTGGGGCTGTGTGGCATGACAGTGGCGGCGTGCCGGCAAGGTTCTATAAAATTCATGAGTTGTACGTATCCTCCGTACAGCCAGATTCACCAATTCTTCTTTGGAAAAAAGAAAGGGCAAAGTTTTTTTTTTGGCTAATATATTAATTTCATCACTTAATCATATTAATTAATGAATTAACATTTGATAATTAAATCTTACGATAAAATCTCAACTAGTATTACCTATCTTTTCTCTCACATATTATTAGATTAGGTCGTATTCAATAATAATTTACAATTTTACATAATCAATTAATCCATTTTTTTTGTATTATTTATTATTGTTAATAGATGAGATTTCTTGAATCAAACTTGATATGAATCAATAAATGAAATTTATTGAAATTAAATAATATTTAATAATTTCTAATATTTTCTCTGTGTGAACTCCACTCTAAATATTTCTCCCCAATATTTTCTCTCTCCCTTTGCATTGCTCTCCCTCTGTCCCCTCTTCTCCCTTTGTCGTGCTCTCTCTACTCTTCGTCTTTGTCATACAAAAAAAACTTAGTAATAATGTAAGGAGAACAATGAATAAAATTAAACCTCGAATTTATTATTTGAAACTTTGGCGTGGCCAAGTAAATCGTCATCCAATACAATGTTGATTATTTAGCCTTTGCTAGTAGGAGTCGCTCTTAGATTCACTAACAGCTCTTCAATTTCTAAAAGGCACTTTTGTAAAATTAATTCAAACTTGAAGGCTACACGCTGGTACATAACGTATATACGATGCATGTTTAAGCAAAGAGATCATCATGCATTATTGAGACCAAAATTATTTTCTGGAAAGGTCGTTTTGTTTAATAAGTCAAATAACTTTTTTAACACATTATAATATATAACGCAGAACATGTATCATGCACATTGCAAGTTGAAATATAATACATGTTCTTTGAATATAAATTTGCTTAAAATAGTTTATCTCATTGAAGGTAGAAAGATTATTTCAAAAAAGCAACTTAATTATATCATAATAAAGAAGAGCCGATTCAAAATTCTCATCCTTGGGTCCACGAATCTAATTCACTAAGGCATTTTAGTCCCACTTAAGTTTGAAAACATTATCTTATCTTTTCTTGTCGTTTCGAGCAAACCAAAATAATTAATGAACCCTGATTTGCGCTTTGGTCAATGCTGGCAAGGTGAGGTACTGAGATGTAAGTAGGCAAACGCACATATGCAAATTTATTTGCTATCGAAGTCCAAGTGGTGTTTAACATTTCAAGAGAAAAAAAGTTGTTAGGCTCCATGGGGTATCGTGAATATAATTCGATTCGATTAGGAGACATTGTGGCCTCACAAGCAACAGGGGAAAAGATTGAGAGGCTTTGGCATTAGTATTGGGTCCCTTTTGGTGGGTTACTCGATTGGATTGCTTTTGCTTTCGCAATAAATTCGATTCGATTAGGCTCAGTGAAGCAGCTTGCACCACCCAAGTGTGTGTTGAAAACACGAGGCGTCCAACCAACGACGACGAATTGCAGTATGAGACCAATGTATTGAATGACAGGCAGTACTGACCTTCGTTTGCCTCTGTTTGACGGCGGCATTGTGGTTGCCGCCATAATTTTAGAGGCACGTGTGCTGCCACCACTTCCTTTATTTCGATGATGACATCATCACTGCTTTGTTCAAACAATTTCGAGTCTAACTGTATGAGTGGTGTCATGCTAAGAATGTTTGATCGGATATTGATGCCGACGCCTGAGAAATCACCGGTCTCCGATGATGGTCTCACTATTTTGTTCTATTTGAAAATCTAACTATGTATGAATTTTCTTATTTTAGTTTTGGGAAGTGTTTGGAAATATATGTTTGAAAATGAAGATAATTTTGACATTATGTATCACAAAATCATTCTTAAAAATTTTGATTTCAAAATCTACATAATCCATTTTAAGAAGCTTTACCAAATGTGTTTTTAAAGAATAAGTGACAATATGAACTAATTCCAAACATGCACTTCATCTCAAATTTATTATTCTATAGAATATAGAAAATATTTTGCACGATATGTAAGAGAAATCCTTGATAGTCTACTTAATTAATTAGCAGTTCAAAATAACAAATAATGAATGAAGTTTTCCAAAATATTCTTTCTAAGTTCACTAATGAATAAAAAGAATTTGGGACTGGCGTTTCAGTTTAGACAACTAGGTGTTAAGATGCTAATGGTGCATTTACTAGGCAAAAATTGTAACGGGTTGAAATTAGAATGGTTAGGAATTAGAATGGACTAGAATGAGAATTAAAATAAATTATTTTCCTAAACTGTAAGAGTCGAAATTAGAATTAACTGAATTGCTATAATGTGTTTACTTCGATTTAGAATTAGAATCAGAATGATTTAAATTGTTACAGGTTTTTTAAAAGTTTTTAATGAAGTATTGTCATAATTATTGTTTTGTATTTTAACTATTATGATTATTTATTAAAAAATATTGTTATTAATAATTATTGTTAATAATATATTAATATATTAATTAATTACAAATTTATCAATAATAAGAATAACAATAACAACAACAACAAATCAAAGTTGTGGCGGTTGTTGCTGCTGGATCGCACGTCATCAACATCACCGCCAACATCATCATAGACACTGGTTGCTGCTGTTACTCGAAAACAACCCAAATGGTGACGACACCGACAATTAGCTGCTGCTCCACAACCGATGACAATGGTTTGCTGCTAATGTGGTTTTTGCTGCTCAATGTGGCAACACAACGTCATCAACATCATCACCGACATCGTCATAAGCACCGGTTGCTACTGCTAGATTGTGGTTGTTGTTGCTGCTCGAAAACAGCCCAAATAGTTATGCTAGCTGCTGCTCCACAAATCGTTTTGTTCTTGGTTGCATTTTTTTTAATTTATAAGAGGTATTTTTAGAATTTTAAAATATTAATGGGGAAGAATCGTCATTCATTGGAATGAGAGGCTGATTTCCAAAATTAATTTCTTATTCGTTATTCTTAAATTGGGGTGGATCCTACAATTTTAATTCTTACCTTATTTTAGAAAATAAATATTATTAATAAGTTTAATTTTAAATTTCGATTTTTCAATTCGGAAACTAAATGTACCATAATAGTTGATGCATTGAATGTTTTATAAATATTCTATAAATTGGTTTTGCAAATTTTTTATTTTCGTGGCTGAGAATAAGTAACGCAAGTAATAATTGAGTAGAACTTGCGTAAGGGTTACTTGAGCCTCAATCGAGAGAATTAGAGAGAGAGAGAGAGAGCGGGGTGTCATTGTCTACCTGCACTGACACAGTCCACATGAAAATTAATCCCGTGGCTAGATTCCTCTCAGCGCGCGCCGCAACAGCCCAAAATTAACCGATGAAATCAATTTGTTGATAAGGAGATGGTAATATGTGAATCGGACATGATCACCGCTGTGTTGGAGATCATAACTCATACGTGGTAACTGATGTCACGGTCACACAGAGAACCGTAGCCGTCACCAGTAACAGTCCAAAGACATACATCAATGCAGGCAGGTACAGTTTAAGTTTCGTACTAAAGTAGAACACTTCGTACGACCTGACCCAGCCTCGTCTCTGAGTGACGTGAACCTTTTTTCAGTTTAATGACCTTTAATCAATGATAATAAATATGGGGTAATTTTTTTTTTTTTGTTTTTTCTGCGACGTTCTTAATTAATTAGTAGAGAGAAAAATAAAAATAAAATTATACACGCTGCCCCGGAAACTTTGTACTAAGAGGTCAACAACAATAACGGTCACGCTGACTTGTGTGGTCGCCAATTTCAATTTTTTAAGCGGCAGATATTTGATTAAATTCCAGTGATATATTTCATGTTAGTAATAATAATATCTAATTTTTTTAATGCATTTAGATTAGTAGTTAATGCTTAGTTTGTCGTTGGCCATGCGCATGGTGGCAAAATCGAAATAATTAATCGTAAAAGGCAACCCACCCACGACAATCATAATGCCGTGTTTCAAGCGCGTATGTCGTTTAAAAGAATATAATTCTGAAATCACTCGCACCAACTCTTTCTGAAAAAACACATTCCATCCCATCAATCCCAGCTCTTCACCGAACTACTCGCGGCCTCAATTCCTTCTCTTTGTCATCTAATAATATCTTCAGGTTTGAGCTCAAGAATTCTAAATCCTCACCTTCAACACAACCTGGCGAAGCTCGGCCTTAATTGGTACGGCTCTTCTCTACAGGAACTGCTTATTTTATGTTTTCTTGTAATGGAGTTTGTTAAATCTTGAATTTTTTTGCTTCTTTAAAAAAAAAAAAAAAAAAAGTGGCCCTATTGTTTGCTCTGACTCGGACTTGATGAATTGGGAATCTGGGAGTTTTCTTGATCTGAGGTTGCTTGGTTTGATGTGTTTTTGCAAAATATCTAAAGCGGATGGTGTGGTTCACATGTTTTGATCAGACAACGCTTAACAAATAATCAGAGTCGGTTTTGGAATTTTCTTACCTTGGGTTTGGATTGTGTGTTGTGTGAATGAATAAGCAGGTTTGGCTCTGGACAATTTGGATTCCGTGAAGCTTCTGGAGAGAAGCTGAAGCAATTTCAACTCTGGCCGACACTCTGGTGATTCCCTCGCTTGCCGGAGGAGGATTTGGTTCTCTGTTTTCCAGACCTCAGTCGTCATTTTATTGCTCACGCCCTTTGGTTTGGCGCCTTCCCATTGATTATGGCTAATGTTTCCTCAAATTATTTTCAAACGTGATCCTGCTGTTTAAAGAATACATTGCTATTAGAACCAGAAGCAGAAACCATCGGAGATGTGAGCACCAGTAGCATAAATTCGTAAACAGAGGAAGAAGAAGTAGAAATTTGCTTTATTTTGGGGCTCTTTTTTCGAAGTTTAAGTTTGCTGATCTTAAGATATGGCAAAATTCAATTGCTTCTTTTTAGGTGGAGGGAGGAAGAAGAAAGATAAGGTAAGAATCCATCTCGATATTCGCATATACTGTTGCACAACACGGAGTCACAAACTTCTACAATCTCTCAGACACCAGCACAAACATCATTTTGCCTTTTTGTAATTTTTTACGTTGAATTTTTGCTTGTAGGGAGTCGAGGGATCTTCAACATCTGTTGAATACACAAAAAAGATTAGAGCCCTGCAAATAAAGCTTGAACACCCAGTGAAACCTTTTGAGAATGATGAGTCGAAATCAACATCTTTTAGCATCTCGGTACCTTATGACATCCAGAACAATTCCCCCTGCAATGTCAAGGTGATGAGTCACGAGAGTCCTGTAATTCCTATTGGGGTTGAACCAGCTGAGATAGCATATGAAGGGGAGGATGAGCAGGAAGAGACCACATCAATCAAGAGGGACTTCTCTGACTTGGATCTTCAAGCCCATGATGCTAATGTTAGTAAAGAGGACTTTGATCTTAGAAACACAAATTCAGATTATTTTACTACAGCTAGTCCAGAGGTGAATGCACAATCAGTGAACAGTGCTGAGAAAGATGCGAAGAAGGGCATTGATATGATCCAAAGTGGACATCTTAGTGATCCTGGGGTTGGGAGGACTGAGTTCTGGGCTTCACCAAAGCTTAAACGTTCTTGCTCTAACCTGGAATCGAGGGTACTGCTAAATAAATTAACGGATCGATTGACTCCTTCAAAATCTCAGTCTTTTGAAGAATTGCAGGAACTCTCAGAGAAGGTAAGAGAGAATTATCATTCTGGCAGTCCTGTGTCTGTGACTAGCCATTTCAGTGCTGATAGAGTAATGCTAAAGAAGCATTCCTCGAGCCAAATTCTTCCTTCAAGGAGTAGAAGGTTGTGGTGGAAATTGTTTCTTTGGAGCCACAGGAATCTGCACAAACCATGGATTTTAAAGCCACAACCACTTCATGCTGTTGCCTTGAACCAGCAAGGTGGGTACACTTCAGATACCCTTGAGCCAAATCAAGCAACGAAATTAAGCAAGACAGGATCACCTGGATCATGCACTGGAGAAAATTTCAACGAAGGTTGTAATGGCAGTTACAACGAGAACAGGCAGAGCTGGGATGGTTTTCATAATGAAGTTTCTGCTGTATTGCCTCAGAGACAATGGGTTGCATTTCCAGCAGAATCATCCTCCTTCGAAAGAGTAGATGAATGGGTGAAAGATCTTGGGATGGAAACTCCATTTGAAGATGATGAGGTTGCTGAAGAAGGTGTCATTTTCCCACCATCACCTGAAACTGGTAAATCAGCGTCAAGAAGCACTGCCCATTTAACCCGCCGTTCAGAAATCAATCTATCAGAGGAAATTTTACATGCCAATAGTGTCATTCGGTCTCTAAATTCTTCCTCAACTGTGGCTCACATTGCGGGTATAGGCTTGAAAGCCATTCCCACAATCTCGCATTTCTCCAGTCTTCGGTCTGTCAACCTGTCGAACAACTTTATAGGTATGTTTTCCGCCCCTAAAAAGGGGGAAACAACTCCTGTTTCTAGAAATTAATATTTTTTTTTTATAATACTAACCGATCTTCTTTATCTATTTGCAGTCCACATACCCACAGGATCACTGCCGAAGGGCCTTCACACACTCAATTTGTCAAGAAACAAGATCAACACTATTGAAGGACTACGAGAAATGACCCGATTGCGAGTCCTCGATCTTAGTTATAACCGCATTTCTCGCATTGGGCATGGTAATATCCTCAGTAAACCTGTTTTCTGGCTTTCGTTTAAGCTTTTTGAATTTCTGATTATAATCCCCAACTGCAAGAGACTCTCTTGCAACTTGTATAATTCTAAATCACATTCTGCATTCTGATGTCGACAGGCTTGTCAAACTGTACACTAATTAAAGAACTTTATCTTGCTGGGAACAAGATTAGTGACATTGAGGGACTGCATAGGCTTTTGAAGTTGACTGTCCTAGACATGAGCTTCAACAAGATAACGACTACAAAAGCTCTTGGTCAGCTAGTGGCTAATTACCAGTCATTGCTAGCTCTGAACCTGTTGGGTAATCCCATTCAGAGCAACATCAGTGACGACCAGCTGCGCAAGGCAGTCTGTAGTCTCCTTCCTAAACTTGTGTATCTAAACAAGCAGCCCATCAAACCTCAAAGAGCACGAGAGATGCTCACAGATAGCATTGCCAAAGCTGTCCTTGGAAACAGTAGTCAGAGCTCTCAAAGAAAAGCAGTAAAGAGAACAGGCCGAAGTGGATCACAACCCTCCAGCAATCAAAGGAGCAGTACGAGCATTGGGCAGAGGAGCAGGAGTAAGTCCAAGATCCGCAATCATAGCCATTTGGCCTCGAAGCCGGTAGTCTCAAAGATGGTATCATCTGCACAAGCTTCTTCATCTCGGTAGTGTCACCTTGCAGGTTTCTTTTACGGCTTGATGTTTTGCATCCTTGAGTAAACTGCCTAAAAACTCTTTTAAGTTTTCTTCTTATTCACCTCGAGACTAAGGCATATATCTTATTCTTTTTCCCTTTCGTTTAATGGTTGGATTGGTTTGGTTAATCAATTTGAGTTCGTTATGGTAGGATTTAATGTCGGGATAGTGTTTTAAGGTTTCATTGTAATGATTCATTAGGCAAGCCAATAGTTAAGAACATCCAATGGCCTTTATCACTTTGAACAGAGCATTCGCCAATCGGCTTTTAAGTAATAACTTAATATTATAATCAATGACCCAAAAAATGTGCTCAAATCCATTCATTATGATTTTTAAAAAATATATACTACAAGATGTGCTTAAATCCCCTCACTATGATTTTAAAAAAATTACCACAAGAAGGGTTTATCACTAGCTTTTGAATCAAGCTATCATCAGTCATGACTAAATCTTAGGGTCTGTTTAAATTGAGATGTTGTAGTTTTTAAATTATAATTAATATATAAAAAATTATAATTATAAAACAAAAGTTAATAGTATATGTTAAATAAATTTTAAATAATAATTTTGATAAAATTATTAAAGATATAATAAAAAATTTTATTATATAAATAAAAAATTATATTTATGATCTACAATAGTTAGTATTTAATAAATACTTTAATGCTGTAATTTTTAAACTATAGTTATCTAACTTCAATTCTAAATACACATCTAATTTAATATCAAAGACTGAATATCAGTTGGACGTTTATTTGAAAGACACAGCATTATATTTAGAAAGAAAATATTAAATATAAAAAAAACGAAAAAAAGATGAGAGAATAAAAAATGTGTTGATAGTATAGAGAGAGCGAGAAAAAGCTGACCGAAGAAAGAGCAAAAAGACAAAACAACAGCTTGAATTATAATTTATCTCGTCTTTCTCTTATTCTTCTTAGATATTTAGCAGCACTCTATTTGGAATTCATGTATGCCTTGAGCCCTTAACCTTCCTCTTGTGAACAATGGACCACTCTCGTCACACGTCTGCTCTGCTCTTGTAAACAAGACAACTCATATATCTCATACGTGTTCTCCCAATTAACCCTGGCATGCTTCTTTTGCGTCTCCAGACAGAGGCTAATGGTTTTCGAGGCACGCAACTATAATCTTTCTAAGCAACTTATAGGCTATTTCTAATTTCCCCTTTTCTGGGAAAGATTACAATCATACATCTGGCAGCCTATCAACTCGAAGACGTATACTTTGACAACGACAATATTATCAAAATCATCAGCAGCAATAATCGGTGGATTAATGCAATGGGACCTCGCTTGTCTTCCATCGAGAGTGGACCTGGTCCTGTGACCATAGAGGCCGCGAGATTTTGAATTTTTTGGTTTGTTTGTAGATCTGTAAATAATGGTACCTCAATTTGGTACGGTAGAGCTGCAGATACTAACGGAAGTGAAATCTCAAATGTGTCCCCAATTTCTTTTGGAAAAAAAAAATCTGTTAGTTACAGCATTAATCTGTTATCCCAAGAGAAAAAGAGACTGCGAAAGAGACAAAAGACAAAGTAGAAAAGACTGATGCTTGAGATTACACTTGTGCATTATTTTATATATGTGTATACATACATACAGCAAAGCTTAATGAAGAGGAACTATAATGATATAATATTTAAAACTAAAGAAAAAAGGATGAAATTGAAGAGTACAAAAGAAGAAAGAACTAATTAACTGCAAAACAGATCTTTTTAACTAAAGAATCAAATTCGTCCATTGCTGTAACTACAATTTCACACATACCAACTGTATAGTCAGACGTTCAATTATTGTTCCCAAGTGTTAAGGACCATTTGCCAAAGAAACCCTCATAGATCTATTGTATGGATTTCGTAATCCATGTCCCACGCCTCCTCACTCGGGAGTAGGGTAGGGAAAGCTCAAAGCCAGTGAGTCTACGGTAGGCAGGGAGGAGGGTGGTTCAATCAAAGGCAGTGAAAGGGATTCACCTTTCAGTTGTTCCTAAAGTCATGGTAGTTTGACTTGGGGAAAAACAAGAGGAATTCGGCAAATTATTGATCCGAAAGCAAAATGAGACATACAAATGCAGTGACCAAAAAGTAACCATAAAATGTTTAGTCAATGCTTAAATAACTTCCCCCCTCCACTGGTCATACTGTGCTCAGCAAGGCACTCAGTGACCTATGCAACCACACTGCACAAAAAAAGGGGAAATAAATAAGGATGATCACACACAGAGAGAGGAAATTACTTCTAATATGAAGTAAAATTGGTTTCAATATAAGGGCATTTACAGAATCAAGAAAATAGTAAACAGAAAAACTCCTGGATTGCTCTATTCAAATTTTTACTTTCTTAGTAGTGGTAAGTGCTTTGACATCACAGGCAAAACAATAATCTTGCAGCAACTATCTAATGTCAGCATAGAAGACATCAGGATTGCCAACATATTGGGTACATCCAGTAAAAATGAATTCGCCTTAGGTCAAAAGGAAAAACAATTGGTCAAATAATTAACAAGCCATTTTCACATATGCTATCGGTAATGTAATCTATTTTACAACAGATTAATGTCAGTTTATCTAGTATATTTTAAGCTAGGCCGATATAGATTAATATCATTTATAGCATTACAAAGTTCTATTTTGTAAATCATACACTAAGATGTAATTGATCAGTCAGAAATACCTTATGTATGTGCAACACAACGCTGATCTTGATTCATCTAAATCTCCTTCTCCTTCAAGCAAAACTCCGGAGTGCTACCCCACTCCCAAAACTGCCAATCTCCATATCATTCCTCCCCAGTGCCGGAAACCACTTCCCCTTCCTGCATTTGCGCAAACTTACGCAACTTCTCATTGAAAACAACCTGTGGATCCTTCTGAATTAAAATCCCATCCTCACCATAAGCATCATTCAAAAACACTGCCCAATTCATCTCCGTTCCAGCTAAATGAAAAGCCCGTGGCTGCTTCTTAAGCATCTCATTTGTCCGCCTAGTCAAGCTAAACTCCTCTTTAAACTCCACTATATTATGTATACTCGCTCTCTTCTCAAGAGTCAAACTCAAAAACTCATGTACAACACCTACCCTATACTTCTCTGCCTCCAAACTCCACATATCAAACTTCCACCCATCACTATATGGAGAAACCAACGGTAATGTGTTCAACAAATTAAGCTTTCTCGTGTCGCTCTCATCCAATCCCAAATCTTTCCCATACTTCACCGGGAACTTAAATGCTTTCTTGACCTTATCCTCATTAACAATAAACTCTCTCTCTAGCTCGCTTACAGCTAAAGTGGGATCCCAATTAACCAATTCAAGAATCCTCTTGCCATCATTTTCAACCACAATTCGAAAATATTCAGGGAATTTTGCAACTCGGTCCCTGAAATCTTCAGGAATTCCAAACAGTAACCTGTTATGATAAATTTTGCTCAAAGGAATCCTCTTTTCTTTTGAAATCATCAACAATTTTCTTACCTTATTAACCCTATCGGTTTCCATCGACTCCATGATCGACCTCTCTTCCTCCAACAATCGCTCCGCGAAATCAGTGAAGCCAAGCCACATTTTGTTGTCCACGTGGCGGTAGACATCGAAGATTAAAGGATGGCGTTGAATTGACTTGACGACTTTGCGGCCGCGAGGAAACCCAAGCTCGCGGTAGAGTTTACCGGCGTCATCGAGACGGAGGACGCGTTCGGGCTGTTTGGAGAGGAATTCTTTTGTTTTCGTGAGGAATCGGAAGACGGAGTCGCGATTGAGGATCGATTCGAAGTGAGGGATTCGAGCCGAGTCGGGTTGTACTGGCCGGGTTCGGGGAGAATCGGGCTTTTTGTGTTTTTTTCGAAGCTTTTTGGGGATTTTAGTGACGAGAAATGACGTGGAGAATGGAGAGGTTTTGAGAAAATTAGGGTTCGGAAGGGTAGGTGTCAGGATTTTAGTTAAGAAGAGGCGCCAAGCCATGAATATCGAATTGGGAAGTGATCAATTGAAGCTAATCTCTTCAGTACACTGCGCAATGCAGATTTACTATTTTCCTCTTTTGTTCCAATGCTGAGGGATATTTATAGTGTACGTGTTTAATTAATAATTATCAACGGTGATCAGGCATTCGGCGCCAAAAACGATTAACGGCGCAATTGTCGTCGGATTAGGAGTTTAAATTGCAGATGATCGTCGTTGGATACGAAGGCTTTCACCGGCTGATTAAAAAGATTAAAAAAATAAAAACAAATCCGACCTGCCGGATTCGAACCAGCGACCTAAGGATGGCTTTCGGGGTTTTAACCTACTACAGTCCTCCGCTCTACCAACTGAGCTAAGGTCGGATGTTGATGATCATGTTCCATGTTTATAAATTTATCTACGGACACTGCTCGGCGTGTGTACGCAATAAAGTTCTGAGGTTTTGATTCATAAATATCTTTTTTTTTTCTTTTTTATTTAATCATTAGCTGTCTAATTATTTTCTACCAAACAGAAGTGGGTGCTTGCCAAACAGGCAAACACTTTGTTTACTTCCAAAGCAAAACTGAAACATAATTGCCCCCATTATGCTCTTAGCCTCTTACTGCAATCAGTGACTATGAACAGTAAGTGTTGGATGGTTGCAAGCATAAATGGGTGTTTTATAAATACTTTAAGTTGAAGCGCTGTCCGTTAGAAGAAGCACACAATTCATTTGATCATTATGTTTTTTTCACTTGCTATGATCATGAAATCAAAATGAGATTACCTTACCATGTTCTCCAGGAAAGTAAAAAAAATGCTACCAAACTACTCTAATAAAGGAGAAGGTACGATATTCATGTTGTTGTAAATAAAACAGGAGTTGTGTAGAATGGCGTGGGTATCCAACTACCCCATTCACTTTTTGATTATCTAGTGCAAAGAACCTAATTAAATTCTTGCATAAACACTTCAAACTCTACAGAATAAATGCTCAGCAAATGCAAGAAAACCACATGAGAAAATGTAAGAAAAGAATTTCATTCACTTGAAAGAACTGAACCGGTTTCTTTTATATACCACAGTAAATAACCTTTATTCGTAATTATCTTCACAATCTTAATCATGTAGTTGTACAGTTATCTCATGGGACAACAGGAAGAAAATTTTTTAAATCTAATCCTATACTTCTCATTTCAATAGCGCCTGAATTTTTGAGTAATTACATGGGCCCACGCATGCCTTGCGGCTCCATGGGAGCTGTGGTTGGTTCCACCAAGATTTGTTTGTTTGGCTTTCCTCTGTTTCTTCTTTCTGTTCAAAATTTTGTTCTCCCCTTCTGAAGGTGGAGCTTTATGGTGATTTAATAACATCCTTAAAATGAATATAAATAACTTATCAGGCTTTCTTCGAGAACTCTGAATTAGCTTGCTTGTCTCTTGAAAAATGGTTTCTGACAGATAAGAAGTCTCTCATCACTGTTACTGTCAATTTCTATGACTCGCGCATCCCACTTCAGCCTAGTAGTTAGAGCTCTTGCTGATTCAATAAGAGGAGCTGTGTCACGGATAATAGCCCAACCCTGTTGCAAAAATCATTGTCAACAAATGGAAAAAGCACAAAAAGATTTCAATCACACAAAACAACCGTACTAAGTGTACTCTGCAACAATTCACAGGCATTAACAATTTCTTTTGAGGACAGAGGTGAACAGGCACAGCAAGATAGGACTATTGGATTTGGATACCTCCGGACGAAGTATACGATCGATCTCTGTGAAGATGTCAAGGGTAGAGCACTGACGCTGATGACCTGATTCAAGTGATAGAAGTCCTTCCGCATGCACCAGATCATAAGTTCTAGGGTATGTTGGGAATGCTTCACACCTGAAGGAAGTGAACACCATAAATTATTGTACATCCAAAGTTCAAATATTTCTCCAATTAGAAAAATACTATATTTCATGTTTAATATCCCTCCAAATGGAAAGCAAATGAGTAGCCTAGATCAATCTCCATTCTCCAATACTGATTTATCAACAAAATGGGCATGAATCCTATCTTTGTTTACAATAGGAACCCCAATGACAGAAAAACAGGGCATGAGACAGTATGAATTTCCGATTTCAGCTTAAGCAAGAAACCATAACAGAGATGGACTGTCATGAATTTCAGATTCCAGATAATGCAGGGAAATCATAGCAGGAATGGGATATATTAAAGAAAATTAAAAAAATGGAGCAGAAGAAAAACAAACTTACCAGTCATGCAATACACCAACAAATCCCCTGTCAAGAATCATCGGAAGGTAGTTTGTTCCAATAGTTGGGACCACATTCATGACCCACGCAGACTTCCCTTTTTCCAACAGTGCAGAATTAAAGCCACCAAAATGAGCATTCATGTCGAGCACATTTCTAACCATGTTATAAGGTGGTGAAGGATCCTCATCTCCAGGCCTCTTTGGATGATCTGAAAAGATTAGAGGTGACAGAAGAGACCAAAAGTTACCAACTGCTGTTTTCCAATTTTCTGTATCCTCGGCAAACTCTTCTGGATGTACACCTGTTAAAATATTTAAATGGATATATAAAATTAAACAAGGGAGAGAATATAATGGGAAAGAGCATAAAAGAAACAATCACTTGTTATCAATTTAAAAGCAGGTTGATTTTGACAGCACTTTCTGGGTTGATTAATTTCTGTGATTTAGGGTATGGCAAAAATATGTACTCCCAAAAAAAGAAAAGAAGCTTTTTCATTTTTTCCTTTTTTGTAACCATGCTATTTTAACCATCTCACAGAAGAGCACCATAATTACCATATACTGCAAGTTCATTCTTGTTTAAGTTAGCCCTAGACGGCCAATTTCTCCTTTCTTCAATCGGAATCCATCGGCGATTATGTGTTCCTCCTATACACGGTTGGAGAGGTCGATAATATGGAGACTCAACATCATTGCCTTTACTGCAGATAGAGGGGCCAGAACCAGGCTTCCTAAACATACAACCAGTTGGTACCAAAATTAGGACCAGTAATATTCTCAGGTAATGAAAGATCCACATGCGTACGACATTTATTATTGATTCAGCATAATTAAACAATTTTGAAAGATTATGCAGCATGGAAAAAAGTAAATAAAAAATAAAAAATAATCAGAATTAATATATGGTTGTTCCCTCACCTAGAACTATAACAACTGGCTTTACTCGTCTTTTTCCAAACAACAGTTTCATCCTGTTGTGATACTAACTCCCAACAGAGATTTTCCACAAAGTCACGAACAAAGTTCCACCTTTGCTGATTCTCCTTGTTACGAAGGAAAGCCTGGGGATTGGTGAGTGGCGAAGTCCAAACAAAGTATCCACCAGGCTTCAAAACTCTGTCAACTTCAAGTAAGAGAATTCCATCTGTCCCACATTGCATAAAGATCAATTCAGTTCAAAGCTCTAAACAAAGACACTATGAGAACCAAAAACCCGAAATGAAGCTTTTTGAAGGTAGACCATTTACGGAATCCAACATCGAACTTCGAAATAATAAATTAATTTATAATAAAGCTTGATTTAGAATACATTTTAAGGACATCAATATCCTCTCTCTAATAAGGATAACCTCACTTTTGACCATGTACATCCAAACAAGTAAGTTTTATGATCCACACTACAGATATTTTTCTAAATATCATCTTGAAGGCTTTTGCATCAGTTGCCATCAGAACTAAGCCATCACAAAGGAGAATGAATATCAGCAAGAAAACAAGGTGGTAAGTAAACTTATTTATTGACTGTCACTTAATAAAATGCAGCCCAAAACAAAGTTCACATATGACTTCCGTAAATTCCTTGATACTGAACTGATTGCAATTGCTTTCAGCCAGCTGAGTGACTGAAATCCATAAGAAGAAAATAAATTACATTACAATGCAAGTATAATTTCATAAGGTACCTTCAAGATATACAAATGGAAGATTAAATTTTTAAAAATAAAATAAAAAGATTGCCCTTGGATTAGTAGTCAAGTGCAGAAGTGATATGGTCAGTAGGTCACACAGATATCATCATTTAAATGTATATTCGCTTATTGGTGATGATCGATATAAAGTAGATTTAACACTTACAAATAAAATAACAAACATCACAATGAATGGGAAATTACGTATTTAATTACTACACACCCCAGATTATATCAAGTATCACTTCCCAAAAACTTTTGACATTTACCTTTTTGGTCCCAGTCAATGCCACAGCGTGCACAATGCAACATATCAAAAGAAAGTGATGGATATGGCAACTGTTTGGACGCAAAAGATCCAATCATTGCAGGAAGCCCTCTTTCAAGAGTTAGTTGAACTTGACTACCCGAGGCCTCATAATTTGCAATGCACATTGTTAAGAGCTCTTTGGAAAAGAGATGTGCTCCAAAGCTACCGTATCCACATCCTATATCCAAGATGGTTCTTACCTACAAAAATTTTTAACACTTAATAATTGTCTTGGTGAATAGAAAATATGATGATGTCCAAATATCATGATTGATTGGCAATAAGTTAACTAGCTTCAAAATTGGTGCAATTTTCTTCAGTGAATTCTGAGTAACATAGACATTATCTATCTACAACATCATCTGGACGTCAAAGCAACTCAGTAAATCATTTAATGCAGTCAAACAGATTATGTTGTGTTATGATGTTTTGTTGGTAATTGCTACAACAGATTCTGGCTGAAGGAACAATTGGATATTCGATTTACAAGCCAGCCAGAATTGGTGAAACTCCTTTTTGAGCCTAAAAGAAAGTTAAGTAACTATGCTACCACCTAAGGCATATACATGTAATGGACTGGAATGAACCTAGAATTATGAAATGAATTCGAATTGAACAGAATATATCTTCTGTGGGCTCCAACATTGCATAATCAGCACTTACCCCAGCCAGTATGAAATTAGATTCGTTTCTCAGCCCAATCATTTCCGCAATTTGATGTGAGTAGTCTTCAACCCCATCAAACATTAGCGAGGCTGAACGAAAGGAAATCTGTTCTTCCTCCAGCATCATCATCCTGCAACCACATGAAATTAATAAATGGACTGAAATGTACAGTTCAAAAAGAGAGCTTGATAAGAAAAGAAAGCATTGCTAACCTCTTGGTCAAGCTGCCAGAGGAAAGTACCTCCTGTGCAGTAATTTTAACATTAGAAACCCAGATAACATCTCTTCCAGTGGGCCACCTAAGTGGAATTCTGTACTTTACTGGTGGAAGAACTAAACAATGTTGCTTCAGCCCTAGTCCACAATGTCTGTCAACCTCATTGCCGTTGGAATAACCCAAAGCAAGATTCTGAGATTCGTTGAAGCAAGGAACATAATTTTCAAAGTCCTCAGAACAAAACTCCAAATCTTTCGACCTTGAAGAACCCAGAGAAATCTCCCCAATATCCCATAAATCCGATACAAGTTGCTCTTGAAGTCTCCTATAGCCATGATATATGTGACCTCTAGATGACGTTGAAATTGAAATTGTCCACCAAAATGATCCAGTAAGAGCAAGAAAAACAATCGCAATTAAACTGAACTTCAAAAATAGCATTGTAAAGTTTTGCCGGCTTCTCGGAGTGCCAGAGCTGAAAATATCAGAAGTAAAACCATTTTCACTAATACCATACTTGGAAGGAGAAGTATTATTATCATGGGAAAGAAACCGAAAAGGAAACCTCAGAGCTAAATAGCTTTGATCAGTGGAGTGATCTTTTTCCAAATCTTCTTTCTCATTCCTTTCTTTCATTTCCGAATCCCATGGATCATGACCGTTCCCTGAGATCCGCATACCAGATACACCCCTAAGGAGAGGCCTGGACATTTTCTACAATCTGAAACCCCCAGAAGATTAATTTTATAAAAAGTGAACAAATCAAATCACTGATCCAACTTCACTTTAAACACTGAAAGAGCTAAACCCAGATACACTTTCACTCAAACGAATTTACGTAATCGCAAAATAGTTGGAACTTTTAATCACAGCATAAGATCAGTAGGTAGTTTACGATATTAGATCCATTAACATATCAGAGCAGTAAGAAAATTTAAGAGTAATCACATAAAACAAACACAGTGCTGAAGCTAGTCAAATACAAAAAATCAGTTTCAGTAAGTTGCAAGTCCATTTTCCCAGTTAAATTCACTTCAAATCAGTACCCACCACTAAAATATAAACCTAGCCCATAAGAGATAAACAAACCCCATTTCAGATCAGTACACAGTCAACTTTAAGGACCGAAAAAAGCATAACAATGAAACATAACGTATCCTTTGAGAAAGTGGAAGTAGCAATTATAGAAGTAAACACTACCTTAGGTGGCGACACAAGTGAGGATTAATAAATACAGCGAGAAACACAAGCCCACAGAATCAGCAGAATTTCATGAGCAGTTTTAAACCAAGCCAGAATATGGCTTTTTTGTTGTTCTTTCTTGACGCCGTCGTCGAGAGAAATTTTCGGCGACCTGAAGTTATCTTTTATGATAAGCTCCGATTAGCTTCAAACTCAATTTGATAGTCGAGCTCGACCACAGCGAGCGGGTCGTCACAATAAGAGATTTTGTATCGATCCAATCACGCCACAGCTCGTGAATATATAGTGTGCTTTGCGCTTTTATACAAAAGGCAAAAGCTTTCATTTTCGCACCGCATACAGTATCCATATATTATTATAAGTTAATATTAATTTTACAACTATAATAAATGTAAGTAGCCATTAACTCGCTCTAATGTACTTAAATGTCTATTGGGACAATGTTTGCGAGGCACGTAATTTCCTAGAACCACACCCCAGATTAATTGCTTTATTAAGATAAAAATTCACATCTCATTATTATTTTTAAGAAAAAAAAAAGAGAGTAATTAATTGTAACTCTGAAAAGTGGCAACTATGAGAATTTACTTAGCACCGCCATGTGCGTAAAATTTATAGATCTGAGGGATATGGCAGTGAAGGAGACACAATTAAACACCGCGTTTTATAAGATTTGTTTATTTATTATTAGATTACATTTGACTTGCATCTTAACTGCAGACAAAATTTTAATATAAAGCTGTTGTTACCATTAAAAATTTAGTAATTTCATGGTGGCTCGGGCTCCACTTTATTTATACTTACTTTCATTTCTTCACAGCATTTTAATGTTTCACTTTACTCCAAAAAAGGGTAGTTTTTTTTTTTCTTTTAATTATTTGGCCCCTGGGATGTCGACCGAAATAATTTAGCTTCAAAAGCAAAATCTTGAGACAGATTTTCAACACGTAATTACTGAGGGCAGTGATTCCAAATTGTAAAAGGTTGCTTAGCGAATATTTTAATGTTTCTTCTTTGTAGGATTACTAATTATTGCTATAATGAAGTTAAAAGGAATATAAGAAAGTTTTGTGAGCCCCACTTGACAGATAGGGTCGTGAAAGGATGACCTTGCTCAGAGAATCAGAAAGGGAATCTCGCAAACGAATGGAGGAGCTGGAGCAATGCTTTTGCTCATCGCACTTAAGGGTAGCATCGTCATTTGAAGATGTATTCCGGATGACGTGGCGGGTTCTATTGGTGGGGGAATGTATTGGATCAATATACGAAAACAAAATTAAAATGTGGGACGTAAAATATAAAAATTAATTCAGGGATTATCGAGAGAGAAAGAGTTCACATGCGACGTAATAAAATCTTTCTTTTCGCACTTAACAAAATTTTTATTTTTTTAATGTGATTTAGAGAGAGAAAGAGTTCACATGCGACGATAATAAATCTTTGCATTGGGGGCAAAAGTGGGGTCCCATTTTGCCGCGTTCATCTGTCGGTGAACAGAACTGTTGACGTGGCGGCTAGAAATGGGCAGTTTAGTTCCAGTGTGATGCAGCGGATCAGGTTGTTTTCTGCAGGCGACTCCTGATTTATTTGTTTGGATGCGGTGACGGTGTGGAGTTGTTGTAAACGCGGGGTTGAAAACTTTTGCAGGGAAGTGGGAGCAGGCCCATTTCTCGCGAGACTGGGTTTCTATCTCATGGGGCCGAGTACATTTGTCACCGGTACTTCGGTTGCGTAGCATTCCGGATTGTCAAATGGCCACGCAACCTTCGTTGTGTACACGTGGCGACTAAGTAGAACGTGATCTGACCCACGTCTAACGGATTTTTGAATTCAAATTCAAAAAAATTTCCCACATTTTTATAGCAACTCTTTTTTTAATTTATTTACGTTAAATAAATTATATTTAATCAAGCTGATGTGATATATATTTAACTTGTTATATGATTGCCATATGGTGTGATCGTATTGATTTAACATTACAGCTCTATAGCTTTAATATACATCGACCACTTCCAAATTGGATGACAAAGTTTAATCAGAAAACGAATGTTTATAATGTTTGACCTAAAAAAAAATAAAAATCCAAATATACAGTCTCAATGTCCATTGACTAAATTTGGGAAGGAAAAGATACAAAAGAAAGAAGGGAATGAATGTCATAAATAATGTAGAACAAATTTCGAATGAGAAACAAAAGTTTGAATTGATAGGTGATAGCAATTAGTAGTATTTCATAATCACTCGTTCGTTTGCTAGGTATCTTGGGTTTCTGTGAGTATATCGTTGGAACCCACCAAATTGTTTTTACATTGCATCAATTGTGGACTGGTTTGAACGACTGTGACAATTCAACGTTCATGTTGTGAATTAAAAACAAGGAAGTTTCCAAGTCAATACATGTCATTTTTTGTTTACTAATAAATGTTGTTCTCACGATAAGAAATTTTATCTTGTAAAACTTAGAACTTCCATTTGATTTGAATGCTTTTTTAGTTCTCATATTTTGGGTCGTGATCTTGTTTGGTATTGAAGTTGGGTAATTATACATTTTAATTAATGACACTAAAATATTTGATAAATATTAGCTTTTGTGCCTTGAAAATATGTTAATTTGATCCCACATGATGCACTTGTATGATAAAAAAAACTTATAATATCTTTAGGTAATGTTCATTGGGAGGAGATAATGGAGGAGATGAAAGTAATTTAAATTCTATTTTTATTTCCATTGTTTGATTTGACAAAATATTTAGGAATTTAATTTTCATTATAATTTATTATTCATCATAATGTAGAATTTAAATTCCACACCAAGTAACGAAGAATTTAAATTCCTCTTATTTTGGAAACTAAAGTTTCCAAAATTACTCTTCAACTTTTTAACTTGTTCAATGCCATTAATAATTATCATTAATAATTTTCTTTTATTGATTTAATATTACAAATAATTATATATTAATTAAATTAATAAATGATTTAAGAAACTTAACAAAATAAATACTTATTTATTTATTTAATATGAAAGTATAAAAATACAAATTAACTGTCATCGGACCTCCTCTTGACATCACCAAACGTCGCCGAACCTCCATCGGAAATTTGCCGGACCTTCCTCTCCTCCCTTTTCTTCAAACCAAACATGGCAATATTTTTCAAAATTGTTATCTAAAAGTTATATTTATTATACGTTATCAATTTTAATTTTATAGTTATAGTTTTTTTTTGGCACATATGAGTTTAAATCTAAAAGTTAAATAAAAATTAATAAAAAAATAATCCATCAAATTAATCATAAAAGTAAAATAAAAATGATTTAAAAATTTTTGCCATTATTTTTTATTTTTGATTAATTGCTAGATTAACATCTTGTCTTCTTTACACGTTATCATTTGATATTTGGTTAATTTCGTAAATTAACATTTTGTGTTTTTTTTCACTAATGTCTCAAAGACTACTGCGAGAGTATTATTATAAAAAAAAAAGTAAATGAGTGTCAGGGGCGAATCTTACACCATTTTTTAGATTGAGTTAAAATTTTTTAGTTACTGTTTATATCAGGCATGCGGCCATCAATTGCTAATAGCGTCACATTTGAGATAAACTAAAAATTCATCTTAATTAGGACGGTTTTCTCTAAATATAGGGATATGCCTGAAATTTTCAAACCAGGCATGCAAGCTAGAAATTTTGTGTAATTAACTTAAAAAATTATTTTCAAAAATCTTACCCGACAGATGAGTGTCGCATAATTACTAACAGGAGAGTCTTGAGTGTATTTTAAAATATAATGATTAAACAAATAGTTAACCTAAAATATAAACACTGCTTAAGCATTTATCTTTAATGAAAAGAAATTGGCTGTGAGCTGTGGCGGGCGTGCTGATATGGCTGGCAATTCAAAGAAGGTATTGAAGAAGGACCCACTTCGCAATTTGCTGCTGTTTTTGTTAATAATTAATCCTCTGTACCTCTTCAGTTTAAACCCTGCAAATTGGCAGCCCACTCATTATAAAGATTTGACGCCTTTTCGCATGATGCGTATCGGATCGTAATGTCTTTTGTTGGTTTGGAGCTGTAAATAAAAGCTGCCTTTGTCGGGTTGCTTTCTCTTCGTGCTTTGCCCTCGAAATATGGTTGGCATTCAAGATGGATAATTATAATATTAAAATATTTAATAAATATTAATTATTATAATTAAAAAATTAATTTAATTTAATTTAATTTTTATATGATAAAAATTTATAATATTTTTATTAAAATTATTATTTAAAATTTATATTTATTACATATTATTATTTTTTATTTTTTCACAATATTTTAACATTAAATAAGACCTATTTTATCTTTATTTATGGTATTTAATTCATTTGAATTTCGAAAGTTATAAGAGTTGACATTTTTTTTCTACAACAATTTTCTCTGTCGTTGAATTTAATACACAAATTATTGGATTGTTAATCGCGATTATATTAATGCAATTATGAATTTACAAACTGTTCACACTCACAAACAGCTACTTCATATTCCACGATGACCAAACTGAATGTGGATCTTGATCCTCCTTTGACTTAATTGTAGCACATATATGACTAATGAAATTAAAAAAAGAAAAACAGAACTGCGGAATTTTCAAATTTTAATGGAAGGAAATGGAAGGGATACGAGGATGGATAAATTATTAACTTTTAGCACACAAAGTCAATAACTCTTCACGTGAATTTCGCTACTTGACCTCTGCATGCATTAGGTGTGTAGATCATGCAGCCCATTATTACTCCGGTCTACGCTTTATACATTTAATTAATTAAACCAAGCACGCAATTTGCGCTTAATTATTTAGACTTCAAACTGAAATAGCAAGATCAATTGTCGGCACGTTAACCCTCTAAAACGACGACCACGGTGGTCCTCTTTCTTTGGCTAATTATACGCAGCATGAGTCTTCGGTCCACCGACACAACCCGAACAAATTCGAGTATTCGACCCTCTCTGTAAGGTAGGGACTATAAATTTTTCTTGCTCCTTTACTATCAGTTTATAAAATCTCAACTGTTACATTAGTACACGAAGCGGACAGTAATTGATGTTCATACAATAAGAATAATTTAATTTAAGAAGCTTTTTAACGCACTTTTGCCCCACGTCTTATCATGTTCGTAATTTCAAATTTATAATTTTTATTTGTTTAATTTTTTAAAATCCAGCTCACTGCAGTTAATTGGACGTACTCGTCTTTGCTATTATCAATGTATAGATTGGTAATAACAGCTAGGAAGCCTTCTTTAAATGTTAACGTGCGAATTAAAGTAATTATCATACAGACTGCAGAGCAAATAAATTGTACCGACCGGGCATGGATGGCGATGAAGAAAAGGAATTTGTTGCAGAAAGAGTTGGCGGGGGAATTAAGAATTGTGGGTTGACTAAATCGGTGAATTAGACTCGTTTTAGAAATTATTCGGGTAGTGCAATTTTTGACCGTTTGACGCTCCGGATTTTCCCGCTCGCCTGATACGACAAATTTTGCCAAAAAAAAATCAAAGCAGTAGGTTGTTAATTTTGAAAATGCACCATTGATGGGAAGTGGAGGTTGGAGCATGGCCATGACATTACAACCCATGATTGGTTATCAGCTCATCACATCTTTAAATGATCCCAACTGAAGAGGGCTGTTAATAATATTACATCACCAATGACAAGTGCTGATGAAAGGGTAACATGCTAACATGGGATGTGCCCACATGTATTGGCCATCCTGATCAGTCGAACCGACGAATGTGTCAGTTTAATTCATTCTACAAAGAGAGAGAGAATGGATTTATTAATGAATTTCAGCCGTAGAAAAGACAAAGGAAGATGAGATGGCGGATGGCCCATGGATCCTATAACGGATACCTTTCGTGCCCGCTGTGGCTAAGGGATTGGATACTCTCATTAGCCAGATCTGGGATTTTGATTAGGATTTGTAATGAAAATGCATCATATTTATTAATTGATTACACTGCCAATCCAAATTTAATGATGTTTATGGCTTTGCCATGAGCATGATAGTGGAAAATCCACTAGAATCGGACCAACTTCGGTCACTCTCACTCACATCACCACAAAAGCCAACCCCACAAGCTTGGTAGAGAAGTGGTCATTGTCAAGTTGATAATCATCAACTCAAGACTCATTTGTGAAAAATCACCTAGCAGCTGCAGCAATAACATGTCAAAAGCAAAGCCCCACCTCGCCCACAGGCACAGAGAAAGAGCCTCCGGATAATTGATTACACGTGGTATGTTTAAATGGAAACAGATCCGGTGCTCGGCTGAGCTTGTGCTAAGCACCGGATCAATGGTCAACAATTGTTTTAAGTTGATCCCAAATAATTGCTGATCATTGATCCGGTGTTCAGCACAAGCTCAGCCGAGCACCGGATCCTGGTCCTGTTTAAATACGGGCACTTCGCACTTATTTCCATCAATAGTGACCAAGCAGATCAGCCAGAGGCATTGTGTCCGTATTTGCACTCTCATTCTCATCAAACAGTTACAACCATGTAACATGCATGTGACCTCTCCACATCGCCTGCCTCCTCACGTTACCTCATTGTTTCAGCAATAGAATGCCAACACACTCCTACGAAGTAATTTATATATTCGCAGTGAGCAGAACAACCCAATGATACATTAAGATTAATTATAAGCATGGAAGAAATCACAGCATTATCATCAACATTGTACCATAACCACTCTGTGGTCCCAGAGATACATTTATAAATCACGTCAAGCGGATGAATTAGAAACTGTGAGATTCATGGCCACTGCAGACAAAATGGTACGTGCAAAATTTCATAAATGAAGGCGTGAGCGTCACTGAATGCAGATTTATGAAATCTACAAGGTTATGAATGACTTGAAACTCCTTCAGATGTTTTGAGTCATTTGCTGCAACTTGCAGTTACCATCCTCACAGGAATTAACATATTGGGACAGCCATTCAGTGAAAAATGGAAACTTCATCAAACTCCATTGATAAATGGAAACTTCCATCTTCTCATTTTCAACCATGTATAGGGCTGAATGAAAGCCAACAGATTCATGCACATAGATAATCTGGCGTTGTGTTGTTATTTTTGACATCAACTGCTGAGTATTCCCAAAATTTGTTAATAAGTACTTAACCTGTAGCCGTGAATCGACATTTCCAATTTATGTTTATGACTAACGGAAAATATAAATATATATCAAACAGTTAAAATGCCTACTAATTATTGCAAGTCATTATCAGAAACTAATGGAAATCAACATGGTTGATAGCTCCATTCAACTAACCCCAATTAAGCTTTATTTTGCCAGTTGTTTAGCAATTGTTTGTCTTTACCTATAACAAGTAATCCGAATCATCAGTTCTGTTCTGTAACTTTTAAACTGCAATTGGCCCAACCCTAATACCAAATACCAAATAGAGCCTTAGTACTTCTGCAACTCAAAGAATGATAAATGAAAATACTGCTGTCTTTGTTAAGAGAATAAGCATTTAACATATATATACAACTGAGAATTAAAAGCAACAAGTTCATTTAAGTAGAGCAACTAACCCCAGCTAACATCATCAATGAGTAATAGAAGATTTAAAATTAGGTGAAAGAATGAGGTCCGCTAAATTTTAGAGTTTAAATCATATCATAAACCAAGAAAATTCAGCTTCAATAAATTAAAGTTAGTGCCGGTTTTATTTGTTCATGCTAACCAAAAATAGAAAATAAAAATGGTTTCGGGGCGAGGGGGACTCAACGTCGCGACCTCAGGATGACTCAAAATTTTGAGACCTATCCTATTGCTAGCAAACTGCAGCGCCACCTCCTGCTATCTAAGGGGCTGTTTGTTTTATAGTTTAAAGTTTAAATTTAATTTTTTTTCAGTCATTTGTTATTTCAGATTGTTTGTTTTTTTAATTTATTATTTATTGTTAGACAATTTTATTTGAATAAAAAAAAAGTCTAATTTTATCATAAGAAGTTTGAAGTCTAAATGGAAAATTTCAATTTCGAATCTCAAAATTACCCTTAACAATTCATGTATTTTCGATATTATTTATAAACCTAATATTTTTATATTATTCTTGAAGTTATTTTTTAAATTGCTTTAATTTTTTATTCACATGATAACATTAACTAAACTGAAATATTGAACAAATCAAATTATGTCCATTGTGATGAATGAAAAATAAAATAACAGTTTTGACTTTATAATAAAATTTGATGTTATCATTACATCTTTGATTAAAATTTTAAATTAAGATCAACAATGATAGTATTTTTTTTAAATGCTACCAAACTAATCAATCTATGAAAATTATAAATTGTGAAGAACAAATATATGTATCAATTACAAGAATATTTATGTCAAACTACTAGATTTTAAGTTTTTCTTTTCAGATGTTGAAAAAAAAATGTTATTAAGATATTTTCATTCAAACATATTTAAACTTTAACTAAATTCAGACTTATTTAGATTTCAGATAAAAAAACAAATGCAACCTAAGTCTTCCTTAAAATCATTTTCGATTTTTTTTTATTGTCATTTTAGTCTCCCTTCATCATGCTGTTTAAAAAACCCAACATTAATGGCGGGATTAATGTAAACCGTTGGATGAAATTTACCATTTATAATAATTAAATAAGATAAAATAAAAACATAGAAGTACTTATTTTGCAGGCAACTCTTTATCAATTAAATAATTTAGATTTAATGAATGATAAGAAATCATACCAGTTTAAATAGGATATAGAGAGATTTATAACTTGGAAAGAAGAAGAAACTAATTCAAACACAAGAATCAAAGGCCACAAAAATCTGATTATTTAATACTTTATATGTATAAAATATAATTTAATGTACTATTTATTTATAAACGGTATAAAAATTACATTATATAAATCCTTTCTTATAAATCAGTTGTTAAGTAAATTCCATTACTCATAAACAAATTGTATTTTTATCTCATATATCACTAAATTATAATTACATTATTTGATTGATATAAATATCGTAATGCATTACTGTTGATTTTGATAATTTATACGTTTAGTGAAAAGTTAAAAAAATAATCTTCATATACAATGATTTACCTTAAAATTGATGATAAACATAAACTCATGAAATTCATTTTAATAAGTACAAATGCTCAATTTGTACAATGATTGAATTCTTTCAAAAAAAAATCTATAATAATAAATAAATAAAAATTAAAATGATATAATTGGTCCTATTATGTTATCACTGTTGTACGCCACAACAACTTTTGTCTTTTGTGACTTGGTTATTCTAAAATTTCATAGAGCCCTTTACACTCTATTTTATTTAATTGAACCCTAAGAATACCAAATTTGCACCCTCAAAATTTTTAAATTCTCAAAATACCCTATAGTTAATTAGAAAACACAAACAGCAAAATTTAAAAAATAGCAAACACAGCCAACGTTTCGACCCATTGACGTCTCCATCACAGCCAAGAGGAAGCACAACTCTAGGATCGGGTTCTAGTTCGCCGATCATCTCTGGTCATCGCGGGTCTTCACCGTCCATGATTTGGCCTGCTGCAGGTAACGATCTCATTACCGTTTGCAAATCTCCACCTCTCCTTCTCGTCGTCGTCTTCGTCTTTATTGGCCGTCTTCAAGATGATGATGATGATGTCGACGTTGTGGATGATGACGCCGCCACTGATTGCGATTTTTTGTTGCCGTTAGTGATGATGACGATGATTTTGATTATTATTGTTATTTTTTAAATGCATTATTATTAATATTAATAATAATAATATTATTAACTATAAAAGTTTTATAATTAATTAATATATTAACAATAATTAATGATAATTAAATTTTTGAATAATAATAATTACAATAATTAAAATACAAAGTAATAATTATGATAATAATTAATTAAAGATTTTATAGTAATTTGTTACAATTTAATTCATTTTGATTATACTTGTAAGACAAAGTAAACACGTCGATTATAATATAGCTCATTTTGATTACTATCTCTATAGTTTAAATAAATAATTTATTTTAATTACAATTTCTCATTTCAATATCAGCTCATTTCGATTTCAACTTATTTTAATTTTAGTTTATTTCGATTCTCATTTAGTAAACGTACCATAAATTTTCATATATTTTTTTCTGTTTCTTCTTCCCCTCCCTTTCTCTCGCTGTGATGAGTTCTAATGATGGCTTTAATTGTCGACAAAGGTTGTTGATGAAGAGAAATTAATAATGGAAAGGGATGGATTCAAAGGGAATTTGTCTTTTATTTTGTTAATTCTTTTATTACTAAAATATTAATTATTATGAGATGATGTTATAAAGAAAATGATTGATCATATCCTTGAAAATTTTATTAATGATAAGTGATGAAAGATGAGCTGTCGTGATTCTTTTGAGAGAGAAAAAAAGTTTCTTTTAGTACTTATTTAAGGGTATTTTGTCTTTTTATTGATATTAGTGTATTATGACGATTAATATGTTGTGGTTGTAAATGAAAATTCTTTTAATACTTATAAAAATGGTAAATAAAAAATAGTGTGAGGTGAAAAATTAAATTTTAATGGTGTAGGTAAACAAAAAATATCATAATATTTATAAATAAATTGTAAATAAATTAGAGTTCAAGAGGCTCAGTGAGATGTTACAATAACTAGTCACAAAAGACAAAAGTTGATGTAACATACAACAGTGGCAACAGATCCGATATTAATTGATATGGTATTTTAGAATTTTGGATCCGTTTGGGATTGCGATTGAAATTCAATAAGCTGCTTATTTCATAATTTTCTCTATTTTATCAGCAGTTTTTAAAAGTAGTTAGAGGATTACTTTTCATAAGTAGCTTATTTAATAAGCTACCATACCTTTTTGAAATTTCTATTATAACCCTAAATTTTAATAAAAAGATAATTATATCTTATTTATCCATAAACCCTAATATATAATTCATACTTTTATCTTTATCATATTTTATGTAACAAATTATAAAGTTCTTTAGATTTTTTTAATTGAGTTTTTTAATGTAATTTTACATATTTAAAAAAAAAAGATATGTCTAATATTTAAGAAAAAAATATATATCTAAACAATTTTATTAAATATACTCTAAAAATAAAAAGTAATAAAAATGTATTTCTATTTTGGTCATTATATAATAAAATAGTATTTTCGTAATAAAATTTACCAAACACATATACTCTACTTTTCAAACTCACAGCATCTAGAACAGCACAGTTTACCAAACGCCAAACTACTTTTTTAATCAGCAACTTATTTTATATGCACAATACAAATAGCTTATTTTATCAGCCTCCATAATCTCAAACTGACCCTTTGATTGACTAACAAAGATTGAAGCCATCTTTACATTAAATGCCAGTCAATCTTTGTATTGATTAATAAATACAGCGACAATCAATCATTTTGTTTTCATTATTATTTTATTCTTATCAAATCTCAATAATGATTTTAAATTTTTTTCGATCTTTTTAATGGACGATTACATAATTCTCTGAATATATTTATTGTTATATACTTCTCTAATTTTCATTGTGTGTGATTTTGTAATTTTCATCATATTTATTGTTTTTTAGCATATCATTCACCATATACTATGTCTAACATTATCAAAACAACTAACAATAAAAATTGTGTATTTATGGACAATATTGACAACTTTGTGATTCAATTCACAAACCATTTATTCTAAGTTGATGAGTTTTCTTTTGAAGTGTATAATTCATATAAAATTTACATACTAGTATTTTACATTTTCAAAACTAGTATCGCAAACAACAAAATGAAATGGTACATCTAAATAATGTATATAAGATGCACCTAATTTAAAGTCTTTTTTGAAAAGAAAAGATCTAATTTGAAGTCTTATGGAATAATTTTTTAATGATTTTGCTTACTATATATGTAGGGAGAAATTCAGGTTTTTCAATTTTTTCAATTAAAACCTTTTTGGACCGATCTCATACAACATATAAGAATTAAGTAATCTAGAAATTCATACCTTTGATTATTTGAGAAGATGAACAATTAAGAGTTGTAGATCCGTCTCCAAACGATCTTCCAGGCTATGACTCAAGATCGATCAACACTGGACGTGTGGGCGTCTGTTTCACCACTCCCAATTGCAACTGGCGTCTCTTAGATGTCTTCTATATCTTTCTCAGAAACCCTGGAATTCTTCTCTCCTCCCGAAAAGGAGAAAAGTACCCCTTTTATAATATCTTATGAAAAACCCTAGTATGTTAGGATTAGAGTTCCTATTTTAAAATAGAATTCCTCTTTTAATTTAAATATTTAAATATTTAAATTAAATACTTTCTCTCCACTTACGTAAAAGTAGAGAGGATGTGTAGAATTAACTGGGACCACCTTGTAAAATATCACATGCCCCTTTTACACTTGAATATAACATACTGCATACTTTAACAAATATTATAATTATGATTTTCACCTAATACGCGGTTTTCTTGCTTTTGGGTCCAATGATGGTGTTGTCAATTAAATGAAATAACCCTGGATCATTTGGGAACATACAATAGTGGCTACATAATTAAATTTGTAATTAAACAAATATAATTATTTAATTCCAATTCTACTCCACTATAAGATTGGGAATCGACCTCCATAATTGTATCTTTCGAATAATAATTCGCCTGCCACATTGATTTCTTTACTGCATAATCCTTTATACCACATCATTAATTAAATCGATATCTCAACTGTCCAATCGATTTAATTACATCTTGTTCCTTGATACTTACTGGTTTTCTCTAATGATCATTTTCAACATACTAAATATGTTGACACACTCTGTGCCGAAATTACATGATCAGTCAAAAAACCCATCAAGAGATGTGTCGTCATAAATTTTATATTGTTAATCTATAACTCCAATACTCATAATTGCCTCCACCAAGATATCGGGTAATCTTGACCACAAGTGTGTGTCGTGCCCATTGGTAACTCAAATGGAATAACAATTACAATCATGAAATCATAACTAACTCAAGATTAAGATTACAAGAAAATCAATGCCTATGAAATTTAATAAGTCGATATCGTTTGGTTAATTAAATCTCATGTGTTATCCTGTTCAATGTAGTCAGATTCTTCATCAATAAATTCATACGTGATTAAGACAAACCATTCAATGAATTTATTACGATCTTATACCTAAATAAAGTCTTGCAACTTTATTTATCAATCATGAACATAATTTATTTAATCATAAGATAACTTGTATTTATGTACTTCAAATCCACATCGTGATCACATAAATACATATAATATGATCAAATGGACTTTACTCAAAATATTAATGCAATTAAGATACTTGAATAAAATACCTCATTTATTTTATTAATCAGAAAAATTGTTTATTACAATTAAATAAACACATATGCTTTTAAAGAGCACATTTTCCCAACAGTATATCCCCTTGTTAAAAAGTTTAATTGTACTTTTTTTAATATTATGCAGTGAATCAGTGATTAAAAAAATTATTTGTGACTTATATATAAAAAAAAATTATTTGTAACAAAGTGATATAGGCTATTCCTGAATTAAATTAAGATTTAAGGAATTATGTGTAACTTGGGTAATTGGTAAATATTCATTAAAGATAAATCAAGGTAGACGTATTTTATTTTAAATCAAATTATTCATAATAATTCCACTATTGATTCATAACAATTTCACTATTGTTACGGTAATTCTTTTAATAGTATCATAGAGAAATCTGTCATTTTATATTTTTAGAAATGACAAAAATGTAATGAGTATATTAGGAGAATTATTGGGGACATATATTGAGCTGGATTCAAGTTTTTTTAACTGTAAAGTGTAATTTGAATGCTGTCTGATTTCAAATTTCAAAATTAAAATCACTTGTAACTGAGAAAAAAAAAAAAATCCTACTCTAGTGTTTGAAAATGATCGACGACACAGATAATCCTTTCCCCAAAAGACGGGGTGGAGAACAATTCAGGTGATGTTTACCTAGATGTTGGTTTGGGCTCTATTTGTTTTAAGCATGGTAAGGCGATCAACCCTTTTATCAGTCATATGAGTCCAGAATACTGGCCGACTACTATTAACACCCCGTTATTTGTGTTCTACATACCCGGTTACTATTAGTTTTGTTTTTAATTATCAAATTTTTATATGAAAATTATAGGGCTAGGGCCCGACAATATTTCAAATTTTCAAAATAAAACTAGTAAGATAACGATTTTTTTTTCCTCAAATTTAGATGGATCTGAATATTATGGAAGTATGGATGAGTCTGAATAATGTATGAGAGTTAGCAGTAAGTTACTTATATTTATAAATTCAAAACATCTCAAATAAATATTTTTAAGCTTATGTCTTTGAAAGTACTATATGTACTCCGAAGTGTGTGTGTTGTAAATATTTATAAGGTAAACATTTGATATATAATTTATGAAAGATAATTTTGATAATATTAGTTTTTACAATTAAATAATATTTTTATGTAAAAGTTATTATCTAATAATAAAAGAATTTGCTTAAAATTCAAATTGAATTATGTCAAGTATTTAATACCAAATAAAAGTTGGATAAAAAGAAAATTTCGTATATGACATTTAATTATATTATAGTTAATCCAAAAAATCCTTTTCATTAGAGAAAAAGGGTCATTAGGTATTAATTACATAGGTAGGAAATAAATACATTTAATGAGGGAATTTGTGAAAAAAAAATTAATGTTTCATTCAAACATTTTATCGTTCAGATAAAGGTCATGAAATTTTATTTTTTTAATTTAGATAAAAGTGTCTTGCAATAACACTTTAGATACAAAAGCAAATAAGTCAAAATTTTGAAATATCTTAAATTAAGTTAAATTTAGACTTTAGATCTAAAAACAAACAAGCCCCTTAGTCAAATTTTTAAATATAAATTTTATTTTATTTTATTTTCAATTCTTTTTTTATCTTATTATTGTTATTATAGTCAAACTTAAAATTTATTTTGTCCTTAACAACATTCTTGGCTCAACCTTGTCCATGTTATCATAAACTACTGATATTGTTTTGACTTATGAATGGAAAATTTCAAGAAACTAAGAAAGACCCATAGGAATAGAATCTGTTGGTTAGTTTTAATAAAACTAAAAAGTAAATTGTATTATTCTGCAAGCTACCAATTATCAGTTTGCGAACAAGATAGAGTCAGGCTAACAAGATAAATTTCAAGAAACTAAGAAGACAGCCTCAGTACTGACCACAAAATTGTTGGGATGCAATTAGCAAACGGGGTGTAAATAGCACTAACAAGGATTTGATTCGTTGTTTATACTGCTCGTCCACGTGATGAGTGAGTGAGTTATAGATTCAATAGGTGGCAACTGGGTAAGCCTGTTAGCTCTTATGATATGACTGGTGATACTTACCCCCTTTATTAGTTTGGACCAATCTACCTTACAGACTCTGTTAGTAACAGACCTGTAATCTCAATCCTTGGACGTGGAGAGAGAAAGATGGACGGTCAGAAAAATAAGGGGAAAAAATCACCAAATCATAGGGAAACCGGCTTTAATGGTTAATGCGCAACCGAATATGAGAAGTAACAAAAGGACACGTGGCTGGAGAAATTAACGGAATTAATTGTATTTTAATTAGGTTGATGTCGGTAAAGATAATATCAATTTCGGTGAAAATTGGTCAGAGTAGTACAAAGATCAGTGGGGTGCCTATGAAAAATATTGGGGAAATCATAACCAGTAAAAAAAACATCTAGAAGTATGAAGATACCAGTGAATGGGACGTGGTAGAGGCGAATTGGTTGCTGTAGTGGCGAAATTGTATAACTGAAATTACAAATGATGGGTTGTTCGTGGGCAGATATAACTAAGAAATATGAGAGATATATCTGTGAATCCAAGGCTGATGATGACAGTATGGTTGGATCGGATCTGAAGCAATTTCCTTATACTGCCAAAGAAGAGGAACCCGGCGCAGCTGGGAGGAGAGCATTTTATCACCGGAAGAAAACCGGAATGGCAGGTTTCATATATAATATCTCCTTCCATCCACCGTCCACGTGTCACTCACCCATACATTCTTTTGTCAACTCACAGGCTGTTACTAACAGAGTCTGTAACATAGATTGCTCCCCTTTATTATATTTTTTCAGCCCTTTTCAGTTATCTTCGTTGAAAATTTTAAATTAATCTTTAGTTTTTAACATACGCTACCTATTTCCGAATTTACCCATATATAATTTTTCTATTTTTTTCAAGCACGCGCCATATAAAATTTATAAAATCTATTTTTTAAAAATACTCATAATCACTATAAACCCCCCCCCCCCCCCTTTTTTAAGATTTTATCCATAGTTGTCATAACCATTAAAAACAATATTTACTACTCCTTCATTGTCCTCTGTTGAGAATTGTAAATTAATTTATTCAATGATTACAAAAATGGAGTATACAATATTTGTGAAGAGATAATAATTTAAAAAGTTAAAAGAAATTAGGGTTTAAAAAATTAAATTATATAAATTAGATATTAATAGAAATTATCATGTGGGTTCAGTTAAAAGTTATTTACACTTTTAAGTTATTTCATATAAAGATAAAATAAATATTAGTATAAAAGTGATTAGTGGGGTTTGGCAAGTTATAATGTGAGGTCAAATATCACAACTTTTATTATATTTGTCTTCTATAAGTACTATCATATAGTCCATACTGAAGAAAAATTGATCAATCACATACGCTAATTTCAGCTAAATTGATATCCTCGGGAAGTCATTTGTCCAATTTATAGGAAATTGAAGCACAGGTTGTCAAGTGAAAATAATTTGATAATCATAGCTTTTGAAGTTGGGTAACTGTAAATAAATAAGAGTAATAAATAATTTTATCAAGCAGCTATTGAATAAATTTATTTTGAAATATTTACCAAATATTTTAGCAATTTTGATTCACAGTCACAGCTACCAGACCGAAAATCAATAACAGATGAAGCCTTGGTCTCAAAAGTAAAAATTATGATATAATGAATCTTGTACAGACGTGGCATTGATAGAATCCCTGAATCTAAGGAGAACAGCATATAAAAATATTGACTTTTGAATAGACATTTTTCATATATGAAAATTTGAGAGTTTCTAGTAGTTAGGTGATGGATACTGGATAGCGACCAAACGAACACTTTAAAATTTCCAACATGAAATTATGGGTTATGTAAAGTCCTCAATTACGAACCATCTAGCAAAAGTTACACTAAAGTTTACATTACTTTCGGTACATATCACACTACTCAAAACTGTGATTTCTCTAGCCCTGCATGTTTACCCACCATAATATTATTGGAAAGTTTTAAACTAGCTGCCTGGCTATATTCTCTCTCCTCTTCTACAGTCTAAAGAGACAAAAAGAGCAAGCAGTGACCACTGACCAGTGAGATGATGAATTTTTTACCAAGAAATTTTCGAGTGAAACGAGACGATGTCCCCTATAATAGTAGAGATAGGACCAAATTTCAGAACTATTTGTGTAGATTGGAGAGAGTAAACTAGATGTGACTTTGTGATGCTGGTCCATTGTTGTTGTTGTTGTGTGCAATATTAGTTACTAGATTTGGACCTGTGGCTGTCAATATGAAAGCAACTTTGAGAAAAGGAAAAGATTTCAAGCACATTGGCCCTCTTCCATGTGTTAGCTAGGCTTTTAGGCTTTAGCGTTTTACAGACAAAAGCGATCAACTTAGGCATTTGGCTTTTCAAATTCGCATTTCACGATCATCGAGAACACCCTACAATCGAATAATTTCTTTTTTTCTTAGTTTTAATATAGTGGGATTATATATTTTTAAACTAATTATCTTAAATAAAAGAAATTATCAATCATTTTCTTAAAGATTACCTTGTTATTACAAATGTTATAAAAATTTAAAAGTTATTCGATTTTGTACTTTTTTATTTATATTTTGTATTAACCGTCCCCTAAAATAATAGAATTATTATTTTTAATAAATGACAAAATAAAAACAAACATAAATTATTATAGTGATCATTCTGTGAGACTAATTATGTTTTTTTTTACTGGCCGTACAAAATATAAACAGAGAGAACAAAACTGAAAAAATTTAAATTTTTATAATACTTTTGATAACAAGTTAATCAAATGATTGACCAATAATTTCCTTTAAATAAATCAGTTCAATATTGTAGTCGATTTGTACATAAGGGCCTTAAAAAACCTTACCTGTACCTGTCCTTTGAACCTGGTACTTAGCTTGATTTTAGTTCTTTAATCCTTGCTGAAATGCATAACAGGATAAGTATTACCAGGAACATTGCAATTTTGATAATTATCTGTGGGTAAAAATTAATTCCTGGAATGTTCAAGAAAAAAGTCGTATGCAAATGGGTTAAGAAGAGGTGCAATTAAATTATGAGCAAAGATAAGGAGCTGGATTAGATTCAGCTTTTTGAATAAAATCATGAGCGGAGTGGAGTGGCTCACAACTCAAAAGAAGGATTTTGTACCGGGCCAGGAGAATTTTAGCATGGCTGCCATAAGTGGGAGATTTTGAGGAAATGAATATGTATGTGAAGAGAAAAGCTTTTTAAATTTGTCCCTTCAAATCAAACTGACTCCCATGTGCAGAAAATTTCAGCTTTAAAATAGCCATTGATTGGCGGGTGTTAGTTGATGCAGCTAGTGGGTGGGTCACCATAATAGCATTACGACCAAAGCAAAGCAAAGCAAAAAATAACACAAAGATAAAAGGAGTCGTATATATATGTGTGTGTATCTCTCTCTCTCTAAGTCTCAAATCCTATGTGTAAAATAATTAAAGGAGATGAAATGAAATCCAGCTCATTGTGCTCGAACCCACGTGGAAAGGCCTGCCAGTTCATGAAAAATTTGAACAATAAGAAGTCCTTAACATTATAGCTGTCTCTCCTCGTCTCTAACGCTGGCAACAATCTTAAATTATAAGTACAATCTTTTTCTTTCTTTCTGTGCGCGTGCATGTTTAGTTTCGCATTGATTAATTGACTATCTTGCCAATTAGAATGTGGCAGTCCACGTATATAATGACCTTCCATTAACATATATATAATTGGGATAAAATTATGGTACAACGACTGGATCCAACTATTAAATTCAGTTCTAATAATAATTAGAAATTAAATTTAACGGTTCTAACTGTAATACCGTATAATTAATAATACAATATAATTAACTTAATTTACCTCTATAAAACTTTGACTAAGCAATTAATGTTGACTGGTTCGATAGAGATGTGGATGGTATCGAGTTTCGAGTTTTGTTTTTAACCAGAGCCGCCCATAGTTTTGTTGTTTGACATGATTGATTGTTAGTGCTAGCTTATTAGGGTTTATAAAATATAGAATTAACAAAAAATACTTAGATTGGTTTCTTGATCCTAACTGTTTTATTCGTTCGTTTGTTGTTTGAAAGTTGGCTTTTCTAACAGCTCATTATTAGACAAGATAGGGTTAGTAACATGGGTTCATGTGTGGGAATTTCTTATCAGATATAGCAAACTATTCATGCAAGAATCTGCTTGTAACATCCATCAGCTCGCATAGAAACAAAATAATATCGGTAAACAATTAAGACAAAACAGCAATGTATGTACCCAAAGGTAATTCATAACAAATTAGCTGTTCATTCTCTTAGTGTTCACATACATCCTTTTTTTTTTTTTTTCCGGCCTGCTGGGGATCAATGCAAAATCAAGACTGTCAATTTCGATGATGATCACAGCAAGGGCCATGTTTGAATATTAATGTTAATTACATCACCTAATAGCAACAGCTAATTGTGTTATTAATTTAACAAAGAAGTGAGGGAAAGCTGAAAAGAAAACATGCAAAAAAATATTGATTGGAAGGTAGGAGGGTATATTAATGCAAAACAGGGAAGGCGAGGCACAGCAGAGAGACTCAATGAGTGTGTAGTAGTAACACTAGCGCAGCTGTCAATGTCATTCGGTATTACAAAGCCAGCGCAGCTATCTCTTCTCTACTATAGACAGCAAATTAGCGTTTGCAGCTGTCGGGTCTCTCTCCCCCTCTCTCTCTCTTTCTCAAAGCCACATCTCTTTCTTCTCGATCTTGTAATTTTATTTTTTTTATTTCTTTTTATAATTTAATTTGGTTTAATCTTCCTCTCTTTTCTCATTTATTTACTAAACCACCCGTTTGTTCTGAGACAACCCATCAAAATCATAACAACATAAACTAACTCCATTATCTCTGTCGTCCCTCTCTTCAATGATTCCAGACTTGTGGTGGTAATAAGGGGGAGGGGCATATGGAGATATTCGAGAGGAGGCACAAGCAAACATTATGCAAAGAAGATCATGAGATGGAAGCTAAGTGACTGCACCTTCTCTTCAACGTTAACGCAATCGAACTCAATCATTATATATATTGAGAGAAGAGCAAGGCGCGCAAAGGGCGACGGAAGCTATTCTTTTTGTTAATTTTGGTTAATTAGAGGCCATGGCTTATCCACATTACCGATCACAATTTGGAGACACAACGTTCACAAAAGTTTTTGTTGGGGGATTAGCATGGGAGACACCTACTGAAGAAATGCGGAGATATTTCGAGCAATTTGGTGACATTCTTGAAGCTGTTATCATCTCCGATAAGAACACTGGAAAATCTAAAGGATACGGCTTCGTAAGTCAATATCATAATGTTCTACAATTAATAACTGGTTTTAATTTCCTTGCGTGTGTTTCAATACTAATTTCCGATCACTCTTTAGTTAATTTATTGCAATGTCGATATAAATATATAACTCTTTTTTTTGTTTTTTATTTGTCTTTTTTTTTTAAAAAAAATTTATAGGTGACTTTTCGTGATCCGGAATCGGCGAGAAGGGCTTGTGATAATCCAAATCCAGTTATCGATGGACGACGAGCAAATTGTAACATTGCTTCTCTTGGACGGCCACGACCTTCGCCCCCACGAGGTGCAGATATACTTTGTATTAATTTAAGAGATAAGGCCTGAATTACATTTGATTTTAGATTGAAGATTGGAAATTAAATTATTAATGATATGTATATGATGGTAATCAGTTAATTAATTCTTTGGATATATATGTTTGTTGGTGGTGATGGTGATACATTGATACAGGAAGAAATCAAGGTGGCAATATTCCTTATCATCAACAACAGGGAGGTGCGCCATCACACGGTGGAGTTGCAGGACCATTGCCACCGCCGCCACCTCCGCCACCGCCAGTCATTTATCAATCTTTTGGGTGAGTTTTGCTTTTCCTGTCACTGCACCTATATATGGTAATAATATTTACTAATAGAAAAATGGTCCATGCTTGATAATTCAATATATATATATAGTTGACTTGGTAATTAATCGGTTGCCACAAAAATGTCAGAAACAAAAGAAAAATGGGATGGACAGAGTGGCAAATTCTGTCCTAAATTATGCCAATATATCCCTCATATATACAGTACGCAACTTTCGTTCTATTGTAGGAAAATAATGAATATTTCGGAAAAAAAATGTTATGAACTATTTATGTAAGTTCATTGGTACAATAAATGATACTCTCAATTGGTGATGAACCGTCTCTTATTACGTGCATTTTAGTAGTAGCCAAATTATAAGTCTCTCATTCAATAGCAAAGTGTATTATGTATTATAATTATCAGTTTTAAAACTTCTAAGCGTGCACATGATTTTGTTTTGTTGGATTGAAAAGGATGGCGACATTGGTCAGCATTCAACCTCATGCAATAACATTCACATACGGCCTAATGAAGGGGAGTTGCCGGCAATAACTATAGAAAATGAGTAATGGATTATGACAATATTGTCCTTCTCGGTCCTAGCTAGTGTATATTTTTATTGTTATTATTATACGTCTGCCTCAGAGTTAATTTTAGAACCTAACATAACCAAGATTATCGTTGGTAGCAGTTGCTATCATGGCCGGACCCATTGAAAGCGTTACAATAATTTCATCGTGCTACCTTTGCTCACCTCGAAAATGGTGCTAATTTTATCTTATCTCTTTAGCATATATTATGCTCAAATTTTGAATTCATAGATTTGTTTTACCTTTTCAGGTACCCAACATACACTCCTGATTATGGTTATCACCAAGTTAGTGCCTCATCCTCTCAAATTTTGATAAAATTAATCATATGATTATCTTTTAGTTGAGATAATTATTGTCATTAATTGTTGCATTGATTGTTGCACAAGTGCAGGCTGTTTACAACGCACAAGTTCAACAGCCACAATACTATCATCAGATGTACGGAACAACATCACCGCCAATGGGCTCACCATATTACTATGGGTACTCATCGCAATCACCAAGGGGAACATATTCTGCTCCGCAAGCACAACGCATGCCACCATCACCTGCAGGACCTTCGTATCTTTACTATCACACACAGGCGGAAGGAATCTTTCCTCCCCCCCCAACTCTTCAACTTCCAAGGCAACCCTTTCCCTTTTCTCCTGGTAATTTCACTTTCTCATTACACCATATAATGATAGAGTACTCATGTATCATAAGGTGTGTGTGTGTGTGTGTTTATATCGTTGTCTAATAACGTATATGTGTGAGTGTAACGTATGATAGGATTTTTTTACCAATGTTATATGGTAGGGGTTAGTGTTGGGGTGGGTATCAAGAGAGAGACGTGGGGGCCACATGGCCATGTGAGTGAGCTGTCTGGTAATTGCCATGACTCGAGTGCTGGGTCAGTGGGATGTCATGACAGAGGAGCATTTGAAGTGTAAATTAATAGTGAACCGCATGTGGTTCCAGTGTCAAGATGATGCTTCAACCTGAATATGCAGTCATAATGCAAAGGCCCACATTGCATGATATGCGCTGCCATTGCCAATAGTGCTTTAGGTGAAAAATAAAATTAATATTGATATTCACGTTGGAAGAATGGAAAGGCTATTGCTACAACATTATAATATTATATAGTATAGTTTTATTTTTATTTTGACTTGATAGACTTGGAGATTTGTCATCACCCACTTGATAGCTCTTTCTTTTTCTGCATATAGAGCTTACTACTTTCTAAAAATTATTCAAATCATGAACTGTTGTTTTTGCTTTTAGACTGAGACGAATGATCAAACTAAAAAAATGCACCTCTTCTATATATCCAATTTATGGTTGTGCGTGGTAGTTGAGATGTCCTTAAGGCCGTTCAGCACTGTGATTTTTGAAGCAGCATTGTGATTTTTGAAGGGATTACTGAAATAATAATCTTGTTACAATGTTGTTTAGGCATTTTTTAAAAGTTAATGTATAAGCTAATCAAACTAATTTCTCTGTGATTGCTTGTATCAGATTCACAAACGCCTCAGCAAACCTCTGCAGAAACAGAAGCAGACGGAGCAGTTACTTCAGAGAGTCCAAATACCTGAGGGGGAAGTACAACTTGATCATCATCAACATATACTTGATCTGGCCAAAAAGTTTCAATTGTATAATCTTGATTTATTTATGCCTTCTTATCACATTCACTCACTGTCACTCCCATACACAGCCATTAATATATTCTTTTGGTTCAAAGCTGTGGCGTTAAGTGATTACAGAATCAACAAATCACTAGTGTTCTCCACAGCTACGGCGGAAAAAACATGGACTAATCATCAATCTTATGCAGAATTTCTTTTTTATGAAAATTCTCACGGTACATTATCCTATTATTATTTTTCAATTTCATTTCCTGTTCTTTATATTTTCTCCAAGTTTAATAATTTGACATCTTTTTAGAGAATTTGTATGAACTGTGGAACAAAACGGGGGACCACACATTTCTCTCAATAAGAAATTTTGAAAATTTATTTATGCTGCAAGTAATCTCTTACCTGCTGGCACATTTTGTTGTATAGCCTTATTATGCCAACTGCTGCTACACAGCACTGCAATGACTGCATTTAAGTTGCAGTGTGGGTCATGAATAATTTTTATCGGTGTAGTAATAACATGAGCAACCCAATCTTTGATAAATACTCATGCATGGGCATAGTTAGTACATCTATACCAATAAGGTATAAATGACTAAATACCCTTTAATCAGAACCCTTATACTCTGTTATTGTGTTATCTAAATTCAAGTTTATAACGGCAACTAAATCATTTCAATAGGGGTTGCTGGGTCAGGAATGAGGGATCTATTTGATACAGATAAACAAACTTGATAAGTCAAGAAACCCCAAAGTTTTTATCTCTTAATATATATACTTTTTATGTTTTTAAAGTTTGGATAAGTATGATCAATCTCATCCTGCAAACATCAATCCTCACCGCTATTAATTATTACTCGAAATAAGATGACCGAGGGACACAAAATGCGTACACACGGCTAGTTCTGCTATGCTCGTGGGCCAATTCCTTTGATATACTTCTCACCTAAGATAATGCTTTTTTCACACAAGAAAATCATATTAAAGACTAATATAAATCGATGAAAGAGAGACTTATTATTATCTTTGTAAGAATTGTTAGTTATTATTATAGGACGATACATAAATCAAATATTGTTCAAAGCGTAAGCTGAACCGAATGAATACTTGATATATACCAAACGTCATGATCACATCCTCCGCTAGCAATTAATTATATTAGCCCAGCAAACGCAATCTCTCATTTTCTCTGTGAATCTAATGTCAACGTTGTAGTGACAGACGAGAGAGTTAACCAGCCTATATAATATATTGCCATAAATTTTCAACCATCTGTAAGAAAATTTTTGCCCAAGTTAGGAGCCACGGCCCACAGAATTTAAGTTATTTCCCTTCCATTCCCAAATTTGATAAACAGAACAAGCAGGAGAGATTTATGACCCAATTGTCAAAGGTTGTTTTCATTCAACCACATTATTCTCGAGCGAACCTACATACATCGACTCTCTCATTTCTCTCATGTTTAATTAATTTTAATTAATTCCTTCTTGTGATCAATGACCAACATATAATATAATCCTCTTAAAATACAAAACGATCTCATGTTATTATATGTCATGGAGACTCAAAACCTCTCATGTCACTCCAGTGATGTCTTTGCCATTTCTTCAACAAATCACATACAAATAGAACCACTTAATCTCTTTCCTAGTGTAACATATAATTCCAATGGCGGATCAACTGCACCTCAACCATCACTGAATCAAAACCGTAAAGCACGCAATGAAGAAAAAGATGATGTCGCCGTGGCCTTGCACATTGGTCTTCCCAATTATTCCCATAGTTCCAATAATCCAAGTGCAAAGGAAAATGCAAATGTAGCAGCAGCTAAACAATATTGGATACCAACTCCTGAACAAATACTCATTGGCTTCACCCACTTTTCATGCCATGTCTGCTTCAAAACCTTCAACCGCTATAACAATCTTCAGGTGCATGCACGCATGCCATCACTCTGTTAATAATTAGGGTATATGCAATAGTCTTTTGTTAGCCATTATTATCATATATTGTTTATTCTTTGGCAGATGCACATGTGGGGTCATGGATCACAGTATCGTAAAAGACTTGAATCTCTCAAGGGAACGCAGCCGCGTGCAATACTGGGGATTCCATGTTATTGCTGCGCAGAAGGGTGCAAGAACAGCATAAACCATCCTAAGGCAAAGCCGCTCAAAGATTTTCGCACATTACAAACACATTATAAGAGGAAGCATGGACTAAAACCTTTCATGTGTCGCAAGTGTGGGAAATTCTTGGCTGTTAAAGGGGACTGGCGAACTCACGAAAAGAATTGCGGCAAGCGTTGGCTTTGTGTTTGTGGGTCTGATTTTAAACACAAGAGATCACTCAAAGACCACGTTAAAGCATTTGGCTCTGGCCACGGTCCGTTTTCTCGTCCTTTTGATGGCGTTGAGGTACTTGACGATGCTTCCTCTTCCCTGCTTGTGTAACATTGCTTTTTTGTACCTGCTAGGAATGAGCAATTTGTCTTCCTACGAATCACTAAGGGCATTCGATTTCTTATGGGAAGACAAGTATATATAGTAAGGAATAAGGGGGAATAAATCAGAATATTTGCTATGTTGCTTGATTTATGTTTGTTTTGCTGGTAGATCAAGAGCTACGAAACATGTTGCTTCAAGCATATGCTCTTTAAACTGTGAAAGAGAATACCATTTGGTTCAAATTTGCTATATGAATGTATAATTTTATAATGAAAAATGATTAAGGAACACAACTATGATAAAAAAAATTATCTTTTTGTGAATTTATGGATTTATGTTCTATGATTTAACTTTTTTTTTTAAAAAAAAAAAGAATTCTCAAAACTCACTCATTGTTAGTTCATTTACCATTACTGTTTCATATTGACCCAATCTCATACTGTTGAGCTTCATAAACAGTTACATTTCACGAGATTTTTCTATGATATTATATGAGTTTTTATACATTGATAATGAGTTGTTGTGAACTCCTCTTAGATTTCTTAGATTTAAGTATTTTAATTTTTACCATTCATTTAGTATAATAGATAAATAAATAAATTTAAAAGTAACATGTAACATTAGGGCAATTGTACATTTTTATATTTTTAATTAATTAATAAAAAAATTCTGCATCATGTAAATATGTGTAAGAGCTAATCCCTTATGTCACACACCTTATTGCCAAAACTTGAAATGTGAAAAGTTTATGCTGTTGAAACTTGAAATCAATATAAGCTGATCACATGCATTTCTTTCCGTTGAAAAGAAAAATGGAGAAGAAATAATAAATAGATAAATAAAGAACTTAGACATACAAGAAAATTGATTAATCGTTCCTGTTAGTTATGATAAGATAATTCTCTCTTATGAAGCAATTCAATAGTATAAAATATTAATCTAGTATTCTTTTAACGATAAATAGATATAATTACTGTATATAAGAAAAATTTTATTGGTGTATTTTAGATTTGTTTGCTATAATTCCTTATTACAGATCACAATCTGTGATTACAATTAGAGAACGTCATCATACTTTCCTATGCCTTCAATATTACAACTTCAATCAATATTAATTACTTTCCCGTCAGCAACAATAAAATAACCTTTTATGACTCATAAATTACAAATACTAAGAATATATGTTAGATTTAACTTTAATGGTCAACAAAGTGATATTGGATAATAAAATGAAGGGAAACAAACTATTTTCATCCCTAAAGTTTTATGTAATAGCCTATTTCATCCTTATTTTTTAAATAATAGCCCAAAACATCCTTCTGCTAACTCATCATCAGTTTAATGCAATTAACTAGTAATTCATTGAGGGAAAAATATGATTTTTTTTATTAAAGTGGTACAAGCTATATTAAAATAAAATTTTTGCAGAATTAAATAATACTATAAAATATGTAAAATTCATTAATTTTTTCTTAAATGAAATCAACGATGAAATAATTTGATATAGCCACTTGAATAATCGTCATAAGCAACAAATTGTAATTAGCACAATATCTTTAAATCATTAGAAGAAAAACTAAAAAATACAACCAATCTTTATCTGCTTGTATGTGCTGAAAATCTTCTTAATCTTCAACTAATTTTTATTTTGAGTTTTGCCACCACTCTTCTTTGACCATTATTGTCTCTCTAAGTCCTTACCATTATCTCCCCAAGTCGGCATACAGTACAATTAGAGATTATACTTATACAAATATGAAAATTGTGATTATTTTTTGTACTTAAATCTAAGGTTTATAGGGCTTTCATGCAGCAAAAATAGAGAGAAGTGCAAAATAATTACTTAAAATAGAAATTTTCATCTTTTTCAGTATTTCATGTTTAGTAGGATTAGATAAATATCTTTTTTAGTTATATGTCAATTTTTATTTATTTTTTCTTATTTTCTCTTTAATGGAATATCCTTTTTACCCTCAATGAATAACTAACAAACGATATTTAACTAACATTGAGTTAATAGAATGATGTTTTGAGTTATTGTTTAAAAAGTAAGGATGAAATGAGTAATTATATGAAACCCTAGGGATGAGAATGACTTTTTCCCTAAAATGAAAATAGACTTATGAAACTTAAATTTTACGAGACTTAGATAGCGTTCGTATTTTTTTTTTTTGTTAGTCTGAAATCTAAATGGATCTGAATTTTGCTAAAGTTTTAATATGTTTGAATATATATATATCTAAATAACATGTTTGTTTCTCTTTTTTCAACATCTAAATATAAGTGTTAGGTTGTCTATTTTTCAAAAATAAAATATTTGAAATAAAATATTTTGACATATTAACCCATAAATATTAATAATATTATATTTTATTGGTTAAACACATGACAAGTTACAAAAAAAAATTATTTCATTAGTAAAAGAAATGATAATCTTTACCTTAACAAAGCATGAAAAATAAAATATAACTAACACACATATTTTTTTACATTAATATATGATACTTATAATGTTAATTTTAATATATTATGTTCTTAGTTTTTCTTGTTAATTACCTAAGCCAATCAAGAATTGTTTGATCATTTGAATTAAAACTAGTGTATTAAATAAAATTCAAAATCTATTATAAAACTAGTAAATATAATTATAAAGAGATAAACCTATTATAAAACCTGAAATTCTATTATGTTTAAAATTTTCATTCATAACAACAACAACAACGGCAACAATAATGATAATAATAATAAATAATAGTAGTTGATTACATGCTTATAAAAAATGGATAAATAAAAAGAAATAAAAGAATAATTTATATAATATGAAATAAATTTATTTAATAGGAGTATTAACGAGAGATGTTGTAATTATAAATCTAATTATAGCATCTCAATACTAAACAGGGCCTTAACTAATTCAAAATTGAATCCAAATTTTTTTTACATGATTTTAAATGATATATTACCAATTAGAAGAACTAATTAATATAAATAACTAGACATTGACTCGTTCCTTTAATACAGGGAAACCGTAGGTTTTAAATGAAATTATCCTTCACACAATTTGGTTTTTCTATTGAAATTATTAGCCCAAAGAACCGAACTTTTCTAAACAAAACCGAAACAAAAATGCTAAAGCACCGGTGGGCTCTTATGACCTTTGGCGCGTCCAAAATTTCTTGTCTTTAGCACTCTTTAGGATAGATATGTTTCCCGTGCGAATCCAAATTCTTCGTGTCTAGGCATCATTATTTTTTTTTTTAATCCATCTGTTTCGACAACCGCATTGAGTTCCAATTAATTTGAATTCAGGTGTAGTTACAATTAAAGTTTCTTATCCCCTTCCCCCAATGGTGTATTTAATAGATATTCAACCGGAAAGCTCTTCCTATAAACTCAATCTGCATTGCCAACTGAGCCAACCAATTGGTCTAAGCATCATTAATTCATCGCGGAGGAAAACTGCAGATTTGGTCATTCCTATTCAACGTCAATATATTGTCCTGATTTGTCACGCTCAAATTCTCATTTTACGCCATTTATAGTCAGTGTAGCACAAACACTTATTTAACTATTTTTTTATTTTTTTAATTTTTATAAATCTTAGTATGGTTATGTTTCCTTCTGAAGCTTTTAATTTTTTGTGATGCATATTATTTCCTAACCAATATCATCTACATCATCAACAATATTATTGAAAAATCGAAGTAAAACTCCACTCAGCTTAGTTAGCACAGATCCATCCATAAATCTTCAGGTTTTTGACCTAGAAATAATCACGCTTGTCTTAGAAAGAAAGAAAGAAGGATTGAAACAGAGAGCTGAGATGGCTTCCTTAATCGATACACAACACCCTCGTCGTCCTCATGCAGTTTTTGTTCCGTATCCAGCTCAAGGCCACATAAATCCCATGTTTCAACTGGCTAAATTACTGCACCACAAAGGCTTTCACATCACTTTTGTGAACACAGTGTTCAACCAGCGATGCCTGCTAAAATCCCAAGGCCCCGACTCTCAACGCCGTCCCCACCTTCTGTTTTGAGACAATCCCCGAGTGCCTCCCGCCGTCCGATGCCGACGCCACGCAAGATATCCCATCTCTCTGCGATTCCACCAAGAGAACCTGCTCTGCTCCATTTCAAGAGCTTCTAACTAGACTCAACAACTCTGCTTTGTCAAACGTTAATCCTCCCGTCACTTGCATAGTTTCCGACTGGGCCATGGGCTTAGCTCTCAAAGCTTCCAAACAACTAAACATCCCCAACGTTCTTTTTTTCACGGCAAGCGCTTGTGGCTTCATGGGTTACGTGCACTATCGCCATTTCGTTGAAAAGTGTATATTCCCTCTCAAAGGTAATCTTATGAGATATATTAATGTCACCGTTCTTTATATAATTTGCATGTAGATCTCAGTTATTTGACAAATGGGTGCATGGACACTGTTATTGATTGGATACCGGGCATGGAAGGGATACAGTTGAAGTACTTGCCAAGTTTTATTAGAAGTACCGATCGAGATGATTTCATGGTCAACCTTGTCATAACAGAAATTGAGAATGCGCATAATGCCTCTGCACTCATTTTCAATACATTTGATGATTTAGAGCCTGAGGTTTTGAAAGAAATTCTTCGATTTATCCTAATATCTTCACTATCGGTCCTCTTAATCAGCTGGTCCTCAACAAGGAGTTTTCAGCTCACGACAGCGCTCTGAGCCTCATAGGGTCGAATTTATGAAAAGAACAGCCTGGGTGTTTGGAGTGGCTCGACTCAAAAGAGCAAAACTCAGTCGTTTATGTCAACTTTGGCAGTATCACTGCACCGACAGAAAATCAACTCGTTGAGTTCGCTTGGGGGCTTGCTAATAGTAAGCGGCCTTTCTTGTGGGTAATAAGGCCTGATATTGTCAATGAAGTAACAGCCGTTATTACTCGAGTTCGTTGAAGAGACCAAAGATAGAGGTACGTTGGCAAGCTGGTGCCCGCAAGAACAAATGTTGAGGCACCCAGCGGTGGGAGGATTTCTAACGCACTTTGGTTGGAACTCAACGGCTGAAAGCTTGTTCGGTGGTGTGGCTATGCTGTGCTGGCCGTTTTTCGCAGAGCAGCAGACCAACTGTTGGTTTTGCCAGACCAAGTGGGGCGTTGGCATTGAAGTCAATCCTCGCGCAGACAGAGTTGAAATAGAAGAGCGTGTGAGGGAATTGATGGAGGCAGAGAGTGGGAAACAAATGAAGGAGAAAGCGCTGGAGTGGAAATTATTAGCTGAAAATGCCACTGCGGCTCTAAGGGGTCAATCTTATATCAACTTGGACAAATTGATGAACGACGTCCTTCTTGCTTATCCATATGATAATGATCGGGGAAAAATACGTAATTAACTTATCACCGCAAAGATGTCAATGTGCGGGCCTACCGGGTGTCATTGTCCGCACGGCAACAAGTTAGGATTACAGTAACCATACAAGGTATGTTTGGCGGACCGGTCGATAAGGATATGTATTGTAATATAAATGATCCATCCATCCAAGTGGAGTCCATAAGGGTATGTATTATAATATAAATGATTTATCTATCCAACTGGATTTAATGGCTGGATGCAACGGTAGTACGGTACCACCGTTGCACCGTAGTCGGACCCAAAAGATAAAAGCATATTTATTTAAACCCCCGCACTAAACATAAACAGTATTCTTTTGCTAAGCACTCATATGCATGCCTCTCATTCCCTTTTTCTTTTCTTTTCAAAAGCCAATAAACGTTTGAACCCTTGAATTCTGGTGGAACAATTAGTATTTGCAGCTAGGATTAAAATATAAGAAAAATATTTTCTATTGCTTGTCTTTTTTCTGTTTCTTTTTACGGTAACAGTTGCGTAGGGAAAAAAAACCATGTAGACTGGAATGTTGCAAATTATGAAATCCTACAAATTTTATTATTATAAAATAGCTATAAAAGATAAAAGATCCTCTCATGTTAGTGAAAGTCAGCAACACTTTATTGGCATATCATAGTAATAATTAAAAACAAACAAAAAAACAAAGAAAGATGTCATTTGGTTTACTGTGCACAATTGAAAATTTCACATTTCTTAAATTTCTCTCTTCAGAATTAAAAAACATTAATCCAAATTAATTTACAATATTTAGTTTGTTTTTATTCCATCATCTTATGGGTATTCAAAATCTAAAGCATTGATCCGTAAAATATCTAATTTATGGATTGAAAATAGAATTGCTTCAATAAATTAATATTCTCTAGTTTGGGATTTTTAAGTGTGAGAAAGTTCGTTTTTAAAGTATTATGAAATTAAGCGTTAAAACTGCAAGGTTTTAAAACTTCTTCGGATATATATATAATTTAAATAAAAAATTTTAAAATTTATAAATGTGGTGTTGTTAGTAAATAAATAAGTTAAAATTTAGTCACACTAAGTATTTTGTGAGATCACCTCAGCTATTTCTCCAGTGCACCTGAGCTACACCTAATCATATGTAAGTCTCCCCAGATCAACTCACTAAATTAACTCCTACGGGACTTTGCTGAGCTATCCCCTATTATTCCTCATATGACCAACTCAGGTCACTTTGTATATTATTTTAACTCAAAACCTAAAGTAACTCAGTTAAATTGCTTGCTCGTCAGAAAAACACACCTAGACCCAAACTGGGAACAAGCTCCCTTCAAATATAACTTTATTTATTTGAATGAAATTTGAGCTAGATTCGATAAAAACCACTTAACTCTTAATTTTTATTAAAAATGGAGTGGAAAGAGTTTAACATGAGTTTCAGTAGCTCAACTCTTATCAAAATTATATATTAATTTTAATTAAACAATTACTCTCCAAGTTTAAGTTTAGGTGTTGGTTTCTAGCCAAATAATAATAAGGGCTACTTGAGTGATTGACGCAATGAATACTAAATGCGCATATGTAGGGTCTTTAAAATCTATGATTAAAGTTTTACACCCATTTACCCGACCAATGGCACAAATAAATTTTCTGTTCTAAATTAACTTATAGTTTTTTATCATCAAAACTCAAATTAGACATAATTCTCTCTTTTTGATTTTTTTGAAAGATAAACATATATACAGTGTCTCATTTATAAAATTTTATATAGATTTAAAATTTCAATAGTGGAAATGTGTAACATTTTGATAGATACGTATATTATATAATATCCATATATATAGACACACACACACACACACATTTTGATAGATACGTATATGTAGATACGTTAAGCGAGCTATTAGAAAACCTATTTATTTTTCGTCTTGGGTCAGGGTCTTAATATTTTGATACAATTGTTCAATAGATCATGTTTGGGTAGGGATGGCAATTGAAAGGGTAAGGGGGTTGATATCCCCATACCCATCCCAATATTTTGCATATGTCCGCGTCCCCTCTCTATCTCCATCAGAAAGGAATCCTCATCCCCTCCTATAATAATAAAAAGGAATTCCTAAGAATCCCTAATCCCCAAAAAATTCCTAAATAACCAATACATTTTTAGTTTCTAATTTTGATTTAATCTATTAAAATAAAAAAAATTTGGGCCAAAGCCTTTTGAATAAGACTTGATCAAATAGTAATTTAGGACTCCAATTTATTAGTTGGACCAGAAAAACTCATAGTATATTTGTATAAATATTTTGATCTTTGTTATTTATGCTAATATTTAATAATTTAAATTTTATTATTCATTCATTACTATTTCTAAAAAATAAAATTAGAATTAAAAATCAAATTAAAAAATGGGGAATTGGAGAGGCGATGGGGATTCAAGCTCATTCACCTCCCTTATCCGAATAAGAAATTGGTTATAAAATCGTCTCCGTACCCATCTCAAATGAGAAAAATCTATGAGGGGCTCGGTTCCCATAGGGATTTCTGCCATCCCTATGTTTAGGTCGATCTGAATTAAGATGGTATGAAGCTGACATGAGAAGAACATGACCTAGTGAACCGTTTTACCAACTATGCCCAGGTTGCCCTCAAGAGACAATACCAACATCTCAATAATTAAAGAGTAGATATATAAAAAAGAATTTGGAATGTCCCCTCAAGGAATTAGCATCCTCTTCAAATCGGCATTCAGATACTTAGCAATTTTTCTGTCGTGATTAACCTTTAAAATTGTGCCCTACAAAATTATGTTCCTAATCTCTTAGGAGAATTTAACTGGGGTGAACTCGTATAGTTTTAAAGCTCTAATTTTATTTGATCTCGTCTCTAACTCGAATATTAATTAATATTTGATTGATCAATTGTCAACGAAGTTGTCCAATAATAAGAGGCTTTTTTTTTTGCATCAATCTTCATCAAAATTCGAATAAAAGTTAGAAAGAAGAGTTTATATTACAGTGGGTGGAATTTCTATATATCCACAGCCATATCGTAAATAATTAAAATAATAATTTTATGATAGAAGGAGAAGAAAACAGTAACGAATGGGGCAAATTAAACTTTATTTCGTGCCATCCAAATTTATATGAAAATTGCTGTTTGCAACCAAAACCGAAAGAGGAGATGAATCAGATGATCCGCAATTGATTACCGCGCGAGGCGCGACGTATCTTAAGAAATGGGCCATCTTGTAGAAGCCTTTTTTTCTTTTTTGTGGTTATTACATCAAAATCTCCTCAACCTGACAACGCTGCCTTAAGAACAAATAATAATAAAAACTAAAAAGTAAAATTACGCTTGAAGTCTTCTGAAATGTGAGTTGAAATTATTGTACAATAATAAGAATAATAACTCAAGAAAGCAAATTGGAGTGCCTGATAACTAAAATTATTAATAATAAAGAATTACATGGAGACAAATTAATTAATACAAGAGTACAAGACACAAGATTAATTTATATAGTCACATTAAAGTGGAAGCTTGCACTTAAAATGTTGAGGGCAAGTATTCGAGCCTTCATAAGAGCTTTATGGATATTAGTCTCAGTATTCTCTCAATTATCAGTTAATTAAATGGAGACAGTCTCTTCCTTACAAAATGTAAGTGGAGTAGACATCCTTTGAATATTATAAAGGGTTTCAAATATCTGAACAAAGTGCTTTAGCGAGATGATTGTAAATATTAATTGTAATGTTTGAGTGAGATGATTGTAAATATTAATTGTATAGATAATTGAATAGAGATAGTCTATATTAATTGTAATGTTTGAGTGGGATCATTATAAATATTGATTGTAATATCTGATGTAATATCAGTAATAATTGGTGTATAACATAATTAAAAAAAAGTGGAAAATTAAGAAAAAAAAAAAGAAAACAATTAATTTGTAGGAGAAAGAAGCACGTGCGTAATCAAATTTTCAAGATTGACGTACGACGATCCAACTGGACCGGTAGCTGCCTCTTTTGCCGCCTTCTTCAATTCCAAAGCTTTCAGTTTCATCTCTTGGCCTTTCTCTCCTACCATTAGGTCTCCGACAAGTACTGCAACTTCCTCTCTCTTAACATTACTATCAATCTCCATCCCAATGCCCCATTCTCTGCAACTGTATCGACAATTTGTCTGTTGCTCCGCAAAAAATGGCCAGCAAATCAATGGAACGCCGCCACATATACTTTCGAGCGTTGAATTCCACCCACTGTGCGTTAAGAATCCTCCAATGGCAGGGTGGTTTAAAACTTGTTCTTGAGGACACCAACTTGCCAAGAGGCTACGTTCTTTGGTCTCCGTCACAAACTCGGGTGACAAAATCGCCGACTCACCGACAACAAGATCAGGCCTAATGACCCACATAAACGTTTGCTTGCTGTTTGCTAAGCCCCAAGCAAACTCAATGAGTTGATTTGCCGTCATGACAGTGATGCTACCAAAATTCACGTAAACCACTGAGTTGGGCTCTTTTGTGTCCAGCCAATCAATGCACTCTGTTTCTTCTTTCCACAAATTGGATCCAATCCGCATGATCGAATCATTCTCTGGGATCTGATTCAGCTGAAATTGCAAGTGTCCAATGGAATATACAGGTGGCAGGTACAGGGATGTAAGTGCATCCAAAGCTTCTTGCTCTAACTCATGGTACGTGTTCAAAATAATTGCACTAGCCCTTTTGGATCTTTCAGTCTCGGAGAGAAGGAAATTTAACATAATATCATCAGGATTAGTGGTTCTGATAAAGCTCGGGATGTCACTCAAACAGATACCCTTCATGCCTGGTATCCAATCTATAACAGTATTCAAGTACCCATTTGTCAAGTAACTTTCATCTGCATATCAAATTAACAAAAATATCAGTATCTAGCCTCGATATTTCACATATTTTGTAAATGGCAGAGAGGTAGGCCCAAATAATTTTTTTTAACACTGTCACCTTTAGTATTTGAACTCTAGTGACTGACTAAATGAAATACAGCTCACATATAATTAGAAAGATAGATGTAAATTTGCTGCTGCGACTTTTAGCTCAAATCTGTTGTAAAGCTCTGCCTGCTAGGAAAAATCAAACCGTACTTCCAAAACAGAACCTGATACTCGGAAAATTAAAGTACCTTTGAGTGGTGTATAGCCCTTGTCAATGAGTTGGCGAAAGTGAAGGTAAGCTAAGAAGCCACAAGCACTAGTAGTCCAGAAAAGCACTTCCGGGACACCCAACTCTTCAGCTGCATCAACGGTGAAGCTCATGACTCCGTCAGAAACTATGCAAGTGACCGGCGGAACATTAGAGGAGGGATCATTCAGCTTATGAAGAAGCTCTTTAAAAGGAGCTAAGCAAGTTCTTGTGGTTGAGTAACATAGAGATGGTATGTCTTGTGTAGCATCGACATCCGTCGGCGGCAAGCCGTCGGGTATCGTTTCGAATCGAAACGAAGGGAGGCCATTGAGAGAGTCAGGGCCTCGAGATTTAAGCAAACGTTTGTGATTAAACTCTGTGTTAACAAAGGTGATGTGAAAGCCTTTGTGGTGAAGGATTTTAGCTAGTTTTAGCATTGGGTTTATGTGGCCTTGTGCTGGGTACGGTATGCAAACTGCATGAGGCATTTCTATGGCGGCAGCAAGGGAGCCCATTGCTCTCTAGCTTCTCTTGCAATAAGACTAAATGATGATTTGTGAAAGATATTGCATGCTTCTGCTTTTATAGCCCGCCGAAACACGGCGGTGTCAATTATTATTATTTTTTTCGGCTTTGTCAATGTGAAAGCCTAAAAGTCAAATAAATACTAAACTGAAAATTTCTCAGCTAAAATTATGGAACTTATTATTATATATTATCATGTATGGTACTTCAATTTTACAGTTAGTATTTCTAACACGTGTATAGCTTCTATTGATTTTACTTTTGTGTAACTAATAATAATTATTGAGTTGACGTAAGGTACAGTGTACCTTAACAATTTCCTAAAACAATTTGTAAGAGAGCTGTAGCCGACACTGCTGGAAGGTAAAATTATTTATAAATTTAGGTTATAAGTATCATGTAAGAAATATGATTCTTTCATAGCTTATTTGATGAAAATTCAACGATTGTAGAAAATAAATATAGATGATATTTTACTTAATGTAAAAAATATGTCTAATCTTTTTATAAGATGTTGTATGTATTTTTATAATATTGATAGTGGAATTGTTGGACACTCTTAAATTTAAGTACTTTAATCTTAATTATTTATTTAATAATTGAGATGACATAATGATAAATAAATAATTAGTTAATTAAAAGATAACCAATGATATTTAAGTCGTAGATAGATAGACCATTTCTTCATTTGTGCGTGTCTCGTTCCAATTTTATCGGATGTCTCTGAAGAGACAAGTTGTAGGTAAATAGTTTTTTTTTAAAATAATTTTAAACAAATCGAAAAAGAGAAAATAATGATAACAAGAGGTGAGCCCTTGTCAGATTACCAAGATCCGACGCCGTTGGTGGATTGCCATGATCCATGGTTGGCTGCTATGCTAATTTTTCACCTCAAGAAATCTGCATTATGACAGCTTGTGAAAATTGCTGCAAAAATCCTTTAGCTTCACTTACATTGTTAGACCCAATTCTTTTGGAGCTTATAAATCTTGTAAAACACGCGTAAAATCAATTTTTTTCTTGGTTAATCAATGTTGATGTGGTTTATAATTTTCTATGCTTGCCTTAAAAAGCTTTAATTTCTTTAACCAAACTGTGTACATCCACTTTTTATTAGTAACATTTCATTAATTGAAAAAAATTCCTAATCATTTAGCAAATACAATTACTAGATAATTGCCAATGTAAACATTAATAATACAAAGAAACTTAACTAATTACATCCAGTCAATATCTAACAATACATTCAAAATAATGCGTGAGTAAATTACATAAACATTAGCAACTGAGAAAGAAAATACTAAATTTCTATGATAATGCCATTGACGCAAAATATTTTTTACTCGTTGGAATCGAATCTATTGTTCCTCTCCCATTGTTGGAACAAATCTCTTATTGTGCAAATCTTGAAATATGTCTCTTGTTATTGTGCAACCATGACATGTGCCAAATTGCCGCTAAATTGCAACCTCTAACTTTTAGAAATTACTTTATATTTCAATATATCATCTTTATCTAAAAGAAGATGCACAACATAAGCATTTTGCATTGAAGCATATTTGCTCAATGTGTCAAGAATTTAATTTCAAATAGAAGAAATTGTTAAGAATTCAAACTCAAATAAAAAAAAAGTTGAGATATTGTATTTTATCGTGTCTCTTTTTTATTTTTAAATTTGAAATTACCCTTTAATTCGGTTTGTTAATTGGCCATACTATTTTTAACATAATTAGAATTTTGTATTAATTAATAGAGATAGTGTGTACAATTGATTAGATCCAATGGTATATATTTCTTATATTATTAATGTTGTAAAAAAATTACAACATCATAGAAGGACCCTTGAATTAAACTATAAAATATGTAAATTCATACTCTAATCAATTTTAAATATTTATATATTGTAATAATTAAAAAATAAACAATATGTATTGCAACTTAATGTAAATAAATTTTATGTCTTGGGACATAAATTTTGTAAATCTCTCACTTTGCTCTAGTAAATTTCAAATTGTTAATATTGCATTTATAAATTATAATAATTTTAAAAAAAACACAATATGTATTTCAGCTACAAGTAAATAAATTTGCCACTTGGCCTGAGTAGCCAGGACATGTGTTGAAGTACTTTGGGGGATTCTTTGTATTCCTCTTTCAATTACAAATTTAGTGAAGTTAGGTATTTATTAGTTTTTGGGTAGAATAAATATCATTCTAATACTTGTGAGGTAAAAATTTAGACTGTGTTATAATAGAACTTAATTTAAATAGTCTTAGTAAATATTTCATGTAAATGTAAGTAGACTTCACATCATATAACACAATTAGTGATTAAAAGAAAAAGTTAAATGCAAATAAATATATAGTTAATGGGACATAACCATAAAAAGGAAAGAGCTCATAACCAATGCTTGTGAACAAGTCTCTGTTAGATTTATTTCTCATATTTTGTGGATTGACATAAATTATTCTAATTGTTTTATATATTTTACCGAATTAATAAGTGACTAATGTCAAATATTATGGAGTAATTTTAACAGACTTATTTATTAAGTGATCAAATATTGTGTTAATGAGTTTGATTTTAGCATACCCTATACAGTAGTATATTATGGACAAGTATAATATTTAATTATGTTATTTTAGCTCATAATAGGATGGGCAATTTTGTACTAACACATGAGGGGTCTCTGCGCTCAACCACTGGATTTAAGTAATTTCAGCCCATTGGAAGTTAACTGTTTACAAATCTGTGGCATGAGTGCAGTGCACCTCTCTCTTCCCCTCTGCTTTCCCACGTGTGTACAGTAAATCAAGGGAAAATCCGAATCCTGAGCTGTAGTGAAGGAAGCAAGCATTTAGAAGCTGGATCAAGATTGCAGCAACTCTGTTAAAGCTCCATAACAAACTTTTAAGTTCAGATTCATGGGAAATTATGGTAAATTTTAAAAATTTATCTAAAATATGTATTTATTTAGAAATATAAAAAATTAAACTACTTAGTCAACTCCCTATTACTCAACTTAGCTGTCATTTGCCTTCGACACCTTACAAGCGCCGGTGTATACGTCATCAACCAGAATACTTCTAGTGGGCTCCACAAAAGTAATCGAACGGTATCAACTTGTGAGGAGAGGGCTACCTTACAGATTCTGTAAGTAACAGCCCTCACATGAATAGTGCTTGGCTGTGGGTCCATGTGGAACCCACAACCAAGTTTGTGAGTGAAATGGCATTCTTTACAGCCTGCCTCGTAACGTAGCAAGGTCCCAACTTGTGAATATCGTGATTTAAATTTTGGCAAAAAGCATGTCCGAACATCACGGTTATTGATTTGTCAAACAAAGATCACCGACGTAAAGGTGGGCGAAAATTTAAAATTTCTAATCCTAATATGAATCAACCAGAAAGCATGTGTAATTAAAGCGTTGGACTCCATAATTCTTTTCAAACTTCTCTTTTATTATAATTATATTTTAAGATAAGATAAAATTATAATATAATTATAGTATTATATTATAGTTGCATTATAGTCGAATTTTTTAGTATAAATATTTTAATATATCTCATATTTATTTTATTTCATTTTAAATTTTTATATTTTATATTTTAAAAAAACTCTTATATTTTCTCTACTATCACACTCACACATATAATTTTTTTCTCAAATTCTCTATAAATTTTTCTTTAATTAATAAGACAATCTATCGATAATAAATAAAACATATTTTGATAAAATTATTTGACTTTTTTTTAGACTCATACTAAAATTTTTTACATCATAATCTTAAAAATAATTTATTTAATTAATTAATTTTTATCAAGAAGTTTATTATTGATAAAAATTATTTGTGAGGAGCGTAAAAAAAATTAAAAAATTAACAAATTAAATATGTTTACTTAAAAGTAAGGATAATTTTAATAATAAATTTAATATAACTGAAAAAGGAGTTTTAAAATTTAAAAAAAATGCTAATAGTCCAACTTGTAATTAAAATTCAATCATTACTGTATTTTTCCATGAATCACTAATGGTCCGCATACATTGTATTGATGAAAATTCAAATCATATAATCTTGAGTGATCTTGAAATATTTGGACATTCGAGTTTTGACTTTCAACTAAGTTATTAACAATTTTACAATTAATTAATCACTAAAAAAAGAATAACTTTGAATGGATGTAGCATTTTGAAATGATTCTTTTTTTTTTAAAAAAAATCCATGAGTCAAAATGTGAGCTGTGGAAGACGATACATTTCAACCATTGACATATTTATAACTTTGTGCGAGCAGTGTGGATTGGACCGCGTGAGTCGCAATTTATTTATTTATTCATTTATCAACGACAAATCATTGAAGTTGAAGATTTGAATTATCTCTCAGCTTAAACTATCTAATAATTTATTCGTCTTCTAAATAAAGAACGGTGGAGGAGGGCTGATCATTATTATTATAATAATATAATAAGAGGAAAGGAATCGGGAAATGATACGCAAGCGGCGAACTGAGCACACGTCATTTTTCTCAAGATACATATGCGTTCGTCTCAAGGATGTTATCCCCTTGATAAGATCTTTGAAGGAGGTACGGATCCCAATATTGGTGGGAGTTTCGCCACCACCGGAGATACTGTTCTTATTGCGTGTATCAAACGCGTTATTTGCATGCCCACACTGACGATATTATAAAGATATTTTATGCAGGGATAATTTTCATCTAATCGTAAAAAAATTTTAGTCTTAATTTAGATAAATTGTAAATAAGAATAAATTTTATATTATAATAAATTATAATTTTTAATAAATTCTATCTTAAGAAACTAAATAGTTATCTATATACTGCAAAAAAATATTAAAAGAAAATGAATACAACAAGAAAATGAGAGAAAAATATTAAATAGAATGCAAAAGTTTAGAAATTTTTAAAATAACTTTTCATATTTATAATATTATATGTATTAATTTTTTAAAATTATGTATATCTCTTTTATCAGTGTTATATATTTGATTTGGGGTCATTTTATAATGTCGTAATTAAATTTACAGTATTGATGCCATAATGAATATAGATCGTTAGATTTGAATAAAAAATTTCTATCATTAATTTTAAATAAATAGACAACTTGTTACCTAAGTAGCAGATAATTACTCTTTTTTATTCAAGTTTCAAGTTACATTTATTAATTTTATATGTGATTTACAAGCTTTATACAACATTTACAAGTTTTATGCAACAATTACAAGTTCTTTTTACAATTTACAAGTTCTTTTTGTAATTTACAACTCAAACATTAATTTACCATTTTTCCATCAATTTATTAGTTTCATGTGTGGTTTACAAATTTTTTTTTATTTCACACTTAATGTCAATTTACAAGTTTTATGTCTTTTTTTAAGTTTTTGTTTTATTTACACTTTTTTCTTCTAATTTACAACTCCATCATTAATTTACCTCTTTTTCTATCAATTTACTAGTTTTTTGTGTGATTTACACATTTTTTGTTTTATTTCATACTTAATGTCAATTTACAAATTCTATGTCATTTTTCTAAATTTTTGTTTTGTTTACAAGTTTTTCTTGCAATTTACAACTCCAACATTAATTTACCCATTTTTCAATCAATTTACTAATTTTATGTGTGGTTCACAAATTTTTTATTTCATTTCACACTTAATATCAATTTACAAGTTTTATGTCTTTTTTTCAAGTTTTTGTTTATTAACACTTTTTTCTTCTAATTTATAACTTTATCATTAATTTACCTCTTTTTCCATTAATTTACTAGTTTTATGTGTGATTTACACATTTTTTGTTTTATTTCACACTTAATGTCAATTTACAAATTCTATGTCATTTTTCTAAATTTTTGTTTTGTTTACAAGTTTTTCTTACAATTTACAACTCCAACATTAATTTACCTATTTTTTCATCATTTTACTAGTTTTATTTGTTATTCACAAATTTTTTATTTCATTTCACACTTAGTGTCAATTTACAAGTTCTATGTCATTTTCCTAAGTTTTTGTTTTGCTTATAAGTTCTTCTTGCAATTTACAACTTCAACATTAATTTATCCATTTTCTCATCAATTTACTAGTTTTATGTGTGGTTTATACATTTTTTGTTTCATTTCACACTGAATGTCAATTTACAAGTTCTATATCATTTTTCTAAGTTTTTGTTTTGTTTACACTTTTTTCTTATAATTTACAACTCCATCATTAATTTACCTCTTTTTCCACCAATTTACTAGTTTTATGTGTGATTCACAAATTTTTTATTTTATTTCACACTTAATGTCAATTTACAAGTTCTATGTCATTTTGCTAAGTTTTTATTTTGTTTACAAGTTCTTCTTGGAATTTACAACTTCAACATTAATTTACCCATTTTCCCATCAATTTACTAGTTTTATGTGTAATTTACACATTTTTTTATTTCATTTAACACAGAATGTCAATTTACAAGTTCTATATCATTTTTCTAAGTTTTTATTTTGTTTACAAGTTCTTCTTCCAATTTACAACTTCAACATTAATTTATCACTTTTTCCATCAAATTTTTTGTTTCATTTTACATTTAATGTCAATTTATAAGTTTTATGCCATTTTTCTAAGTTTTTGTTTTGTTTATAAGTTCTTCTGGTAATTTACAACTCTAATATTAATTTCTAAATTTAATTTAATCATATTAAAATAAAAAATTTGAACACGTTTTTAGTTTCTAAATTTGATTTAATCATATTAAAATAAAAAAATTTTAATAAACATAAAGTTTGATAATATATCTTAGCAAAGTTTAAATATTATAGTTTTAGCTTTTACTTTTTTTTTATTAGATAAATGTTTAAAACAAAAATCTTGCGCCAAGTCCTTTTTAATAAGACTTGATTAAATAGTAATTCAAGACACAACTAGTTAACTAAGCTCGAAAGTTTCATAATATATTTGTATAAATATTTTGATAATTTTTATTTATATCGATATTTAATATTTAATTATTTAAAATTTATTATTTAAATAATTAATAATTTTCAAAAATTAAAATAAGTAAATGGGGAATTGGGGAGGGGATGAGGAATTAGGTATAAAATCATAAATTTAAAATTGAACTAAAAATCATAAATCTGAACTCCAAAAAAATCATAACCATAAGTGGTTCTATATATATTACACACACACACACACACTAGTCCCCATTAAGTCAAAATATAACGATCAATCCCATTTATTTTGAACATACTTATCATGGCCCAAAATTATGAAATCAACCTTAATTCCTTATGTTTGGTTTTGCCTATTAAGTATAATTGTAAGTGTTAAAATAGTAAGAGCCGTTTTTGTTTTCACGTGCTCATATGTATAGAAGTTAGATTTCAGATTATTCTAATCTGCTATGAACTTTCTGGCCTGGGATTGATAGAAACTGGGTTAATATTTCAAATTTTTTTCCCCCACTGATTAGGTTTTTACCTAAAAAAAATTTAGTTTAAATCACAAATAGAAAGAAAACGATTTTCTTTTCTCAAATAACTAGATTGCTATGGGCTTGTTCGATATTATTTTTTAATTGATATTTTCTAAAAAGAAAAATGAGAATGAAAATTATCTTTTGCAATTGTTGTATTTTGAATTTAAGTATAAGTTTGGTATTATTTTCTATAACCTGTATTTTAAAACTGAAAAAATAATATATTTGATAGACATGATTGAAAATAATTAAAACAATGAATATGTGGTCGGTAGAATAATCCTAAAAAAAAAATTTTAGTAAATATATTATCTTAACATTTAAATAAAATTAACTTGTTTTTCCATGCTATATGATAAGAAATTGTAAAATTTTGACCATTCAAAATTCTTTTTAACTAGTCAAACGAAGAATCATAATGAACACAAGCAGAATTTTATACAAGATAAAGTTAGATTATAATATTCAGTATAGATTTTATAAAAGTAAGGGCAAAAGAAGGTTAAGAAGAGTATTGTTAGTCATCACCGAACTTACTGAATCCAAGAAAAATTGAGAGCAACCAAAAGAAAATCTAAGTTACTCAATGGGTCACACTGTATAAATGTTTAGATTAATCTTTCACGAGCAGTCATCCATTTTTTTGCTTCTTGATATATCACATGGTCTGGCTTGGATACTTTTTGTTACTTTCATCTCTGTATAAATGCCCAAACATCTGTTTAATAATCCTTTGAATTAATCATTTGAAAAAATAAAACTAACTAGCTCCTTAAACGCCCATTGAGTTTGCAGTATTTTCATGTAGCAATAGAGCCAAATTTTATAGTAATTTCTTTTTAAAAAAAAAATAATAGTAATTTCTTATTTTTTAAAGCAATATCATACGTGTTTAATTACATTGATATGAACTAATCAAATGTAAGGTGATTTGCGAAGATAAAGGAAAAAAAAAAGAGTTTATGGAAGAAGAAGGAAATAAGAGGAAGAAGAAATGGTCAAAGAAGATGATGAAAAGAAGAAAGGACGGAGAAGATGCAATATAAAAGAAACGAAAGAAAGATTTTTATTTTGTTTATTTTTTATGTCTTGAAGTTTGTTCAGGGAATTGTTTTGTAGGACGAAGAAACTGTGTATAAGAAAACGTGCAAATCTTTTTTTGCTTTAAATTTATACCTGTAAAAATTTTATTTTTTAAAACAGTATTTAACCGGCTTGTAACCGGTTAAATATAATTTAATTAAAATTTTTATTATATTATAATAATTATGAATCATTGATCTAATCTAATGGTCCAAAATAATTACAGTATTGATGCTGTGATTTTAATTACGACATCATAGAATTTTCCATTTAATTTGATATGTATTATTAATGATTTATAACTACACCACTATTAAATTATAATATCTTCATAATAATAAATAAGTATGGTCCCAATATTATGACTACAAACAAATTTAATTATATTTTAAAAAAATCTTGTGATACATAAATATTGTAACATTATGAGTTCATCATAACCCAAATAATATGGTCCCAATATTATCCCTTTTTTTTATCATATCATACATACCTTTGTTAAAGGTTAGTGTTACAAGTTCGTACTCAACCTGACAAGAAAAACATTGTAGGGTTGTGAGTGCATTATAATTTATAGTCCAACTCTTTTTGGTTAAATTTTCAAAATTTTCGTTTTTGACTTTTAACTCTAATGGAAGTCATCAATGAAACAAAAGAACAATCCCAAAAAAATAAGTCCAACAAATGGATTTTCAATATGTTTTTTTTATGTAAATCTGAAAATAAATTAAACTGAAAAGAGAAGAGTTACAAAAGCTTCGTGTGCAAAAGGGAAAAAGTCATTTTCATCATTAGGGTTTAATACAATAGCCTATTTTATTCATACTTTTCAAACAATAATTTAAAATATTCTTCCGTTAACTCACCGTTAGTGTAAAACTGTTAACTAGTAATTCATTGAGAGCAAAATAAGATTTTCATTAAAGTGATACAAACTATATTGATTTTTTTTATACAGTTAAATAACACTACAAATTATGCAAAATTCATTAATTTTTTCTTAAATGAAATCAATGATGATATAGTTTGATATAACCATTGAATAATTGCCATAAGGAATAAACTGTGATAAGCACAATATCTTTAAATCATTAGAAGAAAAACTCAAAAATGCCACCAATTTTTATGTGCTTGCATGTACTGAATATTTTCTTTATATTAACTCAATTCAAGCTATTTTATAGTGCAATTAGATAGTATATTTATATTAATAAGAAAATTGTAATATTTTTGGTAATTAGATCTAGGGTATATAAGGCTTTTAAACCACCAAACTAGAAATAAGTGAAAAAACAATTGCTTGAAATATAAATTTTTCATCTTTTTCGGTATTTCTTATTTAGTGGGATTAAATAAAATCATTTTTAGTTATATGTCAACATTTATTTAGTTTTCTAATTTTCTCTTTGGTTGAAAATTTTTTTTTACCCTTAATGAATTACTAACAAACGACATTCAACCAACAATGAGTTAATAGAAGGATGTTTTGGACTATTTTTTAAAAAGTAAGAATGAAATGAACTATTGCATGAAACTCTAAGGATGAGAAGGGTTTTTTCCCTATGCAAAAGGTTAAGTTTCATGGGGTTAAGCTAAGTTACGGCAGTGGTATGGTAACATATTTTTTTGTCATTTTGTAACGTGACCCACGAAAATAAAAGCAACAGAATGTATTTACTTAGGTATTTAACATTGCAATCCCTCTAGTTTTCTAAAATATCAGAAAGAATATAATTATTATTAATTTACTCTCCCACCCCATCAATAGTCATCATCATCTCTCCTCATGCAACTCGTGAGTAATATTTAGACTTTCATATTTTTTTTTCTATCTTAATTGTTTATTTTATTTCTTTTAGTAAATATTTTTATTTATTGGCTAAGATATTAAATAATATGAATAAGGAAGATAGAGGGAATTTTGACAGGATTTTTATTATTGATATTGGGTAATTATAATGCATGATTTAGTTGCACATCCATGAGAGCCACAACCTCTTAAATACAATAAAGCCTATGAACTTTGGGAAGACAAATCCCTTGATTTATTCCACAAATACATCAATATTTTATAATTCTATAATTATTACTATTATTTCCATATCTAGTTCTATGAATAATAACATTAAAATTAAATAGAAAAATGAAGAAGAGATAATGTTTCCTTTGTTTCTATTTCTTTAGTTTTTTTTATGGGAACATAATGGAGTTGAGTATTAATAGATTAGTATTTTCCTGATCGTTTTATATATATTTGGTAAATTTTGTAGAGACTTATAATGAGTTTAATAATGATAAAATTCATGTAAAGATTTCTAATAACTTTGTTGATTTGATTTTTATGAACCAAAATGAAAATTGAAAAAGTTTTTTTTTTGGGTAAAAGAGATAGAAACAAATAAAGTAAAGTTTGTCTGATTAGTCAAAACTTAAAAGAGTTATTTAGTGTTTGGTTAAACTTCTTCTAATGTTAATGATTGAAACTTTGTGATTTAGGTAGTTAAATTAGGAATCTCTCATGATCTGATGTTATCCAAGAAAAAATTCATTAAGTAATAGATAGTTAATGAATTAAAAAAATAAAGATAATTATATCCTAATCATATACTAACACTAAAGGATAAGTGTCGCAAGATTTTTAAAATCTTAGGATAAATCAGATTCAGTTGGCAAATTTTGATCATTAAACCAATTGATAGTATAAAAAATTAGCCAAATAAGCTTATTATCTTTGAGAGAAGATGACCCAATTAACACAGCCAATATTAGATCAAATCCAATTGATTGAATTTTATTTTCTTTTCTTTTTTCAATATATCCTCTTATTGTCTTTGAAAATTCAAAAATATAAAAAAATTATCTACAAAATTCTATTAAAAAAAAAGAGAAGAAGAAACCATATTAAAAAAAAATAAGCGTGGAGGTGAAAAAAAACCAAGATTAATATTAAACCATGGAAAACAAGGGAGAGAAAATAACAAATAATTTTAAATTAGGGCTTTTATGTTAAATTTTCAAAACCTATAATTTTTATTTTTTTAGAAAACAAGAAGGACTATTGTGTAATACAGCATTACTGTGATACGGTACTACCGTTGCAAGATAGTTTTGTCTAGTTTCATGTACACGAGGTTAAATTATAAAAATGATACTTGAGATAGCCAAAGCATCCTTGATAACTTTTTTTGAATAGTCACTAGTGGACAATCCCGCCCGGTGTATATAGAACAAGAAAATTCCAAATTAGCCAAGTAATTTACTAAAGAATTTCCTTTTGGAGCACCTAACAATTATGTTTTAATCAAACTACAATAGTTAATTCATCTATTACGAATGCAACATGGAGTAGCAAAATTAGGATTATGAGGAGAAGACAGTGTAGCAATAGAGTTGCTTTTTTTTCTTTTTCTTTTTCTTTTTTGATAAAAGAAATGAGTTTATTAAAAGTTAAGGCTTAACAAAATAAAGAAATATAGACAGTAGAGTCTCTTTCTAACTAAACATATGGCCACTCTCTATGAGTTGATTCTTCAATAGCCACAATAATACCAAAAATTTCGGCATAAAATGATGAATAATGACCTAAAGGCATTGCAAGGCATCCTTTAATGGAAGGGCAGAAAGTTGTGTAAAAAGATAATGAAAATAATGATCCTCAATATCTCCAAACAGTGGCAGATATAGTCTGGTTTAGTCCAAAATTTATTATCTTTGAGAGACTTGTTTTTAAATTATGTATTAAGCATGATGTCGCATTACTTTATATATCTATTTTATTTATTTTTTGTTTGCGCTGATACACACATAAACATACAAAATAAATTCATAATTTACTTTGACAAAAACAAATATCCTATATCTGCCCCTGTTTCCAATATATAAATCCTACTCGTATAAGGTAGCATGGTAACTAATTAGAAAGACTTATTTACTCTGAAAAATATTTCATTAACTTGCACTATAAATTGTTGAATCTTAAGTTTATACACAGGAACCATTGCCTACTAGAAATAAACAAGAAAATATAATAAAATCCTTACCACCATGGAGTGCATTGTCAATCACGGGGAAATGTTTTTTTTTTTTTTCTAAGTCTCTCATTATTTTGTATGAGCTAAAAGGTCACGCAATTAAAACAAGGATAACATTGAATATGTAAATGGCGTATTTTATAATTTATATACCACGGACGAGCAAACTCTTCCCACTTGATGCGGTTCTCAAAGTTCTCCATGAATCTATGCATGAAACTGACCACCCATGAATGGCGAATTACATAATGAACCAATTGAAAAAAATGTGAGTTGCAGAAATATTTCTAAATTTGCTTTAAAGAAAGGAGCAAAAGCGTGGTGCTAATATGATGTGTTGTGACAGCTACTGCAAGCAGGCGCGTAAGGAACCGAAGCAACTTTTGGGCTTAACAACCTTCGGCCGATGGGTTTGATCTTTACAGTCTGGACCTCAGCAGTCCAATTTTAAAGTAGCCAACAAAAAAATAAGTGGTGGTAATATTTGACTTCGTTATTATATCTTACCAATTTATACTTTTCAGTTAATCTCATTAAAAATTTTAAATTAATCTTTATCTCTCAACATACTTCACTTAATTTCGAATGTACCCTTATTATAATTTTTATCTTTTTTTTAAAGCAACCACCACATAAAAAACTTATAAAATATATTTTTAAAAACTTAGCGTAAAGTATATAATATTTGAGAAGAGATAATAATTTAAAATGTTAAGAGAATTTATGATTTAAGAAATTAGAGTCGTTAAATTAAATATTAATAGAAATTATCATGTGGGTGCACTTAAAAGCTACTTACCCTTTTAAGTCATTTGATATAAAGATAAAATAAATTTTAATACAAAAGTGATTAGTGGGGATGGTGAGATATAACCAAAGAGTCAAATATCACAACTCTAAAAAAATACTTCTTCTATTAGGATTTCATTATGTCTAATATTAGTGTACTGTGAATGTGCTGGTTTGATAATGTACCTAAAGAAGATATATTAACCGAATGTTGCATGGACCATATATATACAGACACACGTACACATGTTATGAGATAAAATGTGGGTCTTAATAGCCCCGATTGCTATGGGCTTTTAAGAGAAGCGATAAGACACTAACTTTTGTTTGGGCCTGAGTTTAATGACTAGCCCAACTTATTTCCCATCATTTAAAATTAGAGAGTAAAAAATACGTATAATTTTGATAGGTTTCCTTCAGGATCTGGGCGACTGGGCCTCTAAATCTGTAATAATTACTCATTACAAATCACAATCCCTAATTACAATTTTGCTCTAGAGAATGTCATCCTACCTCTATTCAGCTTATCACTTTCTCGTGTCAATGTTATTGAGCGTCAACAAAATAACCATTTATGACTCATAAACTAAAGATAACTAAGAATATATGTTAGATCAACGTAGTGATATTCGATAATAAAATGAAAATAGGCTTATGAAACTTAAATTTTATGAGATTTAGATAGCGTTTGTTTTTTTGGTTTGAAATTCAAATGGGTATAAATTTAGCTGAAATCTGAATAGGTTTGAATACATATATCTGAATAACATTTGTTTTCTTTTTTTCAATATCTGAATATAGATGTTAACTTGTTTGTTTTTAAAAAATAAACATTTGAAATATAATATTTTGACATATACAATCTCATAAATATTAACAATATGTATATTTTATTAGTGTTAAACACATGACCAGTAACAAAAAAAATTATTTCATTAGTAAAAAAATTGATAATATTTACCTTAACAAAGCTTGAAAAATAAAATATATATCGAACACACTTTTTTTTTACATTAATATATGATACTTATAATGTTATGTTTAGTATATTCTATTGATATTTTTTCCTTGTTAATTACCTAAGCAAATCAAGAATTGTTTGATCGTTTGAATTAAAATTAATGCATTCAATAAAATTCAAAATCTATTATAAGAATAATAAATATATATACAAAGAGACAGACATATTATAAAACACATTTATTGAAATTCTCATTAAAAAAAAAAACATAAAAGTTTGAATACAAGTGTATAAAAAAATGGATAAATAAAAAATAAAAAATAATTTATATAATAGGAAATAATTTTATTTAATAGCAATATTAATAAGAGATGTTGTAATTGTGAATTTTATTATGACATCTCAATACAAACCCAAACAGTGCCTTACCTAATTGACAGTTGAATCCCAAGATTTTTTACATGATTTTAAAATATATATTATAAATAACTAGACATTGACTCATTCCTTTTATACAAACCGAGGGTTTTAAATGAAATTATCCTTCACACAATTTGGTTTTTCTATTGAAATTATAAGCCCAAAGCACCGAACTTTTCAAAACAAAGCCGAAAAGAAAATGCTAAAGCACCGGTGGGCTATGATGAACTTTGGCGCATCAAAAATTTATTGTCCTTAGCATTCGTTCGGATGGATATGTTTCCTGTGCGAATCCAAATTCTTTGTGTAGGCATTATTAATTTCATCGCCGAGGACAACTGCCGATTTGGTCTTTCCTATTTAACGTCAATCTATTGTCGTGACTTATCACGCTCAAATTCTCATTTTGCGCCATTTGCAGTCATTGTAGCCCAAGCACTTATTTATTTATTTTCTTAATTTTTATAAATCTTGGTTTGGTTATGTTTCCTTGTGAATCCAAATACTGTCAGTGTGCATTATTAAGTAGGAAATTATGGGGAAAACAGATTATCCACAAGGGCTGCAGATGGAGGATTGGTAGGGGAAATAACGTTCAGATTTATAACAGCAACTGGATTCCAAGAGGTAAAACGTTCAGACCTATATTAATGTCATCTTTGCACATTGACAGTTATGTATCTGAGCTAGTTGGGGATGATAACAAGTGGGATGTGACAATGATTTACCAGAATTTTGGCAAGGAAGATGCTGAGCTGATTACAAGCATTCCGCTTCCAAGAGAGCCTGCTGAGGATCAATTGTTTTGGCATTATGACAAGCAAGGAAATTATTCTGTAAAAAGTGGTTTTCAGATAGGCCAAAAAATCAGGTTCCCATTCCCTCCCAGTGGTTCAAGGACTACTTCTGAGATACGGAAAGTGTTATGGAATTTTACATTACCAGCCAAGGTGAAGAATTTCATGTGGAGGGCTGTCCAGAATCTGCTCCCTATAACAGAGAATCTGTGGCATAAGAAGATTGTTGCTGATCCTATCTGTCAAAGATGTAAAAGCCACATTGAAACCATTTATCATGTTCTCTTTACATGCAAAATAGCAAGGAAGATATGGAATTTAGTCCCGTTTGCTGGAAAAATCTGGAAAGTAAAGGAACAACCAATGATATGTGTTATGCAAGACATGGCAGAGAGTCTAAACAGAATAGAGATGGAGTTGTTAATCGCAATTTACTGGGCTGTGTGGCATACCAGAAACTTATTTATTTTTTAAGCAAAGCAGAGGGATCCATTGACTACTTTGGCTAAGGCAGAAGCTATCATAGACTCTTACTGGAGGTTTAAGAATCCAAGCCCAAACCATTTGCTGATCAGGAAGGAAACAAGTCAACCAATCTAGTGTCCCCCGCCAGAGGGTTTTGTAAAGATAAATGTGGATGCAGCAACAAATCTGGAAAGGCATGCAACTGGGTTGGGAGTTGTGGTGAGGGATTGCAGAGGAAATTTTGTAGCTGCTGCAGTGAAGAAAGTTCTTTTCTTTGGCGATGTTCAGCAAGCCGAAGCAGAAGCTATTGCTTGGGGATGTCAGGTTGCAAAAGAGATTGATCAATCATCTATACTTTTAAACACTGATTCTCAAAGAGTTGCTGAGTTAGTAAACAAAAGGAAGAACAACAGAACCCTTATTATCTGAATTATTTCTGGGATTCAAAAGCTTGTTAATGAGTTTAGTGAGTGCATAGTTGAGTTTACTCCTAGAACTTGAAATGTGCAGGCTCATCAGCTAGCCAAGCTTGCCTTGGAGTATGAAGAAGTTGTAATCTGCGAGGATTTCCTCCCTAATTTTGTATTGTGTTTTCTCAAAGTTTAGTTTCAATGAAGGTTATGATTCCGCTTAAAAAAAAAAGAAGTACCTCGCTATGGACAACTGCAGACTGGGGACTTTCCAATGACCAATCCCAAAGTACGAGATGCATATTTGTCTTTAACTCAAAATAGAGAATAAAAAAAATACTATAATGCTGGAAATTCCAAAAACTTCACTTTAAAAAAAGTGGTATACATTGACTCGAAGGTGGAATTATATAATTTTTTTTTTAATTTGAGATAAGGTACTAAATTTACTTTAATTTTGTAAAAATTCATCAATCACTTAGATGAATAACACATCACATATTTTATTATTTAAAAAGAAATTTATGCTAAAATTTTAGTATGTTTATCTTTACGATTATATTAAAAAAAAAGCTAGATACTGAAATCTTTGATTGTAAACCTAACATATAATTTATATATAAATTGAGTTTTTTGGGTAATATATTTTCACTTACTTCCTTATAGTTTGCCAATATTACCAAATTCTAGTCCTTTGAGCTGTTCTATGACTACATTTTGGCTATTAAAATGTAGCTCTTATGCCACTGGTCAGGGTTGAGTTTAAGAGATCGAAGTATTCAATCCAAAAGACAAGCTTGTCGTGTAGAAGGACCTATAATATTTATAAATAAAAATGATCACTCTTTTAACTAGTCAATGTGTGATACAATTCAATACAGTGGAAAATGATGAAATCACTTATTTATCTTTGTCTATAACTTTATGCAGAGAAATATGACATCAAAGTAAATTCGAGTACTTTGATGGTGGGAAAAAGATTCAATTAGTGGCCAAGATTTAGTATCACATTTAATGTTGACAATTAACCTAATTTTTTATTTTATTTACCAATCAAGCTAATTTTCTTTTAACTATATTATAAAAATAAGAGAAATGAGAAGAGAAAACAAAAACAAAAAGAGGATCCTTATCCTTCGCAAACAATCCCTCTATTCTCGAATCTTTCATGAATTAATTTATTAAATATTATTTTTTATTGTCATTTTTAATATTCTTAAGATACCGCTGCCTCAGTGAGTTATTGAGTTCGTCTTAAAGTATAGTTAAAACCAGATGAGGTTTCTATCTATTTCTAAATTTTCTTCATTCAAGATAAATAATTATATACATTGAGCGTGTGTTAAGTGATATCGGTACGGTATGGTACGTGCATGGCACGTGTTTGTATAGTACAACACAACACAAGCATGATTCGGTAACCACAAAGGCTTTCAGATAAATCCCATGTTTCAACTGGCTAAATTACTACACCACAAAGGCTTTCACATCACGTTTGTTAACACAAGAGTTCAACCAGCGACGCCTGCTAAAATCCTAAGGCCCCGACTCTCTCAACGCGGTCCCCACCTAGCGTTTTGAGACAATCCCTGATGGCCTCCTGCCGTCCGATGCCGATGCCATGCAAGATATCCCATCTCTCTGCGATTCCACTAGGAGAACCTGCTCTGCTCCATTTCAAGAGCTTCTAACTAGACTCAACAACTCTATTGTGTCAAACGTTAATCCTCCCGTCACTTGCATAGTTTTTGACTGGTCTATGGGCTTCGCTCTCAAAGCTTCCAAACAACTAAACATCCCCAACGTTCTTTTTTTATTCAATAGGATAAAATATTAATCTAGTACTTTTTTCACCATAAATAGATATAATTACTGTATATAAGAAAATTTTTATTGGTGTATTTTGGATTTGTTTGCTATAATTACTTATTACAGCTCGCAATCTGTGATTACAATTAGAGAATGTCATCATACTTTCCTACGCCTTCAATATTACAACTACAATCAACATTAATTATTTTCCCGTGTTAATATTATTGAGCGATAATAAAATAATCATTTATGACTCATAAATTACAAATACTAAGAATATATGTTAGATTTAACTTTAATGGTCAACAAAGTGATATTGGAAAATAAAATGAAGGGAAAAAACTATTTTCATCCGTATAGTTTCATATAATAGCCTATTTCATCCTTACTTTTTAAATAATAGCACAAAACATCCTTCTGCTAACTCACCGTCAGTTTAATGCAGTTAACTAGTAATTCATTGATTGCAAAATATGATTTTTTTTATTAAAGTGGTACAAACTATATTAAAATAAATTTTGTACACAATTAAATAATACTACAACATATGCAAAATTCATTAATTTTTTCTTAAATGAAATCAACGATGAAATAGTTTGATATAGCCACTTAAATAATCACCATAAGCAACAAATTGTAATTAGCACAATATCTATCATTAGAAGAAAAACTAAAAAATACAACCAATCTTTATCTACTTGCATTTGCTGAAAATCTTCTTAATCTTCAACTAATTTTTATTTTGAGCTTTGCCACCACTCTTCTTTTACCATTATTGTCTCTCCAAGTCCTTACCATTGTCTCCCAAAGTCAGCACACAATGCAATTAGAGAGTATACTTATATGAATATGAAAATTGTGATTATTTTTTGTACTTAAATCTAGGGTTTATAGGGCTTTCATGCAGCAAAAATAGAGAGAAGTGCAAAATAATTACTTAAAATAGAAATTTTCATCTTTTTCAGTATTTCATGTTTAGTAGGATTAGATAAATATCATTTTTAGTTATATGTCAATTTTTATTTATTTTTTCTTATTTTCTCTTTAATGGAATATCCTTTTTACCCTCAATGAATAACTAACAAACGATATTTAACTAACATTGAGTTAATAGAATGATGTTTTGAGTTATTGTTTAAAAAGTAAGGATGAAATGAACAATTGTATGAAACCTTAGGGGTGAGAAGGGCTTTTTTCTTAAAATGAAAATAGATTTATGAAACTTAAATTTTACGAGACTTAGATAGCGTTTGTATTTTTTTTTTGTTGGTCTGAAATCTAAATGGGTCTGAATTTTGCTAAAGTTTTAATATGTTTGAATATATATATCTAAATAACATGTTTGTTTCTCTTTTTTCAACATGTAAATATAAGTGTTAAGTTGTCTATTTTTCAAAAATGAAATATTTGAAATAAAATATTTTGACATATATAACCCATAAATATTAATAATATTATATTTTATTGGTTAAACACATGACAAGTTACAAAAAAAATTATTTCATTATTAAAGGGAATGATAATCTTTACCAATGATAATAATAAAAAATGTTTTTTTTACATTAATATATGATACTTATAATGTTATTTTTGGTATATTATATTCTTAATTAGTTTTCCTTGTTAATTACCTAAGCCAATCAAGAATTGTTTGATCATTTGAATTAAAATTAGTATATTAAATAAAATTCAAAATCTATTATAAAACTAGTAAATATAATTATAAAGAGATAAACCTATTATAAAACCTAAAATTCTATTATGCTTAAAATTTTCATTCACAACAACAACAACGACAACAACAATGATAATAATAAAAAATAATAGTAGTTGAATACATGCCTATAAAAAATGAATAAATAAAAAATAGGGTTATTATCATTTTACTACTTCAGAAATTGCCAAATATCAAATGACTACAAGAAGTATTATCTCCTATCATTTTACTACTATATCTTTATAAAAATATTATTTTACTACTTTTCCGTTACAATTGTTAGTTAACCATTAGTTGACCGTTAGTTGACTAACACAATACCAATTTTACCCTTCATGATTACAAAAAATTATAAGATAAATTTATAATTCATATATCATAATTCTAGAAAAAAAAATTATATTGGTATTTTATATCTATTTTAATAAATATATTACAAATTTATTTTATAAATAACCTTTAAATATTTTTTTTAATCATGAAAGGTGAAATAGGTATTTTGTTAGTCAACTAACTGGTCAACTAACAGTCAACTAGCGGTCAACTAACAGTTATAACGGAAAAGTAGTAAAATGATATTTTTATAAAGATATAGTAGTAAAATGATAGAAGACAATACTTCTTGTAGTCATTTGATATTTGATAATTTCTAAAGTAGTAAAATGATAATAACCCTAAAAAATAATAAAAGAATAATTTATATAATATGAAATAAATTTATTTAATAGGAGTATTAACCGTAGATGTTGTAATTATAAATCTAATTATAGCATCTTAATACTAAACAGGGCCTTACCTAATTCACAATTGAATCCAAAATTTTTTTACATGATTTTAAAAGATATATTACCAATTAAAAGAACTAATTAATATAAATAACTAGACATTGACTCGTTCCTTTAATACAGGGAAACCGTAGGTTTTAAATGAAATTATCCTTCACACAATTTGGTTTTTCTATTGAAATTATTAGCCCAAAGAACGGAACTTTTCTAAACAAAACCGAAACAAAAATGCTAAAGCATCGGTGGGCTCTGATGACCTTTGGCGCGTCCAAAATTTCTTGTCTTTAGCACTCTTTAGGATGGATATGTTTCCTGTGCGAATCCAAATTCTTCAGGCATCATTAATTTTTTTTTTTTTAATCCATTCGGTTTCCGGCAACCACAACCAATTGGTCTAGGCATCATTAATTTCATCGCGGAGGACAAGTGCAGATTTGGTCATTCCTATTTAACGTCAATATATTGTCATGATTTGTCACGCTCAAATTCTCATTTTACGCCATTTACAGTCAGTGTAGCACAAGCACTTATTTATCTATTTATTTATTTTTTTTTATAAATCTTGGAATGGTTATGTTTCCTTCTGAAGCTTTTAATTTTTTGTGATGCATATTTTTTCCTAACCAATATCATCTACATCATCAACAATATTATTAAAAAATCGAAGTAAAACTCCACTCAGCTTAGTTAGCACAGATCCATCCATAAATCTTCAGGTTTTTTGACCTAGAAAAAATCACGCTTGTCTTAGAAAGAAAGAAAGAAGAATTGAAACAAAGAGCTGAGATGGCTTCCTTAATCGATACACAACACCCTCGTCGTCCTAATGCAGTTTTTGTTCCGTATCCAGCTCAAGGCCACATAAATCCCATGTTTCAACTGGCTAAATTACTACACCACAAAGGCTTTCACATCACTTTTGTGAACACAGAGTTCAACCAGCGACACCTTCTGAAATCCCAAGGCCCCGACTCTCAACGCCGCCCCCACCTTCCGTTTTGAGACAATCCCAGACGGCCTCCAGCCGTCCGATGCCGACGCCACGCAAGATATCCCATCTCTCTGCGATTCCACCAAGAGAACCTGCTCTGCTTCATTTCAAGAGCTTCTAACTAGACCCAACAACTCTGCTTTGTCAAACGTTATTCCTCCCGTCACTTGCACAGTTTCCGACTGGGCCATGGGCTTCCCTCTCAAAGCTTCCAAACAACTAAACATCCCCAACGTTCTTTTTTTTCACGGCAAGCGCTTGTGGCTTCATGGGTTACGTGCACTATCGCCATTTAGTTGAAAAGTGTATATTCCCTCTCAAAGGTAATCTTATGAGATATATTAATGTCTTTGCACCCGTTACTTTATTTATATATTCTCGTAGTTTTTTTTCTCCCGAAAAGATATATTGGTATTGATTAATGTCACCGTTCTTTATATTATTTGCATGTAGATCTCAGTTATTTGACAAATGGGTACATGGCACTGTTATTGATTGGATACCGGGCATGGAAGGGATACAGTTGAAGTACTTGCCAAGTTTTATTAGAAGTACCGATCGAGACGATTTCATGGTCAACTTCATCATAACAGAAATTGAGAATGCGCATAATGCCTCTGCACTCATTTTCAATACATTTGATGGTTTAGAGCCTGAGGTTTTGAAAGAAATTTCTTCGATTTATCCTAATATCTTCACTATCGGTCCTCTTAATCAGCTAGTCCTCAACAATGAGGTTTCAGCTCACGACAGCGCTCTCAGCGTCATAGGGTCGAATTTATGGAAAGAACGGCCTGGGTGTTTGGAGTGGCTCGACTCAAAAGAGCAAAACTCAGTCGTTTATGTCAACTTCGGCAGTATCACTGCACTGACAGAAAAGCAACTCCGCTTGGGGGCTTGCTAATAGTAAGCGGCCTTTCTTGTGGGTAATAAGGCCTGATATTGTCAATGAAGTAACAGCCGTTATTACACAAAAGTTCGTTGAAGAGACCAAAGATAGAGGTATGTTGGCAAGCTGGTGCCCGCAAGAACAAATATTGAGGCACCCAGCGGTGGGAGGATTTCTAACGCACTGTGGTTGGAATTCAACGGCTGAAAGCTTGGGCTGTGGTGTGGCTATGCTGTGCTGGCCGTTTTTCGCAGAGCAGCAGACCAACTGTTGGTTTTGCCAGACCAAGTGGGGCGTTGGCATTGAAGTCAATCCTCACGCAGACAGAGTTGAAATAGAAAAGCTTGTGAGGGAATTGATGGAGGCAGAGAGTGGGAAACAAATGAGGGAGAAAGCGCTGGAGTGGAAATTATTAGCTGAAAATGCCACTGCCGACCCCAAGGGGTCCATCTTATATCAACTTGGACAAATTGATAAACGACGTCCTTCTTGCTTATCCATATGATAATGATCGGGGAAAAATGCATAATTAACTTATCACCGCAAAGATGTCAATGTACGGGCCTACGGGGTGTCATTGTCTGCACCGCAAAAAGTTAGGATTACAGTAACCGTGTAGGGTATGTTTGGCTGGCGGGTCTATAACAGTATGTATTGTAATATAAATTCAGACCCGTGTTTGGCTGCAAAAAATAATTGCACTGGTTTGAAAAGATTGTGCCGCAATCGATGTGCAAATAAGACCCGCCTCTCCCTGCCCATGCATGTCTAAATTGCACGTGTTTTTTTCTATTTTAACTATTATTTAATATTAACTATTAGATTCAACACAAATCAAATATTATATTTTGTAACATATTAATTTATGTTTAACTAATAAGAAAAGATGTTGAAATTTAATGCCTATAATTATATTTTTATTAATAAACTTAAATAATAAATTAAATATTTAAATATTTATTAAATTCATTTAATATTTATTTAAAAATATAAATAAATAACAACTATTTAGTATTATTTAATACTATTAAATAATAAAAATACATAATACAGTTTATATCCTACCAAACATAATATTATATCATTTAATATATTTTAATATAATATATTTTATTAAATTTAATACAGTATGCAGCACTGTCCTTGTCAAATTTATACAATATTTTAATACCCATCAGTAAGGTTGAAGCAGTTTATAGCCTAGGAATAATATTAAAATAAATATATGTTAACGACATCAATTTTTTTTTTTTTTTGATAAAAAAGACCAACTTTCATTCAATCAACTGGTGATTACAGACATAATTTGAGGGGGAAAGTGATCCCGCCAAATACAAGTCTCACCATTAATCACTGCTCTTTTGGCTAGAGCATGGGCAATTCCATTTCTTTCTCTTGGAGTATGCTGAATTTTGAGCAGATTTCCTTCTCTTAGCATTTCGCTTTGAATATCTTCTATGATCCAGCAAATTTCAGTGTTGTTGCTTTTCTTATTCAGCACAAGGTCAACCACATCTTTACAATCCGTTTCAATGGTCAAAGGGGTCAAACCTGTATTAAAGGCCACTTGAATACCCCATTTTACAGCTGCAGCTTCCACCAATGCCACATCTCCATTAAAAATCGTCTGCTTAATTGCTGCTGCCACAATGCTTTTATCTCCATCTCTAATTATCACTCCCAATCCTCCTTTGTGTGCCTCTCTGTTAATAGCCGCATCTACATTCACCTTGTAATGTCTTTGGGTCAGACTTTGCATTCTTGAAAATTCCTCTGAGGAAGCTTTTGCTGCTATTTTCAATTTTGACATTTTGACTCTCTCATAAGCTTTTACTGTAGCTTCAGCTTTTGCAACCAAAAAAATTGGGTCTTGAACTCTGCTCTCGAATACAGATTGATTCCTTTCATGCCAGGCTGTCCAACATAGTGCAGTAACCATCTTCAGCTCCTCAATGCTTCTCCATCTTACTATCTCATGCATTATATCTAGCAGATCATGATTATCGAGAGACTGTAATTTTTCTCTAAAAGGGGTCAACTTCCACATCTGCTTAGCTACTTTGCAGTCCATGACAGCATGCTTGGCGTCTTCAGCTTTCATTTTACATCTTGGGCAAGAAGGATCTTGTAAGACTTTTCTCTTCCATAAATTTGCTGCTGTTGGAAGCATGTTCATTGTGGCTCTCCACATAAAAACTTTTATTTTTTCCGGTAGCTCTAGACTCCAAATCACATTCCATTGGCAACTGTTTACTTTAGAGCAGCTTGGATTATCAGGGTGTTTAATCCTCTGAGCTAATTGGAAACCACTCTTTACTGAATACTTCCCCTTTTTGTCGAAATGCCAGATAATTTGGTCCGGTCTCGGGCTGCTTGGAAGTGGTATCCTCAGAATTTGCTGGGCATCTTCTGGCTTGAAATGCTGATGAATCAAATGCTCCTTCCACTGCTGCCTGTCATCAATAAGGTCTGCCACTTTGCTCTCCACATCTAAATTTGCAACTGTGATAGGTTTGAATGTCTGTGGTCTGGGAATCCAATTGCTTTTGAGTACTTTAACTTTTTCTCCCGAGCCAATTCTCCATCTCATTCCTTTTTCAATAATTTTTCTGCCCCAAATTATGCTTCTCCAGATAAAAGACGGGTTAGACCCCACTTTTGCTTCAAAAAAGTCTGTGGACTTGAAGTATCTTTCTTTTAGCATCCTTGCCATTAAAGATTCTGGTTCTTGGATTATCTTCCAGCTTTTTTTTGCAATCAAAGCTTGGTTAAAGCTAACAAGGTCCCTGAATCCCAAGCCACCTCTACCTTTCGCCTGACATAATCTTTCCCACTTTGCCCAATGCATCCTCTTCTGCTCCTTTTTTTACCCCCACCAAAACTGTGCTATAGCTCTTTGGATATCATCGCATATGGTTGTGGGAAGCCTAAATACACTCATCGCATAAGCTGGTACTGCCTGAGCCACAGCCTTGATCAAGATCTCCTTGCCCCCACTGGAAAACATCCTACTTTGCCAGCTGGATATCTTACTCAAAATTCTCAGCTTGATGTCTTGGAAAAAACTAACTTTCTTTCTCCCGATCATTGAAGGCAAGCCCAAGTATTTTTCATGCTTTGAAACAACATCTAGTTGGAAAATATCTTTGATTTTGTTTATATGCTCAGCCGAGGTTCTTCCACTAAAGAACATAGATGATTTTCCATAGTTGAAAATTTGCCCCGATGCACTTGCGTAGCAATCAAAAATTTTCTTCAAATTTTTGCAATCTTCCACTGCTGCTTTACAAAAAATTAGACTATCATCCGCAAAGAGAAGATGATTAATGGAAATCTCTTTGCTGAATTTTAGTCCTTTTATCAGCTGCTTCTTCTCTGCTTGAATCAGCAAGTTTGAGAACGCTTCTGCACAAAGGATAAACAAATATGGGGATAAAGGGCAACCTTGTCTCAGGCCTCTTTGTGGCTGGATCAATCCTTTAGGAGCCCCATTTATTAGCACAGAAAAGGATGCTGTAGAGATACAATTCATGATTAATTCAATCCAAGACTTTGAGAAGCCTAATTTATGCATTGCTTGCTCTAGGAAACTCCACTCCACTCTATCGTAGGCCTTACTTATATCTAATTTCAACGCAACCAGCCCATTTTTCTTGCCCTTACTTAATCTAATCTTGTGAAGACATTCATATCCAATAATGATATTGTCCGTAATTAATCTATTTGGTACAAATGCACTTTGATTTGGAGATATTACAGCATGCAGAAATTGTTTCAATCTATTCGCTATGGCTTTTGTGATGATTCTATAAATTACATTGCATAAGCTAATAGGTCTATAATCTATAACATCTCTTGGTTTCTCTACTTTTGGGATAAGGGCAATATATGTATGGTTGAGGGGAGCTATGTTACCTTTTCCATTCAAGATGTTTAGGCATGTAGCTAGCACACCTTCTCCTACTGAGTTCCAGTGCTTTTGAAAGAAAGCTGCCGGGAAGCCATCTGGTCCAGGCGCTTTTGTTAGGCACATTTGGAAAAGCGCCTCTTTGATTTCGTCCTTAGTAAAGGGTCTCTCCAGCTCCTCATTCATTCCGTCTGTGATTCTTCTTGGCATCTCCTTAAGGGCTGCCTCCCTTTGCTGTCTTAAAGGGCTAGTTGAGGTGTACAGATTTGTGAAATATTCACAAAATCTCCTCTCTATCACTTCTGCTTCTTCTGACCAGCTTCCCTCTTCATCCAAAACTCCCCAAATCTTGTTTTTTTTCTTCCGAGCTGAGGCTTTGGCATGAAAAATTTGGTGTTTCTGTCCCCTTCCAGCAACCAGTCGGCTCTTGACCTTTGCTTCCAGTAAACTTCTTCATCGATCAGAATATCATCAATCTGATTTTCCAGCTTCTTGATTTTTTCCCCATCCACATAATGATCAAAGTTTTGCTTTATGCCTTTCAGCTCTTTTCGCAGCTTTTTCAACTTTTTTTCTCTTCCACCGAATTCTTCTGAGCTCCACCGTCGTAATTCAGCCATTGATTTCTTTGCAGTCTCTTTGAACAGATTCACAACATTTGCTCCCTCCCAAATGCAACTTTCCCGCCACTCCCTTTTTACTATCTCTTGACATTTCCCATACGAGCTCCACATATCTTCATAATGTATTCTATGAAAATTCCTTTCACTTCCACCTACTGCCTTTCCCCTTTCTATTACTTGCATTACAATCGGATAGTGGTCAGAGCTCCAAGATTCAATGTGTTCTACAGGTAATTCTTGAAAAGTATTGCACCAATTTTTACAGCACAAAGCCCTATCCAATCTTTCTTCAACTATCCCCAGCCCAAATCTTCTGTTACTCCATGTGAACGGGTACCCTTTATAGCCAAGATCAACTAATCCACTATCTTGAATGACTTCTCTGAAGTTTGCAATCAAGTCCACTCTTCTTTCATTCCCTCCTATTTTTTCTTTCAAGTGCAGAATTTCATTAAAATCTCCAATGCACAGCCATGGTAGTGAGAACAAACCTGAAAGTCTTCTGATCAATTCCCACGTGTGCTTTTTCTCCTCAGTCTTCGGGTGCCCGTAAACCCCTGTGCAGTGCCATAAAACTCCTTTCCTGTTTTGGACAATAGCATCTATGTGATGTTTGCTGTAAGATTTTACTTCCACATTTACATTTTCTCCCCACAGCATTGCCAAACCACCCCCCTTTCCACTACTATCTACTGCAAGACAATTTGAAAAGTTTAAAGCTTCAGCTTTTCTGTTCATGAGCCTCCCCTTTAATTTTGTTTCACACAAAAATAAAATCTCAGGATTGTGCTCACGGAGGTGTTAACATATATGTTAACATAATGCTTTTGATGATAACAAACAAGATTAAGAATGATTAATTTTTTTAAGCTCAAATTGTAAGAGAAGCTTACATTTAGGGGGAGCAATTTATGAAATCATTCTTTAAATACATGAAAGGTTTGTCATCATCAAAAAGGGGGAGATTGTTAACATTTATGTTAACATAACGTTGATTTTGATGATAACAAACAAAATTAAGAATGATTAAGTTTTTGAAAGCTTAAATTATTTTTCATACATTTTAAATAAATCATTATTTTCACATTATAAAGGTTTTATATCTAATGGAAAAATAATTTTATGAAATTGGTTGTTTTTCAAGTTTATGGTTTAATTGAAAGAATTTTTGAAATATTTGAAATCAACAAGTATTGCTTGAAATTTTGGAGAAAACTTATTTGAAACGTTTTATAGCATTTTGTGTCATATCATAATTTCAGAATGTTTTGGGATTCACAAAGTAATTTTTACAAATTCTGAAATTGGACTTAATTGTAAATTTTTATAACATTTTGGGCCATACTACAGTTTCGTAAAAGTTTTGGGGTCAAACTGTAATTTTAGCAAACAGTGCACTGCACCGTTACTGTAGCAAGCGGCATTCCGGTTATGCTAAACGGCAATCCGGTTATGGGGCAGAAACTCTCCGGATGAAAAGCGGCAATCCGGATTTCGTAAGCGGTAATCCGGTTATGGGGCAAAAGCGGAGCATAAACGGCAATCCGGTTGTGCTAAGCGGTAATCCTTATGGGGCGAAAGGTTCGAGTATAAACGGCAATCCGGATATCACAAGCGGCATTCCTGGATACTCAAAAATTCAAATTTTTGCCTTAATTGGTAACATGCAAATGGAATTAGGATACCATAAACGGTAATCCGGTTATGAGTAAAAAAGTGAATAACGGCTAGTTTTTTAGCTCCAACTATAAAAACTCAAAGCCAATTCATTTTCAATAACTCAAGCAAGCAAAATCAAAGAGCACACAACATATATCAAGCTCTCAAATCGCAAATCAAAAACATTGAATCATCTTTTGTTCTTCAATTTGTTCATCTACTCTTAAAGAGAGTTTTGTTGTAATCTTTATTTTTCTCATCAAATTTGTGAGTGTATAAGTGTGGGAAACACTTGAGTGAAGAGATTGGGGGATAATCTCTTGTTGTAAAGGTTCATTGACACCTTGGAAGTCAATTGTAAACATTTGAAGCCTTGGAAAGGCTTGGATAGTGAAATCCTCAAGCTTGGGTTGCTTGGAGGCGTGGACGTGGCGGGGATAGCCGAACCACGTAAAAATCCTTGAGTTTGCTTTCTCCTCCCTAACTCATTTATTATTGTGCCTTTATTGAATTTATTGTTTTCGAATTTATTAAGGCATTAGTTTTAATTGTTGTGCGATTTGCTTAGCTTAATTTTTAAAATCCCAATTCACCCCCCCTCTTGGGTTGCCTAGTTAGTATTTCATTTGGTATCAGAGCGAGGTGCTCTTGTGTAGACTTAACCGTCTAGAGTTAAAGATCCATAGCAACTCAAATTAGCTCAACCTTAATGGAAGGCCAATCTACCACTAGACCTCCATTCTTTGATGGCAATGACTATTCTTATTGGAAAACTAGAATGAGAGTATTTTTACAAGCCTTAGACTATGAAATATGGGAAATAGTTTGTGATGGTTCATTCATTCCTAGGAAGAATGCTTTAAGTGAGTCGGATAAGAAAAAGATGTCTTTAAATTCAAAGGCTATGAATGCTTTGTTTTGTGCCTTAGATAAAAGGAATTTCATAGAGTTTCAAATTGTTCTAATGCTTATGAAATTTGGAGAAAACTTGAAGTTGTGTATGAGAAGACTACAAACAAGGAGGAATTTCATGAAGTGTCGAATTTGGCACTTATGGCAATTGGAGATGAATCGGATGATGAGCTTGATGAGGTAAATGATCATACCTATGATGAATTATATGATGCTTTTAAAGAATTGCATGATGAGTGGATGAAACTTGGTAAAAAGAATGCATGCCTTAAGAAGAAAATGCTAGAACTTACAAATGAAAATGAATCTCTATGTGCAAAGATTACATGCCTAGAATTAGAGAATAAAACATTGCATGATAAAGTTGCACTATCAAATGAGAAATGTAACATTTCACACGAGCATCTAAAATCTAATGTAGATGACTTGAAAAATGAAAAGGATGGTTTACAAAAATGCAATGATTCATTAAATGAAAAGATTAAAGTACTAGAATTAGAGAATAAAACTTTGCATAATAGAGTTGCATTATCAAATGAGAATTCTAGCACTTCACATGAGCATTTAGAATCACATGTGAATGAGTTGAAAAATGAAAATGAAATGCTTAGAAATAAGAACAATGATCTAAAGGAGATTGTGCTAAAATTTACAAATGGGCAAAAGATGTTGGATAACTTGCTAAACTCCCAAAAATGTGTGTTTGACAAATGTGGTATTGGTTATAAGCCTAATTTGAAGCAAAAGTATTATAAAAACTACTTTGTGAAGAATACATCCATTAATGATCAAATTGTATGTCATTATTGCAATCAAAATGGTCATATGAAAAATAGATGTCCAGTTAAAAGAAATGCATATTATGGAGCAAAATGTATTTGGGTTCCAAAAGGAACCATTGCTAACACTCAAGGACCCAAGAATATTTGGGTACCAAAAGGCACAACTTGAATTTTTTTTTGTAGGTACCACAAATAAGGAAGGGTGAAGAGTTCCTTGATGAAGCTTGTGAGGATAATCACTTGATTATGGTCTAAGCAAAAATAATGAGGCAAGATGGTTTAATTGTTTTGGTAACAATTATTGCCTTATTGATTATAAGTGATGGTCTTTTAATCTTAGTAAATATTTAACATTTCATTTGGTATCATAACATTAAGTGCATTAACATGAAATGGATAAGCTTATCTTGCCTATTTATTATGTTGAGTAGATCATGATAAATAGATAATAGATTGAATTTGCGAAAGTATGCTTGTAAGTTTACTTGATGGAATTATCAATGTGTATAACATTGAGTGATTTATCATGATGCCTTTGTTTGATTTTGATGATTGTATGATCTTTGATTTCATCTTCTCAATTGTCTATCATCATTATCCATCTCTTATATATGTGTGAATTCATATGCCATTAATTGTGTTATATCATCATTCATTTATAAAATTCGCACACATGACTTATTGCACTTATGAATTTGATCACTTATTCTTTAAGCTCATAATGATGGCTTATCTTAATAGTTATGTTGATTTTGATGATCTATAGATTGCCATTATGTACTTATGCTTTACTTAAGTTTTGATGATAAAGAATATACCTTGATAATTACATTATTTTTGATGAAGTTTGATCATATGCAATCTATGATTGGCAAATGGATGCATTTTTTTTGTACTTTATTAATGTATTGTTGAATATGCATTACTTGCTTTAAATGATATTGAAAGGGGGAGAAATACATATACTTCAAGATTTTTAAGCTTATGATATTTTTTAAGTTATATTGAAATGTCACATTAGATCTTTGATAAGTTTAATTGTCTTGATTTCTAAAATGTTATTAGTAATTATAGAGCTTGGATAGTTGATAATATGTTCTTATAACTTTTCCATGCCAATTTGGTAAACAAATCAAAACCTCTTTAAAGAACAATTTTAAAAAATTCGGCATAAACTTGGGATGATTTGATGTCTTGATGATTTTGATGATTGATGATTATATGTGTGTTGCTTGATGAATTGATGGAGTTGTTGGTTTGTTATAATTGTTTAAGCTTATATGGAAGTGTTTTAACCATGTTGTGTATTTGAGGATTTGTTCATTTTTAAGGAGAGATTTTGTCGAAATTTTTGCTCGCTCAAAATGGGTAATATCTTCATTGAATTATTTTTTATGATCGTATTTTAATTGCATCTATCTATTTTTTTTTGATAAATGAGGAGATAAATATGATATGTTTTTGGATAAAATCATTTTGGTTAAATTTTTAAATTGGCCATATATTTAGGGGGAGCATACAATATAATTTTGGATAATATGCATTTTGAACATTTTTGTTATCAAAAGGGGAAGACAAAGTATTTTGATGATGTAAATTGAGGGAAGTAATATGCATTTTGATCATTTTTATGGTTGATATATGATCATGGTAATGATTTTGAGATATAATGATGATTTGATTACGTATTTTTTTAATATGATGATTTTATGTCATGAGTTGTTGATTTGATCATTGATGGAATGATGATTCATGATCATTTCATGGTTGAATGGATTATGTGATGATTTATGTATAGAGTTGGTTTGTATGATGATTTATGATAATTTGGGAGTAATATTGCTAAACTTGTATTTGAGGTGATGCTTGTTGTTAGGGGAGATTCTATCAAAATTTCTACTCGGACAACATGGGTAACAAATTTGCTACTCTTATTCTTTTCCTTTAAGTTTTCTTTTTAATGATGAAGAGGGAGAAGAATACATGTTTTTAAATTTATAAAATTTTCTATTCTTTTTCTTTGCAATTAAGTTTTTTTTTGATGATGAGGGGGAGAAGAAAAATGCATGTATTTAAATTTGTTAATTTAGCTAATTGGCAAATTGTAAGAGAAGCTTACATTTAAGGGGAGAAATTTTTGGAATCATTCTTTAAATACATGAAAGGTTTGTCATCATCAAAAAGGGGGAGATTGTTAACATATATGTTAACATAATGCTTTTGATGATAACAAACAAGATTAAGAATGATTAATTTTTTTAAGCTCAAATTGTAAGAGAAGCTTACATTTAGGGGGAGCAATTTATGAAATCATTCTTTAAATACATGAAAGGTTTGTCATCATCAAAAAGGGGGAGATTGTTAACATTTATGTTAACATAACGTTGATTTTGATGATAACAAACAAAATTAAGAATGATTAAGTTTTTGAAAGCTTAAATTATTTTTCATACATTTTAAATAAATCATTATTTTCACATTATAAAGGTTTTATATCTAATGGAAAAATAATTTTATGAAATTGGTTGTTTTTCAAGTTTATGGTTTAATTGAAAGAATTTTTGAAATATTTGAAATCAACAAGTATTGCTTGAAATTTTGGAGAAAAACTTATTTGAAACGTTTTATAGCATTTTGTGTCATATCATAATTTCAGAATGTTTTGGGATTCACAAAGTAATTTTTACAAATTCTGAAATTGGACTTAATTGTAAATTTTTATAACATTTTGGGCCATACTACAGTTTCGTAAAGTTTTGGGGTCAAACTGTAATTTTAGCAAACAGTGCACTGCACCGTTATCAGAGTAAGCGGCATTCGGTTATGCTAAACGGCAATCCGGTTATGGGGCAGAAACTCTCCGGATGAAAAAGCGGCAATCCGGATTTCGTAAATGTAATCCTTATGGGGGCGTAAAGCTTCTGAGATAAACGGCAATCCGGTTGTGCTAGCGTGTCCTAAGTATGGGCAGAAAGGTTCTGAGTATAAACGGCAATCCGGATATCACAAGCGGCATTCGGATACTCAAAATTCAAATTTTTGCCTTAATCTGCAACATTTAAATGGCGGAATTAGGATACCATAAACTAATCCTAAGTTATGAGTAAAAAGTGAATAACGGCTAGTTTTTAGCTCCAACTATAAAAACTCAAAGCCAATTCATTTTCAAGAACTCAAGCAAGCAAAATCAAAGGGCACACAACATATATCAAGCTCTCAAATCGCATTGAATCATCTTTTGTTCTTCAATTTGTTCATCTACTCTTAAAGAGAGTTTTGTTGTAATCTTTATTTTTCTCATCAAATTTGTGAGTGTATAAGTGTGGGAAACACTTGAGTGAAGAGATTGGGGGATAATCTCTTGTTGTAAAGGTTCATTGACACCTTGGAAGTCAATTGTAAACATTTGAAGCCTTGGAAAGGCTTGGATAGTGAAATCCTCAAGCTTGGGTTGCTTGGAGGCGTGGACGTAGGCGGGGATAGCCGAACCACGTAAAAATCCTTGAGTTTGCTTTCTCCTCCCTAACTCATTTATTATTGTGCCTTTATTGAATTTATTGTTTTCGAATTTATTAAGGCATTAGTTTTAATTGTTGTGCGATTTGCTTAGCTTAATTTTTAAAATCCCAATTCACCCCCCCTCTTGGGTTGCCTAGTTAGTATTTCAGGAGGATCTTTTTTAGTTCTCGGAACGCCCGGTCCTTCCCCAATCCCCGGGCATTCCAGCTGATAAGTTTCATGGTTGTCGGCGGGGCTGGCAACCAGCCTCCACCGTTGAATTTTCAGTAATTGTTGTTGAGATTTCCATTTCATCATTTCCTGGTGTCTCCCACCTTAGCTTGAACTTTGCTTGGGGGGAGTTGAGACTGTGGTGAGCAGCTGACGTTTTGCCTGGGCTATCAAGCTTGCTTCTTTTTTATTCCGGACTTGGCCAACCCATTTCACCAGTCGTTCTTTTAGCTAGAATTGGACCATTTTTTGTGAGTTGTTTGTCTTCACATTTTCTCGCTTGATGCTTCCATTTCTTCTGTTTTGGTTTTTCTTTGATTTTTCCCGGCCCATCATACACTCCTTCTTTTTCTATTTCAGTTTGGCCCAACTCACAGCCCAACATCCATAAGTTGCTGTCATCTTTTTTTATTTGTTCTCCCGCCTTCTTTTTTTCTTCTTTCGCATGCTCCCCTTGTTTTCTTTCATTTCCCTCCAATATTTCTCCCCCTATTTTTCCCGCCTCTATTTTTTGTTCCCCAGAAGCTGTCTCATTCTTAGCTGTGCACTCTGGCTTTGATCTGCTACTGTCTTCTCTCCTCGAGCACTCTGCTTCCCTCATTAAATGCTCTTCACCTACCCGGTTTTTAATTTCCGGGTTATGTGGAAGTTCCTGGACCGGTTTATTTTGTTTCGGTTCAATCAATCTCTGGCTCGGTTCTTCTAGTTCGTATTGCTGCCTCTGCACATGTTGCATTACTGTTGGGAGTTTTTGAGCTTCATCTTGAGTTTTCGTTTCCTCCCCATTGTTTGCTTCTGTATTTCTTCTATCTTTTGCTCTGTATTGTCTTGTTTTTTCTGCCCAAGATAATGCCTTCATCCATGGTCCATAGGCCAGATCATTTTTGGGTTGCCCTTCATACTTCCCACACTCCTTATATGAATATCCAATGCACCCGCAACAATAACAGAAATCTGGGAGTTTTTCATATTCCACTGCTACTGGGATCTTTTTTCCATCTTCCGATTCAATGAACAAAATTTTCTTTAAAGGTTGAGTGATATTCACTGATACTCTCAATCTAATCACTTGTCCCATACAATCTCCTGCTCTATCGGTGTCTACCTGTTCCACCATCCCCACGAGTCTTCCAATTTCCTTGCATATTTCTTCATCCATGCACATAATAGGCACGTTCTTTATCTGTACCCAAAATGTTGCATGTGTGAAGAGTTGTGATGATATTTCTCCAATGCCCTCCGGTTCCTTAAGCACAATTAGAGCCTGATTAAAATGCCAAGGGCCTCCGGAGATAATTCTTTTTTTGTCTGCTTCATTTGCAAACTTGAAAATAAAAATATTATCTCCAAGTTTTTCAATCTTTACCTCTTTTTTTGTTTGCCACACCTGGTTTAGGGTCATTCTGAGTCCCTCCGTGTTGATTCCTTTTGTGTGCAGAACTTTTCCTATCAAGCAGCCCGCCACCCTTTGAGTACCCTTTTCCTTTAGCTTTCCCGTAAAAGAAATCTTGTTTTCTTCTGCCTCTTCTAAGGATATTGATCTGCATCTTCGAATTAATTCCTCTGTCTCCATAATTGCTTTTGTTTCTCTGCTCCGCAAAGATTAATGGTAGCAGAAGTCTTGCTTAGATTACTATCGGACAAAAAACCTTTTACTTTCTTTGGTCGATGACCTTAAAAACAAGAGATGTTACTATAAGAGCTAATTGAAGATTTTTTTTTTAAAAGAACCGAAACACTCAGTAGGAGCGATCTATTAAGCCATAACAGCTCAGATATTGCTTCTATTCTCTAGGCTTTCCTCTCTGGAGAGAAAAGCTCGTGAGAAAGAAGAGTTTGTTAACGACATCAATTATTGTAACATGTTAATGATGTTTTGAGAATATTGGGCTTTTCAGAGTCGACCAATTAATGGCTATATGTCGTCTGAAATGATGTTATTGGAGCCGCACTTTTTAATATTAAAATACCAAAAGAAATTTTGAGAGATATAACGCACTCTTGATATTTTACGTCTTTTACAGTCACTAAAATTAGATGAAAGATAAAAGCATTTTTATGTAAACCCACGCACTAAACGTAAACAGTATTCTTTTGCTAAACACTCTTATGCATGCCTCTCATTCCCTGTTTCTTTCCTTTTTTTTATTTTAAAAAAATTAAACGTTTGAACCCTTGAATTCTAGTGGAACAATTAGTATTTGCAGCTAGGTTTAAAGATAAGAAAAATGTTTACTATTTGCTTGTCTTTTTTCTGCTTCTTTTTACGGTAACATTTGCCTGGGGAAAAAAACCATGTAGACTGGAATGTTGGAAATTTATGAAATCCCACAAATTTTATTATTATAAGGATCCCCTAAATTACATATATGTACCTTACAACCCTCTCACATAAATAGTAAATAATTATTATATATGTAAGAGGGTTGTAAGATATATGTATGTAACTTAGCATTAGTCTTATTATAAAATAGCTATAAAAGATAAAAGAACAAGGTTACATCCTCTAATGTAAGTGAAAGTCAGCAACACTTTATCGGCATATTATATTAATAATTAAAAAAAAGAAGTCATTTGGTTTACTGTGCACAATTGAAAATTTCACATTTCTTAAATTTCTTTCTTCAGAATTAAAAACTTTTTATCAACAGCAAATATAAAGCATTAATCTAAATTAATTACAATATTTAGTTTGTTTTTATTCCATCATCTTATGGGCATTCAAAATCTAAAGCATTGATCCGTAAAAATATCTAATTTATGGATTGAAAATAGAATTACTTCAATACATTAATATTCTCTGGTCTGGAATTTTGAAGTACGAGAAAGTTTATTTTTAAAGCATTATGAAATTAAGTATTAAAACCGCAAGGTTTTAAAATTTTCTCGGATTGTCCAGCACTATATATATATATATATATATATATATATATATATATGTGTATGTGTATATATATATATATATATATATATATATATATATATATATATATGTATGTATGTATGTATGTATGTATGTATGTATGTATGTATGTATATAATTTAAATAAAAAAATTAAATTTATTAATGTGGTGTTGTTAATAAATCAATAAGTTAAAATTTAGTTACACTAAGTATTCTGTGAGATCATCTCAGCTATCTCTCTAGTGCACGTGAGCTACGCCTAATCATATGCAAGTCTCCCAGATCAACTCGCTAAATTAACTCCTATAAGACTTCGTTGAGCTATCCCTTATTATTTCTTATATGACGAATTGACAACTTAGGTCACTTTGTATATTATTTTAACTCATAACCTAAGGTACCTCAGTTAAATTGCTTGCCCATCAAAAAAACACACATAAACCCGAACTGGGAACAAGCTCCCTTAAAATATAACTTTATTTGTTTGAATCAAATTTGAGCTAAATTCAGTGAAAACCACTTAAACAATTAAAAATGGAGTGGAAAGAGTTTTAACATGAGTTTCAGTAGCCCCACTCTAATCAAAATTATATATTAATTTTAATTAAACAATTACTCTCCAAGTTTTAGTTTAGCTGTTGGTTTCTAGTCAAATAATAATAGGGGGTACTTAAGTGATTAACGTAGTGAATACTAAATGCGCATATGTAAGATCTTTAAAACCTATGATCAAAGTTTTTCACCCATTTACCGGATCAATAACACAAATATATTCTCTGTTCTAAATTAACTTATAGTTTTTAATCATCAAAATATTAAACATGATTTTCTCTTTTCAATTTTTTTTGAAGGATAAACATATATATAGTGTCTTATTTATAAAATTTTATGCAGATTTAAAATTTCAATAGTGGAAACGTATAATATTTTGATAGATACGTATATTATATAATATCCATATATATAGACACACACACACACACACACACACACACACACATATTTTGATAGATATGTATATGTAGATACGTTAAGTGAGCTATTTGATAAGCTATTTATTTTTCGTGTTGGGTTAGGGTCTCAATATTTTGATACAATTGTTAAACAGATCATGTTTGGGTAGGGATGGAAATGGGGAGGGTAGGGGAGTGGACTGATATCCCCGTACCCGTCCCCAATATTTTGCATATGTCTCTGTCCCCATCAAAAAAGAATTCACGTCCCCTCCTTGAATAATAGAAAGGGATCCGTAAGAATCCCTAATCCCCAAAAAACTCCTAAATAAACAATACAATTTTAGTTTCTAAATTTGATTTAATTTATTAAAATAAAAAATTTAAATAAAAGTAAAGTTTGATAATATATCTTGATAAAGTTTGGATGTTATAGCTGTAGCTTTTGTTTTAGTTTTTATTTTATTAGATAAAAGTTAAAAATAAAAAATTTTGGGTCAAGCCTTTTAAATAAGACATGGTTAAATAGTAATTTAGGACTCCAATTTGTTAGTTGGACCTAAAAATTTCATAGTATATTTGTATAAACATTTTGATATTTGTTATTTATATTAATATTTTATAACTTAGATTTTATTATTTATTCATTACTATTTCTAAAAAATAAAATTAGAATTAAAAATCAAATTAAAAAAATGGGGAATTGGGGAGAGGATGGGGATTTAAGCTCATTTCCCTCCCTTCTCCGAGTAAGAAATTGGGCATAAAATCGTCTTCGTACCCACCTCAAATAAGAAAAATCTCCGAAGGGCCGCGTCCCCATGGGAATTTCTGCCATCCTTATATTTGGGTCAATCTGAATTAACATGATAGGAAGCTGATATGAGAAAAACATGACATAGTGAACCGTTTGGGCAGCTCTATCTATATTACCTACAATAGACAATATCAACCCCTCAATAATTAAAGAGTAGATATATAAAAAGAATTTGGAATGTCTCCTCAAGGAATTAGCATCCTCTTCAAATCGGAGTTCGGATACTTAACAATTTTTCTGTTGTGATTAACCTTTTAAATAGTGGCCTACAAAATTATGTTCCTAATCTCTTAAAGAATTTAACTAAAGTGAACTCGTATAGTTTTAAAACTCTAATTTTATTTGTTCTCGTCTCTAACTCGAATAGTAATTAATATTTGATTGATCAATCGTCGACGCAGTTGTCGAATAATAAGAGGCTTTTTTTTTTTGGCATCAATCTTCATCAAAATTCGAATAAAAGTTCGACAGAAGAGTTTATATTACGGTGGGTGGAATTTCCATATATCCAAATCCATATCATAAATAATTAAAATAATAATTTTCTGATAGAAAGTGATGAAAACAGAAACAAATGGGACAAATTAAACTTTATTTGGTGTCATCCAAATTTATATGAAAATTGCTGTTTGCGACCAAAACCGAAAGAGGAGAAGAATCAGATGATCGGCAATTGAGGATAATTATTATCGCGCGAGGCGCGACGTCTCTATCTTCAGAAATGGGCCATCTTGTAGAAGCCTTTTTTCCTTTTTTGGGGTTATTACATCAAAGTCTCCTCAAACAGACAACGCTGCCATTTTTTTCTTAAGAACAAATAATCAAGCCATAAGTAAAAACTAAAAAGTCAAATTACGCTTCAAGTCTTCTGAAATGTGAGTTTAAATTATTGTACAATAATAATAAAACACAAGAAAGCAAATTGGAGTGCCTGCTAACTAATATTATTTTTTTCGGTGTACTAAAAATTTGATATTCGAAGATTATATTAAATTTCAATTAATTTAAATTCGAGCCGGATAAAACTATTAGGACGACAAAACTCTCCCAATAAATATTTAATAATAAAAAATATATGAAAGCAAATTAATTAATACAAAAGTACAAGACACAAAATTAATTTATAGTTAGTGTTAAATTACGTTTAACCAATATGATACTATTATTGTGTGGAATAAATTACATTAAAATGTAATTTAGGGATTCCTTTATTTATATAGTTACACCAAAGTGGAAATTAAGCAAAAAAAGAAAACAATTAATTCGTAGGAGAAAGAAGCACACGTGTAATCAACTTTTCAAGATTGACGTATGACGATCCAACTGGACGGGTAGCTGCCTCTTTTGCCTTCTTCTTCAATTCCAAAGCTTTCAGTTTCATCTCTTGGCCTTTCTCTCCTACCATTAGGTCTCTGACAAGTACTTCAACTTCCTCTCTCTTAACATTACTATCAATCTCCATCCCAATGCCCCATTCTCTGCAAGTGTATCGACAATTTGTCTGTTGCTCCGCAAAAAAAGGCCAGCAAATCAATGGTACGCCGCCACATATACTTTCCAGCGTTGAATTCCACCCACTGTGCGTCAAGAATCCTCCAATGGCAGGGTGGTTTAGAACTTGTTCTTGAGGACACCAACTTGCCAAGAGGCTACGTTCTTTGGTCTCCGTCACAAACTCGGGTGACAAAATCGCCGAGTCACCGACAACAAGATCAGGCCTAATGACCCACATAAACGTTTGCTTGCTCTTTGCTAAACCCCAAGCAAACTCAATGAGTTGATTTGCCGTCATGACAGTGATGCTACCAAAATTCACGTAAACCACTGAGTTGGGTTCTTTTGTGTCCAGCCAATCAATGCACTCTGTTTCTTCTTTCCACAAATTGGATCCAATCCGCGTGATCGAATCATTCTCTGGGATCTGATTCAGCTGAAATTGCAAGTGTCCAATGGAATATACAGGTGGCAGTAACAGTGATGTAAGTGCATCCAAAGCTTCTTGCTCTAACTCATGGTACGTATTCAAAATAATTGCACTAGCCCTTTGGGATCTTTCAGTCTCGGAGAGAACGAAATTTAACATAATGTCATCAGGGTTAGTGGTTCTGATAAAGCTCGGGATGTCACTCAAACAGATACCCTTCATGCCTGGTATCCAATCTATAACAGTATTCAAGTACCCATTTGTCAAGTAACTTTCATCTGCATATCAAATTAATAAAAATATCAGTATCTAGCCTCGATATTTCACATATTTTGTAAATGGCAGAGAGGTAGGCCCAAATATTTTTTTTTAACACTGTCACCTTTAGTATTTGAACTCTAGTGACTGACTAAATGAAATACAGCTCACATATAATTAGAAAGATAGATGTAAATTTGCTGCTGCGACTTTTAGCTCAAATCTGTTGTAAAGCTCTGCCTGCTAGGAAAAATCAAACCGTACTTCCAAAACAGAACCTGATACTCGGAAAATTAAAGTACCTTTGAGTGGTGTATAGCCCTTGTCAATGAGTTGGCGAAAGTGAAGGTAAGCTAAGAAGCCACAAGCACTAGTAGTCCAGAAAAGCACTTCCGGGACACCCAACTCTTCAGCTGCATCAACGGTGAAGCTCATGACTCCGTCAGAAACTATGCAAGTGACCGGCGGAACATTAGAGGAGGGATCATTCAGCTTATGAAGAAGCTCTTTAAAAGGAGCTAAGCAAGTTCTTGTTGTTGAGTAACATAGAGATGGTATGTCTTGTGTGGCATCGACACCCGTCGGCGGCAAGCCGTCGGGTATCGTTTCGAATCGAAACGAAGGGAGGCCATTGAGAGAGTCAGGGCCTCGAGATTTAAGCAAACGTTTGTGATTAAACTCTGTGTTAACAAAGGTGATGTGAAAGCCTTTGTGGTGAAGGATTTTAGCTAGTTTTAGCATTGGGTTTATGTGGCCTTGTGCTGGGTACGGTATGCAAACTGCATGAGGCATTTCTATGGCGGCAGCAAGGGAGCCCATTGCTCTCTAGCTTCTCTTGCAATAAGACTAAATGATGATTTGTGAAAGATATTGCATGCTTCTGCTTTTATAGCCCGCCGAAACATGGCGGTGTCAATTATTATTATTATTTTCGGCTTTGTCAATGTGAAAGCCTAAAAGTCAAATAAATACTAAACTGAAAATTTCTCAGCTAAAATTATGGAACTTAATATTATATATTATCATGTATGGTACTTCATTTTTACAGTTACTATCAATAACACGTGTATAGCTTCCATTGATTTTAAGGAGTCTTTAAGTTCCAATAATTATAATTTAGTATTTACCTTGATTTTGTTTTTATATTATTAATAATAATTATTGAGTTGACCGAAGGTACAATGTACCTTAACAATTTCCTTAAACAATTTATTAGCCGACACCAGTGGACGGACCTGTAAAATTATTTATAAATTTAAACTAGGCTACCTAATCTTTTGAATCTGTTTGCTCACGTAACTTGTTTTCTTGTTTATCAAAGATGAACTTCGACACTAAATCGTAAAGTCAAAATAACAGATCTATCATGTGAGAATATGTCTTCGTATATTAATTTTATAGAGGGTTCGTCTTTTAGTTGCTGATTGAGAATTTTTTTAGGGAAATTATTATTATAGCAGTTATGTTTTATTTTATATTTATCTAACCACTAAAAAATTTTAACATGTTCTTTACACTATTTTTTTTAATTTGTATTAATTAGTTACTTTAACACTAACATCGTTAATTAATTTTAAAAAATAATAATTTTATCCTAAATAAATTAAACAACCATTTATCTTATAAAATCTTTGAAAAATAAAAAAATTATAATTATAAAAATACCCCTAAATTTAATAAAAAATAAATTCTAAATTTAATAATTATTTTTATCAAAAATTTATAATTTTGTAAAATTTTATTAAAATAACTGAATTTATTTATTAAAAATAAATCCAAAAATTTAATAATTTAGGAGATTTTTATTAAATCCCAAAATTTTACAATTATTTTTATAATTATAATTTATTAAAATATTTTTTTATTAAAAATAAAAATTATAATTTTGGGATTTATTTTTTATTAAATTTAGGGATATTTTTATAATTATAATTTTTTATTTTCAAAGTTTTTATAAAATAAAATAGTTTTTTAATTTATTTAGAGATAAAATTATCATTTCGTTTAAATTATTTAACGGTGTTATTGTAAAAGTGAATAATTAATACAAATTTAAAAAAAAAGTAATACAGAGAATATATTAAAATTTTTTACTGGTTGGATGAACATAAGGAAAAATAGAGGTGGTGCAATGATAATTTTTCATTTTTGTATGATGTTGTATGGATTTTTATAATATTAATAATGGATATTGTTGTACACTCTTAAATTTAAGTATTTTAATCCCAACTATTTATTTAATATAATTTAATACAATGATAAATAAATAAATAATTAATTAATTAGTTAATTAATTAAAAGATAACTGATAATATTCAAATTGTGGGTAAATATACCATTTCTTGATTTGTGCGTGTCATTCTTGCGTAGGGGACATGCTAATCTTCTCTGTCTTGTTCCAATTTCATCGGATGTCTCCCAATAGACAAGTTGTAGGTAAACAGAATTTTTTTTTTTTTAATTTTAAACAAATCGAAAAAGAGAAACTAATGATAATAAGAGGTGAGCCCTTGACAGATTACCAAGGTCCAATTTGAGCCGTTGGTGGATTGCCAAGATCCATGGTTGGCTGCTATGTTAATTTTTCACTACAAGAACTCTGTATTATGACAGCATGTGAAAAATGCTGCAAAAGTCCTTTAGCCCTGTTTTTTTAAATATTGTTAGACCCAATCCTTTTGAAGCTTATAAATCTTGTAAAACGCGTGTAAAACCAAATTTCTTTTGCTTGGTTAATCAATGTTGTTGTGGTTTATAATTTTCTATGCTTGCCTTAAAAAGTTTTAATTTCTTTAACTAGTTTTAATTAGTAACATTTCATTAATTAAAAAAAATCCTAATCATTTAGTAAATACAATAACTAGATAATTGCCAATATAAATATTATTAGTACAAAGAAACTTAACTAATTGCATCTAGTCAATATCTAGCACTGTATTCAGAATAATACGTGAGTAAATTACATAAACATTAGCAACTAAGAAAGAAAATACTAAATTTCTATGATAATGACATTGACGCAAGACATTTTTTACTCGTTGGAATCGAATCTATTGTTCCTTTTCCATTGTTGGAACACATCTCTTATTGTGCAAATCTTGCAATAGGTCTCTTGTTATTGTGCAACAATGACATGTGCCTAATTATCGTTGAATTGCATCCTCTAACTTTTAGAAACTACTTTGTATTTCAATATATCATCTTTATCTAAAAGAAGATGCACAACATAAGCATTTTGCATTGAAGCATATTTGGTTAATGTGTCAAGAATTTAATTTCAAATAGAAGCAATTGTTAAGAGTTCGATTTCAAATAAAAAAACTTGAAATATTATATTTTATCGTGTCTCTCTTTTTTTTTTTAAGTTTAAATTACTCTTTAATTCGGTTTGTTAATTGGCTGTACTATTTTTAACATAATTAAAATTTTTTGTTAATTAATAGAGATAGTGTGCAGAATTGATTAGATCCAATGATACATATTTCTTATATTATAAATGTAAAAAAATTATAACATCATAAAGGGACATAACTATTAGTTTGTGAATTTTTTAGGTATCTATTAGTTTGTGGACAGAGCAGATATCGCTGTAATACTTGTGAGGTAAAAATTTAGATTGTGTAAGTAGCCTTCAAATCATCTAACACAATCAGTGATTAAAAGAAAAGTTAAATGTAAATAAATCTATATTTAATGGGACGTAACTGTAAAAAGGAAAGAGCTCATAACCAATGCTTATGACCAAGTCTCCTCAATTGACGGGCGCACGTTCTGTTACTAGAAGTCCTGCCTCTCTCAAGTCCAGTTTCCATCTGCAACTAACTTTGCTTAGGTGAGAAGAGAGACATCGAGAAAACTCAATTTCTTATCCCGTCATAATAACCCGAATGAAAAGAGAAAAGAAGACCGAACTAAACTAAAACTTTTGACGATTGAACTGCACGCTCTTCTATACCCAAATTGGAACTGGATGTGGTCGTCTTTGGATCCTGCTTGGAGTCGGCTTCGAATCAATACCCTTTTTTTCGGTATATTTATTGGCAAACCTAACATACATTTATAGAACACTCACTCACATGTATAATAAATGAACCCATACCACTTCTATTTATTTGTGGGGTGTAACATGCATTGATGTATGGTAGGGGGATCCATGTTTATTGCTCAACTCAGCTGTCCAATCATTTGCCTTCCATACCCAACAAGCGCCGGTGCATACGTCATGAAATGAACCAGAGTAGTTATTTCCTGACAGGCAGGATCTCTCACTAGTGGGCTCCACAAAAGCAATCAAACTATATCAACTTATTAATATCGCGACTTAAATTTTCGCAGAAAGCAGATCCGAACATCAAGGTTATTGATCTATCAAACGACGATAACCGACATAAAGGTGGACGGAAATTTAAAATTTCTATTCCTCATATGAATCGATCAATACGAGCATGTGTAATTACAATTTAACCGTTATTGTATTTTTCTATGAATCACTAATCGCCCACGTAAATTGCATTGATGAAAATTCAAATCATATAATCTTGAGTGATCTTAAAATATTTGGACATTTGAGTTTTGACTTTCAACTAAGTTATTATCAATTTTACTATTAATTAATCACTAAAAAATAGAATAACTTTGAAATGATTCTTAAAAAGGGAAAAAAATAATCCCATGAGTCAAAATGTGACCTGTGGAAGACGATACATGTCGACTGTTGAGATATTTGTAACTTTATATGAGCAGTGTGGATGGGACCGCGGGTGTCGCAATTTAATTAATTTATTTATTTATCAAATGACAAATCATTCAAGATTTGAATTTTCTCACAGCTTAAACTATCTATAATTTATTCTTCTTCTAAATAAAGAACGGTGGAGGTGTGCAGTCATTATTATCATAATAATATGATAAGAGCAAAGGAATCAGGAAATGATACGCAAGCAGTTAACATTATTGATACTTCCGCCAAAATATTGGATCCGCACCTCATTCAATGATCTCCGCAAGCGGATAATCTTAACGTTCTTAAGATGAATGATTTATAATCACACCACTATTAAATTATAACCTCTTCATAATAATAAATAAATATGGTCTTAATATTACGACAATAGAAAAATTTTATTATATTTAAAAAAATCTTGTAATACATAAATATTGAAATGTTATGATTTCATTATAGCCCAAATAATATGGTCCCAAAATTATTACTTTTGTTTTGTCATATTATTATACACACACGCACATACAAACATACCTTTGTTCAAGGTCAGTGTCACAAGTTCATACTCAACCCGATAAAAATAAGACTGTAAAGTTATGAGTGCATTGCAGCACAACTCTTTTGGGTTAAATTTTCAAAATTTTCGTTTTTGACTTTATGGAGTCATCAATGAAACAAAAGAACTATCCCAAAAGAAAAAAAAATGTCCAACAAATGGATTTTCAATATATTTTTTTATGTAAATCTTAAAATAAATTAAATTGAAAAGAAAAAAGTTATAAATGTCTCATGTACAATATAAATCCATTATAAATCCTACTGTTTCCAATATATAAATCCTACTCGTATAAGATAGTGTAGTAACTAATTAGGAAGATTTATTTACACTGAAAAAATATTTCATTAACTTGCACTATCAATTGTAGCAGCCGTAATACACACATTGCATTCACATCAATAACAAATACTGCTCAATTTTTATATCAAAAGGTAGTAATACCAAGTTTCTTGACTGATCCAGTTGTTGAATCTTAAGTTTTTGTACAGGAACCATTGCCTAGTAGAAATAAACAAGAAAATATAATAAAAACCTTACCACCTTGGAGTACATTGTCAATCACTGAGAAATGCTTCTTCTTTTTTTTTTCTAGGTGTCTCATTATTTTGTATGAGCTAAAAGGTCACGCAATTAAAACAAGGATAACATTGAATGTGTAAATGGATTATTTTATAATTCATATACCACGGACGAGCAAACTCTTCCCACTTGATGCGGTTCTCAAAGTTCTCCATGCATCAACGACGAATTTCATAGTGCACCAATTGAAAAAAAAAATGTGAGTTGCAGAAATATTTCTAAATTTGCTTTAAAGAAAGGAACAAAAGCGTGGTGCTAATATGATGTGTTGTGACAGCTACTGCAAGCAGGCGCGTAAGGAACTGAAGCAACTTTTGGGTTTAACAATCTTGGGCCGATGGGTTTGATCTTTACAGTCTGGACCTCAACAGTCTAATTTTAAACTGCCCAACAAAAAAATAAGTGGTGGTAATATTTGACCTCATTATTATATCTCACCAATCTCTATTTTTTAGTTAATTTTATTAACAATTTTAAATTAATTTTTATCTCTCAATATACCCCACTTAATCCCGAATTTACCCTTATTCTAATTTTTATCTTTTTTTAAAGCAACCACCATATAAAAAACTTATAAAATATATTTTTAAAAGAATTTTCAAAATCACTATAGTCTCTCTCTCTCTTTCTTTTTAAAGGTTTTATCCATCACTGTCATAAACATAAAAAAGAAAAAGATTTTATTTTTATTCATCATCCCTATTGAGTACTACTAATAAATTTCTTCCATAATTAAAAAAGTAAAGTATACAATATTTGAGAGGGTTAGAATGTTAAAAGAATTTATGGTTTAAGAAATTAGATTAGCTAAATTAAGTATTAATAAAAATTATCACGTGGGTGCAATTAAAAACTACTTACCCTTTTAAGTTATTTGATATAAGGATAAAATAAATATTAATACAAAAGTGATTAGTGGGGATGGTGAGATATAATCAGAGAGTCAAATATCACAACTCTAAAAAAATACTTCTTCCGTTGGTATTTCATTAAGTCTATTATTAGTGTACTGTGAATGTGCTGGTTTGACAACGTAGCTAAAGAAGATTTATTAGCAGAATTTAGCATGGACCATATATATACATAGAGACACATACACATAAAGGTTAATCTAAAATTGACGTACATGTTATGAGATAAAAAGCTGGTCTTAATAGCCCCGATTGCTATGGGCTTTTAAGAGAAGCGGTAAGACACGAACTTTTGTTTGGACCTAAGTTTACCGACTAGCCCAACTTATTTCCCATCATTTAAAATTAAAGAGTAAAAAATACATATAATTTTGATAGGTTTCCTTTAGGATCTGGATGACTGGGCCTCTAAATTTGTAATAATTACTTATTACAAATCACAATCTCTAATTACATATTTGCCCTTGAGAATGTCATTCTACCTCCATTCAGCTTATCACTTTCTCATGTCAATTTTATTGAGCTTCAACAAAATAATCTTTCATGTCAATTTCTTTGTGTAGGCATTATTAATTTCATCGCCGAGGACAACTGCCGATTTGGTCTTTCCTATTTAAAGTCAATCTATTGTAGCGACTTATCACGCTCAAATTCTCATTTTGCTCCATTTGTAGTCAGTGTAGCCCAACCACTTATTTATTTATTTTCTTAATTTTTATAAATCTTGGTTTGGTTATGCTTCCTTGCGAATCCAAATACTATCATATTTATAAATAAAAATGATCACTGTTTTAACTAGTCAATAGGGTTGGCAAAACTATTCAGACTTGGCCCGGATCCACATATTAAAAAATATAGATCTGGATCCTTAAAACTAAGATCCTTGCAGATCCGGATTTGGATATCAATGCATCTGGAAAACTGAATATCCGGATCCGTGTTATTTTTTAATAAAATAATTTATAAAATTAAAATTAAATGAAAAAAATATATAAGTAAAATGAAAAAAAATAGTAGGACTAATTTAAAAAATAGAAGTTAAATTAAATTAAAAAATAGATTAGAATCCACATTATTTTTTAATTTAATTGTTTATTAAATTAAAATTAAATTAAAAAATATACGTTAAATAAAAAATAATAGGATTAATTAAAAAATATAGAAGTTAAATTAAATTAAGAAATTATTGGGATCTACTTTATTTTTTAATTAAATTATTTATTACATTAAAATTAACTAAAAAATATATAAGTTAAATGAAAAAACATAATAGAATTAATTAAAAAATATAGAAGTTAAATTAAATTAAGAAATATATTGGGATCCACATTATTTTATGTGGATTTATGGCTTTTTTATAAATTTGTCTATGGATTTGTGGTGATGCTAGATTTGAATTTATGTTATTCTTAATGTTTGATTTATATTAGGGGTGTTCAGAATCAAATCCGATCCGCTCAATCCATCTAATCTGTGAAAATTCAATCTGTATAAATCCAATCCGTGGATTGGATATGAGTTGAAAATTTAAAAATCAGCAATCGATGGATTGGATATGAATTTACTTCTGTAAATCCGCAAAAATCTGTGAATCCGTAAAATATATTTATATTTAGTTAAAAAATTATTATAAATTTAATTAAAGAATATTATAAATGTGACATTACATAGTTATATAAGCACTATAACATATCTTACCCATTACCCAATAATAATATAAAATAAAAAATAATTAAATAATCAAATATACAAATAAAACTTCTAAAAATTGTAAAATAAAATAAAAGTAAAGTCACGCACTAAAGAAAAAGTAACATGAATATAACGCTGTCATCAACAATTTGCAAATAAAAAACCCTATGCTTCCCTGCCATTACACGCACTAGCAACTGAGGTTGGCAATGGGATGCGATGGGATGAGATTTATCAATTACAGTCTCGTCCCGTATATGCAAGTGGGATGAAAAAAGTCCCACTCCTATCCCTTTATTTTTTTTGGGACAAAAATATGTCTCGATTTTGTTCCAAAAGAGATAGGATCGCATCCCAATTGAAAAATTTTTCATTCTTAGTCGACAATGAGATGGGATGGGACGAAATTTGTTAATCTCACTCCCGTCTCGTATATGCAAGTGAGATAAAAAAGTCTCACTCCCTAAATTTTTTTATGGGACAAAAATATGTCCCAATCCCATCCCATTGATAAATTGTCATCCCTACTAGCAACACCCAATATTAGTTCGATACACTCTCGACACCAATTTGAAGGACGTCGGCCGCGCGATTCTAGTGACAGCAAGCCATCTTCTTCCTTGAGTCTATCGAGCCACTTCACAATCACGGGTTCTAGCCAAACAATTACACTATCACAACCTTCAAGATCGCCACCCGTACTTCTCTTGGTTCCCATCGTTGACTGCTCCGTAATCACCACTTTTCGACAAATGCAACAGCCCTAGTGAAGGATCAAACTGTGTTTGGTTTCAACAACTTTGCTATTTCAATTAATTGTGGTTTTATTTGAACAATTAATTTCAGTGTTATATTAATGTATTATTACAACTTTAGTTTAACAATTAATTTTAGTGTGTTATATTTAGAAACTTTAAACGTATTATTGTAGCTTTGTTTGAACAATTAATCTTGATGTGTTATATTTTAAAACTTTGAATGTATTATTTTAGTTTTATTTAAACAATTAATTTGTTTAAATTTTATTCAATTTTAAATTTAATTACTAGTAAAATTATTTTTATATTAGATTTTTTTTTTAATTTCATTAGTTCATGGATTGGGGAGAACAAAAAATTTTTAATTCGGAAACTAACGTACAAAATAGTGGATTGGATATGGATTGAGTTAAATCCGCATATGATCCGCAGACGTATGGATTAGATATGGATTGAGTTAAATCCGCATCCGATCCGCAGATATATGGATTGGATTTGGATTGAGTTTAATCAATCTTTGGATTAGATTAGATTGAAAAATTATAATCCGTAAAATTGTGGATCGGATATGGATTGATGTCCAATCCGTAAAATTCGATCCGCGAACACCCCTAATTTATATTGTAGTATTTTTATTTGTGATTTTATGGCATTGTATGTTATTCTAAATATTAAATTGTTGATTGTTGAATTATAATTGGATTTTATTTAATATTATTAGGTAAATTGTTGAATTTTAAATTATTGAATTTTAATTTTTGCAGATCCGGATATCCGGAATATCCGCCCGCAATCCGTGCGGATTTTACCCGCATCCAGATCCGCATTTTTTTGTGTGGATTAGGATACAAAAATATCAATCCGGATCTGAATTTTGCCTTCCCTACTAGTCAATGTGGGATACAATTCAACACAATAAAAAATGATGAAATCACTTATTTATCTTTGTCTACAACTTTATACAAAGAAATATGACATAGAAGTAAATTCGAGTATTTTGGTGGCGGGAAAAAGATTCAATTAGCGGCCAAGATTGAGTATTACATTTAATGTTGACAATCAACTTAATTTTTTATTTTATTTACTAATCAAGCTAATTTTCTTTTCACTATATTATAAAAATAATAGAAATGAGAAGAGAAAACAAAAGGGAATCCTTATCCTTGGCAAACAATTCTTTTATTATCAAATCTTTCATTAATTTAATTTATTTAAAGGTTTTTTTTATTACCATCTTTAATATTGCTAAGATACCGCTGACTCAATGAGTCATCGAGTTCGCCTTAGAGTAGAGTTAAAACCATATGAGATTTTTGCCCATTTTTACATTTTCTTCGTCCAAGATAAATAATTATAAACATTGAGGGTTTGTTAAGTGATATTGGTACGGCACAAACATGGCACGTATCTGTACAATACAACACGACATAAGCACGTTTCGAAAGGGGACCAGCATGGCCGGTTGGTTGCCTTTAATATTGGTTGACCGACCTTTTTTATTTTTTTTACTTTTTTACGATGCATATTATTTCCTAACCAATATCATCTACATCATCAACAATATTATTAAAAAATCGAAGTAAAACTCCACTCAGCTTAGTTAGCACAGATCCATCCATAAATCTTCAGGTTTTTAGCCTAGAGATAATCACGCTTGTCTTAGAAAGAAAGAAAGGAAGATTGAAACAGAGAGCTGCGATGGCTTCCTTAATCGATGCTCAACACCCTCGTCGTCCTCATGCAGTTTGTGTTCCGTATCCAGCTCAAGGCCACATAAATCCCATGTTTCAACTGGCTAAATTACTACACCACAAAGGCTTTCACATCACATTTGTTAACACAGAGTTCAACCAGCGACGCCTGCTAAAATCCCAAGGCCCCGACTCTCTCAACGCCGTCCCCACCTTCCATTTTGAGACAATTCCCGACGGCTTCCCGCCGTCCGATGCCGACGCCACGCAAGATATCCCATCTCTCTGCGATTCCACCAGGAGAACCTGCTCTGCTCCATTTCAAGAGCTTCTAACTAGACTCAACAACTCTGCTTCGTCAAACGTTAATCCTCCTGTCACTTGCATAATTTCTGACTGGTCCATGGGCTTCACTCTCAAAGCTTCCAAACAACTAAACATCCCCAACGTTCTTTTTTTCACGGCAAGCGCTTGCGGCTTCATGGGTTACGTGCACTATCGCCATTTAGTTGAAAAGTGTATATTCCCTCTTAAAGGTAATCTTATGAAATATATTAATGTCTTTGCACCCGTTACTTTTTTTTTTCATATATTCTCGTAGTTCTTTTTTTCCCGGAAAAAATATATTGGTATTGATAAATGTCACCATTCTTTATATTATTTGCATGTAGATCTCAGTTATTTGACGAATGGGTACATGGACACTGTTATTGATTGGATACCGGGCATGGACGGGATACAATTGAAGTACTTGCCAAGTTTTATTAGAAGTACCGATCGAGATGAGTTCATGGTCAATTTTGTCATAACAGAAATTGAGAATGCGCATAATGCCAGTGCACTTATTTTCAATACATTTGATGATTTAGAGCCTGAGGTTTTGAAAGAACTTTCTTCGATTTATCCTACTATCTTCGCTATCGGTCCTCTTAATCAGCTAGTCCTCAACAATGAGGTTTCAGCTCACGACAGCGCTCTCAGCATCATAGGGTCGAATTTATGGAAAGAACGGCCTGGGTGTTTGGAGTGGCTCGACTCAAAAGAGCAAAACTCAGTCGTTTATGTCAACTTCGGCAGTATCACTGCACTGACAGAAAAGCAACTTGTTGAGTTCGCTTGGGGGCTTGCTAATAGTAAGCGGCCTTTCTTGTGGGTAATAAGGCCTGATATTGTCAACGAAGCAGCAGACGTTATTACACAAGGGTTCGTTGAAGAGACCAAAGATAGAGGTATGTTGGCAAGCTGGTGCCCGCAAGAACAGGTATTAAGGCACCCGGCGGTGGGAGGATTTCTAACGCACTGTGGTTGGAACTCAACGGTTGAAAGCTTGTGCGGTGGTGTGGCTATGCTGTGCTGGCCGTTTTTCGCGGAGCAGCAGACCAACTGTTGGTTTTGCCAGACCAAGTGGGGCGTTGGCATTGAAGTCAATCCTCGCGCAGACAGAGTTGAAATAGAAAAGCGCGTGAGGGAATTGATGGAGGGAGAGAGTGGGAAACAAATGAAGGAGAAAGCACTGGAGTGGAAATTATTGGCTGAAAATGCCGCTGCCGGCCCTAATGGGTCATCTTATATCAACTTGGACAAATTGATAAACGACGTCCTTCTTGCTTATCCATATGATAATGATCGAGGAAAAATGCATAATTAACTGATCACCGCAACGATGTCACTGTGCGGGCCTACCGGATGTCATTGTCTACACCGCATGCAAGTTAGGATTACATTAACTATGTAGTGTCCTTGTCAAATTTATACAATATTTTAATACCCGTCAACGAGGTTGAAGCAGTCTCTAGCCTAGAAGTAATATTAAAATAAATCTATGTAGCTGGGAGTAATATTACAATAAATCTATGTAAACAACATCAATTATTGTAATATGTTAATGAGGACAAGGCTACGCTACAGACTCTGTATGTAACAGCTCATCGCAAACTGGCCTTGCATCAGCTAAGTTCGAAGAACTTTTCCTCTCTCCTGCAACGCGTGGATGCTCCCCATTTGCTACGTTACATACAGAGTCTGCCAATTAACGGCTACATGTCGTTTGAAATGATGTTATTGGAGCCGCACTTTTTAATATTAAAATATCAAAAGAAATTTTGAGAAATATAACGCACTCTTGATATTTTACCACTATTACATTCACTAAAATTACATAAAAAGAAAAAAGTATATTTAATTAAACCCACACACTAAACATAAACATTATTCTTTTGCTAAACACTCATGCGCATACCTCTCATACCCTTTTCTTTTCTTTTCTTTTTTTTTTAATTTTCAAAAAACCGTGAACGTTTGAACCCTTAAATTCTAGTGGAATAATTATTATTTGCAATTAGGATTAAAATATAAGAAAAATGTTTTCTATTTGCTTGTCTTTTTTCTGTTTTCTTTTTACCGTAATAGTTGTCTAGGGAAAAAAACCATATAGACTGGAATCTTACAAATTATGAAATCCTACAAATTGTATTATTATAAAATAGCTATAAAGGATAAAAGAGCAAGGTTACATCCTCTAGTGTAGGTGAAACTTTTTAATAATTAAAAAAAAGAAAAAAGAAGAACGACGTCATTTGGTTTACTGTACACAATTGAAAATTGCACATTTCTTAAATTTCTTTCGTCGGAATTAGAAACTTTTTATCAACAGCAAATCTAAAGCATTAATCAAAATTAATTTACAATATTTAATATGTTTTATTAACATCATCACACGGATGTTGAAAATATACTCAAATTATTAATATCATGATTTAAATTTTTACAAAAGAAAATTATCATTGCATCACATTTTTTTTGCCTTATGTTTATCCAACCATCACAAAATTTTAACATATTCTCTACACAATTTTTTTTAATTTATATCAATTAATCACTTTTGTACTAAAATTATTAAAAAATTTAAACGAAATGATAATTTTACCCTTAAATAAACTAATAGATCATTTTATCTTGTAAAAGCTTTGAAAATAAAAAAAAGTATAATTATAAAAATAACCCTATATTTAATAAAGAAATAAATCCAAAAATTAAAATTTTTATTTTTAATAAAAATTATTTTTATAAAAAATTATAATTATAAAAATAATTACAATATGTTGGGATTTAATTAAAATCCCCTAAATTATTAAAATATTGGGATTTATTTTTAATAAATAAATTCAATTATTTTTATTAAAATTTTACAAAATTATAAATTTTTAATAAAATAATTATTAAAATTTTATAAAATCTAAATTTAATAAAAATCAACTGAGCATCTCTATTTTAGATTTATTTTTTTAAATTTAGAGATATTTTTATAATTATAATTTTTTTATTTTTTAAATTTTTTTAAAGATAAAATATTCTTTTAATTTATTTAGGAGTAAAATTATTATTTCGTTTAAATTATTTAATTGTGTTAATGTAAAAGTGGTTAATTGATATAAATTTTTAAAAAAAATAATACAAAAAATATATTAAAATTTTTTAACAATTGAATGAATATAAAGTAAAAAAAAAATTGTGTAATGATAATTTTTTTTTTTAATGAGAGAAAAATAAAAGAACGGTAGAGGTGCGTTAATCACTATGATTACAATAATATAATAAGAGCAAGGGAATCAAGAAACGATGCGCAAGCCTTTAACCGAGCACACGTCATTTTCTCAAGATAATTGTGTTTTCATCTTAGGAGCAGGCTAAGTTACACAATCTGTAACTTACAGATTCTGCTTAACCAGCTACCAGACAAAAGCATTTGCACCCTTTTTTCTCCATAAGCAGGACACCTCTGGTGCATGCATTGGGTGCTGTAGGTTACAGAATTTGTAACAAAGTAACCTCCTTCATCTTAAATGTTTGTCCCCTTGCTGAAATTATTGAATGAGATACGAATCCCAATATCCTGGCGGAAGCATCACTATCACGTGCGTATGAGATACGAATCCCGATATTTCGGCTGAAGTATCGCTATCACGTGCGTTACTGTTCCTATTGCGTGTTTCAAATGCATTATTTCCGCGCCGACATCGATGATGTTAGACGATTAGAAGAAAGCCAAGGATGTAGCGGGGAGTCAGGGACAACAAATTCTATGGTGTGTCTGTGTGCCGCGCGTGTGTTTTTATATAAATATTTTATGTAAGAATAATTTTTATCTAATTATAAAAATTGTTTGTCATAAATTATAAATAAAAATAAACTTTATATTATAATAAATAAAAATAAATTTTATATTATAATAAATAATAAATTATTAATTAAAATAAATTTTATATTATAATAAATAATAAATTATTAATTAAAATATAAGTCAGTTAGTATAATTAATTGAATAATTAATTATGCTACAAATGGGTTATCATATAGGAATTTTAAAACCGAATCCAATACAGTTATTAATAGAGTTGACAGTTAAGAAGAACAAATAAATCCATTCAAGTTGGATATCTAAGTACTTGATCCAAATAGATTGGGTAATATCCATCCAAAATACTCTAGATTTGATTTATCTGATATCCATCCATGAACTTGAATATTAGTAATATTTAAGCGTACAAGACTAAAATTGAATATTATAATTAATATTTAAGTTTTACAAATTAGATGACAAATCAAAATAACATTGCTAAAAATTATTGAATCAATGACAACAATGAATGCACCATCACTAAGAAATAGAAGTGAGTGAATAGAAACACAAATACTATCAACAGATTCAAAATTCTCTGATTTATGTTATAATGGCATTGTTGCTGGATAAATGGATGTGTTGCTGATAAATGCGCCTTCCAATGCAAACAACTCTAGCAAGAGCCCATGATTAGTTTGTGTTTCAACACTCATTGGCTTTAACAACCAAATGAGGGTCTCTAAATTGAAAAAAAGTGGTAGTGTAATATAACTTGTTGTGTTTTTGTGGTGTAGTTAATGGTTGCAGTTATTTTGGAAGGGGTGTGCAACTCTACATATCACCATTTTTTGGCATTGAGACTATCATTGTGTAGATCATCCAATTGCAAGTATAATGGTATCCTTCATGCCCCCTTTCGATCAATAATGTCATTGCACGCAAGAAACAGTGGTCACTAGTGATTGTCTATATTTTTTAATGTAAAATATCTTTTTGTAATTAATTAAAAAATGAGAGTAATAATTTTGTTTTATTATTTTGTTTCTATATTGAAAATAATTTTAGTTACCTTTTAATTAAAATGGGGAAGAAAAATGATGTCATTGATGGTGGAAAATGGGTGAGAAAAATGATGTTACGTGGAGATGCAAGACTAATGTGTAAAAATTTAAAAGTTTTTTTTTTCACGATAAATAACAAGGCTCTATTGTAGTTGACCTTGAAAAAGACAAAAATAAGGGGTACCAAACCCATGTTTCAATATAGTTTTGCCCTGCAACATTATACATATTAATTTTTTGAAATTATGTATATCTCTTTATCGATGTTTATATATTTGATTTGATATGTACCCTAATGATTTATAGTTATGCCACTATTAAATTATAACCTCTGCATAATATTAAATAAGTATGGTTCTAATATTATAACTATAGAGAAATTTTTTTATATTTAAAAAAAATCTTGTAATACATAAATTTTGTAACGTTATGAGTTCATTATAACCCAAATAATATGGTCCCAATAATATCAATTATGTGTGTGTATTTCAAGGTTAGTGTTACAAGTTCATACTCGACCCGACAAGAAAAATATTGTAACGTTATGAGTGCATTATAGCCCAATTCTTTTGGGTTAAATTTTCAAAATTTTTGTTTTTGAGTTTTTAACTTTATGAAAGTCAACAATGAAACAAAAAAAAACTATCCAAAAAAAAGTCCAACTAATGGATTTTCAATATATTTTTTTATGTAAATATGAAAATAAATTAAATTGAAGAGAAAAGAGTTACAAAAGCCTCATGTACAAGACACTAAGATAAAAACAATACTTGAGATAGCCCAAAGCATCCTCAAGTAGCTTTTTCCGAATATTCATCGGTGGACAATCCCACGAAGTACATATAGAACAAGAAAATCCCAAATTAGCCAAGTTATCTACCATAGAATTTCTTTCTCGAAAGATATGGGAGCACCTAAACTATGTTTTAATCAAACTACAATAGTTAATTTATCTATTACGAATGCACCATAAAGTAGAAAAACTAAGACTATGAAGACAAGACACTGCAGAAGTATTCTTTATTTTTTTTAGTAAAAGAAGTAAATCTATCAAAAGTTTAAGGCTTAACAAAAAGAGGGAACACAGACAATAGAGTCATTTTCTAACCAAACATTTTGCCACCCTCTATTAACTGCTTCTTCAGTAGCCACAATAATACTAAAAATTTTGGCATAAAATGATGAATGATGACCTAAAGCCATTGCGAAGCACCCTTTAATGGAAAGGTAGAAAGTTGCGTAAAAGCATAATGTAAATAACCATCCTCACGATCTCCAAACAGTGGCGGACTAAATTATGATTTAGCCCAAAACAATTTATTATTACCTTCGATAATAAAGCATTTTTTTTCATTTTTCACGACTACCCCAATTTCCAAAATATAAATCCTAACCGTATAATAGAGTAACTAATTCGAAAGATTTATTTACACTGAAAATATTTCATTAACTTGCACTATAAATTGCAATAGTCGTAATACACACAGTGCATTCACATCAATAACGAATACTGCTCATTTCATTGCAAATACAAGATAGGGCCGGATTGAAATTTTTTATATCAAAAAGTAATAATAACAAAATTTCCTGACCGATCGAGTTGTTGCATCTAAACAAAAAAATATATATAATAAAAACCTTATCACCTTGGAGTGCATTGTCAATCACTGAGAAATGCTATCCTTTTTTGTTTTTTTTTTTGTGTAGTCTCTCGTTATTTCTGTATAAGCTAAAGGATAACGTTGAATATGTCGATGGAAGTATTTTGCATACCACGGACGAGCAAACTCTACCCACTTGAAGCAACTTTTGGCCTTACAATCTTGGGCTAATGGGCACGATCTTTACAGTCTAGACCTCACTAGTCCAATTTTAAAGTACCAAATAAAAAATTGAGTGGTAATATTTGACCCATTTATTATATTTTATTAACCTCTATTTTTCGGTTAATCTCATTAAAAATTTTAAATTAATATTTATCTTTTAGCGTACCCCACTTAATCTCGAATTTACCCTTATTATAATTTTTATCTTTTTTTAAGCACCCACCACATAAAAAACTTATAAAATCTATTTTTTAAAAAAATTTGAAAATCACTATAATGTCTTTCTTTCTTTTTAAAGGTTTTATCCATCATTATCATAACACTAAAAAAAAAGATTTGATATTTCTTCATCATCTTCTATTGAGTATTGTAAATAAATTTCTTCCATGATTAAAAAAGTAAGATATACAATATTTGAGAAGATATAGTAATTTAAAATGTTAAAAGAAATTAGGATTAAAAAAATTAGATTAGCTAAATTAAATATTAATAGAAATTATCTTGTGGGTGCACTTAAACGCTATTTACCCTTTTAAGTAAATTCATATAAGGATAAAAATAGACATTAATATAAAAGTGATTAGTAGGGATGGTGAAATATGATGAGAGAGTCAAATATCACAACTCCAAAAAATTACTTACACATACACACACATAAAGGTTAGTCTAAAATTGACATGCAGACTATGAGATAAAAAAGTTGGTCTTAATATCCCTGATTGCTATGGGCTTTTAAGAGAAGTGGAAGACATTAACTTTTTTCTGGGCCTGAGTTTAACGACTAGCCCAACTTATTTCCCATCATTTAAAATAAAAAAGTAGATAATACATATAATTTTGATAGTTTTTTTTTAGGATCTGGACGACTGGGCCTCAATATGATTTCTGTTTCTCAAAGTAATTAATGAATGGTTTAATATTTGCACCACAAATAGTTGAATTTGTGAGATATTTGAGGATTTTATGCAATAAATATAAGTTTATTCAAAGGTAGACCAGAACAATTAATATATCTATATGTTGATATTAAAAATTGGCTTAATGATGTGATCAAATTGAGTGGAGATCAGGTTGTGAATTCTGCTTGAGACAGTGCTCTATGACTTCAGAACTTAGGTGCTTCAATTTAGAAGATAAGAAAATCGTAAGGGTGCAGAGATTGATACCGGCAAAGACTCTCTGATACTTAAGTAAGAAATTAGGAATATTGTTGATAACAACTAAAGGAAAAAGAGTTAAGAAAAGCTTTAATTTACTTTTTTTTGCATGGGAACCAAAATGCCTTACCTTATAGTCGATGACCTTTTATTAAAATATCTGATGAGGTGACATACTTACAAAAAATGTGAGAAATTCGATTTGGAGTTGAATTTAATAATCATATTCGATTTAGACTTCATACAGCCCTGTTTGGTTCGAAAAATAGGGTGTAACACTAAATAAATACAATCACATATTTATAATTTTACACACGAACTATGGTCTTTCCTTTCGACAAAAAAAAAAAAAAAACAAACTTCATGCATTCGCCACGTGGTCCTATTGCTCTCTCTTAAGAGTGTCTGTCCACTACAAGCTCACCACTTGGTAGGTTCAAACGTCGTAGTAAAATTGATAAATTTTTAATTCTTAAATATATAAATTAACATTATTTAATTTATGGGACTCACAATAAAATTCATCATATGTGTCATCAAAGTTATAGTGATTAGTGTTAACATATAATGACGTGGAGCTTAAGATATTTTTTAAAATTTCTTGTAGTTGGGCATGTAAGTTTTTCTACGTTCGGGAACAAGTTTTTTTAATTTAAAAATACCTTATTTGCCCCTAAATATCAAATTTATACACTATTACATACATAGGCCTCATGAAAGTGGTAAAAGTCATAAATACTCGTAAAAAAAAAAAAAAACCATGAATCTACACTATTTCTTTCTTTCATGATTTCTCTCTTACCATTCTTTTCTCATGGTTTTCTCTTTTCACCATTTTTTTTCTTTCTAACGGTTCCGTTCTCTCTCACCGTTTTATTTCTTACCTTCAATACAAAGGTTTGTGATAAAAATAAACTGTTCAAAAGGTGCATTGTTAAGTGGTGGATAAGGTATGTTTGAAATGCAACCTTTTTGTATGCTTAAGGTTTGATTTGATTTCATTACAAGTATAATTGCTAATGATTTATGAGTTTTAATATTACATTATTCATTTTTGTGCTTGCACACACACAATTGTATAAAAGGTAGAATTTAATACTCAATTTAAGTTATTAGTGTGAAAAATCAGTCCAAGAAGAAGTCGAGAATGAAGTCGGAGAATTTAGTCGAATAAGAAGTGAAGGAGATGAGTAAGTCAAGTATCTGGTCGAGTAGGAAGTCGAGCAAGTATATTTAATGAGTCAAATATTTAGTTGAGTAATTTTTAAAATAAATTGAGTAAAAGTCGAGTAAATTTTTTGAACAAGTTAAGTAAGAGTTTTATAATTTTTAAAGAGCTCGAGTACAAAATCGGGTAAGTCCAGTATTTAGTCGAGTAAAAAGTGAAGGAGATGAGTAAGTTGAGTATCTAGTTGAGTAAGTATATTGAATGAGTTGAGTATTAATAATTTTTAAAATAAATTGAGTAAAAGTCGAGTAAATTTTTTGAACAAATCAAGTAACAGTTATGTTATTTTTTAAAGAAGTTGAGTTTTAAGTCGGGTAAGCTGAGCATTCAGTTGAGTAAGAAGTGAAATAAGTGAATTGAGTAAGTCGAGTATTTAGACGAGTAGGAAGTCGAGTAAATAGATTAAATAAGTCAAGTAGGAAGTCGAATAAGTAGATTGAATAAGTAAAGTACCAAGTCGAGAAAAAGTCGAGTGATTTTTTAAACAAATCGCGTAAACGTCAAGTAAGTTTTTTAACACATCTAGTAAGAGCCAAGTAAAAATGTTGAGTAAGAAGTCATTTGATCAAGTCGAGTAAGTATATTAAATGAGTTAAGTATTAAGTCGAACAATATTTAAAACAAATCAAGTAAAAGTTGAGTAAGTTTTTTGAACATGTCGAGTAACAGTTATGCTATGTTTTAAAGAAGTCAAGTACGAAGTCGGTTAAGTCAAGCATTTAGTCGAGTAAGAAGTAAAGTAACAGAGTTGAGTAAGTCAAGTATGTAGTTGAGTAGGAAGTCGAATAAGTATATTGAATGAGTCGAGTATTAAGTTGAATAATTTTTTAAACAAATCAAGTAAACGTCAAATATTTTTTTTTACTTCTTTTTATCTTGCTCGACTTTGTAATTTAGGGAATCAATTCAATTTTGTTATGATTTGATTGAGGTTATTTTTTTTATTTTTCCTGATTTTTTTAAGTGTGTGTATATATATATATATAATATTAAAGGTTTTGATGGTTTAAAATATATTTTGGGTATTTTGGGGTAATGGGTATATCCCACGCAATTTCCTCATCGGGAACTCACATAACCGTTGAACACCGAGAAGTAGAAGGATCAAACAAGGCCGGTAACAAGTACTTCCTCCCGTTAACACCCAGCACAATATAGGTAGCACACCGTGCTAGGATCCACTAAAACCTCTCCAGCGCAACCCGGACACGCGCCCTTGCCGTACACTCCGGGACAAGCCGAAGCCGCCTCGAGCGGCGCCTCAACCGAGCCGACAGAGTAGCCTTTTCCAAACGGGTTAGTCACAGTTCCAGCCAAAAGACTGGCTATGTTAATTATCATGCCATCAACACCAACGTCGCAGTTTGGTGAGCCCAGTGGTGCAGTCTGTGGTCCATAGATTGGCTGATGGAATGGCTACACGCATTGCCCTGGACACTGAGTCACCGAGTTGCCAACCCAGATGAAAGCCGAGTTGTGTTGAGGGTTTGAGCCATGAAACCCGCAGTTACTCATGCAAAATCCCTCGACAGCCACGTCTTTAGCTGTTAAAGCAAGAGTTAGTACTCTTAGCCCACGTGGTATGTTTGACTTAAGTTTCTGATTAGCCAAGTCAAATACTTGAGCTTTCGTTAAGATTTTGCCTAACGAGCAATTTTTATCAGAGAACTGGCTTGCTATGACAACACGTGTCTGTCCTTTGCAAGCTTTTTTCATGTAGGTTTGGATTGTCTGCCACCATTTGGAGACTGAGGGCTGTGGTGTTGTAAAATGAGAACCAAGTTGACTTTTTTGTGGGTTCAAAGAGAGAAGAAAGTCAGCAATAATAGAGTTTTGAGCAGGGGAAAACGGACCAAAGAATTGAAACAGGAAGGTTTCCTTCAAGCAAAGCCCCTTTGTGGTAAGTCATGGCAATGGGAGATGGGGTAAAGTGAAGCTTTCTTGCTCCAAGACATGAGCTAATGAAGTTCAAGTGGAGATGAAAGATTAAAAGAGACATTTTTTTTTTTTGGAAAATTGAAAGCAGCCCATTTCAGAGAATTGAAGAGTCAGGTGTAGTTTTGATTTGAGTGGTGAGGGTGTGTGTGCGTGTGTATATACACACACATATAAATATACACATATATACATATATATATATATATATATATATATATATATATATATATATATATATATATATATTGGCATGTAGATGCATGAACTGAGATTAATTAGTGGGGTTACTACGTAGCTTTCACATGGCAACGTCCCCAGTTATTTATTTATTTAATTTTTAGGGTTCATTAGTTCGCATTTTAATATACACAGGTCACGAGAGAACTTAACTAAGATAAGATAAGAAAGGGAGAAATCAAGGAAGAATCTTTCTTTCTTTTAAAGTAATTTGTCCTTTATTTGCAAATGCCATCCCCATCGATTTCCTAGCTACCAAATGGTGAGGAAAGTTGCTACTAATATTGAATTATTGATAGACAATGGCCAGAGCCATGGGCTGCATGTGTTTATTGCTTTTTCCAAGGCTATTGTGCATTTCCACTTCAAGTTTAGAGTGTTTCTTCACACATCGTACTCGAATTTATCTCAAAACAACAAATGAAATATTGCCAATAGGGCTCGAAACTTTGTTATATCTATCCGTTCAGTGCATTATTTTGGCACCAAAGGGACCGTGCCCATGTGCATGTTTAAATTTGGCTTCGTTTACTCGTTAAAATTCTGCCATGAAGGACCTCGTTATTAGTTTTTATATGTTAAAAGAGCTTTTTTTTTTGGTTCTAGGTGTTAAAAAGTGTGACAAAAGAATCTGTACGCCGCTTGTAGTGGGTGGGTTCAAGCTTTATTTTACATATTTAATCTTACCCAACATTCAAAAACAGTGCAGTGCACTGACACACGTTCTGTGATTCCGAACTTGATGATCAGTTGAAAAAGATATGGTGGGCATCTGGGCTCCCATTCTTGTGACGACGTTTCCATGCTTGCTATTTGGAGTTGTTCAACTATACAATTTTACGGCACTTAACTCAGGGCAGAATAACAAAATATTCACCCACCATGAAAGTACAGAGAGTAAATGCACATTCCAATATAGATGGTCAAAGTAAGGGCGTAATTCACTATGGGTGAAAGTGTTCTGCTCTAAATATGGCTTGGAGTCTAGCAGCTTACCGATTTCCCTTCCTAATAAGCCGGGGTCTCGGATTTGGAAAGCTATTAGCAGCACGTGGTCGGCAACTGTGCATGGTGCTCGCTGGTCAGTTTGTGATGGAACTCGAATTCGGTTCTGGTTAGATTGTTGGGTTACGAAGCATAATCCCTTGATCAGCCTTGCTCTCCGGCCGGTTCCTCAAGACTTTATTAGCGCCACTGTGAGTGAATTTGTGAATGGGCATGGGGGCTGGAATTGGTCGCGTTTTGAGCATTTGCTGCCAAATAATATTCTCATGCAAATTGCCTCAGTCATGCCCCCGGATCCTCATTTTGGGCCTGATAGAATTTATTGGAGTTTTGATCCAAGAGGCCTCTTTACGGTTCGGTCAGCTTATGATTCTCTTTGCTATCATCTCGTTGCTGATAATGACAGAATTTGGAAGTTACCATGGAGGTGGAAGGGACCTCAATCCATCCGCCTCTTTCTTTGGCAGCTTATGCATGGGAAACTAAAGACTCACGAGGAGCTTGCTAGGCGTCATATTCCTGTTCCTGTGGGCTGTGATAGGTGCGGGGGCGCAGTTGAAGATATCCTCCATGCTTTGCGAGATTGCAGTTGTATTAAGCAGGCTTGGAATAGACTTGTTCCAATGGAAAATCATAGCACTTTTTTCAACTCGAACTTACGTGACTGGATTATTGACAACTTGCAGAATACGTGGAAGATTGCATCTCCTCTCCCTTGGGACTGTATCTTTGGTGTGGCAGTTTGGAGGTTGTGTTTCTGGAGGAACCAATTTTTTGTTGCGGGGAAGGTGGTGGATAGCTTAACCATCTATCTGGATACCATGGCCAGAGCTAATGAAATTCATAGAATTAATAATTCTCATATAAGCCAGCAACCGAGACGTCAAGAGATTTTTATTCGTTGGGTGCCGCCGCCATGGCCATGGTGTAAGTTAAATACAGACGGCTCTTGTAAAAATGCTTGGGAAGCAGGAGCGGGCGGTGTTGTTAGGGACTCTGTCGGTCATTGGATTTCTGGGTTTTGTATGAAAATTGGGGAGAGTTCCGTGCTTATGGCTGAGCTTTGGGGACTGTATCAGGGCCTAATTCTTGCTTGGGATGCAGGTATAAAGCGTCTGTTGGTGGAAGTGGATAGTCTTTGTGTTGTCCAAATGATTTCTAAGCAGGTGGTCGTTCCTAACGTGTTCTATACCTTAGTTAGTGCTGTCCAAGAACTATTAAGTAGAAATTGGCAGACTATTATCAATCACATCTATCGTGAAGCAAACTCAGCTGCGGATTTCATGGCTAATATGGCTCATTCTATTCCTCTTGGCGTACATGTTTTTTCTAACCCTCCTGTGGGTATCTATTCTATTATTTCGCAAGACATGTTTGGGGTTACTCAACCCCGTTTTGTTCCTGTTTAGCTCGTTTTAACGAGCCCCTTCTAATAAAAAAAAAGTAAGGGCGTAATTAGGACTTTGGGTTGTGGGGGGCCAACAAGGAGAAGCTGCATATTTAATTTGGTTAAAACAGAAAATAAGTAAAACTGCCGGAGCCAACAATGAGAATCATAATGCAGAAATTATAAACTTGAATAGGCTATCAAGGAAATTTTCAAACTTAATGACCCAAACGTATATGCGTAGAATTTGGTAAATTTTCAATGTCATACCTTATCTTTGGAGCTTTTGGGCTTGGGCTGGAAGGGGCCCCCAGGCTTCAACAATTCCGCTTGAGGTAGATTCGAAGTTCACCTTGCGGTGACCAAATGACCCAACCCGACCCAATCAAACTGAACTCAAAAAATTTGGTTCGGATTGGAAGTGAATAAAGGCTGCAACTCGATCATGCAAGATTTTTGCCAACTCGATTGGATCGTGATCGGATCAAGTTTAACCTATTTGATTTGAAAATTCGATCAAGTTGACACTATTAAAAAAATTTCTTTTAGATATAAGGGTGGGCAAATAATCCTACCCGATCTAATCCAATCTGATCTAATAGTAATAGTTTATTTTAAATTTTATTCATTTGATTTATAATAGTAGTTTCTATTTTTGTTGAAAAGTGATAAAAAGGACTAAAATGAGATAATTACATAAAAATGATCTTATAATAACTAAAAAAATAAAAAATAAAAATAAAAATTACCCCTCATTTAAACATTATCTGAATCCATCTTAATTGAGACAAATCAAAATTTAACTCGAACCTAACCCGATACGCATATAACCATAACCCGATTTGATCTGAACTCAATCTGAAATTTTTTATTTGACCTGAACTACGTTTGAATCAGGTTATAAGTTCGGATTTCTTTTTTTTTTTTTTTTTGGGAACCTAATTAGGTTGATCCGAACTCAACTCTAAATTGAATTTGCCCAAACCCACTACATATATGAATCAAAATTGAAATATAGTCCCAATGCTATGCTTACTTTGAATAAGAATTGAAAAAAATTTATGCCAGTTTTCAAAATTTCCTTAGTTAATTATTGTCCTTATTATTATTGGTGTTGTTGTTGTTATTCTTTAAAAAAATTAAAAATAGTAATATAATATTAAAAATATTTTAATTGACACATAGATTTTAGATCGTCCATCGCTTATTATTTTGATTACAACTGTTGTGTCATCCTTGAGGGTTGAGAGAATAAAACAAACGACATCTCTTCTATGTCATTCACACAACCGACATGCGTAAATAGTATGCGCCAGCGCATACATATGATGACTCATCTTTTATGTCTTGATTAAAAATTACATGTCATTATATTAATAAATGAGTCAACGATTTGATGTCTCTTTTCTTGCTTGATAAATGACTCATTATTTGAGCAGTTGAATTCCAAATAATTTTAATAAAAGTACGAGATTGTTTGTTTTTAACAATTAAATAGAATAATAATCATTACAATTTTATTAAAAAAACACATACAAAAATACGGGTGATGATAACATTTCTGTTTCAATTTGAGGACCAACTACTGTGGGTCACTCATCTATTAGATTTAATTTTATAATTTATAAGATTACTTATTTACCATCTAATAGATGGATTACTCAATTTTAATAGTAGTTATAATGACAATTCCGATTACAACTATTAATTACAATTAAAACTGTAATTATGATTATTATAAAATAACAACATGATAAATTTCGGAAATATAAATATACAATTATACCATAATATTGTAGATTGGAAATCTAAACACTTTATTTTTTAATATATATTTGTTGTATATCAAAATTCTTCAAGAATACTCTACATTTAAGAGAAAACTAAGTCATATGACATATTATTTCAAAAGATTATTATTAAAAAAAACTTATCAATTAAGTAGGGATAGTTTTAGGCGCGAAATGAGAAAAAAAAAGTGTAAAATCCTTTTGAGAGCCGAACATTATAAAAATGTAATAATATATTTAGCTTTAAGCTAAGGCAAGGCAGGACGAAACTCGTTCCGAAGAGTAGTTTTGGTTTGATTTTCAGGTTTCAGTTTAGAACCTTTTTCAAAACTAGAACCGAATAAAAAAAATTAACATTTTTCCATAGTAAATTAGTGCCAGGCGACATGATTTGATAGAACATAAGAAAATAAAAAAATTTAAATTTAAATTTGTAAAAAAATTGAAAATATTACAAATATTTAAAAGATCTGACAAAAAAATTTAATTTTGCTTTGATTTTTTTAAAAAACTTCTTTATCATTTTGAATGAATAGACATGTCATTATAGAGAAAAAAAATGGACGATATGTCGTCTTTATTATTCACACAACCGACAAACGTAAATAACATGCACTGGTGAATACTCTAAATGACTCGCGTTTATGTCTTGACTAGAAACGACATGTCATTATTTTCATAAATGTTCCGATCTTTGCTGCTTGGCAAACAATGCGTCATTTGAAATGTTGCATTCTAAATGATTTTGATAAAAGTAAGAAATTGTTTGTTTTTAAATTTTTACATAAAATAATAATCATTATAATTGTGATTGTAGTAAAAAAAAATACTAGTTATCACAACATTTGTTTTCTAATTTAAGTCCCAACATTCATACTTATTAATTTTTTATTCAAACCAAAACTTATGTTTCTCATTTTTAGTACTTAAACTTTTATTTTTATTTCACTTTATATAATTTATTTAATTCAAAATAAATATGAATCAAAGTATATTTGAAAATACGGATAATACAATAAAGTATGGTTCTAGGAGGTTTATTTAGTATTATAAAAACAGTACAGTGAAATTCACAATCCCCTAGAGAAAATTATCTTACTTCTCAATATTGCAGGGAATTGAGTCTAAGGTAGTGTTTGTTTTTTTATCTGAAACCCAAATGAATCTGAATTTTTCTAAAGTCTGAATGGGTCTGGATACGAAAATCTGAATGACATGTTTTTTTTTTTATATCTGAATACAAGTGGCATCTTGTTTGTTTTTATAATAAAAAAATCTTAAATTTAATTATTTGACATTTATATCCTTATAAATTAAAACGAAAAAAATTATTAGATTTTATAGTTTAGTAAATAAGTTATTTTACATATATATTTTTGGAATATAATATTTACTTGTCATTCAGATCTTTTTTTATTCAGATAAAAGTCACAAAAGTTTATTTTTTTTATTAAGATGTATATGTCTGAAAATCAGACATAAATTTTAAAAAATAAACAATTATATTTTAAAAAAATTTGAAATTAATAAAATTTTTAACTTCAGACATTTAACAAATGGCATGGGGGACAAGTCAGTGTATTTTTATCAAACGTAAGGAGACACTTCAAAGCACCCCTCCAGAAAATTTGAAGTGCTATAAAGATTCGCAAATTTGCAAGTATGGGAACAATACACTTAATTCATCAGCCTTCAGACGATAACTTACAACAGATTACGGATGTTTCTGATAATTAATATTTTGAGGAAATATTTTTCTTGTACAACAATTGAGGCCATTTTCACCGTAAAAACACTTGAACATCCATTATAAAACTACCTCTTATTTGTTCATCCTAATTTGAAGGAGAGGATTGACAATGCTCAAGGGGACATGTATTGACTTGGTGACATGCTCCCAAGGCTGAATATCATATTCTGATAAAATGTATGCGTTGCTTGAATATGCAGGCGGCTAGGCTGAATGGGAACATGACACACAGTCTCGCCTGCTATTACGTTTTCTCTGATATGAATTAACATATTGTATTAGCATGTATTCCCAATTCATATGAGCCTCAAAGGGGCTCTCATCTCGTAGCTGTAGGAATACAATTTATACGTATATAATCGTCTAGCCATGTGATCGAATAATGAACTGCTGTCTTATAATAAGTCTTCAACTCTTCATGACTTGAGGTTCAAATTGAATAATTCTTTGATTTTCAAAGCAACTACAATAACTTAGCTGCTGCCTCATATTATATATGTGTAGCAGACAGACAGTGCGTAGCTAGCTAGCTAGATTCTGCCATTATGTTTTTCTGCCGTAAAATTAAATAAAGTGTAGACAATGTTGTGCAAGTTGGCAACGTGGCATGCACGGCTAATGTATAAATTAAAGTCAATGGAGCAATGAAAATGTCATTTACATCTTGCTGGTTTAAGTAGCGACAAAGGACAGGTAATGCAATGAACTGTGGCACGTATATATGCCGGCACATAAATTTCATTGTCTTGTCATCCCATAATGAAATTATTTCACTTGGTTTTCCAATTTTCTAGTATAATTTAGAATGAGATTCACAATTTTACAATTACATTTTTATCAATTTTCAATTTCTTGATTAAGTAATCGTTTTGAGGAAATCGCCTGCTTGATTTCTTCTTATTAACAGAGAAAAAATTGCTTGAATGGCATAAAGACAGCTACAGCTGTGCATATGAAATAGAAACGGAAATCATAGGCAAAAAGAACCCATTAAGTATATATGTAAAACTAGCTAGATTTGAATAATTAGACAAGGTTTGGATTCTCTGATCGACGCAGCTACGGGGAAGCATATATTAAATTGAATTGTTGGCAATGACATGCCAGCAACTATGAAACAAGGCAGCTCTATTTAATTTTTTTTATAGCATATCCAGTGAAAGGAGACTTCCATCAAACACGCTGAACTCCTCTTCTCAGGCTTTTGCGTCTATCGGGAATATAGGGCATTGTAGGTGGACGCATTGCCGGATGGTTGAAACATTACTTATTATTATTGTTGTTATTATTATTATTATTATTTAGAAGAAGAAGTACTCATTAAGCATCTAAACAATTGATTAGCGTTGTATGCCTCGAGAATGCTAGCTTTTGGATAATGCTCAAGGCATATAATTTGCTCATAAGCTCGTGAAGTGAGACTTTAGGTAGGATGACGATAGCCGTTTGATTTTATCCAAGTTATTTATTCATCGATTTGTCTAATACTCTTATTTTGTAAAGGCTAGTTGCAAATAAAGTAAGGACTCACGGAAGGAGGCATCTATCTCAGCACATTGAATGTTACTTCTTAATTTGATTCTCTCGTTTAAGCCTCTTATAAATCACAAGTTAATACCGCGCACGAGAAATTCACAAATGCATGGGTGTTGTCGAGAGAATTAGTTGTTATTTTAATTGACACAACGCTATAGCTTCTGGACAAGTAGTAAATGCTAGAAAAATTTAAGGTCACTTGGTATAATGTTGTCTTCATCCAATTTTTCAATAATGCACAAGCACAACTAATCTTTTTATATCTTATTTTCTTTTAGTTATTATAATAGTATGTATATAGTTCTTTTTGAATTATTATAAACAATGTGTATACATGATATATTCATAAATTTAGCTTTGAAAATAGATTCTTTTCGTTTTTTTTTATGATTTAGCCCCTATACTTATATTACCTAAAGTTTGCTTTTATAAAATTTTGGGAACCCAAATTCAGAATCCATGAGGAGTTCAAATGCATCCAATAATAGCACAATTGGAGATTTACGTTGAGCATATGTAGTTTAGCAATTTATATCAATAAAAATGAGATATATTCTCTTTTCATTAAGAAAGAACCTCGCTTAATTTTTACTTGTATGAGATTGAATTGCCAATTTAAAGGTGCATTTAATAATTTAATTATTCGAATAAGATGGGTTTTCAATTTTTTTCCGTGTGTATAAAAAGAAAAATGCCAAATAAGATTTACAGTTTTACACAATACTGGTGTCTAGTCAAGCTAAGTTCATTGTAAAAACTCTTTTTAGCAATATTTTGCGAAGTAAGCCCCACTACCAAATTGTCGTAACAATGTGGTTCAACTAACCAATCTTGATTAGTCGTTTGCTGGCAGCCACCTTCTGATAATGGAACTTAAGCGCATGAATTACAAAGCAACGGCCAACTTTTGCTGCTTTTAAATATAAAGACAAGAAATACTAAAAAGTTAAAATTTGTCTTCACCATGAAGAAAAAGCAATAAATCCTAAATAAAGAGAAAGAAAATAAGAAAATTCAAATTCAAATTTGAACAAAGAGATTGTAAGGTTCGAAAGCACATTTTTAGGACCACAGAGTGAACGAGCTGGCGTGGCACAACAGCTGTCGTGTTAAATTTTCATTGCTTGTTCCAGCTGGAGGTCTGGGCTTCTTAAGAAAGTAATCGGGTTTTCTCAAATCACGAGCTTTGCGTGTGTAGCATTTTCAGTAACAGCGCGCGCGTCACCTCACGTGCTAGCCTCACCTAGGATACCCTGGCCCCCATCTTCTGGCGCCCATTTGCTGACTGCCAGCTGGATCTCCCACGCTTCCCCATGCTATTTATATCCAGCCTGTCTTAAAAGTCTGTTCATTCTTTTTCCCAAATACACCCCTATTAATTTTAGCAACAGCACCCAAAAATGAGGGCTGTTTGGGTAGTTCGTAAGATGGCGAACTGTGACTAAGCTGTAATACAATGTTGTTTTCTAGCGACAAAGAGTTCGGAGTTACGAGGCTGACCCGTGTTTGGCCCTCACGCTCCTCATATGACCGTATCACGATCGCTGTGATCTTAGGGTGTCAACAGACGCGCGTGGGATTAGTATTTGCTTTTTGGATAGAAAAACGCGCTTAAGCGTACCGTTGGGTCTCTTTTTTTTCTTGCTGGCCAAGTTGAAACTCGTAAATGGCAAAGCAAAGCCATCTCGTTGCAATGCCTTTATTGTCTCCTTCTGAGCAGGTTCCCTTGCTCATGCTTTTTACTTAAACCTCGCTTTCCTTGTAATAAACAATTAATTAAAATATCCTTCAAAAAAAAAAAAAATAATAAGACAAGCGTTTTTTGCACCTATATATACCATTCACTTGCTTCTCAGCTAAATGCACAAACACACCACAACAAAGCAATCTCAGCTTTGAAGAAAAGAAAGCTCTCTTTAATTACTAGTCTTCGAAATGGCTTCTTTTGTTCCTCAAAATCTCCTGAAGCTACTAATAGCGATCTCTCTACTTCAAATCTCTATAGCTGCGAGAACCCTTAATGAGGCAGCACAAGCGCAGCAGCAGCCTGATCGGCTCTTGCAATACCACAATGGGGCACTTCTTTCAGGCAAAATTGCAATCAATCTCATATGGTATGGCAAGTTCAAGCCTTCCCAAAAAGCCATTATTTCAGATTTCATCACCTCTTTGTCCTCATATTCTTCCCAACCAAAAGCCAACCAACCATCTGTTGCCACGTGGTGGAAAACAACAGAGAAATACTACCACCTCATCTCCAAAAAATCGACCCTTTCCCTCTCTTTGGGAAGGCAAATTTCCGATGAGACCTGCTCACTTGGCAAGTCGCTCAAAAACGGCGATATTGTAAAGCTGGCCTCAAAGGGCGACCAAAAAGATGCCATTAATGTTGTGTTGACAGCATCTGATGTAGCCGTCGAAGGGTTTTGCATGAGCCGATGTGGGACTCACGGATCTGCTTCGGGATCCATTAAGAGTAGTGGCCACAACAAGAACAACAAGTTCGCGTACATCTGGGTTGGTAACTCAGAGACTCAGTGCCCGGGCCAATGCGCTTGGCCATTTCACCAGCCTATTTACGGACCACAGAGCCCACCTTTGGTGGCACCAAACAATGATGTGGGTCTTGATGGAATGGTGATCAACTTGGCTAGCCTTTTGGCAGGGACCGCCACCAACCCATTTGGAAATGGCTACTTTCAGGGCCCGAAAGAGGCGCCGTTAGAGGCTGCTTCAGCTTGTCCTGGAGTTTATGGCAAAGGTGCTTATCCTGGGTACGCTGGAAACTTGTTCGTCGACTCAACAACTGGTGCTAGCTACAATGCTCATGGGGCTGGTGGCAGGAAGTATTTGCTTCCTGCTTTGTATGATCCTGCTACATCTTCTTGTTCGACTTTGGTCTAATAAGGGATATTAGGATTTTTATCATTAGCAGATTGTGTAAGGATTATAGATAGTGTAATAATTCTTTAATTTGTTATTTCTTTTCCTTTTGCGGATAATAAAATAGAAGAGCAAATTGCTTTGGTTTGCTTCATTTCTTCAAAAGAATTCTTTTGAGATGGGCTTTTTTTTCCTCTAATTTTTATGCATTGCCAATTGATGGACAAATTTCTTTTTGCCTATTGCCTAGACAGGATGATCTATAGCTAAAAACCCTAAATCCCGAGCAAGATGGACCCTCTTGAATAACGGGTCCCTTTTCAAAAAATTATGGCCAATAATTTTCTTGAGAAATTAATTTCGCATGATTTATGTCATAAGTGCCTTACTGCCTTTCATGGGATCACCGTAGAAAAGAAGAAAACTGCAACCGAAAAGGAGAAAGGGATGTGCAAATTGCAATCACGTGGGTGTGAAATTTTTAATAAGAAATTTTTTTTTTTTGAAGAGGTTTAATAAATAATCTTTTAATTTGAATCATTTAAAAATTTTCAACACCAGACATTATCTTCCATTTAAAAGCGCTAAAATACATCGAACGGAGCCAAGAGTAAGTGTAACAGCTTCAAAAATTGGCGTCATTTGAAGCCATCAAATGTCGCTCACGTGATGTTTATATAAAATGCGATACATGAAACCTACCACCACTATGGCACTATCATGACTTTGCTGTTAATTATTCACTCATTTGTAAATTGTACACCTCACAATTTTAAATTAATTAATTAAAAAAGAAAGAAAGAAAGAAAGAAACGACACAGTAAATGGTACAACCAGAAGATCTAAGTGATGCTTCCATATAGGCCAACCAAAAATGTCTCAATGACCATAACAAATATTTTTAAACGCTTTTTTTTCCCACTAATTCCGACCTTATATATTGCCGGACTACATAACACTCAACTCTGCCACTTCCCTTAACTCGTTTGTCCTATTCCCCTTGGCTAGCTATACACAGTAATCAAATCAATTCCACGAACATCGTGGATTAATTAAAAAATAATATTTAAATGTTCTTTCATCTACTGTTGAATTTAATGAATCTAGATCTAATTGATGCAGGTTTAAGTAACGTTTTCAGTGAAAATTTTAAATTAAGGGAATCTTCCTCTTATTTAAATATTTAACAATGTACTGAAAGGATAACTTGGTTAATTAATTTCACCTCTTGAGTGAAAATAAAAGTTCAAAGAGTTTAATCCCTTTAAACTATAACTTAGGAGTTTAAATTAATGGGTTGATATCATTTTACCAAGGTAGAAATAACAAAATAACAAATAACTACAAAAATATTTTATGTCTTAACATTTTATTACTTTAGAAAACTTGATAATTAACTACATTTCAAGGTGACAGACATAAGAAACTCCCATTACTCTTGATGACTGAAAATTCAACCATTATTTATTGACTTCTCTTACAAAGATGAAAAAGATACCAGGAAGCTGAATACAAAACATACATCACTTTAACCACTTGGGCTTAGCCCAAGTGGCTAGAACTTTTTCCTCACAAGTGTGAGGGAAGTGGTTCGAGCCCCTGCAAAAGTATTGCGGGGGTTTAATTTAAATTTCCTTCCTTGGAGCCTCAGAGCTCGAGTGAAGGCCGTCTTTCTCCTAAAATGGGAGTTTAACATTCCTCGAATATTTGAGAGGGTAAAAATCTGGGCAGTGCTATATGAGAATTAATGTAAACTAGTCCCAGTAATTATTTGATTGTAAATATCAATTATAAATCTCATATAATATGAGTTGTAATTTAAGCATTAATCTCATGTAATTCAAAAAAAAAAAAAACATACATCACTTTTTCTTTCCTCATTAAATGTATGTGTTTTTCTTTTTGTTCTTTTTTTTGGCGGACTCCCTATTTCTCAGCTTCGCAAATCAAGTTTCAGGAATCGTTCTGATGAATTGAATTCCATAATAGTATGAGGTATCCGATGCACAATGGCAGCATAATTATTAATTTCTAAATTTTTTTAATTAAGATTAAAAAACTATTTTTTAGCCAGTTGATTTCACATCATGCAAAGCGTACTCAGATTTCAAATTTAGAACAATTGACAGCACTTAAATGATGATTGGACGCGCTTTAATTAAACATATGTATCTTAAAGTAATTTTATCTTTTAATGAATAATTTTAGGTACCTTCAAACACCAGAATGTATAATAATACTCAAACGGGCCAAACCGTCGTTCTCCATTTAAATAAATAAATAAACATGATTATCAAAGCAGTATTAACCATCTTCTAAACAAAGTTCAATAAGAATACGTATGCACCTGTTTATTTAAACATGACAAACTTACATCGCATCAAAAAATAAAAATAATAAAAACAAAAATTACGTTAATTAACTATATCATAAGCGAGGGCTCAATCATATCTACAGCGCAAGAAGTAACAATTTTTTCATTTACACGTTAGCACCATGCCTTCAAACGAGTGTCTTACACGTGGTTGTCTTAGGGTCCCACATCGCCGGCAGTAAGTATTTACGCCCATTCTCACCGATGGCGTTGTAGCTGGCTCCGCTCGTTTTATCAACCAAAACCTCCCCGGGATAACTCGGGTACGCTCCTTTCCCGAATATACCCGTGCACGCGCTCACGGCCTCCAAAGGCGCGTCAGAAGACCCCTGGTAGTACCCGTTGTTAAACGGATTGGTCACGGTTCCCGCCAAAACCGTCGCCAGATTGATGACCATCCCGTCAACTCCCACATCTCCGTTAGGGGCAACTAACGGCGGAGTTTGGGGGCCGTAAATGGGTTGGTGAAACGGCCACGCGCACTGGCCGGGGCACTGGCTCTCCGAATTCCCAACCCAGGCGTAAGCGAACTTGCTCTCCTTGCTTCGACCAGCCCCGTGGGTCCCACAACGACTCATGCAGAACCCGTCGACCACCACGTCGGATGAAGTCAAAACGACGTTAACAGCGTTATTTTTAATCCCAGCTTTCGAAGCCAGAGATATGACTTGTGGGGTTGTGAGCGATTTTCCAACCGAGTAATTCTCGTCAAGGACTTCATTCCCAACAGCGACGGAACGTGGGCCGCCTTCGTAGGCCTCAGTGGTCCGCCACCAATAAGAGACAGAAGGTGGCGGGGTCTTAGCAGAGCTTAGAGATTTGAGAAAGTCAACGACGATAGACCTCTGTATTGGAGAGAACTTGCCATACCAAACAAGATTAACAGTCACGTTGCCTCCAAGAAGTTGGCCGTTGTGGTACTTTAAAACGAGGGGCTGTTGTTCCACGAGAGCTGTGAGCTTTCTCGTAGAAGCAACGAGGGAAAAAGAGGAGAACAAGAGAAGCGAAGAGAGAATAGCAAGATGGTAAATAGGAGCCATGCAGGAAGTTGAGTGAGCAGATTGTAGATGCAAAGAGAATTGTTTTTGGAGAGAGAGTGATCGAGCGCACTAAGGTATTTATAGTGGAGAAACGAAGGCAGTACGTGTGAAGACAGCTGGCTTAAAGAAGTGCCGCGTGGAATTGACTTGTTGGGTATTAACAAAGATGCTTTAGTTAGCTATTAGCCGACTTGTACCTGTAGGCATATGCGGGGAAGGGAACAAATCTTTCTCTAGGTTTTGATAATTTGATCTTATCAGCTGATGCAGCTGATCCGGTAACCTCGCCGTAGCAGTAGACAGAATGCGAGCTACTTACTCGTCCCCTGTTTCTAAGGTTACAAATTTGCCATTTTCTTTCGGGCCTAGCCTTCTAGCCTCTAATTAACAGGATTTCACATTTTCCATGTAATTGCGAAGTTAATTAATTTCACATTTTCAAGGTATCTATTTCACATTTTGGATTAATTAGGTGGAAAAACAAAAAGATACGAGTCGCACGTTAAAGTTGTGTTGAAAGTGATAGTATGAAGTATAAAGTCAGCAGAGTAATGCTCATAAATAATTGGCAAGCCCATGCGTTTGCATCATATAATATTAATAAAAACGCGGCTTAGCCACCCCTTAATTTTGGCCCCGGTGAACACCTCCTCTGTCATTAACTTCACAGCTAGCTGTCTTCTTTAATTAGTTTCATGCATAAATTGAATTGTGTGTGCTTAATGCAATTTGCATATACCAGTTGTTAAAAAGTGACATCTTTCCAATCGCTATCTATACAGAGGACCATTTATCAGAGAATATTTGAGTAAATGTAATATAAATTAATTCCAGGACCACAGATGAAAATAAGAGCTCAAGATGTAAAATGAATTTATGAATCTATGCATTAGCCTTAACTTACAGATAATCTTGCAACGCTTTTTTTTTTTTTTCATGAATTATTCCTCATTTGGTGCTGGGGAGTACATAATTAGCATGGAATCCAGGAACTATTTACAATACTAATTAAAGATAATATTATTCAGTCTTACTAACAATCCTACACACTAGTGCTTCCCAGCCCATTCACAAATTAACTATACTACACACTTTAATACATTGCTTTATTGTAGAGAACCTAGATAATTATTTTCAACAATATGTAGGGATGAGATAAAGCTACTGATTATCAATGAAATAGATCGGCCGAACCCTAAAAATTCCAATCAACTGCAAGTTAATTAATTAACATATTATTAAGAGAAGAGATTGTTATAATTAACCTACATAAAAATTTAAAGAGCGGAGGCTCAGGTTTAGTGGAAAAGCAAGAGATATGATGATGCTTTAATATATATAATAGCATTAGGTGATGGCAAAATATTATCTTACACAATACTACTCTCTACATATTCTCTAGAAAAGGTTACAACATATACAATTTCAAAAGAAAAAAGTGTTAATTTTTTTTTTCTTTAGTGGGTTGGTGGAGTATTTCAAAGTTTATGGTAGGTCGCAAGAACATGAATAAGCAAGTTCTGGTTTTTCCCTTTTTGGGTGTTGGTCGGCAGTGGGCTCTTCAACTTGTTTTCAAAATTAATGCATTAAGCTAAACAATCAATCAGGGCGTTTTAAAGGAACGTTAATCTGGTTTTAAGTAATCATTCCCAAGAGTATAGTATTAGTAGCTAGCGTAATGTCAGTGATGTTTCTGCAAGAATAATTGAAGTCAAAAGTCGGAAAGCAAATGCACTGAAACCAAACAAACTTTTCGGAAAGCGGAAGCTGAGTTTGAGAGAGGAGACAGGGTGCGCGCCTGGTCGGTGTTTGCTTGTGACAGTTTGGAGTGATGGAAGAGTTAACATTCTCACAGTGTCCGAAATTGGCGTGACAGTCATGGCTGGTAATGTGTGGTTGCTATTTCGTAGAAGCTGCCAGCTTGATGCCTTTTAGTTACGGGTAGCGTTTGGCATGAGATAGGCTTGCTGTGTTTGCTTGTATTGTATCCTGGGAGGGATAAAGGATTGTTTTGTCACTTGGACAATATAAAAATGTTCTCCATGGACCTACCATTCTAATTTATTAATTGGAATCGGCCTTCCCACCACCGCCCACCGCCCCCCAAGTTGCAACTGAGATTTCGAATTTGGATATTTTATGGCTCTGAGTTTGCCGAATCACCTTAAGATTGGAAGAATTTAAAATGGAGCCTTTCTTTCTACTTTTTTTTTTCCCTTTAATTTACCGAAAAATTATCACCCAATACTAGTGGTACATTTCTTTGCTCTCAGCCTGTCACAAATTTCAATATTTCAACATTTCAATTTTGTATTTTTAGTAAGCTCATACAGTGAATATAAATAAATAAGCGTGTGTGCACATGTATAATGAATGTACATTAACATATTATTACCTAAACTACACAGTGTAAGAATAATATTCAGTTATATAAACGCATGTTCATAATCAAAAATGTTTATTTAATTTTATAAGCTCTTTTTAAAATCTTTTGTATTATTTGATTATATTTTGAGTAGAGCTTTTAAAAATTAAATGAGTTATTTTGCCGGTTGTTTGGGGAAAAACTAGAAGACCAAAGAAACATGTCACGTGTCGATATGGAGTTTTATCGCTAAAGTCATCACAAGAATGTTGGCCTACACCGGGTACCCCAGATGTTTTGTGGGGTACTCATGGTACGCTAAGTAAGGGTAAAAAAGTCAGAAAAATATTCAAAAAAATGTCAAGAGATATATGAGCCCAAATCCCAAAAAGATCAATTGATTTCTTATCAAAAAATAAGGAATCAATGAGAAAATCTCATGCTACAAAAGAAGGAACAACAGCCAGTAAGCCAAAAAAGTTGATGCTATGATAGTCCGGACCACCAGCTTTCCCCTACCACACAAATTCTCAACAGCTTTAATAGAGGTATGCGGGACCACCCCTTTACACCAAACATGTGAATACGCCTCAAACTTGTTCTCCAAGCGTATTTTGAAATACCCAAGCAGTGACACGTGTGAAGGATAAAAATATCTCTGACATTATAGTAAGGAACGCCAATAAAATAACGTCAGGTGGCACGGCAGCCAGAGTATACCATATAAAGTACTCAGGTTTTATTTTTGTCATAAGAATCAACACAGGTTTTATTTTTGTCATAAGAACCAACACACACACCACAAGAGCTGAGATTTCTTCCATCTCGAAGACTTCATTACTAAGAGCTTGCAAGCTCTCTAACTTGAGAAAACCCAACTCTGACTTGAGCGTCAAAGTGTAGTCACCGGCCACCTCCGACTCCACCTCTAACCTCTTTTTCATTGTTTTGTAGGATTGAGGTGATTTTTTGAAGCTCTCCACATATGGAGTCGAACTTCCCACCATATCCACCACCCTCTCACTTCTCCTTCACTCCATAAAAACTGAAAACATTTCGTACATCCCAAACAAGTGAGACACCCCACTTCCCGATAAAAATGAATTTATTGTTCTTAGTTTGGTTTTGTGGCGTTCATACACGCATACAAAATCTACTAAAAATACCTCTACTTGCAAAAGTTCAAATGTTAGGCTTTTGAGAGCAGGATTTGTAGGTTTTTTTTTTAAGAGTTAAAGTGTCCAAAATATATTTATTTATTTCATAATCTTATTTGATTCTTTTCATAACATAATTTTAAAAATCTTATATATTAAAGTAACTTCATAATTTTTTATAAAATTATAAAAGCTCTTAATTAACAACTAAACAACTAAAATATTTTCGTTAAAATCTCTATTAATAAAAGATCTATTTGAAAATTTACATTCAATGGAGCCTAAAAATATAATAATACGGCATCAATATCTCTTTCCAAGAATACTGAGCTGAACATCCGCACTAGGAGAAATTCTAGAATACATCTGTTGTATTACAACCAATTAATGTATGCATGACACGTATAATTGATATTAATACAACCACCACTTGAATAATGTTTTATAAAATAAATGCACATATGTCATTGCATTATTTGTTTGTTGTATGGCTGACATGGTATAACATATGTATTCTAGAATTTTTCCCGCACTGGACTTAATTTTATTCATTCATTAACATATCCCACCCCAACCCTCCTTGCTAGCTAATATTGCCGTATCATCTTTAGACTAATTCCTCGTTAAGTATATTATTTTAAATATGTATTACTTATCATCGTTAATAACGATAATAGTAACTCAATATGTACATGTAGCTAACGGGGATTTTAAAATTTCGGACGATCCGATTCACAAAAAAGTTGCTTGAATTCCACAATTGAAAGCACCCCCGGCTTGAACTACAACAGGGAAAATAATAAATGATTTTAGTCATTATGTTTTAAATTAGCATAAATACATGTTGTATATGAATATATCGATCCACGAAGCACTTTCCTAGAATATCAGATGGACCGTTGCATGGCATTGATGTTATTGACCAATCTAGATCATTCAAGTTAAATAGAAAACAATAATTTCTCTAGCATTGTCAGGATTCCATGCCACGGTAATGTAACTGCCGCGCCATATGTAAGTCGACAGCCATTGAAAAAATGTCAGTCTTTAACAACTGGTATACATAACACATTTCGTTAAGCACGATTCGGTCGATGCATTATAGAAGACAGCTGAGAAGTTAACAAGAAAGACGAAATTAGGGGATCGCTAAACCGCGTTATTATTATTACATCTTCTGACTTGTTCAATACATTTGTTTTCCAACACAAGTTGATGATACTAATGGCCACAACTTGCATATCCTATGACCTCGCCGATTCCCCATTTGAGACCAATCAGTAGGAAATCTCAGCAGCTAGCATTTAGCCACTCACGTGGAAGCTGGAATTAAATTGAAATTTTCAAATTTCTCTATTGGCCAATACAAGACCCTAGAGAAAAGGTTAATGTCGTGCTTAACCTTGGAAACAGGGGCTTAACAAGTAGCGCGCGTGTCTCCCGCGAGCTAGGCTACCGGATCAGCTCGGCTGATAAGATCAAACCTTAATTTTCCCCTTTTGTCACGTCATTCATTGCACAAAACCATTCAATTCTCAGCCTCATTAATACTCCCAACAAGTCAACCACAGGCGTCACTTTTTATCACTATTTCTCTTAGCATGAGCCAGCTGTCTTCACAAGTACTACCTTGGAGGCTTCAACACTATAAATTCCTCAGCGTGTCCAATGTCTCTTCAAACAAAACAAACCCATTTATAGCCGATTCTCTCCTTACATCATCTTTTTATAGATACCTCAACTCAGCATGGCTTCTATTTACCATCTTGCTATTCTCTCTTCGCTTCTCTTGCTCTCCTCTTTTTCATGCGTTGCTTCTACGAGAAAGCTCACAGCTCTCGCGGAACAACAGCCCCTCGTTTTAAAGTACCACAACGGCCAACTTCTTAATGGCAACGTGACTGTTAATCTTGTTTGGTATGGCAAGTTCTCTCCAATACAGAGGTCTATCATCGTTGACTTTCTCAAATCTCTAAGCTCTGCCAGGACCCCGCCACCTTCTGTCTCTTCTTGGTGGCAAACCATTGAGGCCTACAAAGGCGGCCCACGCTCCGTCGTTGTTGGGAATCAAGTCCTTGACGATTATTACTCGCTTGGAAAATCGCTCAAGACCCCGCAAGTTATATCCCTGGCTTCGAAAGCTGGGATTAAAAATAACGCCGTTAACGTCGTTTTGACTTCATCCGACGTGGTGGTCGATGGGTTCTGCATGAGTCGTTGTGGGACCCACGGGGCAGGTCGAAGCAAGGAGAGCAAGTTCGCTTATGCCTGGGTCGGGAACTCGGAGAGTCAGTGCCCGGGCCAGTGCGCGTGGCCGTTTCACCAACCCATTTACGGCCCCCAAACGCCGCCCTTGGTTGCTCCTAACGGAGACGTGGGAGTTGACGGGATGATCATCAATCTGGCCACAGTTTTGGCGGGAACCGTGACTAATCCGTTCAACAACGGCTACTTTCAGGGGCCTTCTGACGCGCCTTTGGAGGCCGTGAGCGCGTGCCCGGGTAAATTCGGGAAAGGAGCTTACCCGGGTTATCCTGGGGAGGTTTTGGTCGACAAAACGACCGGAGCTAGCTATAACGCCAACGGCGTCAATGGGCGTAAATACTTGCTGCCGGCGATGTGGGACCCAAAGACATCCACGTGTAAAACACTCGTGTAATCAATAAAATTTAAAACAAGATGGACAAATGTATGTAAATGTTATTAATTAATTATATTGGCACTCATATGTAGATCTGAGGACCCGTAGGCAGCTCACCATTGAGCTCATATGATTTTGTTTTGGCGTCAAGTGTTAACTATCGTGAAGTCAAGGACATTTTAATTTTTTCATGTACGTTGTCAAAATTCTGAAGCTTTACTCTTGATATAGAAACTGTCATAAATATAAATAAACAGTGCAATAATATATATATATATATATTAGTTGTGATTAAATTTACTTTGTCAAGATTATTGTTGTAAATTTGCAATAATTAACCATTGCATTTAGTTGGCGTCTACGAATTTCATCTTTGCTTTTAGATTAATCAATCAAAATCGTCTTTTTGTTTTTCACGTGATATTTGGGTAATATGAGCAGCGTAAGTTTGGGGTCTTGGTTCGAGCAAAACTAGTGAACGAAAATTATTCCATTTAAGTTTTTCCTTGTAGCATGCTACAAAAAGCGATAATATGGTGCCACAAGAAAATTACATTAATATTAGAAATTATATTTACCAAATAAAATCAATTTTTTCCTTCACAACTAGAGATTTCATTTTAAAGCATTTGTACTTAATTTGAAGCTTTCATTTCTAATACACCTTGAGCCCTAAAATTAAATTAATGAACGACACGTAAGTCCATAAAAAATGCTAATCAACCGAAATGTCGTTCATTAATTTTCATCGTTTGAAACATGGAACGACAAATACAAATTCCACCTAGGGCCAAAGCCAGACCAGTGATGCCGAAAGCCCAAAGGCCTGGCCCATTTCCAACGAACAATCTTCATTCTCCAAACATATATTTAATAAATTTCATTTCCATTTCGATCGACTCTCGCTCAGTATCCTTGCAAACATGGAACCGAAAACACAAAATCACGATCACCAATCTCCCGAAACATCACCACCGCCCAAATGCTGCGCCAAGTGCGGCGGCCCCACCACTTTCCCGCCACCTCCAAAATCATTATACTCCGATATATCCCCGCCTCCAAACTACCGGCCAGTCCGCGCTCCGGCCATTAACCTTCCCCCGAACAACCACTCACAGGCAATAATCCTGGCCCCGGTTCCACAATCCCAAAAAGTCCCCACAATCACTCCCTCTTTTGAGTTCCAAACCCCCTCCAAAAAAATCCAATCCCCCGACGACATCCGCCACTTCATCGACTCTGATACCGGCAAGAACTTCCTCGGCTTCGTCGTCGCCCTCTCCGAATCCATCCGGGGTCACAAAATCTCTGATCCCTGTCACGAGTCTCAAACGATCAACACCATCGTGTCAATCCTTAACGAATTACTTCAATGGGTCGAAGAAATCCCTCCGCTTCAACAATCTGCTCGTTACGGTAACCTCGCGTACCGAACCTGGCATAGCCGTTTGACGGACAGCAGTGAGTCGTTAATGCTCCGTTTTCTGCCAAGTGAACTTCAGGCTGCTGTTATCGAGATCGTTCCCTATTTTAACGACAGTTTCGGTAATTCGAGTCGTATTGATTACGGTACCGGTCATGAAACTAATTTCGCTTCTTGGTTATATTGCTTAGCTAGAATGGGCGTAATTAAAGAAGAGGATTATCATGCTGTTGTGTCTAGGGTTTTTGCTAAGTATTTAGAATTAATGAGGAAGTTGCAGTTAGTGTATTGTTTGGAGCCGGCCGGGTCTCATGGTGTTTGGGGATTAGATGATTATCATTTCTTGCCCTTTATATTTGGTTCTTCGCAGTTGATTGATCACAAGTATATGAAGCCCAAGTCAATCCATAATCAGGATATTTTAGATAACTTTGCGGATGATTATATGTACCTTTCATGCATTGCCTTTGTGAAGAAGGTGAAAAAGGGGTTGTTTGCTGAACACTCACCATTGTTGGATGATATTAGTGGTGTGCCTAATTGGAACAAGGTTAACAGTGGTTTGCTGAAAATGTACAAGGCCGAGGTGCTTGAGAAGGTGCCCATCATGCAGCATTTTCTGTTCGGGTCACTCATTAGATGGTATGATGTTTTTGCCTCTTGCGAAGTAATTTGATGATTGATTTCTTTGGTTATATTGGGTGATATTACTTTGTTAAGTTGGTTGTACTTGAAGTGAAATAATTGATTTTTGATTAACATATAATCAGATTATTTACATATTTGTTTATACAAAATTGAATGTGGTTGCTATATGCACTTGCTAATGATGACTAGATATATGCTTCTGCATGATTGTCAGTTAAAATATGTACCTCCATTCTTTTTATTGTTGAATTTTTACTTGATTTCACTTGATATATAGACTTTATATTACTGGGTTAACCTTTTGAAGATAATGGGTTGAGGTGCGCTAAATTCTATGAAAATGATGCAATGCATAATTCTAAGTTTGAAACTCCAGTTGCTGTGTCTCATGCTTGTTTCAAATTAGTGACCTCTTTTTTTTTCCCCGGGGGGTGGGTTGCGGAATATAGTTTTTCAATAAGGTATGATAGCCACTCATTCAGGATAAAAAATTAGTGAAAATGAAGAAAAGAATACTTTTTGCAATCACCTACCATTAAGAAGCTTGCCACTTTTTTCCTTCTCAACCAGTTCTGAACTTTGTCTTATCTGCTTGTCATTGCTATTTAGTAAGTAGTTAGATGTTATATCTCCTAAACAAGGTCTTTTGAAGGTTAGTTTTTATAACTCCAGCACAACGTAAACAGAAACAAGGTGTGGTCTCTGAAATGGCAGATACTTTGTTGAAGCTGCCATAAAAGGAAAGAGAGATAAAAAAAGAAAAAATTCCTGTGCATTTTGTATTCTGCAGTGAAATACATGGGATGTTAGGCACCCAGTAACTGTAAAAGACTGTGCATCAGTTTGAGTCCACTCTTGAAGAAAACACGTGTGGCTACCAATGGCCTGAAGTTCTTTACAACCAGACGCACAGCCACCATATTCATGTGTGGCTATAGAACTTAACCATATCTCCTGTCTGTGGCCGTATCTTGTTGTGCTTTAAACCCTGACGACTAGATAAACATTGATCAACCCCCGGAAAAGTATTAAATTCATCATTCTTATCATGTTGATTGAGGTTAGTGATACTATCTAATCTAAGATCTTAGTTTTGAGAATATTGAATCGACTCCAAACACAGAGATGTAGGGTTTATATTTGCATGGACCAAGTTACGGCCCTGTAGCTTTGAACTGTATGTGCTTACAATGCTTATGGGATGAATGTTTATGAATGCTATTACAAGTGATTCCCCATTCATCGTCAGAATGCTGTAGTCATTGACAATGGTATCCTGCAATCAAAATTGTGGGGGGTTATAAAAATTTCCAGAAGTTTTGGTGTCATGTGCATGATCATTGATCAATGGTGTTTATATTTGTATTGCCATGGCTTTAACTATCTATAAGTTCAGTTCAAGTGATTAGATTGAGTGTTTCGTTGTATTGCCTTGATTTTGAAAAGAAGAACTTCCAGAATTCTACTACATGTTTTGTAGCTTTTATAAACATACAACAAGAGTTGGTTTATGATGAGTTGTAGCTATAGCTTGTTATTTATGATAGAAAAGTTTACTGTTATCCTTATGTGTTCCTGATGCCTTAGTAATGCATTTCTGCTTTATTTTTTTTTTAATCAGGGAGTAACTTGATGTTTCAGCCTTAAAATGGATTCATGCAGCGGAAACCGAAGAATCACTTCCTGAGAAGCTTCATGCAAAGTAAAACAGTAGGAATTTATGAAATTTGTACTATCAGAGTATGAATTTTGCTGAGTTGTTCCCCTTTTGGCTTTGCCATCCTAGTTGGCTGTTGAAGATGGTGTTATTATAGAAAATCTGTATTACTTCTTGATGATATATTGCATTTGTTGTAAGTCAGCGGTTTTCAATTGGGTGGTCAATGAACTGAAATCTTATTTTCATGAATATGGATGTAATATATTGGAACAACCAGTGGTACTTTTACAAATGCTGTTCTGAATATTGAGACCAGCTGGTCACTTTGCCGTCCCTCCGTGTATCTGTCGTTGACACCCAAAAGGAAAAATGAAAAAGGCCCCTGCCAATTCATTCGTTATTCTTTTATTTTGTCCTGTGGGGAAACGGGACTTGATCTCAATATTTTGTCATGCCTTGTGAGTAGTAGTTGGTTAATCACACCCAAAAAATTGCTGGAAATTTTTATTTAAGCACATAGGCTGTAGGCTCTATTAGTGTAGGGTTACATCGAAGGAAGCTTTGCTTAAATTCTGGGCTCTTGTTCTAGTTATGGGATTAGACTATAGCATCTTTTGAGTAGCTTTTCCCCTTTAGATGTGGGATGTTAACTAGTTATCGCTGATTCTCTTGAATCTTGGCATAAGGGGATAAGCAGCTCAACGGGTCAACTTTCAAGTGTCAACACTAATGTGTGAAGCGACAATTAGTCCTGGTGTTAGATTGTGCTAGGATTTGATAGAGATGGATCCTTGCGATGAATTAGCTAACAAGCTATAATAATATAAGAAGAAAATATTTGAAGGGGCGAGGGAGAATTTACTTGCATTTTGCTGTTATCATTCCCATTTACCGGACATGAAGCTATGCAAAGGACTGGCTCACGTGTTGAGGTTGTCAGTTCTTTTCTTGGCTTGATAGAAAACACGACTTCGGTTATTCTTTTGGGTGATCTCTAGACTCCACTCCCATTTTTTTTTTCTCGAGAGAGAGACAAGTATGCAAAAGTTGAGAGCGAGCACCCTGCACCCACCGGGCATGTGCATGACCGCACGAGATGAGGAACCACATTCAGTAGTTTACAATTTAGGCAGTGAAATAAGAAACGTAAGAACGAGCATGTTCGAAATTAAATATGAAAATTATGTCCCTGGCTGATATTGACGTTTTTAAGTTGCAGTGAAATAAAAAAAAAAAAAAGGGTTATTATCATTTTACTATTTCAAGAATTATCAAACATCAAATGACTACAACAAGTATTATCTTCTATCATTTTATTATTATATTTTTATAAAAATATCATTTTACTATTTTTTTTCAACTGTTAGTTGACCAGTTAGTTGACTAACAAAATATCAATTTCACCCTTCATGATTAAAAAAAAATTGAAACTTATTTATAAAATAATTTTGTAATATATTTATTAAAATGGATATAAAATACCAACATAATTTTTTTTGCTAGAATTATGATATATGAATTACAAATTTATTTTAATATATTTTTTTAAATTATGAAGGGTAAATTTAGTATTTTGTTAATCAACTAACAAATAACTAACTCAACTAACAACAGAATCTTAAAAGTAATAAAATGATATTTTTATAAAGATATAGTAGTAAAATGATAGGAGACAATAATTGTTGTAGTCATTTGATATTTAGCAATTCCTGAAGTAGTAAAATGATAATAACCCAAAAAAAAATTGTTAGTTATAAATAAGTATCATAGTGTACAATAAATATGATTCTTAAATAATAATTTTAATAAAAATAGTCAAGATATTATACAAGTGTAAGATAAAATTAATTCATCTTAGTGGCAGACCTAAATACTTAAATTAAAGAGGATTTAGTTTAGAAAAATTTAATTCAATTTGGGGGTTCTTATTTTACTGTTTATTTGGACACATTTAAAGTCTCAAAATCTCAAACTTTACTCTTTTTATTTAAAATTTATAATATTTATTTATTTATTTTAGGTTCATTGTGGGCATTTTTTTTAAAGTAGTTATTTGCAAAATATAATTTTTTAAGGCAATTTACATAGATATCATTGAGATTCGAATTAATTCTTCAAAATCACTAAATAGCTTAAATTACAAATTTTTCATTAGTTGGGCTGCCTTATGTTCTAAACCACAACAAATAATATTTATTAAATATTTAAGTTACCATGTTCAATGATATGATCAAATAATCCACTAAAACTTGACTCAATAGTTAGAGTTACTTTGTGAGGAAAGTAGTTCGAGCCGCCATAAATGTATTGTAAGAATTTAATTTAAATTTTTTCTCAAACTTAAATGAAGATAATATTTTTTTTAAAGAATAGAGTTTGATGTCTTCAAATATTTAAGAAGGTAAAAATAAAAATTTTACGTCTATCTGATATTTAATAGGATTAAAATTTAAACGCTAAAATGTGATGTAAACTAATCTAATAATTATATGCTCACAAGAAAAAAAAAAAAAAAACCGACATGATCAAACAGCAGCTGAATGTGAAAAAGAGAACAAGGCCAGAAATTTGACCTCCTCATTGCAAGTTGCAGCCTCGTAGCTACAAGAGTCAGCAGCAGGATGATTTCCTTGAAACCAAGCGTCTGGGATAGAGACACGACCTCTGTACACCGACATACCGCATTACGTCTCTCGTGACCCAGCTGCCAGCCTAGCCTCCTAGCCATTTAATAATATTCAAACCACGTTAAAGAAAATCAATCACTGTGTTTCAAATAACCCATTCTCCAAGCAACTCAGATGTCAGAAACTCCGTAGACGAATTGAATAGCTCAATGGCATTAGCACTTGGCCATTAGCATCGGAACCAGAGACGGTCCTTCAATTCAAACTGCGCAACTTTTTTGGTTAATAAATAATAAGCCAACAAATAAGTAAACTCCTCAAAATTTTCCAACTCTGTTAAAAACAAAACCCACGCAGCCCATTTCAAATGGGCCTTTCAATTGGCCACGAGCTCGTGTCGGTGAACACCTTTTTCAGTTTTCATCAAGTGCCAAATGCTAAATGCCTAAATCTCTTTGAGCGCCTTTTAGTCCTTTTCTCGGTGGAGTAGCCTCAAGTACTCGAATTTCTACGTAGTCCACACGCGTATCTATCCGCAGTCCCACTCTCTTTTTCAAACATATCTTTCACAAAACCATGGTAGCCCGCAATTAATACAAAATAAATGTTACCAATTCTTAACCTTTTTTTTTGTTGGACACTCCTGATTTCTCCAGACTATGTTAAAATAAAATAAAATAAAATAAAATAAAATAAAGCAAAACGAACTGTTTTTTCTCATTTTTTTTCTTTTTCGAAATTGCACAAGTACCGTTCCTCAAATTGATTTTCTTTTTAACCCCAAAACGTACTACTTAGAAGCATTTTTGCGTTTTCACTCTATCGTTTTTACTCTTGTTCCTTTGTTCTTGTTGTTGGTTGCATTGATAGCTTTGGTTAGGTGGGATGATAGAACTGGTTTTTGTAGTACTCTATTGTTTTTCTCTTTCCCTATCTTTTTCTCTCTCTCACTCACTGACCATTTTGCCTTTCGTTGCTCTCTCTCTCTCTGTCTTTTGCGTTTGCCCTACGTTTCAGGCGGACGAACCGGTGAGTTTTTTCTTTCTCTTTATCTAAACCAAGAAAGCCTCTGCCCTTTCAAGAAAATTCCCACGAAATTTGTATGCATGTAAAACATTTTGTTCTATCATTTTTCTTTTTGCCTTTTGTCTGGTTACTGGGAAACCGAGCTAAAAGGAAAGCAATTTTGTGACTACGATGAATGCTATGGGTTGTTTTGCTCCTCTGGTTATGAAAGTTGTATATATTAGTAAACATTTTTGCTTTGCCTCCTTATATTTTGTGGGGTTTGGGTACACTCCAAGCATTCTGTAATTTGCATGCAGTGATGATTTGCTTTAGGTTCGTTTTTCTGTTACCTTGACTAGTTAATTTTAGTGCCCTTTGCTCAGTTTCTCTGTAAAAGTTTTCTTGTAATTTAATATCTTTTGAATCTCATGCGCGTGATAAGTTTTCTAGGCAATTTTATCAAGTGGGTTTTGTTGGATCTCTAAAGCTGCTTTATTTGTGTCTTTTATGCATCATTTTTTACCTATTTGTCAGTTTTTTTCTTGCCCAAATTACCAAACCATGGATTTTCTATCATGTTTCCCAAGTCTGGTCCTTGCCTTGTTATTATCGGAGAAATAAAAGAAGTCCCATTCTTCACCCTTTTGTTCTTGCTGTATTTATCTGGGACTTTTTCTTTAGCAATTCTTTTCCCTTTTTTGTATATTGAATTCTCCTTCTTCACTAGGTGTGTTTATTTTGTTGTCAAATTGTCAGTTTCCTTATGCTTTCTTGTTATAGGAAGAATAATTCTTCACTTTGTTTCAGTGGAATGTAAAAACTGGTGATATTTTTGTAGGCGATAGACATCTCCTACTTCTCATGGTCTGTTTGTGATAATTGGTTATCATTAACGTTCATTGTTGAGGCAGTGTACCATATAAATTCTATGTGCACATTTATAGAACGAGTCTAACTGTGAATATTTTTGCTACTTTTTGTGTATTCAGTACCTTAAGGCAGATTAAATGGAAGGAGAAAGTGAGTTTAGGCATTGGGATGAACTAATACCAGATGCCCTTGGGCTAATCTTTAGAAATCTGTCACTCCAGGAGGTATTAACCGTGATACCAGGGGTTTGCAAATCATGGCGTAGAGCAGTAATCGGACCATATTGCTGGCAAGAGATTGACATTGAGGAATGGAGCAATCGGTGCCAACCTGACCACCTCGATCGGATGCTTGAAATGTTGATCACAAGAAGCTCTGGATCTCTCCGCAAGCTCTGCGTTTCCGGCCTGCACAATGATATGATGTTTTCCTTAATTGCAGAAAAGTAAGCGCAATTGCACTTTCTTGCTGCACCTTCATTCAGTTCTTATAATTTTGTTCTATAGTGAGTGCTAGTAATATTGCTAATGCATGGATGAATCCTGTAGTGATGCTGTTTTGAATTTTGATATGCTTAAAAAATTTATTGGTTAAGACTGCAATGAGATATGCCTATCAATTTGGTGGCATACTGGCCAAATTTACTCATTTAAACGGCCATGAAACTCAGTTAGATCAGTTAATCTTTATATTTATTCTTAAATCTTTGAGATAACTGCAGAGTGAACATTTCCATGTTATTCCAAATTGAACTTTTATTTAATGGCTCTTTGTTCGCGTGACTTTTTATGTGCTGATATGGATCTTTTTCCTGGTTCTGCAAGTGCTGGTTCCCTTCAGACATTGCGACTTCCAAGAAGTGAAATGAGTGACTCCGTTGTGGATCAGATAGCTGGAAGGCTGTCTGCGGTCACTTTCTTGGATTTGAGCTATTGCGGTAAAATTGGTGCTCCTGCTTTGGAGGCCATAGGAAACCACTGTAAATTGCTTGTGGTTCTATGCCGAAACATGCACCCGTTAGATACAGCTGACAAGCTCTCACAAGATGACGAGGCCAATGCCATTGCCTCAACGATGCCGAAACTTAAGCGACTCGAGATGGCTTACCATGTTATCAGCACAGAAATCGTTCTTAAGATCCTTTCGAGCTGTACCCTGCTAGAGTTTTTGGATTTGAGAGGGTGCTGGGATGTGAAACTCGACGACAAGTTCATGAAAGGGAACTTCCCAAACTTGAAGGTTCTGGGGCCCTTTGTGATGGACTACTATGAAATAAATGACTGGGATGATTGCTCGGATTATTCAGATGGATCCGAGTATTTGGCCTGGGAATTCCTAGCTGGTGAAATGGGTGACTATGATGATGATGATGAAATCTACGAGGGAATGTGGGATGATGAAGGCAGGCTGGAAGAGCTTGAGCTGAGGTTCTATGATGGAATCGAAGAGGATGCAGGTATCTATGGTTGGCCTCCATCACCTTAGGCTCTGTAATTCCTTGTCAACTTTGTTTCCGTTTTCTAGCACCTTTTCTCTTTGGAGCTTCTTCTCTATGCTGGAGTTGGTATGTAGTACATGCATGTTTTAAGTAAGAATGAACTGTTGTTGTTTATATCTCTTACTCATAATCTATATTCCAAGTGAAATATTCCTTGTATATTTTAGCTTTGCTTAACTGGCACTCTTGTGTGAGAGATGAAGATTTATTTAAACATATCTTGTAATTTACTCGATCTATTTTTGGGAAAAGAGAGGTGGCCCCACCCACATTGATATTTCTCAAGGATGTGTCAAGTCAATAGTAACAGGGTGCCACCCACTCGACAAACAATGGCCCGCCATTAGTATTCCGTCAATATACACGATTGAATTTGATTCCACTCGGAGAAAATAACTAATGTTACGTATCAGTCTCTATTGCATGATAATTACACTTCGCATAGCTAAAGTAACACTTGACTTCAAAGCCTGTAAGTGATTGTTTACGATTATCTGGTTGCCTCTTTTGCTTAAAGAAAGGCAACTTCTATTCCTTTAGCTTCTGTTTTTTACCCTCCCTTATTTTGGGTTCTCTCTGTTTTCTCTTTTATTTTTAGGTTATTATTTTTCGTTTTTTGGCCCTTTTGAGTTTTGTCCCTTGCAGCTACGTTAATAAAGGGTGAGTACTTGCTTCGAAACCTTCATTGGAAACCTACATATGCAAGCAATCCCAGCTGGTTCCTTCCCATGCAATGACAAAACCCCACACTGCCTCGCCTTTCGCTTTTCTGCCCAGGTCTTCTTAATTTATGAATCTTCTAGTTCTTGTCTTGTTTTGCACCAAGCTGAATGATAGTTGGTAATACTAATTGCCAATTGGTTGGTAGGTTGAGTGGGAACTGGGATATACTAAAGGAAGAGTCCTTGATAATCAACCATGTCGCCCCCCGCCCACAGATTTTTACTTGTTACCATAAACATTTTGATAAAACTATTTAGAATGTGTCGCGTCAGACCAAATTCCTTGGACTGCACAAGAAAAGAAATAAGAGAATTTTTAACCTGCCACCCAGATCCACGGTGCTTGTGACTGCTTTTAACATATATCCCTTAGGAATGTAATGGTAAATGTAAACAAATATTGGGAGATTGAAACTTGGATCCTTAAAAAGAAAAAGAAAAATTGGGTTCTTTTATTGGTATATATTATTTGTCAAACTATAACATGATGCCTTTTATCACGAGGTAGAAAGGGTTTCGCATACTAATACGTATAAGTTATTTACTAAATATGATTTCTAAGTTGTACAATTAATAAACATAAGACCCAACTGACATTCTGCCTAAAGGATTGATCAAATATGTTAGGAGATTTTTCTTTTTTTAAAATATATATTATTTATTTAAAATGAAACATCTTCCAGATGAAAATGTATCTCTAAAACTAAAAGTTTGCTGCATGTACCGGAGATTAAATACTATGAAATCACGAGCACGATTTCTAGTTTAACAACCACCCCAAGTTGAAGTTAGGTCACATGATTGCATGTGATTAGTGTTTTGGATCTTGTACTTACTCTGCTTAAATTCATTTCTCTGTCTCGACACGCGTGAAATTTTGACCCCTATTGGATGGCTCAAACAAATTTCCCTCAAAATAAGTGTTGCACGTGACATAAATAGAAAAAGATATACATCCATATAGATATATAAATCGGACAGTCATCCTCGTTGGGATTAAATTATCAATTATTTAAAATTATTTAAGGTATAGGAAGACTGTCAATATTCAATAATTCCCTAACCCTAACAACATAGATTTAAAGAAAAATGAGGATAAATTTTTATTTGTTTAATATTTGAGTTTGACAATATAAAACCTATATTTATTAGAAAGAAATATATAAAATAACAAAAAATATATATTTTATTATTAATTTTTTATTCAGACCCCAAATCTATGTGTATTAAAAAATTTTTTATTTTAATTTGAAATTAAATAAAACTGGCTTTTAAGTTTACCATGGTCCATGCACCTCGTTTTTATGAAACCTCGCTTCCATTACAAAACGCAAAACTAATCAATTGTACTATCAGATGATAATCATCAACATCCGTTCACATCAAGAGTACAAGTTTTGAGTCCCAATAATTATTTCTCCCCCTAATTTAATTAGATAGATAATGGTAGATTTGATATGTCCTCCACCAACTGCGGTGCCTCAGAAATCAAAATTAATCGGTCACAACAATCATCAATCAGTGGCCCCAGTTCTGCAATTTCGCCCGTCCACTTTGTATTACCCGTTCGAAGGAACAAACAAAAATCAGCCACGTGCAGTAACTTAGGAATGCAAAATTTAACTCGTGATTACTTCTCTGCCATCACCTTTTACCGGATCAGTGTGGGTAAAATTGGAATTTTAACACACGTCTCTATATGACATCGATGGGCTGGGGTCATTTCCTTTTTAATAATTTATGGTCAGTGGTCCCCTTTTCGAAGACAAGAAGCAATCATCAATGGTAATATTCGCACGCCTTTGCTTTTTTTTTTTTTTTCTAATTTTAAATTTTAAAAACCTTTCTGATTTGTCTCCTTTTGTGAACCTGGACACAAGTTGGTGCGAGCGGAGGACCAAAGTACTGCTCGAATCAAAGAAGGCAGCGCAGAATTTTTTTGGGCCCATAATTTGCGAGTACAGGTTTGGAGGCTTGTAGTTGAAAATTTAATTTAATAACGTTAATAAAGAATTGGTGTGGTATTTTGCTCTCTATTAGATGCACATTTTGATGTTTTGTAAAATATTTAATTTTTTTTTTTTAGAAGAATGAAACAAGTTAACTTGTTCTCAAAATTTACACATTCTCAGGTTTCATTTCATATTATTGCCTGACAGTTGCAGATTTTAAATCACAGCTATAAAAAGTCTGACAAATATTATAACAGTTATTTAAAAGTAATTTTACTTTAGAAAAGTTTTAAGAAATAATATAACGACTTAAATAATTAGCGAGACAAACTGTTTAATAATTTAGGAGATGCATAACCCCCCCCCCCCTGTTTTTTATCCATGGAAGCCTTACCCAAAAGAAAAAGTGTAGATTTTTTTTTTATTGTGTTTTAAGAACAGAATTTTCAAACCAAAAAAAAAAAAAGAAAAAAAAGAAGAAAAATCTTCATTTATGAAAACAGCTAAATTCAGAAGCTTGGTCTCACATGTGGGAAGGAAATTAATTGACTAAAAATGATGAAACGAGAGTTCAATCACAAGATTTTGATATCATTTTTTAGAAAGGTTTAAATTATGCACATCTGACCTTTTGCTAACCTTTTAAAAATTTCACATGTGACGTATATTACAATCTCCTTATGGTCCCATTTCACTTCACCTCTATCTATCATTGGGCATAATCAAATCATTTTAACAAATTATTTGCATTTTTTTTAAATGAATATAGAAATCCAAAACCAAGTAAAATTTTTTATTCGGTTCTCAATTCAAATCCTTAAAATATGAACTAAACTATAAAAAAAAAATAGTTAATATTTTTTATACTAAATGGTGACACGTAACATAATTTAAGTGGTCATAAAAAATCAAATTATATAAGAAAATAATTAAAAATATTTGAAGAACCGAACCGAATCGAACCAAATCAAAAATTTTAATTTTATTTCGATGGTTCCATTCGTATTGATTTTTAAAAATTCAATACCGAACCAAAATATTCAGTTCGATCGGGGTACCGAACCAACCCGACTTGTTGCCAACTCCTACCTCTATCAAACTTCTTTTGCTTCTTCTTCTTCTTCTTACCACTATCTTCATTTTTATTCTTTTAAAGTTGCGCCTTGGCAAATTTCACTCTTATATCAAAGCTATTTTAAAAAAACAAAATTATATATACATTTGTTGGAATAAAATATTATAGAATAAAAGAATAATAAAGGACAAAGTAAATGTTAGGATAATCGGTGCAGATTGTTTGCATACAATCAATATAAAAAGGTTGAAAGGCTTTTCAATCGTGACAAACAGTAGTAGCTCTCCTGCTCAATACTTACTCGATCGGGACGCCTAAATTTTCCTTTAAAACGTGACCGTGCGGTGCAGGACTGCAGGTGCCCCATTTCTTCCAGTCAGTTTCTGCAGGAATATATAATTTTTGTTGGAAGTAAATTCGAAGAACCTTCATCCGCTTTATTCCTAGTTGCACTGCTATTCCAACCTGGTTCTATTTTGACCGACGGCACTGAAGAAGCCCGAGGGGACGACACGTTGGCGTTACTTTTCTTCATAGACGACATGCCGTTTATTCATTCGTCTCCTAAAAGAATTGTCGTTAAATATTTACTCCTGAGCAATAATAATTCGACGAGAGATCGGCTAAGAGGCGAAAATTCAGACGCCATGTCGCTTATAATTCATTTATCGTATTTAAAGCAAATGATTAGTCGTCTACATTTACGGTTATCAAATTACTACTCGGCTATATAACTTTTTATTCCTTGATTACAAAACCCACGTGGACATTCTCCGAATCGATTGAAAATGATTAGTGGGGGTTAGTTGACCGACTGCAGATGCGAATTTTAGAGCATGACTTGGCAAAGAAGGTTTGCTGAAAATATTGCTACAGAATATTGTCTACCTGATGTTTGTCAATAAGCTTTTTTTCTATATGCCGTAGAGAGATTCAGCTTGATGCTTCAACTGAGAACTAAATTGACGCACATTTTGCAGTATAAATGATGAACGCTAATCGATCTCACCGACATAATAGCGCCTGAAAATCATATTATATATATAGAGAGAGAGAGAGAGAGGGAACTGATTTAATTTAAGATTCTGAACTTTATTAAAATTTGGAAAAAAAATTACTATATCATGCTGTTTAATAGTACAATGCTATTATGCTATTAAACAACACAATTTAATAAATTTCTTGAACTTTAATATAGTTCAAAATCTTAGATTAGAACATTTATATATATGTTTGTTAGATAATTATATTAGTACTAAAATAAGTCCTGCCTATAAGTTTTAACATGTTAAAAGCGAAGGAAATTAATTGGTTAAAATTATGGAGATGCCACCGTATTGATGATCATCTCGGTGGTTGCATGCTAACCTTACTGGTTACAAGAATCTAGCACCTGTGACTGTGATGTTTAATTGTTTATTACCTTCACGAGTAAGCCTTACAAAAATGAAAAGACCTTGACCGGATGTTTGGACTGGGCCGAGTTCTTAAATTTTCTGACGAAATTATTGCCATGGGATTTATCTTCCCGACATGGATCCATCAAAACAAATGGGCCCATTATGAGGATAAGTGGACGAATTGTACTGAAGGCTTGATCGAAATTTGAAACCAAACGCCACCAAAACCTTCTTTCGTTGGGGGTCTAATTCGGGGTTGCAGCATCATGTTTCAGTTATTGTGCGTGTTGTGTGAGTTTGAGTTGATGTCGTTTTGTCAGGTCATTTTTGAGACACTATTAGTATATTTGTAATCTATTTTTTTTTTAATAATAAAAATGCTAAAGAGATTGAAGGAAAATAGAAATAAAAGTAAGATTAGATTTCGATTTACATTTATTTTTTCCAATTATTTTCCAATAAACAAAGTAAATTGTGTCCAGTTTTACCTTCCTTGTTTAAATAACTGAAGTTTAGGGTTTATGCTTTTTTTTTAGGGGATCTATTGCTCCTGATATTTACAATCATCTATTTACTGAGAGACCCATTTACATCAATTCTGGTATGATACCGCTCAGATTTTTAACCCTCTCAAATATTCGAGAGATGTCAACTCCCATTCTGAGAGAAATACTACATTCACTCAAGTTTTGAGATTTCAAGAAAGGAAATTAAAATTAAACCTTTGTAATGGGTGTGCAGGGGCTCAAACCCCTTCTCTCACATTTGTGAGGGAGGGGTCCAAGTGGTTGTTTAGGGTTTATGCTTAAAAATGAAATTGCAACACAAATAATTTGCCCTTCACGTCACATAACAATATAACATGTCATTTAAAAGACACGTTTTTTGATATGTGGTTTTCAGATGAAGGCGAAGTGGGCCAAGTGGAGTTAATCCTGGTGGGTCCGATGAGGTAGTTGGCTCCTGGGCTCCTGGCAATTGGCAACCAAGGCATTTGCGTGGCCTCAGTGCTGCCACTCTTGGAAATTTTAAAAAGAGGCCCACTTCTTCATTTGGGATCGTCAGGAGATTCGGCGGTAGCTGGTCATGACTAGCAACCGGCAAGCCTTTTTTTTTTTTTTTTACCTTTTTTTTTTAACTTTAAAGAATAAATATACAGCCACCCGGCTGAAAAAGATATTGATGCTGCATTTCAATGTGCTCATTGCTCATCACTCTGATGTCATCGTTTCTGAAATATATGTGAGAATACGAAAATTTAGAAAGTAAAGCGGAAACTCGTGTCTTCTCAGATAAAGAAAAAACATTGAGACGTGAAAAATAATCTGAAATTAAAACTAAAATGGGTGCTGCATTACAACCCAACAGCTCAAGGATGAAAATGAAAACATGTTGACATTATCAAGCAGGAATGTTTGGTAGTCAAAACTTAGTTGTACGTTGAACACCATATTTTTTTTTTTTTTGGGGGGGGGAAGGAAATAGAGGTTAACTTTAGAAAACTTTCTTCTAATAGCAAATTGGGCAACATATAGAGCCACCACGTTCGGGATAAACGTCAACTAGGGCGGTGCCTTACATGATTTTTTTTAATTAAAAAAATTAATATAAAATGTCGTGAAGCTACCTACCGATTGTCTTAACTACGTCATTACAGGAGAAGGGATGACAAAAGAAAGTCTGATTTAAACCCATTTGATTGTTTATGTTTTTCTTGAAACATAGAAAGTCACCGGCAGCCAAGACTCTCATTGCGTTTGGTACAAAATAAAAAGTTACCGTGTGACCACACGGTCACCTACCCAGATCGAACATTTCATTGAGAAATCGTACAGCTCCCTCCTCGCCTTTGAATATTTCCACAGTGGGGCCAATCATGTAAAAATCAGTCAAGCTCGAAAACCTTGACCCCATTGAGATGGTCAATCATTCAATATAATGACACCCCATGTCACATGTCTCACGTTTATTTTCTCATTAATATAATTGCAAAAATTACTACAATGGGCAGTTGATAGAGTTTGTACAGTGTTACACCAATTGGCGTGTATGTTATTAATTAAATTTTTTAAAAATATAATAGGGCCCACATTAATAATTTGCATTATTATTGGCGTCATATGATTGTAGTATTAGCTCATTAATAGTTGATAATAAATTTAATAAATACTTTACGCATATCTACTAGTGATTTGTGACCCCATATCTTGATATTGAAACTAGGCATCCTCATTGTGTAAATTAGTACTGGTAATCTAGTTCTGTTGTTTAAGAAATTTTACTTTTTAATGCAAAACTTAATGAGTTTGTCGGGGGATAATTGTAATCTACAACATTTTGTAACAAATGTATATATAATATAATCATATTTAGGGTCTTGTTATGGTGGAGTTGCTTCACGTAAATCACGCCTTAATAACTATAAGATTAAAGTGATAGATAGTAAAATAAGTTATAATTATAATTATGTAGTTATAAAGACTTGTTATGCGGTGGAGTACCATTGTCTCATAATTTATATATAAATATGGAACTTATATCGAAAAACCATATTATAGGTTTAAGGTCACATCAAATTTAAATACTTAACTCAAGACTCTACACCACATGTAGACTGATCTTCTTGGTCAATTTTTATCACATAAAAAAGGCAGTGTAATTCTCTGTATAAACTAACTTTAATACCACATAAATGCTTTAGAACTAACTCATATTAGTGTATTAATTTTTAAGCCTGACTTAAGCCAATCCTCGCTTAAAAAACTTGTTCATCTTTCATAATTCATTTGTTTTACCTATAGAGTTCGACAAGGTATTTTTATTTTTCTTAAAGTAAATAGAATAGTTATTAAGTATATGTTTAGTATTAAGATGATGCTGGCTATAGGAAAAAGAAAAAAACAACAAATGTGAAATAAAAATTAGTCATATTTAATATTATGATTTTTAACTATTATTTCTAATAAAATTAATAAATATATTACAATTTTTTATTAAATAATTATTTAATAAAATTGCAGTTAATTTAAAAACCACCCCAATAAATATTTATCAAGTACTTTACACACAAAATTATCAAATTACAGCATTCAACGGCAATACCAAAGAAACCTTATATTTCATGAGAAGGGGGTGCGTATGGGCTGGGTTGAATAGGGTTTGCGAAAACTTAACCCAACCCATTATTGAATGGGTTGAGATAAATTCAACCCTATTTAAATTAAATAAACTTATTTAACCCAATCCAATCTAACCTTTATCGGATTAGATTGAATAGGGTTGATTGCGTTAAAGATTTGAAATCAAATTAATATTAAAAAATAAATAAATAAAAAAAATGAAAGTTGAAATAAAACTTATTGAAATCAAATATAAAAATATTATATTATGAAAATTTTATTCACTATCTAGTATTTGATTAAAAAATTTAAAAAAATATAGAATGAACAAAACAAAAAAATACCTTAATTAGTTTTGTAATTAGAGTTTAGAACAGTAGATATAAGAATAAAATAATTCCTTTTATAAAAGAATAAAAAGAGAATAAAAATATATATTAGTCGTTTTAATTTTTAAGATTTCGTAATTAAAAATTATCTTATTATTATTATTTATATGAATAAAATTAGATTATATGGGTTCATCATAATTGACCTAACTCAATTCAATTATTAGTTAGATTCTAAAAACTTGTTGAGTTTGCGAGATGCAACATAGAGTATAAAGAATATGCTAACGCGTGTGTGGACACGTGTCAGCTGCTGAAGAACGTTGCAATTGTTGGGGGTAGGAGAGCGTGGACTTCAGAGGGCAGCACGAAGAAGTGGGGCGGGGTTGGTGGGTGACTTTGCCGTTCCTCCTTTTTCCAAGCATCCAAGGTCAAGGGCTCTTTCGTAATTTCGTTTATGAATAACTTCCCTTGGTCTACACTAAGCCGCTGAGATCCGCACCTAATCAGATAATTAGGTGGTTTCCACGAGTCATTATTTTAATTGGCTTATTGCCGGCGCTTGAAATATAAAATATTCAATTCAATTGGGAATTTCAAAAAAAAAAACTCATTTTAATATGTATTTAAGGATGGGTATCAAATGAAATCTCAACTACCAATTTAATAATTGTAAGCTCTATAAGTTTAATATATAAAATAATAAGATAGAGTAAATAAATTGAGGTTGAGATGAGTTACTTATTAAAATAGATTACTTTTCTTTTTCGAAAGAATTAAAATAAATTTCTTAAGTCATATATAAGTTGACTGTTGGCAAGTGTTTTTTAAACACCAATTGAAATAAAAAAATTGCTACTTTTATAAATAAAAATAAATTATATTATATTTTTCATAAAAAAATTAATTAATAACCATGATAATTTTAAATTAATTTAAAAAAATGTACACTCTAATCATAATAATTATAGAATAAATTATAGCATGAAAACACTAATCCTGTCTTCAAAGAATTTAAACTTAAAATTTTGATGGGATCTAACGACATTTTTGGTTTGATAAAAAATGAACATAAAGGAGGGAAGAGAGAAAAAAAAAAGGAAAAAATATATTATTCCATGTTAAGCAAAACGATTAAATTGAGATTGATCATCTTCTTCTCTCATTTTCTCTTCTCCTCTCTCCTTTTTATTTCTTGTCTGCCCTCCCATTTCTTTTAGCTAAACATGCAATAGGTGCATGAGAGATTGAAAAATAAACTCCACTTTTTGCATAGTATGTTTGTTTATTCAGTTCTGATAAATTAATAGTTAAAAGAATAAAATGCACAATATTTTTTTTAATCGATTGTATTTTATTAAATTAGTATGATTGAGGTTTTTTACTAATCAACTTAGAATAAAATCAGGTTTCCTTTAAAACAAAGCTGCATCACCAAACATTTCGGCGACCTTTTTCCTAATCTCTGAGTAATTAAATTTATAATTTCTTTCTTGTACCTAGCGATGTCTTTTCCAAAAGTTGTTTTCGCACAGTAAAATAAAATAGACTATATAAAGTTAATACCACACCAACCATGCTGAATTTATTAACATTATCCGCACGGTTTAGCACCATTAGTCAATTGCTGAGCAAGAAAGGAAGGTTGCTGGTCACTTCACTTGGTTGATTAGGTTATTAAGACACTTTTTGTCCCGTCTGCCCTGCAATTTCCTTCTTGACTTGAGAGAACAGTACAAGCTGCATTCCTTTTATTATTATTTAAAAAAAAAAACAAAGAGCAGAACTATTGATTCTCAATAAACTTTAGTCAAAATAATTTCCAATATATACGACAATATTTGTTGAGAAAAAATGAAAAAAAAAATGGAATCCTAACATTTTAACATTAGATACCACTATTTTTTTCTTTTTTCAAAAATACTAATATTTAAGAGTTAAATAGGATTTTGGAATATTCACAAAAATTGTGTAATTTGATTTCTGAATGCGTCCGGCTCGGCTCTGTTTCCATTACGCCGCCTCTGACCACCATTAGTTGGTTAGTAGATGCTAAAAATAACTTAAAAACCATCATTAAACCGACTTAAGACATCGGTAATACCGAAAATACCCTTGAAAGATGGATTACCAAAAATACCCTTAACTACCACACACCACGTTCACCAATCTCCCACGTGCTCAGACGCTGACCCCCTGTTTTCTTATAAAACCCTTTTCATATCTCCCCAAAGCTCTCCAGGTTCCTCTTTCACGATAAAGAGTTAAGAGCCTCCGTTTATTTGAAAAAAAAGGAAAAAAAAAAAAATCGTTTCATTTACATTTCAACAAAAATAAATTTAGAACATTATGGCTCTCGTTGGCAGTACTTCAATTACTCCCACAAAATCATCCTTCGTTCAGCCACAATCTCAGCCGTTCATCACCAAACCCAGATCATATATCCATCCCATCTCCGCCGTCCATGCTGCTGACTCTGCCAAGCCACCGTCTGCCGTAAAAACCACAACAAAGGCACCCGAGCCAGTCCTCAAGACCAGCAATGTGGGTCCCCATAAATGGACGGTTGACAGCTGGAAATCCAAGAAGGCTTTGCAGCTGCCGGAGTATCCGGACAAAGAGGAGCTCGAGTCCGTGCTAAAAACGCTCGACGACTTCCCGCCGATTGTGTTCGCCGGTGAAGCCAGGAGCTTGGAGGAGCGGCTAGCTGAAGCCGCCATGGGCAAAGCTTTCTTGCTTCAAGGCGGAGATTGCGCTGAGAGTTTCAAAGAGTTTAATGCTAATAACATTCGTGACACTTTCAGAATCCTTCTCCAGATGGGTGCTGTGCTAATGTTCGGCGGTCAAATGCCCGTTGTTAAGGTCAAATTAATTACATTTTGATCCGTTTGTTTTGTTTGGTTTTGTGTTTTGGTTAATTGGGTTTGTTTTGTTTTGTTCAGGTGGGGAGAATGGCCGGGCAGTTTGCGAAGCCGAGATCGGAGCCGTTTGAGGAGAAGAACGGAGTGAAGTTGCCGAGTTACAGAGGAGATAATGTGAACGGAGACGCGTTTGATGAGAAATCAAGGAATCCTGATCCGCAGAGGATGATCAGAGCTTATTGTCAGTCGGCTGCCACTTTGAATCTTCTCAGGGCTTTTGCCACTGGTGGTTATGCGGCTATGCAGAGGGTTACCCAGTGGAATTTGGATTTCACCGAGCACAGTGAGCAGGGAGATAGGTAAATTTTTATTTTTTTATTTTATTTTTCAATTTCTCGTCCTTGTTGGTTAACTTACCGTTGCTATAGCTTTATTGTCTATGATTTGATTTAGTCTTTGCGGTGGAATTTGGATTTTTTTGGCGGAGGCCTTGTGAAAAATTGTTTATTTCACTTTTTATTTTTCATGTTTCATATTTGTACAGAGGTCAATTGTATATGGTAAAAAAACTTATCAAGTGTGTTTCATACAGAATATGCCATATCCGTCAACATCAATACATTACTGCTAGTTTTGGCCTGTTCAAGTTATCTGAAATAACTTTATTTGTGTCCTTCTAATTTCTATTCTTAACCTTTTTTTTTTTTTTTTCCTAGTATTGGTTATAAGAGAATCTGCTTATTTGGAATCAGTAATTCTGTTTTTCATGTGGTTTGCTGAATTTGATTATTAATTTGTTTTTGTGTGGAGGAATCATTGGAACCCAAATCCAAGTTACAATTCTGTTGACACCACAGTGTGTAGTTGGAAATATGCTGATCCAAATTATCTGGATCATCATAACTCTTTAATGTCCGAGGAAATCATAAGTTGTAATAACTTGTAACTATCTTGGATTGGGCCATGTAATTGAGACTTAACAGTTTTAGTTATTATGGATTTTGTTTTCATTGCTTCCTTTTTAATTAATTTGAAGCTCTAATACATGTACTGCTATCTTTGCATAGGTACCGAGAACTTGCTCACCGGGTTGATGAGGCCCTTGGATTCATGTCTGCAGCTGGACTCACTCTTGACCATCCTATCATGACAACTACTGAGTTCTGGACATCCCATGAGTGCTTGCTCTTGCCATATGAGCAATCTCTAACCCGGCTGGATTCAACTTCTGGTCTTTACTATGATTGCTCTGCCCATTTTCTTTGGGTTGGAGAACGTACCAGGCAGCTAGATGGTGCCCATGTTGAGTTTTTGAAAGGTGTAGCAAATCCCCTTGGCATTAAGGTAATTACCTTTGGCTTTCAGTTGGTCTATTTAATGCGATTGAATTACGTAGTCACGATAAATGTGGATGAAACTCTATAACTTTGACAAACCATGCATGAATCATCTAACCTGAAATTGATTTAGATGCTGGCCAAGTGCGGATTGTGTAGTTGTCTTAAATAATCTTGTCAGTTTTTTGTACTTACATACTTGTTTTAAAGCTATCAAAAAACTGCACAGAATTGAACAATAATTGCCATTGTAACTAATATGGTTGCTCATGTTCGGCAGGTCAGTGATAAGATGGATCCTAATGAGCTAGTGAAGCTTATTGAGATTTTGAATCCTCAGAATAAGCCGGGGAGGATAACTATTATCACTAGAATGGGTGCTGAGAACATGAGAGTGAAGCTTCCTCATCTAATTAGGGCAGTCCGCCGCTCTGGCCAAATTGTTACATGGGTCAGTGACCCTATGCATGGTAACACCATCAAGGCTCCCTGCGGCCTGAAAACTCGTCCCTTTGATGCTATCAGGGTAAATACTGATTGCTAGTTTTCTTTCCATATATTTAATTGCATAGGAATCATTGGTATAATTTTGAAGTGATCAAAGAAATCCTGGTTATATTTTACTTGAGTAATATCTTGATTACATAAAATTGAAGTCATTTTGTTTTCCTTTCCAGATGAGCTTAATTAATGAGAATAGTATTAAGTTGAACATCATTGCTTTAATATGCTCACAAGTGGATTTATTTGAAATTCTCATAAAAGGCCAATGCACCATAAATCCTGTTTGAACGGAACTAAGCTGTTTTGACTGCCCCCATGTTTGTACTGTTACTTGCTGAGGTAATGCTCGGCCGGGTCCCCAATCTCTTAATCATTCACGGCTCAATTATCCTGTGCAGGAGTGCCCTGTAACTTCAAGAAATCATAGATGTATAATACATTTTACATTATTTTAGTGAGAAAGATATTGAGGCACGCAAAACTGGGTTGTTGTAGTAGGTGAGAAAGGGACAGGTTGTAAACTTCAGGGCAAAATAGTCCAATGAGGGTCTCTTTAGGCATGCATACTATAATTTTAAGTTAGGGAAGGCTTTGGCAGGTAGGTGGTTATATTTCCCCTATCACACTTGGATTAGGTTGGGACATATCTAGCCATATGAAAGGTTTCTTTAGGCATTTCTTGTGGTTGGATGGTAATTGAGGGTATAGCAATTTGGTTTGGTAAAGAAATGAATACTTGCATCTCTAGAACACGATAAGATTAGGGGCCAGCTGTCACAAGATGTAATTTTTCTTTCCTTGTAACAACTATTACATATTTTAGCCAAAAATACGAAACAATACACTTGCTGTATTATTAAAGTATTTTACTTTGTTGTTGCAGGCTGAAGTGAGAGCATTCTTTGATGTGCATGAGCAAGAAGGAAGTCACCCGGGAGGAGTGCATTTGGAGATGACAGGCCAGAATGTGACAGAGTGCATCGGTGGGTCGAGAACAGTGACATTCGACGACTTGAGTTCACGCTACCACACCCACTGTGACCCTAGGCTCAATGCTTCACAGTCACTTGAGCTTGCCTTCATCATTGCCGAGCGCCTCAGAAAGAGGAGGATTAGCTCACAGCAATCTCTTGCCTCTTCTTCTCTCCTGTAGAATGGCCTGAGTACTACTGGCAAATATTATTATTTTCCTTGAAGTTTAGCAGCTGTGCTAGTATTTTAATTTTGGTTTTTTGATTTAATTTATGTCATGTACTGAATGTGTATATTAAAAGGACATGATGGCTTGAGACTTAAGGAACAAAGGAATAAAAAAAAAAAGGAACTTATGATTACATTCAGAAAATTGGTGTGTCGTTGTGTGGTTGGTGGATTGTTGTATTTCGGTCACGATTTCACATTGGAGTTTGGCGTAGACAATAGGCTTCATTACCATTACCAAATCTATAAGTTAATAGTCTTGATTTCGGAAGGGTTTAGCATGCTCCTTTGCCGTGACTGATTGGTTTGTTGAGATACTTCTGCCGTGGTTAACTGACCAGCCTACTCATAAACAAACAATAATACCACATTTATATAATTTGGATCGGTAATTTACATTGACAAAGTTCATAAAATGAAGGAAAATTCTTACCAATAAGTCTTTTGAATAATGACCAAATATGGGTACATCTCTGTTGATCCTTGCTCAAAACTATAGCTTATTAATATTGGTAAGAATTTTCCTTCATTTTATGAACTTTGTCAATGTAAATTACCGAAAAGAGATTAAGTAAACAAACAATAATACCACATTTATATAATTTGGATCGGTAATTTACATTGACAAAGTTCATAAAATGAAGGAAAATTCTTACCAATAAGTCTATTGACTAATGACCAAATATAGATACATCTCAGTTGATCCTTACTCATTACTAATAGTTAGGTGTAAAATATTATTTAATTTTTTTAATTATTCTTAATTTTAATATGGTCAAGGATTCTTATATATAAATAAATCCTTCACCATATTAAATTAAAAATAAAGAAAAAAGAAAAAAATATAGATTTTAATATATTACAAGATAAAATTTATTAAATTCAAATTTGTATATTTTTTGTTTATTATGACATGCTCATTTTAACAAAATGAGGATGTCCTCACTAAAAAATAATTATACATTTTTTATTCTCTAGTGAGGGCATCCAACTTTATTAAAGTGAGGATGTCACTAAAATACAACAAAATATAAATTTTAATAATTAAAAATTATATTTTTAATTTGATAGTATGTTAAAATTTGTGCTTGGTTATTTTTTACTAGTTTCCTCATTTTAATAAAGCGAGGGTGCTCTCACTAGGGAGTGATTACACACACACTCGCCCCAATCCACATTTATGTATAATGATTCATAATAGGATATTATCATTCTACTGTTTAATGTTTTCTGATAATGTTTTCTAATATATTACGTTAATACTAAATTTTTTTGACAATTATATTTTCCACTTAATATTTTAGTTTTTATCATTTTACTATCAAACCAAACCATTAACTCCATTAATAAATTGTTGATGTAACATGGATACTTTGAGAATTTCAGCATCTTCATTATTTTAGGAACTTCACAAGGTATTACATTTATAATTTTATCAATTAATAATTTTAAAAAATATAAAATAATCAATTGATAAAATTATTTAATTCTTTGTATATAATTAATTTTTAATTTTTTAATTTAGAGAGCTAAATTACACACATGCAATTTAAAGGTAAAATAGACTTTTCTTATAATTTTTATTAAAAAATTTGTTAACTTTAATGGTTTGGTGGTAAAATGATAAAAATAAAATATTAAGTGAGAAAAAATAATTTTAGAAAACTTTAGTAATAAAATAAAATTTTAATATATATTGTGCTCCCACTTACATAAAACAAAAGAAAAAAAATCATAAAACTGTAGATAAATTAAGAACCATCGTGAATCATGACAATTCAGAGATTTAAACAACCAAAATTTCATCACTTTGAATTTTAGCTTTTCTATTTTTTTTTTTTATATGTTAGAGAATGAACCTTTGATGGAATGATTTCTTTGAATAACGAAAATGAAATTAGAAATTTTCATTTCTAAGACTATCTTTCATTGGCTATGACGAAACAGACTGAAAGAAGCTTTTGTAATTGACAAAATTATTGTAGCAATGAGATGTGAGAGAAAAGGCTGCACGTGAGAGTTGCAGTGGTTTGCTGTCGTAATGAATCGGTGCCAGGGGATGGGACTCCTGCTAATTTGCCAGGGGATGGGACTCCTGCCAATTGAACTGTACTGTTATCGACTTGTCTACTTATCCAGCGGCGTGCCACCTGTAGCCTGCCTTCTTTTCTTCTTTTTTTTTTTCCTTTTTTTCTTTTGGGAATCACCCGGCTGGCATACTTAAAAATTTAAGCATTGTGAACGTGAAAGTTAAAAGACGAAAAAATAGTAATTGTGAGAATACTCAATGACAATGAAAGTTTAAATTTTATTTCTTAATATGCAGTTGATTTTTAGATTATTGTTGAGTTTTATTATGTTAATTTATTATTGTTAGATTTTATTATGTTGGTTATTATTTATGGATTTCTAGATTATTTTTGGAATTTATTATACTAATTTATTATTATTAGATTTCATTATGTTGTTTATTGTTTGTTAATTTATAGACTCAAGATTATTTTTGTATTAATAGTGTATTATTATTATATTTTTTAATCAAATAATGAATATATAAGATAAAACCAAACCAAACCAAACTGAGCCGAACCAAATTATAGAACCGAATTGAACCGAACCAAATTAAGTTTGCATTTGGTTCAATAATTTAGTTTACATTTGGTTCATAAATTCATGAACCATTTGGTTTTTTGGTTTGATTTTAGAGCTAAACTAAACCAAACAAAATAGTAACCACCCCTACATAAAAAGCGATTACACAGACACTCGTCCCAATCCACATTTATGCATAATGATTTGTAATAGGGATATTATCGTTTTACTATCTAATATTTTCTGTCATATTAATTTATTGTTAAAATTTTTTGACAATTATTTTTTACTTAATATTTTAGTTTTTTCATTTTACTACAAAACTATTAATTCCATTAATAAATTGTTGATGTTAAAAGAGTATTTTGAGAATTTTAGCATATTCATTATTTTAGGAATTTTACAAAGTATTAAATTTATAATTTTATCAATTAATAATTTTAAAAATATAAAATAATCAATTGATAAAATTATTATTTCTTTGTATATAATTAATTTTTAATTTTTTAACTTAGAGAGTTAAATTACACATAAGCAATTCAGATATAAAATAGACTTTTCTTATAATTTTTATTAAAAAATTTGTTAACTTTAATGATTTGGTAGTAAAATAATAAAAACTAAAGCATTAAGTGAAAAATCATTTCAGAAAATTTTAGTAGTAAAATAGATTTTTAAAATATGCCGTGCTACAACTTACATAAAACAATGAAAAAAAAATCATGAAACACTAAATAAATTAAGAACCATTGTCAATCATGACAATTCAGAGATTTAAACAATCAAAATTTCATCACTTTGAATTTTAGCTTTTTTATTTATTTTTTTATATGTTAGAAACTAAACTTTTGAATTAGTGCCAGGGGATGGGACTCCTGCTAATTTGCCGGGGGATGGGGCTCCTGCTAACTTTTTGCCAGGGTATGGGTTGTTCCTGCTAATATCCAGCAAATTGGTGTGTCGTTGTGTGTTTGGTGGATTGTTGTATTTAGGTCACGATTTCGCATTGGAGTTTGGCGTAGACAATAGGCTTCATTACCATTACCAAATCTATAAGTTAATAGTCTTTATTACGGAAGTCTTTATTACGGAAGGGTTTAGGGTACTCCTTTGCCGTGACTGATTGGTTTGTTGAGATATTTCTGCCGCGGTTAACCGACCAGCCTACTAATAAACAAACAATAATACCACATTTATATAATTTGGATCGGTAATTTACATTGACAAAGTTCATAAAATGAAGGAAAATTCTTATCAATAAGTCTTTTGAATAATGACCAAATATGGGTACATCTCTGTTGATCCTTGCTCAAAACTAATAGTTAGGTGTAAAATATTATTTAATTTTTTTAATTATTCTAACTTTAATATGGTTAAGGATTCTTTATATATAAATAAATCCTTTACCATATTAAAATTAAGAATAAACAAAAAGAAAAAAAATATAGATTTCAATAAACTATATGATAAAATTTATTAAATTAAAATTTGTATATATATTTTTTTGTTTATTATTGACATGCTCATTTTAACAAAGTGAGGATGTCCTCTCACTAGAGAATAATTATATATTTTTTCTTCTACACTGAGGACTGTCTCTAAAATACAACAAAATATAAATTTTAGTAATTAAAAACTGTATTTTTTGTTTGTTAGTATATCAAAATCTGTATTTTGTTATTTTTTATTAGCTTCCTCACTTTAATAAAGCGAGAGTGCTCTCACTAGGGGGTACGGGTGGGCATTTAGTTCGGTTTCGTCTGAACCAAACCGAATCGAACTGTATTATGACAGTTCAATTTGGAGCATAAAAACCAAATGCTTTAGAAATTTTAAACCATTTGGTTTTTTATTCGATTTAGTTCAGAATCAAACCAAATTACCGAACCAAATGTTCAAGAAAAAATTAACATTAAAATTAAACAATGATTCAGAATTTATCCTTTTTCATTTTTGTTTGTTAGTTAATACATGTGATTATATATGTCATAGCATACACTTTATTTTATTTTATTTAATTGTTAATGCTTTGCTAATGGCTCGCTTTGACTTTGAGAGATAATGTAAGCATTGTGAATGTGGAAGTTAAAAGATGAAAAAGTGGTGATTGGGAGAATACTCATTGACAATGAAAGTTTAAAGTTTATTTTCTAATGTGTAGTCGATTTATAGACTATTGTTGAATTTTATTATGTTAATTTATTATTGTTAGATTTTATTATGTTGGTTATTATTTATGGATTTCTAGATTATTTTTGGAATTTATTATACTAATTTATTATTATTAGATTTTATTATGTTGTTTATTGTTTGTTAATTTATAGACTCAAGATTATTTTTGTATTAATAGTGTATTATTATTATATTTTTTAATCAAATAATGAATATATAAGATAAAACCAAACCAAACCAAACTGAGCCGAACCAAATTATAGAACCGAATTGAACCGAACCAAATTAAGTTTGCATTTGGTTCAATAATTTAGTTTACATTTGGTTCATAAATTCATGAACCATTTGGTTTTTTGGTTTGATTCTAGGGCTAAACTAAACCAAACTAAATAGTATCCACCCCTACATAAAAAGCGATTACACAGACACTCGTCCCAATCCACATTTATGCATAATGATTGATAATAGGGATTACTATATAATGTTTTCTGACATATTAATTTATTGCTAAAATTTTTTGACAATTATTTTTTACTTAATATTTTAGTTTTTTCATTTTACTACAAACCCATTAATTCCGTTAATAAATTGTTGATGTTAAAAGAGTATTTTGAGAATTTTAGCATATTCATTATTTTAGGAATTTCACAAAGTATTAAATTTATAATTTTATCAATAAATAATTTTAAAAATATAAAATAATCAATTGATAAAATTATTATTTTTTCGTATATAATTAATTTTTAATTTTTTAACTTAGAGAGTTAAATCACACGTAAGCAATTCAGATATAAAATAGACTTTTCTTATAATTTTTATTAAAAATTTTGTTAACTTTAGTGATTTGGTAGTAAAATAATAAAAACTAAAGCATTAAGTGAAAAATCATTTCAGAAAATTTTAGTAGTAAAATAGATTTTTAAAATATGCCGTGCTACAACTTATATAAAACAATGAAAAAAAATCATGAAACACTAAATAAATTAAGAACCATTGACAATTCAGAGATTTAAACAATTAAAATTTCATCACTTTGAATTTTAGCTTTTTTATTTATTTTTTATATGTTTGAAACTAAACTTTTGAATTAGTGCCAGGGGATGGGACTCCGGCTAATTTGCCGGGGGATGGGGCTCCTGCCAACTTTTTGCCGGGGTATGGGTTGTTCCTGCTAAAATCCAGCAGGATCATGCCCATTCTTGATTATTGGACCCACCCAATTTATAGCCGGTTATTTTTTTTCTTTTCCTTTTTCTTTTGGGAATCACCGGGCTGGCATACTTGAGTCATCTATATATACTACATCAAATTATCAAACCGGAAGCAAGAACCCGCAAAAGCAACTTAATTACTTTTGAGCTTTGATTCCCGTGAGCGAAGTTCTTTTCTAATTTGAAGAATATGGAAACTACCTGCGCAGGTTTATAGACCAACTTCATTTTATATATATCATTTATAATTCTATTTTAGTATATGCATTTATCAATTAATTTTCTAATTTGAATTTTTCAGGTAATACATGGTCGGAGGGGCATCCTGCCGCTCCATGGCTCTCTGTTACTGTTGACGATACTATGGATGACAATCTTAATCTCCTTATTGTCCCTCAATATGGAAGAAATCCCGACCTTGTTGGTTAAGTGCAAGTATCACTGTTTTGTGTTTTATGTTTAATTAAATAAACAATAGGTATATTATTACCTATTAATCGTGTCAATGTCTCGTTCTAGTTTAGTTCAACTTATAAGATCTCTTAAAATGTATAAGAGATCTTCGTTGTTTTTTTTAGTAAAATATTTTCCTGAAAAAGGAAATAAATGAATAAAAATTATTGTGTGTGAACGTCTTGGTTATATTCTTTATACCTGTAGGTTTAATTACGCTCTCTCGTTTTAAATATTTTTTCTGAAATAAATTCACGATATCCGGTAATGTTACTTGCAGCCTCACAAGGCACAAAAACGTCATCAAAATAAACCGGTTGTTTTTTATGAACTTCGAATATGCCTATTTGCATTGATAAGATTCTCTTGTGGAACTAATTATTCAATAGAAATTTTTAACAAATTTCACAGATTAATTATAAGATTAGTATGTGAATAGGTTTCATCAAAAATATAAATTTTGGATTTTTGATTAGCTAATCATTTAGTTATTATCAGATTAGTTATAAAAAAAAATTGGATAAGCTAATCATTTGGTGGAGAGGATAATCTAAATTTGTTTCCGAAAGGACAGGAAGCAACAATCAATTCGTGAGTTCATGATATCATCATTAAGAACTTTTTGAATGAAGAATCATGATAAAAATTTACAACCATTTTGCTTTCATCAAATAATAAAAGATGAGGTTTATAATTTTTTTCCCACAATTTAATTTAAAAAAATTATTATTATTTATCAATCAAGTATTGAATAAATTAAATTAAAGACATCAACAACCAAACCCGTTGAAATTTATTCTAATTAAATTTGACTCATGAAATGAAAATTATATATAATATTTACATTCCAAAAATAGAAGTGAAAATTACGTTTTCTTTCTTAAAAAAAAGAAAAAGAAAAAGAAAAAGGTTGGGCGGTTGGGGGCTTCTCTTTGCAGTTGTGTAGCCAAGAAAGAGGGCATCAACTGTGTTACATTTTGCGTGTAATAAACAGCTGGCCTAGATTGATCATTGGATTTGAGAATTTGAAAATCAACGGAAAAGATCGAATTTAACAAAAAATAGTGTACAGGTTTCTTTAGGTCAAGTTTATTTCCAACAAAAGGTGGGCAACCTAAGGCAAAAGTTGAAAAAAAAAAAAATTAAAGTTAACGGGATAGCCAATAATCAAATTTAAGGAGGGAAAAAAAATCAGAGTATAGATCATAGAGCGCGTTTCTTCATCTTTGTTTGTCACGGTGTCATAATGTATATTAATTTATAATTTACATTGCTATTAATGCTAATAGATCCATAGAATATCTAAGCAAATTTCTTTTTTTATTGGTTAAAAATTTATTTTTAATCTCCTGTGTTTGTAGGATTTGAAAAAGAGAAAAAACGGTAGGGATGACAATGGAAAGAGATAGGGATGTTGACTCTCATACTCATTGCTAGTGCTTTACCCATGTTCTTATAACCTCTCCATCCTATCATAATTACTTGAGGCGAGGGATGGGTCTTGATTAGCTGACAATTTTAAAAGGAAAAGGGAAAATATGTTGCAAATGAGAAAAGGTGACAAAGAAAAATTAAGTTGATTTATGTAATTTAAGAGTCGATGAATTGTGGCTATAGTGAATTTAAATTGACTCATTGATATATAGTGAAGAGAAGAAAGTAAAGCCTAAAAATAATGAAGATGATATATAAGGTAAAATAAATATTAATTACAGTTTTATTTCTTATTTGTAAGTATCAGTGTGCTCGTCCGAGAACAATAAAGATCATATATAAGATAAAAATTAATATTAATTAATATTTTGTTTCTTGTTTGTAAGTACCATTGTGCTCTTTCTTGAAAACAATTTATCCAAGGTTTGTGGTTAATGATTCATTACAAAGTTTTAATTTTTGTTTAATGATTCATTTTGCAGAAAACGAATCAATAGAGAAAAAGTTATAAGTAAAATAGGCATTCAAGTTCATAACTTGGGGTTCCAATTATTTCATTATGTAAGAGCATATTAGTTCATATAAAATTCCAAATATGCTCCGTGTCCATGTGTTTATAGATTTCATGTTTTAATAGTGAGTGTTTCATTACATGCCATTAATGTGTGTTCTTAGAGTGACAAATTTTCGTGGAAGATCATGGCATATTAACATATGTAATGTATTTAAGATCAAGACATAAACTATATAGGCTTTGATAACAATATTAAATTTTTTAAATCAATCATTCAATTTATTTTACCAACCAAAGTCATGCCTTGTTGATTGGTGCGGAAATGAATCGTCCCAAATTTACCAAAATAAAGAACAGACTCTTTTCAATCTCAAAGAATGGATTGTTAATAAATTTTACGAATGGATAGTAATGAGCTCATGCCACTGATGGTTAAAGGACAGTCACAGAGTTAGAAAATGCATTCAATTCACGAAGTAAGAACCCACTGCCTTACTTTTCACTTTCTCTCTCACTCTCCTTATGACGTTACTCTAATTCTTATTGTACATATTTGCACCCACCCATGCCTCTCTCTAATAAATAACATACTCCCTTACAAAATACTCTTTATCATTTGAGGGACATTTCGTAAATATTCCTATGTAATATTCGAGGGATGTCTACTCCCTTATAAAACACTCTCTAATATTTAAGAGTTGTCTGCTCCACTTATATTTTGAAAGTGGGAGAATACAGTTTTTACTCAATTATTTCATAAGCCAAAAGCCTCTTGGCTAACTTGAAGTATTAAATATGTAATTATGCAGCGAATTTTTTGCGGTTGTGTTTTGGTGTAGTGTGGATTTGAGAGCTAGGTGGATCGGAAGAGGCAAAATTTCATCCCCACATGCGTCGCCTATGACTTGACTAATTATGTTATATTGAAATACGGCTCTCTTTCCAATCCCGGTGTAAGTTTATGTTCATTTGTATTGTTGTGAATTTGTTGGAATTTATGTGTAAATGCAGTGTTTATCCGGCTTAGTTGCTTACTTTACAGCATTTAAGTGGAACACCCCTTATAAATTTTGGATTAGCTCCAAAATATCCTTTAATCAATTTGGATTACTATTTATGGGAAAAAAATTGAAATAATTATTTACTAGAGACAAGAACACAATTATAAATTACGTTTAAAATAAATCAAACACAACTAAAAAAAATCACAAATATAAAGAAAATAAGTATTAGTTAACATGAGCAAATTAACTCAATTGACAAGAGTCTCAGTTATATCAAATAACTGATAAAAGTTTTATATCTTTTTATATTGTTCGTATAAACTGTTTTTTTGTCTGTATGAAATAAGTTGTTTTGATTTTTTTTTTAATTGTTTTGCCTTGTTTATTATTAAGAAGGATGGCCTTTTTTTTTTTTTAAAAAAAAAAGGCATGGATCCTTTAATCAATTTGGATTACTATTTATGCTAAAAATATTGAAATAATTATTTCCTAGATACAAGAACACTATTATAAATTAGGCATATAGAAGAGCAAGTTTGTGGGCTGAGCGAGTATGAAGTGTTACGCTTAATTAATCACAAACCTTCATTTGGCAGACTCGGGAGGTCCTCGTATAAGTTTCATATATTTTTTATTTTTGAGAGGTCCGTATACAGGCATTAAGCAGAAGCAACTGAGCTGTGACAATCCAACCACTTACACAAACGGACCTATAATTTAGTAGATCTCGTAACATTATTCAACTAAGGGACCCATCAAGTCTGTCAAAATAATAGCTTCTAATTGGTCAAGTACGCTCTTCTAAAAATTAAGGTTATAAAATATGTGTTCTATATTAATTGAAAAAAAAAATTGGCGTACTTTTTTTTCTTTAAATATTATATACATTACAACCAGTTTCAATATAGTATAAATATTTTATTCAAGTCCAATATTTCAAAATCCAAAACCTAAAATATGCAATTAAAGCCAACGAAATTACAGCGTACTCTGATAAACGAAATGCATACATTTTTTCCCCCCCAAAATTTGGGACATTGTTGCTGCTTTTTCAGATATAAACACACTGATTTACTTTTTACCTTAATGTGCTAAGAAAGACTGAAATTTTTCTTGATTTTAAACTCCGTCGGCATCAGTCTCTCTAAGCCTTTTGTTTTATCGCATCTCATTGTCCAGGCTGAGCAAGAAACAATTCTGCTGAACATTCTGACTAAATACTGTGTTTTCTTCTGCCCATTCCTATTTGTCCGAGTTCGATCACGTTGCTGAAAGTTATTAAAATTTCATCAAAGATGTTAACTGTCTACACTACTAGCTAATGTTACTCACTAAAACATTAGGTGGGAAAAAAATAAGTGTTAGAAAACTTTAGTAGTAAAATAATATATCAGGAAATAATACCTTATAAAATGATAATATCCATTTATAATAATATTACTTACATTAATTGAAATATAAATTTTATATTTCATTTCATAATCATATCATCATTATTGATTACACAATGTGGAATATCGGAAAGAAGGTTGCTTAGTGCGTGCCGAAGAGAAGATAAAGAGTCCATATACATTTTTAGGGTCAATGCGAGAACAGAATATTTTCAAAAAAAAAAGGGGAAAAAATCTTCAAAAGAAACCAAGAAACGGTCCAGCCGCGGCCCACGTGCAACAAACACGGTTAAGAGAATCTCCACGCGCCCTTATCATCGTTAGAGTCTACGCGAATCTTGCTCAATGCCCGCCATCTTTGCAAGCTGCGAAACGCCGCGTTCTATCTACGCAAACATTTAAAAAGAGCGCAAACTAAAAAACCACAGAGATAAAAAGTGTTTCGATTCGGTAGTCTCGCAAAGCAAAGCAAATCAATGCAGAATTCTGATCAAGCACTCCCGGTGAAAGATCGTCGACCTGATGCACTCGGCGATCTTAAAATCATTCCCGATGAAATCATCTGCTCTATTTTGGAACATCTCACTCCTCGCGACGTCGGTCGTCTCGCCTGCGTTAGCAGGTTTTATTTTATTTTGTTTATTTCTGTTTCTGTAATTACTTCTAACAGTTTATAAAAAATAAAAATAGAAAATTATTTCTAACAGCCTAATCTTGATTACTTCTAATTGGTCATTGTAATTTTTTTTCTTGATTTCACGTTGATTAATTTGTCTGTTGTGGAAAAGTTAGAGCGAATTAAAGTATGAATAATCGGTTGGCTTATGAAATCTTAATTTCATATTATTTAATCAACATTTGAATTCAGTGTAATGGATTTTCAATGGTCAGTTTTTGTTGAAATTTTTATGATTCTTCTTTTTAGTTAATGTTTTCACTACTACTTCATAGAATCAGTTTCAAAGGAGCTTTAATTGGTCTTTCCTTCATTGTTCTGAGATTTATTTTGTTCTTTTAAGTTGTCTTATTTTTTTTTTCCGGTTCTATGTGCAGTGTGATGTATATATTTTGTAATGAAGAGCCTCTGTGGATGAGTCTCTGTCTTAAGAAAGCAAGTGGTCTACTTCAGTACAAAGGCTCTTGGAAGAAAACAGCTTTGCATTTGTATGTCACCTAAATTCAAGCTACGAATTTGGCATTGTTTTCAAGCTTTTTTTTTTTTTAACAGTCTTATATACTGCATAGTAATTTGTTACTGTGTTTTGAGATGCAGAGAGGATCCACCAATTGAATATGACGAATCATGCATTAGGCCGTTGCATTTTGATGGTAACAGTTCTGATGCCATAGCTTGATGAATGTTAATTTGATTATTATTTCTTGTAGAGGCTCTTCTTCATAATGATATTTGTCAGATGTTCTTCATAGTTTATATTGATAAAATGATTTATGTGTTCTTAGCTATCTTAAGTTATCGGACATTTACCATTTTGCAGGATTCTATTCACCATTCTTATACAGAAGATATTACAGGTGCCATACTGTATTGGATGGCTTCTCTTTGGATAGTCAACTTGTGAAAAGAAAGAAGATTCTAACTCGCGAGGAGTTTGATCGTGAGTGTGCTGAAGAACCGGTATGATGTTAATTATTGATTTTAGATTCCATGAATAACTTTATTTGAAATATGGGAAATGATTTTTCTACTCTGTTTGAAATGATCCAATGGGAATAGTTCTTTTATCTCTGTTTTGTTATCCTTTGTTGAATGTACTGTCATCTACAGCATTTGAAGTTGAAATGATACCTATTGAATGCGTGCTTCTCCTCCTTTCTCAATCCTCCCTCTTCATCATAAACTCAATTGACAAAACATCACCCATGGATCTACTACCGTTAATCATGCCATAGCATAACTGCTGCTGTGCTTCAACCTTACGATCTAGACCAACACCTATTCCTCCTTGCTATCTTTATGCAGCCATGCTTCCCTCGCTACCAGATTGCCTCCACCACTGCCATTATAAACCACCTCCTGCAAACCTCCTAATACCATGCAATCATGATTGCCTCTATTTCTACGCTAATCGCTTGGTACTCATATTACCACCATGTTTGATGTCATCATTTTGACAATTTATACTTTGGGTGACACACAGATTTTTTGTCCTGAAAACATTGTATATATACGTTTCTCACGTTATAGTGAGTGATAGTGACAAGTGGCACTTTCTGGTTAATCTACAGCTTAAAAAACGTGTCTATATACCCACTATATTGGGCAAAGTTTTTCACTAGATGATTTATGATTTTAAGAAATTTGAATTACTAATCGTATCTTATTTATTTTGTTGATGGGTTTTGGCTTCAAACCATTAACAGATTTTGCTTAGTGGATTGGCGGATACTTGGCCTGCGAGGAATACATGGACTGTTGACCAGCTATTGACCAGATATGGAGATACAGCATTTAGGATTTCTCAAAGGAGTGTTCGGAGCATTTCAATGAAATTTAAGGATTATGTTGCATACATGAATGTTCAGCATGATGAAGATCCTTTATATATTTTTGATTACAAGGTGTCCTTGTGGTTTTAGTGATACTCATGCATTCTTTTCTGGTAAATAGGAATTTTAATATTAACTTCTGCATATGCAGTTTGGGGAAAATGCACGGGGATTGTTGGAGGATTACAGAGTGCCTTATCTGTTTCAAGAAGACTTATTTGATGTTTTAGATGGAGATATGCGACCTTCATATAGATGGGTTATTATTGGGCCACAGAGGTCTGGTGCTTCATGGCACGTTGATCCAGCTCTTACCAGTGCTTGGAATACTCTATTGTGTGGCCGTAAAAGGTAAATTATGGACTAGGAAATAGTTTGTTTCTAGGTTTTGGTTTTTCCCTACTGAATCTGTTGTCGTGATTTCTTACTTACAGTTGGTAGCATTGGCCATGAAATTGTTTAGAAGCAAAAATGCATCCTATTACATATTTAAAGCATGTTCCTGCCCACTATTCCATCGCTTGACATTTGCTAGTTTTAGTTTTAATTGTTGATTGTTTCATAAATCAGTTACAGGGGAAAATAGATAAATATAAAGTATTTTGTCTTGTGGAATATCCTAGATTTTTCTATCTCCTTTTTGTTAACTTTCTCTTCATAACGATGTCTACACTATCATGCAATGAGTGAAATGTTTCCCCCATGGGGTGTGTGAAGATGCATGTTGGCATAGATGCTTTGTTGCAGATGTTTTGTACCTTCTTTTCCACTTTCTTTTCCTTTTCTAACAGCACTGACTCATCCGTGCTCAAAAACTAGATGGTCGGCATAGTGCTGACTGCAGGCCACTTGTGTAACCCTTGGGTTGTTAGAGTTGAGTGCTAATATTTAACCATACTCCCAAAATAACGGAACCTATATAACCTAGAAGGCCTTAGGCTACTTGTCTTTCTTTTCCTTTGTTGCTTCTTTTCTGGATACATTCCTATATACCTTTGATTGTTTGGATATGGTAGGTGTTGAGGTTGAAGTGCCTTTATTTTAACTTTATTTTTTATGCAACTGCAACTTTAGAAGTGTCTTTACTCTTGTCAAATGGATGTGTTGACTATAGTTACTGATCTTTTTCCCTTCATATTTGCTCTCGTGATTGAAAGAGCTTGGTATCTAAGAGGCATTGAGTCCTTTGTCTTTGAATAGGTGGGCATTATATCCTCCTGGACGAGTACCTCTAGGTGTTACAGTACATGTAAATGAAGATGATGGTGATGTCAATATCGACACTCCATCATCCTTGGAGGTATTTAAGACATATTTCATCTCTCTTCTAATAGCATTCACACAATTTAACTTTATTGAGTCACTTTTTATGTATAAAGTGGTGGCTAGACTTCTACCCTCTTCTTGCTGACGATGACAAGCCAATTGAATGTACCCAACTACCTGGGGAGACAATTGTTGTTCCAAGTGGATGGTGGCACTGTGTCCTGAATTTGGAAACAACTATTGCTGTTACTCAGAATTTTGTTGATTCCAAGAACTTTGAATTTGTTTGTTTGGATTTTGCTCCTGGTTATCGTCATAAAGGAGTTAGCCGTGCTGGATTGCTTGCCCTTGAAGAAGAAAGTCTTGAGGGTGGCGGAAAGAATACATTTGCTGGTGATCATGATATGAGTTACCCAGACCTGTCAAGGAAAGAGAAGAGAGTCAGAGTTAACAGATGTGGGGAGATTCAAAACCATGAAAAAGATACTAATGGTGTCTCTAAAATTTATAATTCCTCAAAACAAGGGTTTTCATATGATATAAATTTCTTGGCAAAGTTTTTGGATGAAGATAGAGACCACTATAATTTTCCATGGAGCTCTGGTAACTGCATTGGAAAGCGAGAAATGAGAGAATGGCTGTACAAGCTTTGGGTTGGGAAACCAGAAATGAGAGAGCTAATATGGAAGGTATTTCCTTTTCTTTCTTTTTGTCAACTTGGGCAGTTTGATGCATAGAATGAGGAATTTTTTTTTTCTCTTCTTTTGGGGTTAAGCCAGAGAAATTTATTAAGCAAAATGTATATATATTTTTCTTTCTTAACCTCTCGTGCTCAGTTTTCCCCCCTAACTTACGTCCTTTATTGCCTTAGGGAGCATGTCTTGCTCTACATGCGGGCAAGTGGTTGGAACTTCTTAAAGAAATATGTAACTTCCACAAATTGCCTACCCTAACTGCTGAAAAGAAACTCCCAGTTGGCAATGGTAGCAATCCTGTGAGTTCGTCATTTTTTATGGTTATTTAGATTTTCCTGAATTGTATCTTTCACTCTACCTGCCTCTTTATATTACTGTTTCAAATATTGAAATGCGTAATCTTTTAACATTCATTTCTTGAAAGGCAAAGTTGGATCATTATTCATGCTTAGAGATTTTGTGTTTTCCACCTATGTATGCACGTGGGCGGGATGGTTTGCAAAGGATATTTACATTGCTGTGGAAGATGGAATTTTTTTTTTTTTTTGTGGGGGGGGGGGGGGGGGGTGCACTTATTCATTGTTGGGATATGTGCTAAAAGGAGTTTCTTCCTGACTGATTCTACGTAGCTGCCACTGAAATGCCATAGAGGATAAGGATGGTGTTAGATAATTGGAATGATTATCTTTTAAACATCGTACCCTGCATAGTTCACTTATCCCTCATCTTTTTCCTCTTATTTTGCATTTTTCCTGGTGCTTCTCTTGTGTGCTTCCACTGTCAGACCGTGAATTTGGGTGCAGGATTAGGCAACCTGTTTCCAAGCGGTGCAGTCGGTTAAACTTATATGATAGGGAATGTTAAGTTTCGGTTCAGGCTAGGAGATCCTAAGATTTTTGGTCCTGAGCAGAATTGGCAGAAATGCAGCATTGAGTTTTAATCTGTCAAGTTATGGGGCTAGATTAAATTAACTGTTAAAGCCAAAAGAATCTGATTTATATCAATTGGCTGTCTATGTCAAAAATGTATAAATTTGTTTCCGAAACAACAGATTATTTTATAATTTTGAGTTTTGTTGTGTCTCTTGTAATTGTTCCAATATTGCTCTAACAGGTTTATATCATGGCCGACTGTGTAGTAAAAATTTTTGTTGAAGGCGGGTTTGAATCTTCAATTTATGGTTTGGGAACTGAGGTATGACTTTGTCTTTCTTCTCTGACAAATCTTTCACAACTTGCACTGAATAACCTCTAATTCTAATAGTTTAAGCTAATAAAATACACAACAACAATCTTTAAACCCAAACATGTCAATTCAAATCCATGACTGAATACAATTAACAAGCCTGTCACATAAAGCTAAGCATTAAGAGGACAGTCACTGATTGTAATTAAATCAATAGAATGATGGGTTTTTAACATTCATAGGAACTATCAGTCATATTGGAGTTTGTCACATGTTAAGCAGCCATTAAACCCAAAGCCTTAAGCTTGTGAAATTTGTAACTTTATTTTGCTTTTTTGCAGCTTGAGTTTTATAATTTATTGGCTAAAGTCAACTCCCCTCTGAAAAATTCCATTCCTGATGTTCTGGCAAGTGGTATTCTTTATGTTGAAAATGGGTCATATACAATTGTGCCTTGGGATGGTAAAGGAGTGCCTGATGTGATTGGTAAGTGCAATCTGACTCTGATGAATTGCAAAGAAGAAGAGTTCCCTTTTGGAATATGGAGCAAAAAGCAGTTTGAATATAGAAGTGCTTGGATGTCAGTATCTAAATTAAGCACTTCAGATGGATGCAATAGGATATGGCCATATATTATAACAAAACGATGCAAAGGGAAGATGTTTGCTCAGTTGTAAGTTGTCTGAACGTAAGCTCTTCTTGTTTAATTCAGATGCAGCTCAGCTTAGAATTACAGATGTGCTGGTAGTAGCTAGCATTGGTGAAGCTTTCAGTATCAAATCCATTTTCATTTTTTTTGCAGAAGAGATACACTCTCGTGGGAGGATGTGCTAAACTTGGCTTCCTTTTTAGGCGAGCAGTTGCGCAACCTTCATCTCTTGCCTTGTCCACCTTTCAATGAGTCATCCTTGTCAGATAAACTGAAAACAGAACCACCCTTTAACAATAGTTTTGTGGAAGATGTTGTGGATAAATTGAGTGTTCCAGCAGAATGGGAAATCTTCATCAGAACTCTAGCCAGGAAGAAGAATCATCTTGTTAACCGCTTGACTGCTTGGTATGTCTATCTCTTTTTCAGTACTTTGTGCCTCTTTAACGGTACTGAGACAGCTGTTGCGTTTGGTTATATAAACATTTCCAGACCACTAGGGTTATTGTACTTTGAAACCTAGGAATTGTCTCTTGACTACTGGTGGCTTCTGGTGAACAGATATCTGATGAATCTGGTCTTATTAAATTGAGTCAGTACAGTATGTTATATGTATGCCTCTGTTGCACCTTATCAATCTAAAGAAATTGAGAATCTTGCTTTTGATTCCGTTTTCTGTCCTTCCTGGGTGCTATTAATGCATATCATACTCTTTATCAGCAGGTTTGTATATCTCAGATGCTTTAAATCTGTTTTTGTGTTAGCACACATTTATTGAATAGAAGAGTTTATTTTATTACATATATGAATTTAGTTGTGTCTAAAATTGCACAATTGTATCAATTTGACACTTCTGAGATGCTGTTGTAATTTTTAGGGGACATCCAATTCCTAAAACATTGATTGACAAAGTTGATGAATACATCCCAGATGATTTTGTGAAGCTGCTCGACATATACCAGGTTTCTTCCATACTTCATTGCCATTTCATTTTTATTTTTTGGTAAAGATATTCATAGTAGAACCTCTGTTAACTTGTACATTTTTTATTTTTTTATCATGGTAGGATCTCATTTCTATTTGATTTCAGGATGAGAATGGCCTGAATAAAGTTTGCAAACCTTGCTCCTGGATACACTCGGATATCATGGATGACAATGTTTATATGGAACCATGTTGTACTAGCCCATGCTCAAATGGAAATGCTGCTGATACTGGCCCAGTGGTCAATGGTTCCACAAATGGCTATGGTGAATTTGGAGAAGCAAAGTCTTGGCATTGTAGCCACATTATTGATTTTAGTAATCTTTCTATCGGTTAGTGCTTTTTGCTTAACTCAATTTGTGTTCCATATTCTACTTATTGAGTACAAAATTCAGTTCATCAAGTATTAAAGCAGAAAGACCAAAAAGATTCGGGGAATTAAGGAAGACTACTAAACATCAGACAAGCATAAGATAAAACCATAACTAGCAGATTCAGCTAAGCTACAAATTACAGAAGACTAAAAGACAGGAAGCCGTATCTATCTACATCTATCTGCATCCATCATTCTATTGCAATGTCTCTCCGATTACTGCCATACTGAATGTTATGTAGCATTGTGCTCATTCTTAACTCTTAAAATCTTGTACAGGATAACTAATTGTTTAGCTGATGAATATTCTTATATCTGAAACATGGTCGATCTCATGTATACTCACTATCAAAGTAATCATTTATTGTCAGCCAAAAAGTTAATGAGGTCTCAAATACTATTAAAACTACACTATGATATTGCACCATCTAATTCAATTTTATCTTTTCTGCAGGTGATCCCATTTATGACATGATTCCTATACATTTAGATATCTTTAGAGGTGACTCTTCTCTCTTTAAGCAATTTTTAGAAAGTTACAAACTTCCTTTAGTGAGAAGAATGCAACAGCATGGATCAGAAAGCGGCAAGTTTTCACGACTTTCATACCATGCAATGTAAGTATTGGCCTAATATAGTTACTCTCTTTTGTAACCTTATGTCTACATCTCTTCAGCAGCGTTGCTTGACTTGATTTATCTTGTATGTGATATTGTACTGACAAGATTATCAGTAGTTAGTATTCAAGAAACATTTTACATTCTTTAAGAAAACCAGCATGGGTATTGATACATATTTATTAGGAGATCATGAGTAAAATCAATATACAATCTGAAGTATTACCACAAACTCAATCTTTTTGCCTCTGAAATGTGTTACCCGGATGCTAGGTATTGCATTCTTCAGGTAAGGAAAAATGAAAAAAATCTATTGTATGTTGTTTTAGATGATGTACCTGTAGCATAGGTCTATGAGCAAATCCAGGCCTAGAAATACTTGGGATAGTGCTCCTGAATGGTGCTTGAAGGAGAGGTCAGCTTGCAGCATGGTAGACGATCATTAGACCTATGACTGTTACAGTGTCGTATGGTGAAAAAGCAAACGCATTCATTTATTAAAATAGTATTGTGGATCCATGTGCCTGTGTGTGATGAGAAATTCTTGACTTGCGCATTCAAGTTTAACTGACATCTTGCATGAAAACCAAGTTGAGAGAGTTAACAGTTTTGGATGAGGATGATTTTGGTCCACATCAAAAGTCTAGTTTTTGTTGAATGGTCATCAATCACTGGTGTCGTAAATGTAGTGATAAGTGCTATATGGTTTGTGAAATTTTTGACTTGTAACAAGAAATCCAAGTCCTGGAAAATTTTCCCCCCTTCTGTGTATTTCAAGGCTAGTAAAGGATCATTCGTTCATAGGTTTGAAAAAGTATATTACAGAATTGAACCCATTATTAGTTAGCTCGTAATATATCTGTGAATATTCTCATTTACATCAGGATTGAATTGCATTGTCATCTTTTTGGTACAAGTAATTCTGGATGGTTTCATGTCTGCAGGTGCTACTGCATTTTGCATGAAGATAATGTATTGGGAACTATTTTTAGTACATGGAAAGAACTCAGGACGGCTAAGTCGTGGGAAGAAGTTGAGATGACAGTATGGGGAGAACTCAATAACTACAAGGGCTACCCTTGATCATTTTTGCATTTGTCATTCATTTATTTGAAGCCTTGATTTGTGCATATTTAAGTTCCATGTTTAACTTACGGAAGTCTCTCATCTTTTTCGTCGCTAATTTTCTCCTGTAATAAGCTTTGGGGTATGCATGGGATTGCTTTGATTCTCAATTAATCACTTTTAAATTAGATTTCATAATTAATAAACTTTTTAAAGTAGTTCATAAAATGTTTGGTAAACTTATTATGAAATAATTACTTTTTAGTAAGTTTGGAATACATGTTTGGTAAATTGATCCTAAGTGTGTGGTGTCCTTATACAATGATTAAAATGTCAACATTTTGTTTTAAAGAAAAAAAGACTTTTTTAACTTCAAATAATTATTAAATAATTAAAAAAATAAAACAATTAATATTTTTATTAACAAATAAGAACCTTTTAATGAATAAAAATACTTTTTTATTAAATAATATAAATATGTAATAACTTAAAAAGCAAATTTTCGTTGCCGGTGACCGTAATTGAAGACCTATGATAGCAAAATAGGCATCATTGGATCGAGAATCCTGTGATCTACTCAATGGTGAATTTTTTCAGCAATGGCGGCTTAGTGGAAGAGCACGGCTGTCCAAGTATGCTTGGGAACTGTGAAGCAGTCGTTTAATGGTGGTGGCTCATGGTGCAAAACCACCTGATTATAGGTCAAAATTTGCCAATCAATCAGAAGTGACAGTGGTTCACCTTCATTTGCCTTCATATGATGGCGGCATTGTGGTGGCTGCTTTATATTAGGGGTGCGTACATCACCTCCAATTCCATTCTGCCGACGATCCCATCTTCGTTGTGTAGAGGACATATTTGAATGTAAACATATGGGTAATGCCAAGTAAAGAGTAACTTGCCGGAAGCTGACGACGTCAAAATATCATCAAAATAATTTTCCTTAAACGCATCAAAATATCATCAAAACGCATCAAAATATCATCAAAGTATCTATATACATCTAATATTCAGACACGACAGCTACCCAAAATAATAAAATGGAACACTGGACAGTTAGCGACGAGATTAATTAGCTTTATTATAAAGAGTAATAATATAATATTGGCTTCTGATTTTATTTTGTACAAACTGACGTGGCATGATAAGATTGGTTGAATTAAATATCACTTGGCACACATGATTTGTTTTTATTATTTTATATTTTTATTTAACCAATGAATTAATGACACGTCAGTTTGTACAAAATAAGTTTGTACAAGAGTTTGTGGCTGTATCATCACTCTATTATAAAAGGCAGTATCTATCTCATATCTGTTTGTAATTGTGCTTTTAAGAGTGTTTGAAATAGAATCTCATATATAAGCTTGCATTTCAATTGTTCCAATGTACGTACACGCAGATGAAAATTAACTACATGCTCAATTTTTCTTAATTACCCTATCGTATACATGTTTGGTAAATTTTAAGAACATAACATATTTTAAAAATATTAGAGTGGGTGATATTCCTGTAACTTTTGCCGTTAACTTTAACAAGAGTAGTAAATTAGTTACAAAATGATATTTGTCCCCCTACATTAATTACAAAATGATGCTCTTACCCCTACAATTAGTTACAAAATGACATATTTACGTATATAATTTATTATAAAATGATGTTTCTACCCCTATTCACTTATTCTAAATTTTTAAATAAAAAATATATAAAGAATCGAATGTAAGTTGAATTGACAAGGCTTTTTTTTTAAAGTTAAATCAAATAATTTCTTATTGAATCAAACTAATTTGTAAACATAATGAAGCAGATTTCTTATGAATTGTAAAACATTATATAGATCCGATATTTTTATCCCTTTGGCTTTATGAAAAAAAAAATTCTATTTTTTCCAATTTTACCCTTGGCCAGTTAAAGTTAAAGGCAAAAGTTAATAAAATGTCATCGTTCGAGTATATTTTAAAACATGTGCTATATTTTTTAAATATTTCAAAATATGTGTCATCTAAGGGGATAAAATTATGTTGCAACTGTTGTATGGTACAACAGTTGCAACCAGCCGTTAGATCTATAGTTGCACAATTACACTAATTAGATCTAACAGTTGAAAGCAACTGGAAAACATTCTTTTATATTTTTCTTATTAAAATATAAAACATTCGTTTATATTTTTCTTATTAAAACATTCTTTTATGTTTTCATAAGGCTAATTAACTCTTTTTCTTATTAAAATCCTCCATGTACTTTTATATTAAAGGAAAACATTCTTCCCTCACCCCTCCCCCCCTCCCCCTTTCCTAATTAAGTAAAATTTATCCCAAATTAAAAAAGGAATTAATATATTTTTCCCAAATATATAATTATGATATTTTAATACATTTTTAAAAGGTACTTATAAAGATTGACATGTCCAAGGCGTATGATCGGATTGATTGGGGGTTTCTCAGATCGATGTTACTGAAATTGGGTTTCGCAGTTGATTGGGTTAATCTTATTATGCTTTGTGTCACTACAGTTACTTATAAGATTACTCGGGAAGAAGTGGAGCTAGGCCCTATTGTGCCAAGCCGAGGTCTGAGACAAGGAGATCCGTTATCGCCATATCTATTTATCATTTGTGCAGAGGGGCTGAGTTTATTGATAAATCATTATGAGAGGGCAGGGATGATCCATGGGGTTTGAGTTGCTAGAAGTGCTCCTTTTGTTTCTCATCTCTTTTTTGCTGACGACTGCTTTCTTTTCTTTAAAGCTACTGTCCAGGAGGCTTACCTAGTGAAAAATATTTTGGCAAATTATGAAGCAGCTTCAGGGCAGCAGGTGAACTACAATAAATCATCAGTTTCTTTTAGTAGAAATATGGCTGAGGATACTATTCATAATATCTGTAACCAGCTGGGAGTTGTAGCCACTTCAGATCATGGTACTTATCTCGGCCTACCATCTTTTGTTGGCCGTAGAAAGATTGACATTTTCAGATACATCAGGGACAGAGTTTGGAAGAGAATTCAAGGGTGGCACCAGAAACTTCTTTCTAGAGCTGGAAAGGAAATTTTGATCAAAACTGTGGCACAGGCCATGCCTAATTATGCTATGCAGGTTTATCTCCTTCCCCTCGATCTTTGCCGGGAGCTTGAAAGGATGATGAATTCTTTTTGGTGGGGCAATAAAAAATATGGTAGTGGTGGAATTACTTGGATGCACTGGGGTAGGCTTTGTAAACCAAAAGCTTATGGTGGTATTGGTTTTAAACATCTTCATAAATTCAATATTGCTATGCTAGGGAGACAAGGCTGGAGACTATTGACAAATCCAAATTCGCTTGTGGGCAGAATCTTCAAAGCTAGGTATTATCCTAATGCCTGCTTCGCCCAAGCAAAGCTGGGAAGCAACCCGAGTTATGCATGGAGATCGATTTTGGCTGCTCAGAAGATATTGATCTAAGGGAGTTATATTCAAATTGGGAATGGTCAAAGCATTACAATTGGCTCGGCTCTGTGGCTGCCTGATCGGGAGAATGGCTTCATTACAACTAACCTTCCAGAGACTTTAGCTTTAGCTCCTGTGAGTAGTCTTATGGTTCCTAATCAACGACGATGAGATTATGATCTTATGACAGATGTGTTCAACAGCAGAGATCGAGACTGTATACTCAAAGTCCCTCTTAGTTCTCGGCATGCTTGTGATACTTGGTATTGGCTCCCCGACGCAAACAGAATATACACTGTTCGAAGTTGCTATAAATGGATGGACATGATATCTGAACCGTCTGGTAGTGGAGTTTGGAGTAAGATTTGGAAGCTGTCTGTGCCTGCCAAAGTCAAGAATTTTCTGTGGCGAGCTGTGGCAAATGTGGTTCCCACTGCTGACAACCTTATCTGCCGTCGAGTTGAAGTACATCCTTATTGTACTATCTGTAATGCATCTCGTGAGACAACTTATCATATCTTAGTTGATTGTCCTTTTGCCAAACATTGTTGGATGATTTCCCCGGTTGGTTTTGCTGGAAGTTTTGTTAGTTTTGGTGCTTGGTTGGATGCCCTATTTTCTCGTTGCAGTGTTGATGATTGCTGTCTTGCTGCAATGATTTGTTGGGGCCTTTGGCAGAATCGAAATAATAAGGTTTGGAGGAATAGAGTAGGCAGAGTGCCTCAAGTCCTTAACAAAGCTGGCCAGGACTTATTCCAATGGCAAAAGGCTCGTCACCTGAGTCACTTTACTCAAGTGTCTGAAGATTTAAACCTTGGCTCTATTTGCTGGAAACGCCCTCGAATTGGATGGTTTAAATGCAATGTGGACGCTGCCACTTCCCGAGCTACTACTAGGATAAGTTATGGAGCAGTTATCCGGTCTTCTGAGGGTAACTTCATTGCTGCAAAATGTGATTCTTTGATTGGAAATTTTGAAGCTCGAGAGGCAGAGGCTTTGGGTGTGCGTGAGGTCTTGAGTTGGCTTAAGAACACAAAATTCTTCCCTGTCATTCTTGAGACTGATTGTTTACAAGTCTTCAATGCTTTACTTGATTCCAATAACTATCAGAATGGGTTTGGTCTTGTTATTTCTGAATGTAGAGCCTTGGCTCATTGCTTAAAAGATGTTACTTTTTCATTTGTAAGAAGATCTGCGAACACCGTCGCCCATACTGTGGCTAGGGTGGGGTGTTCTTTGTCAGGTCCGGGTGAATGGAGACATGTTCCACCACCCTGGTTACTTCCTCTTTTATCTGATTAATGAAATTCCCCTTTTCTTCAAAAAAAAAAAAATACATTTTTAAAAGGTAAAATATTTTGTTTCTTGAAACAAAATTGTATTGAAATTTGTTCCTATTAAGGGGAAAATTACGTAAGACCTAGATGTTCAAGCTTTGCGTAAACATTGTTTCTCTGGTCTTTGTTACGTCTTCCTTAAGTGGTTGGCTACACTTACACATGAACTCTATGAATCATTTGAAAAGAAAATAAGAATTTGAAAGTAACATTATCTAACGCTTAAATTGAGTTACTGTAATAAATCTGTTGGAGCCATTGTCTTGTATTGATTCTTCAGCTCAGTGGCGTTCGAATCATCCAGCATGCCACTGAATGCACCCACATGAAGGCAAGCTCAGCTTCTCATTTCCGTGTTTGAATTTTTATACTCTATTTTGCCACAGTACCAATTATCGATCACCAAGGACTTTCAGGTAAGTGATGTAATGTCTGATTGATTCAAATTCCTGTAGCATTTCATGAACTGCACTATGGACTAACTAATTTAATTCTTCAAATTTGCATAAAATTGAAGGCGTACACTTTTCACAGCATGGGTACACTATTGAGACATTCAAAACATGGCTACTTTCTCATTATTGGCTGTGACTATGAAACAATATATTCTATAAATTCTTACAAATTTATTTCAGTATACAAATTCAACTGTAACAGGGCAACCTGCCTCCTATACAAGATAAGATAACCCACAGGCTCCTCCACCAACACCACACCACCCCCCCCACCACAAACAAAAAAAATAAAGAAAGAAAATCAGAGGTAAAAAAAGATAAAAGAAAAACCCCTCATACTCTATAGCCCGTTGGATGCAGAAGAACGAAAGCGAGGATAAAAAGCACTCGCTTCTTCAAGCTGTTGATAGCATTTTTGAAGATCGTTATAATAAACAATAAACTAGTTTAGCAGGTTTGCGACTTCTCGGTAGAATATAAATTATGATGTTAAGATAAGGAAAAACAATTACTTTCAATTAAGATAAGCAAAAACAATTACTTTCAACCTTCTTTATTCAACAAATGAAAAAGGAAACTGGCCCTAGAAGTATCCATGGAGTCTGAATGAATAATCCTCACATCAACACATTTAGAAGGTGCTACAATCATATTATATATATATATATTGGGTCGCTTTATGATATGCTTTCCCAAACAGCATATAATTGTAGTTAAAAAAAAAAAAAATATATATATATATATATATATATTATATTAATACCTATACAACACAGGTGATACAGAAAGATCATATATAAATGTGCCAAATGTTAAAACAAAGGATTTGTAATAGAGTAATCACTTAATCACATTCACTAACAAAATTCTGATTCTTGCGATGGTGAAAACAATACCTCTTTATTTATATGCTTTGATCACAATGGGCACACAAAATCACCACTTGTCTCGGTATCTTCAAGATCAGCATCAACATCTAAGTCATCAAGTTCCATGCTGCTACCGAGTAAATGTCCCCCGACTCTGTGAGCCTCAAGGGGTTTCCTGGCTTCATGTATTAGGGACAGCACTTCTTCAAGGCTTTGGGATGGGTTATTTACCTCATGGCTTTGCCAGCTCCCTCCTTCTGTAAGCTCTATGGGCAAGTTTCTTAAGAACCATGGATGGTTTTTGATTTCTGGAATAGTAATTCTCTGCAAAGAAATAACCAGACTCAAGTTAACAATGCATGTTATCTCAATTGTATGAATGCATCTATATCTCAAATCATAGATACCTACAACAAAAGTGCTAAATTTGTAGCATGACTGGTGAGTAAACTTTATATAATAAACGGCATTAAACTGTGTGTTTGGACTTGCAGATGAAATTATAGTGGTTACAGGACTAGTAAGACATTGCTTTATCCTTCCCCATGCCTGCTGAACTAGCTTATATGTTTAAATTGGAATCCGCTGGCTACATTTTCAGTTTCACAGATGCTAAATTACCTTTTCGGAATTTGCCACAAAAATCCGAGAAAGTAGATGTTTGCACTCCAGGGAAACTCTAACATAATCTGGAAATGAGTAGTGGACACTGAGTATTCGCTGCAATAAGCAATAAATTATTAACAGAAACCTTCAAAAAATAAGAATGAAATGAGAGTGCAGCTCATGAACACCAGTCAACAGTCCATGTAAATACTCACACCGATCGTCTTTCTAAAGTTTTTTGGATCTTCAGGATCTTCAAAAGGGTATGCCCCAACTAGCATCACATATAAGGTGACCCCACAAGACCAAACATCTGCAATCTGTTGTTCTTGAGGATTAGAAATAGAGACATCTTTCCATTTGTTAATTAAATCAAATGATCAAGCACCAATAAAATGCAAAAGATAGATGGGATTTTACCTTCCCATCATATTCTTTTTTAGATAGAACTTCGGGTGCAATGTATGCTGGGGTTCCTACTGTAGATTTCGGTTGAGAATGCAACACAGAAGACTACAAAATAAGACAAGAATAATTAGTGAGTAAACATTATTAATTTTGACCGCTTGACGTGATTCTTTAGCATCAGCAAATGTACTTACCTTCGAGTACCCAAAGTCACATATCTTAACACGTGGAGCAGTGCTGCCATCCAAGAGTGTATTCTCAAGCTTGAGATCTCTGTGACAAATTTGCTGCAAAACATAGAACTCTTTTAAGTCAGACACTGCAATTTGTTGAAAGAAGGACAACTTAATGAAGAAGGATTAAACTTAGTACCATAGAGTGGCAATAACTGACGCCTGATATCAGTTGCTGGAAGAAAAACCTTGCCTGATGCAAAAAAAAATAAGAGTATAAGAAAATCATATGAATCGAATTTTAGTTATTAACAAACTCTTAGAAAATATACAATCATAAGCACTCTTTTCAAATGCCACACAGAAAGAATTTACGATGAAAATTGCTCCGTGGAACAGCCAGGAAACTAAATATTATGTGAAGCACATATGTCAAATGAATCGTTCTCCTTATGCTTTACCTCATCTTCACTGAATCTGCCAGCATTGCGTATCCTCTCAAACAGTTCTCCTCCAGCAGCATATTCCATGACTATGGCTAGATGAGTAGGGGTCAGCAGAACCTACAAAGAGTAGCCTCAAAAATCATATGTAGAATCCTCTTTCCCAAAATGCAATGTACATATTCATTATTACTATTTTGCTATTGAACTAAAACAGATTTTGACAATCACACTAAGTTTGCAATGATTCATACTAATTTGAGCATAGAGGTCTATCAGGTGAAGGGGGTTGTTCAACCTATTGAATTGGTTCTCATCTTGGCTTTCCGATGCTAAAGTCGAAAAGTTATGCAGGTATATCTAGTTAAGCATGAAGGTAGATTATCCAATAACAAAGCCCTGAAACTTCAACCCCGTATAATCTAAAAATGAAGGGGAAACATCAAGACAACTAACTTCAAACTGCCATATGCTATTTGATGTATAGATTTAGCAGCATTGTTGGCAAGCTATGTAGCTTCATTTCCATAAACGTAACTTAAAACAGGCTGGTAGTTTGAAGTTAATTATCAAGAAATAAACGCGCAACAGAATTTGGAAGAGAAAAATTCTATTTTATGGTTAAACAAATATAGCGGGAAACAAGTTCGGGCCAGCTGAACACCCAGAGAGGTTACCTTTGCATATGCAAACAGAACGTTGGCTGCTATTGCATGCGACATCTAAGCACTCAACAGAAGAAAATTAGCAATTTTCAGAAATATAGACAGTTAAAACCATACCTCTTTGAATCTGACAATATTAGGATGCTTCAATGATCTGTGGTTCATGATTTCCCTTTGCACATGTTCATCAATCTGCAAGACCAACAAAACACCTCAATCAACCAAAAACAGAGAACCAAGAGGAAAAGATGGTAACCCAGATAGGAAATTAGTCCAATTCAATATTCCCAAACCTTTTGGCCTCTTTCAATGAACTTAACAGCAAGAAGCTCCCTTGTCCATTTGTCTCTGACAAGCTTGGCTACCCCAAAGTTCCCAGACCCTATATCCTTCACAATCTCATATCTCTCCATGATTTCCTCTTCTTTGCAAGGCTTGAACTTGAAGGCAATATTTAAATACCAAAAAAAGAAAAAGGCTTCTGAAACTCAAGCCGGTAACAGAGGTTGTGGCTTGCAAGTTACCGTCATCATTAAGTTAAAAAGTCTTGGAAGCAGAAGAAAGGCAAAGACTTAAGATTATTTTGACTGCAGTTACGACATTGGGGAAAGATTTGGCACGTGTAAAGACTGGGGGTGAGAGTCTTACTTAAAGCCTACTTTAAATAGAAAAGAAAACGTTAGTGAAACCACCATCGGTGTGGAGGGTACACAAAAATTCTCCTTCTGCCCGAGACCAACACAACTAACATTTCTAAATAAATTTATTTATGTAGATTACAGAAACCGTTTACTGGAGCTAGTGGGCAGCGGCTAAACGCCAGATTTGAGCGGTAAGATTCGCTATAAAAATAAATAAATAAATAAATAAGATAGATAGCTGCTACTTCATTGACCCGCCACCTGTGAGCATTACCCTTTATTTTGTTGAATTTTGATTAGGAGTAAGGGTACATTTGGGATTGTTTTTAAAAGGGTTAAAAGTGATTTTAAAAATTTAAAAGTTAATTTTAGTGTTTGGTAAAAAAAAATTAAAATTACTTTTGTCAAAATCAACCCCTTCTACAGCTGATTTTGAAAAATAAGGAAAGAGTAGCTTTTAATTCTGATTTTGAAAATCAATTTTATCTTTTAATACAATTTCATAAATATCCTTAAAATTATTACCTAAACCCAAAATTATCCTTATTCAAATTGGAAACAAAATAAATGTTTTAATAAATTTTTATTATAATTCATCAATATCAATTTATTAATATCAATTTGAGAAAAAGAATTATTATTAATTTTGTTTCACTATATTATTAATTTAATTATCAATTGTTTTAAGATAAAAAAATAAAAAAGTGAAATCAACATATTATAAATTTTATTTTTAGTAAAATTATTATAATACACAATTAAAAATATTATATGTACATATTTTTATATGTATAAGTAAATTTTATCTTATATTATGTACATTTTAGTCATTTATTTTCTCTTAGCAGTTTAACAATAAAATTTACCAAACATCCATAACTGCTTTCAAAACTCACAGTACTTTTGAAAATAAAATTTACCAAATACTTAACTGATTCTCTTCACAGTTGATTATTTCTACAGCACAGCTAACAACAATTATTTTAAAAATTAGAGTATTCCCAAACTGGCCTTAAATGTATAATGGGCCGACTTTTAAACTGTGAGACAGTTTATATTAAGATTATTATTAGTCAAAAAGTAGGTTAAGTTTTGGGACATGTCGGGGTGTCTTATGATATTTGGGCTATTTCAAAGTCCAAAGTTCAAACCCATAATTATTAACCATTCAAAAAAACAATCATTCACAATTACCGTTACAGCTGTGCTGACCAAAATATGGGCATTTATTTGGCATAACAAAACAACACTGAACAATATTGTGGTGTTTTTGATATATATATATATATATATATATATATATATATATATATATTGGAGAGTTTTATTGTTATCATTAGAGCTGTTGATGTTATTCCAAGACTAAATTTTATTGTAGAAAAGAAATATGTAAGTGGGGTAAGGTCAAAGGAAGCAAGGCACTAGCAGTCATACGTTAAGGGTCAAAGGAAGCAAGCCACTGGCAGTCACACGTTAAGCGCTACCAAAATGTTCGGAATTACTATGCACAGTGGCTCGGCACCGCAGTGTCCAACAATGACGCAAAAACAGCCATTTCTCATATAGTTAGCGGCCTACTCCCAGCTCATCTCGATCAGTTTAATATCCAGTGAATGTGGTAATATAAAATTAAGGTTATAAAGTCATCGTAGTTGCATTAGATTATTTCTCAGTGCTGGCTGTTTTATATTTTCACAGGCAATTATACTTTGGGCTGGATATTAGCACTGAAAAACTAAACAAAATATAAATACAGAAAGAGACTGAAGACCAATTTTATATATATATCAGCATTTTTTTTTTTTGTTTAACCCAAGTAACATTAACAGTGTACTAATTCATCGCTGTATCTCACTATGATTTAATTAATGGCTACAAATTGATCTTTGGTTTGGACCAACTGTTCTTGCATGGACAATGTTCATTGTTTTTATCCCCCAAATCCTTCATTCTTTCAACCTATGATTTCTGGCTGTAATCTTCATTTCTACGTTACCATTCATTTTCCTGATTCGCTGCTCTTTCATCAAAGCTGAGCTTTCCCCTCTAAAACTAGTCATTCGGACATTTCATCAAATAACTTTGGAAATACATCAAACACTAGAGTTAAAAATATCAATAATCATAATTCGGAATTTGGCATTTAGCTTAGACTACAACACTCAAAAGCCAAAGGGTCTGTGAAATGGAAGCTACGTGTTGAAGAAAATTTTACGAATCGTTGGACAATTCGGGCAACTAATCATGTTGTGTTCGGTTGCACTGACGCATTCGTGCATTCCACACAACCAAAAATAAAATAAGAAAGCGGACATTTTTTTTCTCGAAATGCTCCACAATTTGTGCAGACGGAATGCTTAGTTTGAAAAACCATCCGTCGAACTTGCCCCTTGGCCGTTGTATATTCTATAAAACTCAACATTTTCTGCTTCGTCTTTCATATAACCCACCGACTCAGCATTTCGACAAACAAACGGCTCATCTTAATCAAATAATAATCTAAATCTCTGGACTGTATACATGTACGTGTGCCTAGCTCACGGCATTTAACGTAGTTGTTCTATGTTTCCAGTCACATCGATTTAACCAAGTGGAGAAACTTCAAGTGGAAGCCCAAACGAACAGACCCACCTGCCTGCCTTTCAAAAATAAAAAATAAAAAAACAAAGACGTGACCGTTCTCCCTCAGAGCCAGCCCGCTTCCAAGTGGGAAGCCCAAACGAACAGACCCACCTGCCTTTCAAAATTTAAATTTAAATTTAAAGAAAGAAAAGAAAATGAATATAATGAAAGCAAAAAGGGGTAAAGCCAGCTTTTAAGCCTGCCTTGCCAGAATCAAAATCGAAATCCCCGTGTATGCCAGCTTGATTGGAAGTACTTTTACCTGGCCATCACTCTCAGGAATCCAACGGCCCACAATCAATCTCCCCCATTTCTCTCCCTTCATCAACGCGATCATCGCTTCCCCTTTCCCCTCCCACTCCAACAGTCCAACTCCAACCCCCAAAATTAATCCCCCCTCTCTCCCCCAATTTCAAAACAGACTCTCTCTCTCTCTCTCTCTCTCTCTCTCTCTCTCTCAGATCTATTCATTCAAACGACAGCCACATCAACCAAAAAAAAAAAAAAAGGACAAATGGCCGCCGCAGCCACACCAACGCCTTCGCCTCGCGAGGAGAACGTCTACATGGCGAAGCTCGCTGAGCAAGCGGAGCGCTACGAGGAAATGGTCGAGTTCATGGAAAAAGTCTCCGCCTCCGTCGAGAGCAGCGAGGAACTCACCGTTGAGGAACGCAACCTCCTCTCCGTGGCTTACAAGAACGTCATCGGCGCCCGCCGTGCCAGCTGGCGCATTATTTCCTCCATCGAACAGAAAGAGGAGAGCCGCGGCAACGAGGACCACGTCTCCACGATCCGAGATTACCGCTCTAAGATCGAGACCGAACTTTCCTCGATCTGCGACGGCATCTTGAAGCTCCTTGACTCCCGCCTCATTCCTTCCGCTTCTTCTGGTGACTCCAAGGTTTTCTATTTGAAGATGAAGGGAGATTATCACAGGTACTTGGCTGAGTTCAAGACCGGAGCCGAGCGTAAGGAAGCTGCCGAGAGTACCCTCACTGCTTATAAATCCGCTCAGGTTATCTATCATCTCTTTCTGAAATCTCAAGCAATTTTTTTTTTTTAACTTCATTATATTTATTGCTTTTAATTTTTTTTCCTCCACCTTGTAGATTGATATTATTTTCTAATCAATGCATATTTTGAATATAGGTTAGATTCAATAGCTACCTTTATTAGCTGTTTAGTAGATATAGTTTAGATATGGAATTTAATCTTTGCTCCGATGATATTGCTCTGGCTTTTCCTGTCTATGATATAATTTTGGTGATGGTATATTCATTTTATGTTGTTTGTTGCAGGATATTGCAAATGCAGAATTGGCTCCGACTCATCCCATCCGTTTAGGACTGGCTCTGAACTTCTCTGTGTTTTACTATGAGATCCTGAACTCTCCTGATCGTGCTTGCAATTTGGCCAAGCAGGTATGCAAACCTGAACCAAAACTAATTGTTCCTGGTTTGCATTAGTTAATAGGTAGCTGCATCGTGCATGCCTTGGATGGATAACCTAAAAGCGTTAGCAGAAAGAACCTCGGCTCTTTAGCTTTACGGTATAATGCACTTTGTTTGTTACTTTGTTTATTGAAGCATGGGACACAAAAGATGCTTCGCAACTGCAACTGGCTGATAGCTTTCCTAGTAAATTGTTAGATACTACACTCAAAAATAATTATAAGTGTAAGAAGAATGGCAAGTTGATTTTATTGTATTCGGTTCATTAATGAATACTCTTTTAGTTATTGAATTCCTGATCTTCGTACTGTTTGTGGAAATTAAAATTCTCACCAGATATAGCCTTTGTTTAATAAGTTCTAGCATTCTCTACAAAGCAATTAAATAATGCATGATTTACTGTTTTCAAATTAATAAGTTTGCTTGCTTTGTTGTGTTCTGTTGTTGCATTCACCAGGCTTTTGACGAGGCAATTGCTGAGTTGGATACCCTGGGTGAGGAGTCCTACAAGGATAGCACTTTGATCATGCAACTTCTTCGTGACAACCTCACTCTGTGGACCTCGGACATGCAGGTCCTATATTCAGTCTGTTTTTCCACTCACTTTTGTACATGTAGAAATGATGTTTGTTTTGATGTTGAACATTTTCTGGTTTTTGATCAGGATGATGGAGCAGACGAGATTAAAGAAGCGGCCAAGCCTGAAAGCGAACAACAGTGAGAATTCAGATGGGATTGAACTTTCTCCACTGTGTTTTTAAAGGGAGAAGATGTTTGTTGCTAGTTTTCCTGCTTTTGAATATTTAGGCATTCTTCTCTTGGTTATTGAATTATGAATGTACTAAGCTTTCTTTTTTCTTTTCTCCTTTGTTTTTTTGCCCCATTTATTCTGTGTTCTGAATGCTCCACTATTTTTCTTTTTCATGAAGATATCGAAATCTTATATCTATGTTGTGCATGTCAACTTTATCAGTGCTCCCTGAGAGTGTTAGGGAATTGGCATTTGCATAATCTGTATCTGTAGTCTGTACATGCACGAATGATTGGTCTTCAGTTTAATAGCTGGTGAATCAACTTGGCTGACTTTTTTTAGATACTGATTGCATATTGTTTTTTTTTTTTTTTGGTGTTTTTAGGCTAGTTTTTGTAAGTTTCGTTGCAACTTTCTTGTAATATGACTCTCTCATGGGTATGGAATGCCGTAAACTGTGGCATATGGAATTGAATTCCATTGGAATGTTACCAAATACAAATTCTTCAGTTGTAGGTAACGTGGGACCACATGGAGTGGCGTGAATTCTTATTTTGACCAATTCCTATTTGGAGAGTGGAGAAGTCTTACTAATTATTTTTAATAAGAGTTCGTAGTTGGCTTTGCTTTTTGGTCGTTGTTTTCTTTCGGTCATTCAAGGGCGGATCCTGCATGGTTGTGTCCTGGGGTTCTAGTGCGTCATCCATGATGCAACAAGTATCATCTAAAGAAAGTGATGCGGTGGGTTTTTTCAGTTTTCCTGCAAGTGATCCTTCTTTCTTACCCTCATGCTTCAGCATGAATTCAAGGGTGGTTCAACGCCATCGATTCTATTTTCCGCCATTCCTATAGCTGGCTTGCGGGAGTTGCTTGATGGAAAATTACACATCTTGATTAAAAATAGCGTAGAACAAGATGGAAATATTTTATTGTCAATTTGTTCTCAGTAAGTTGTTTGTTATTGTCGTTTTCACTCACCCGAACACCCTTCATTGTTTATCATCCGCCACATTTTTCTCCCAAAGAAGGTTTTTGCGGTTGCTTCAACTGCATCAATTTTAACATATTATAAATTGAAGATTTTTTTCTCAACTTAATATATAAACAATTAAAATGCCTATTCACTTAAGCAGTGTTACATGTTTCAAATTTTTTGTCCCAAATATGATTCCAAATGATAGCATTCATCAATGAATTACTTAGATTTTATAAAGAATTATAAATCAATTAATAAATACCTCATCATTTGAGATGGTTATTTTAAATAAAAAATTTAAAATGTCTTATCATTACTCTTAACGTAAGCATCCCATGGAACTTTTATAATAGACTTGAAATGAGATAATCTAAAACGAGCGGAACAGCATCCTTGCAAAAATCAACGGTTCCTACGATTGATTTTGTAGAACTGGCTAGAATGGCCATTCGAAAGGAATGCTCATTTTCCCGAAATATAATTATGCATGACCATTAAGCAGAGTTCCCTATTGGTTCACCACAATAGATGCCACAGCCTGATAATGGTTTAACCAATTCTATCTGCTACAAAAGAAATTTTTGATTTATGATGCTTCCGTCTTCGTGGTAAAATTTAGTTAAGAGAAATCAGTTCCAAACACTTACATGCATCCTAGTCAGCAGGCACAACCACTTTTCAGAGCAAGAGCTTCATCAGGCAACTAGCATGGAAAATTCTTGTGACAAAAGCATATACTAGCCCCAATTGAAACCCATGTTTCACTTCAAAGGAAGTACTAATCAAACAATCAATGCTCCTACAATCAGTAAGTTTAATCATTTGGCCGTATTAAGTTGAACCATTCAAATGATTAATTCTCTATATGAACTTCAAAATTAGACCGCTGTTGCCAAAACTCAACATCGTAAGTTAACTTTTACTTCAAACACCCAATCATCTAAGTAGAAAATGGTCTGCCAGCTCTTCTTCACCACCACAAATAAAAAATCCCATCAAAAGGACTTTTCATGGAAGTTGAAATATGATATAGTTGGTGAAGCATATGTTAAACTGTACATGAAGCGCTAAATGTAAGTCATATGACTCCTACGCTCAATCATACACTTGCACATACCTCATCATCAATCAACAGACCTCTAATATTAATTCTTAAGCCTAAGTTCAATGAATCTTATAGCCTAACTAATGACAAACTGCAAATGAAGAGTGATAGAATAACATATATGGAGGATTTGAAGCCACAAAAACACCTTATAATAATACACAAATCACCCCACAAAGAACTCTAAAAGGGAGGTCAGAGCCTTCTACCCCACCAAGAGTATGAATATTTGAAATTAGCAATAAATAAACAACCCAAAAAAAATGAGTAAACCTACTCAATGCATATTCCATTTGATAGACTAGAACATTGAAAACAGCAGGGAACTCCGGATCATTATTCCACAGAAAAAGCGACAGCTAAAATAGAAATTGAAGCAAGTAGCAAGTATATGTCATACTGCCACACACGCGCAACTTCATATAGTCCACCCAAAAAAGGATGACAAGGATATCCTTCAAAGCATCTTTTAAAAACCTGTCAGAAAGACTTCTCCCAAACATAGTTCACAGAAACAATTCGCTCCGGAACCCACATTACTTTGTGCACATTCTTAGATTTACATTTTGAAGATACTAAAATGTGCAAAGTTGCTGGCATGGATCAGATATCCAAGACCTTGTTGGTACATCAATTCATCAGTCTACAAGTACTCCCACTATAGATAGGAAAATTTTCCCACATGAAAATGATCATATCAAAGCGCAAAGAAATCCATGAATTCACAGCCCAAAAATGCATCACAAGAGCCGAAAACTAACTCAAATTTATAATAGAATAATCATTTCTAAAATTTTACACTGCTGGAGTAAAAAAGAGAAAAAAAGAGGAAAAAAAAAAGAGAAGAAGATATCCCTTGTAATTTGTGATGGTAGTAACGGAAGTCTATTCTTCTTTTCCCACACCTTTCATTTGATTGAGAGCAACATTTACAAAACAAACCCTAACTAACCAGTGCCTGACTATATTTGTTCCCAATCCAAGAACTAGTAATCAAATATTTTAATTCTAAACCCCCTAACCCCAGAACAAATGTACAAACACAACAAGTAGGTAACGATTTTAACCCCAAGAAACGACACCGTTCTATCTAATTTTTTTATTTTGCTTACCTCACAGGCCTCTCCATCTGGGGCTGGGCACAGGCACCGTCGGCGAGAGCGGAAAATTTAATTGACCAGACGTCGGCGAAAACAACAAACTCGGAGAGAGTAGAGGGTACGGTGAGCGAGGTGAATTCAAGCAACCGAACGGCAGTGGTGACGAAGGAAATGGAAACTGCGACTGCGATTGCGGCTGTGGCTGTGGCTCCTGCATTTGCTGTTGTGACGACGATGGTGGGGGCATGACTCCCTGCCCATTAGAGTTGTTCCATCCAGGCGAAACAAGCGGCGCCAGCGGAGAGAATCCCGAAAATTGCGGCGTCTTGGAGGTCGGATCAGCAGCTGACATCGAGCTCTGAAGGTACCGCATGTAGGCCGAAACAGGAGACTCGGCCGCCGCGTGTACAGCCGGTAAAGGCGGGAGTGGGGAAAGAGGCGCTGCTGGCCGTTGGATGAAGGTGTTGTTACTGACGGTGATGGTGGAGGCCGGAGCGGAAGGATTAGGATTAGGAGGAGGAGGAGGAGGAGCGGGGGCGGCGCACGATAGCATGGAAGGGGGGCGGTTGCTAACGTGAGCAAGGGGAGGAGGGCGGATGCGCTGGAGACGAGAGCTGGGAGGCTTGGGGTGGTGAAGAATAGGAGGAGGCGCGGAGAAGCGCTCGTGAGCCGGCGAACCGGTCAGCTTCTGGACCACATCTCGGAAGTCGTTCTTGTTGATGTTGTAGACCGGCGGCTGCTGGAGGTTCTGCTGAGGCGGCGGCGGCGGCTGATTCTGATGGTCAAAAGCGTTAGATTTCTTGATGATTGGATTTGAAGACGTAGCCGAGGAGGAGGAAGAGGAGGAGGGTTTGGAGATCTTGTGAGAAAGCTTGTTGAGCTGCTTGAGGTATTGATCTCTGTTAGTGTTAGAGACGTGGCTGCTGTTACTGCTGGTGGTGGTAGATTCGCCACCCCCTGAATGACAGCTCTTATCCATTAAACAAAAGAAAACAAGACCAAACGACGCTCTCTCTCTCTCTCTCTCTCTCTCTCTCTTTCTCGATCTAAAACCTATACAGCAAATCCTGCTGCCTACATATATCTCGTATCTGTCTGATGGAAGGCTAGCTTCGCTGGGGCTAAAGTCGGCGACTAGAGAGACTCAGGGACCAGACTGCTAATAAACTGTGCTTTTATAATTAATTTAATATTAATTATTGAGGTGAAGAGCGATGAAGACTGTAACAGTGATGATGTGGTCTGGTCTTGACTCCTCAGGGATACTACGATACATGATAATATTAGTTTTTTTTTAGACTAGATAAAACATAAAAGAAAGAAAGAATATGGCTGTGAGTGTTTTGGAATTTTTAATTTCTGATATAAAATAATAAAATTCAGTCGATACTCAAAAGAAGAGAAAAGACAATACATGGCCCGTAAAAGAAGGCACGCACTTCGCGCGCGCTCTCTCTCTCTCTCTCACTAACCTTCCCTCTTTCTCGTCTCCATCCTCAGTCTTATCTAACTATTTTAACTGGTGACGTGGCACTGTACGTGTCTACGTCAGCTTTGTTTTGTCTGTTTTCGGAGAATTACTGGTAGTAAGTACTAACCTATTGCCCCCATGATTTGAAGTTTAACTCTCCTTAATTGGTGTAATTAATTAATTTCTAATTTCCAATTTCCAATTTCCAATTTCCAACCCAGATAATAACTGGACTATTCTCGGAAATTTCAAGTTGGTCAAACTGGCGTTTGATTGAGTCACACTTTGAAAGCACACCCAGAGCCACAAGTTGAATGAAATTTGGCCTCATCCATTTCAACGTGGTTTTTTGTTGCGCTCTCTACTCTTCTTCGGTCGCAAGGCAAGGCTGCCAAAAGGCTCTTGTCTTGTTTGTCATCAGCCGCTCTGTCCTTTTATTTATATTTATTTATCATCTTCCCTGGTCCCAAAGACTCCAACTTTCTCAGCTCTCCATATATTATTATCTACTTTTCCTTTTCTCTTTATTTCTCTCTTCCTTTTTTATTTTTTCCCCCTAAAAGAATTATCTGAATCAAAGATTTACGCTTACTTTTAAATTTGTTAATCATAAACGGCAATAATTTTGTTGTTAATTAAAACTTAAAAGCACAATGGAAGTTTCTAAGAGCACAGTAATCTGACGTGTTACTATTTCGGTCAAAAGAAAGAAAAAAAAAAGTGGAAAAACCGCAAAAGACTGTAACTGGCAAGCTCATCACCTCAGCTCAGCATCAGCTGTCGTTGCCCGTTAACAACATCACTTAATTATTCCACACAGCAGCTTGTACGAATGGGTGACAAAAATCAACGCAGCAATTATCATGTTGTGGGTCACTTTTTTAAATTTAAAAAAAAAAAAAAAAAAAAAACAGGCCATGGGTCCATCGTTAACTTTTGCTTTTTCTACGTCTTCCTCTCTCTCTCTCTCTCTCTCTTTATTTTTTTAATGTTTTATATAGATCTGTTGAATAAAGGCAATTGGATTGCAAGTCCCGGAGTTCTGCTAGGAAGCACGTCGGTAGTCTTTTCTTACAAAGAATTTCAAGGCCTGAATGGTTGAATGGTAAAACGATGTGTCACCACACTCACCTCATTGATTTCGACAATGGTCCTTCCAATTTGAAATTGAAGGTGTTTGTTACGTTGCAATTTTGGCTTTGCTGAGCTGCCATTGTTCTAACTTTACCGTCTAATTAAATACAATTGATAAGATGTGGTTGACGTCACCTTCTAATTGGATTACATTGTAAGTTTACTCTACACGAGCTTTAAATATTGCGCAATGTCAAACTCGCCTCAGTCTAAACTTGTTCACTCAGGTTTAATATCAAATTAAAAACATCAAGGAAAAAACTTATGGAGATAATTTGACTGGACGCTCAAGCAGTTTGGACTGCTAAGAAAATGAGGGGAAATTGTGGGCAGGTTTCATTTTTCCACGTTGCGTGTTATATGCATTTTTTAAGCGTAACACTTAACACGCCCCTTGGGAGTAGTTTTACTGTTGCTGTTGCGCTCTTTATTCCAGAGTTGTTGTGGTCCTCTATTTGCGTAATTTAACAAATCTACGCTTTTTTAAGTGTTATATGCATTTTTTAGTAGTTTTACTAAATAAATCTCAAAAAAATGTTATTTTGACCCCCCAAAAAATGGGTTACAAAAATTTAACAAAAAGTATTCAAAGACTAAAATGTCTTGACGAAAAAGTAAGTTAATTTTCACTTTACTTTAAACAACTAAATTTAACTAACTTAATATTTAGTTTCCTTAAAAAAAAAAACTAAATTTAACTCTACTTTTGAAGGGGGGAGGGGAGGGACCTCAAAGTTTATATAACTACAATTATAAGAAAACACTCATGTCAATAAGAACGATATACAGATAATGTATTATATTTGACAACTAGTTAAAATGATTATATGCTCACAACTATTTAGGGAGGAGATGTGTTCATTTGACAAAACATTCACAATTAATATCTTCTATTAACAATGACGTGTACGCGAATAAAGCACGATTGGATTAATCTCAGTTAGATTATCCTCTGCCACTATCGTAGATAGAACTGTATAAAAAAAAATCTTCCAAGATTTAGAAGTATTACGAGGACATATACCTTCTAATGTAATGGAAGCTTGATAGAGATAATGAAAAATAAAGCTTTAAAGTTGATAAACAATAGCTACTCAAGCTCAATCGACCGACATGTCGTTTTGAGGAAAAAAGTTCATATGCGTTGTCGTTGGCTTTATTGCTGAAGCCCAACCGATATTTATGTTAATGTCATACAAAGCCATTAAGTCAGTTATGTGCATAACGTGTGCTCTCTTTGCTGTCGTATGACGTTACTTAAGCAGACACGTAAGAGCCGCGCATTTGGCAATTATGGTTGTTACTTTCGGCGGGAACCAGCTAGAGAGTAAACAAATGATTCTCTTAAATTACATTTATTGTATCTTCTATTTTTTGTCTTTTTCTCCATGGCTAGTATCATTTAAATCCTTCTTATTCCTTTTATTATGGCTGAGGATGTAATTGTATCCTTCCATCTCTTCTGCACCTATTTTTCATTTTGTCTAAAATTTTATTTATTTCTTTAAGTATTAGTAGATGATTATCAAATTCATATAAGTCTATAAATTCGTAATAGACTTCTGGTCCTAAGTTTATTAATCCTCTTCTTTCTTCTTCGAGTAAATCTATTTTTTGTCTAATTAAATTTATATACATAGTTATTATATTTTCCCATCCTAAAAACATTTTATCTATACTATTTATCAATTCTTGAATTGTATCAACAGCCTGATTCATAAAGCTTCTTTCTTATACCAATATATTAGAAATTTTATAATTTCATCAATAAATTTCATTTTCTTTTCTATTATAATTTCTTCTCCTATAGTATCCATAGATCTTTCTCTAAGATCCTCAAATAATTCGAGATCTATATTTCTTATGTTATTTTTATCAATTTTTATTGCTTTTATTAAGTTTTTTATCTCTTCTTTGCTATATACTCTTAATGAATATAAGCTGTTAACTATTGCCTGTATGGGATCAGTCATGTAATATTTTTATTTTCTTGGATCTATGGCTCTGATACCATTTTTGCCGAGGGCAAGTAAATATTAACAAAATTAACAAAATTAATCAGAAAGTACTAACTTACATAATCAACAAATTTATGATGAGTAAAATATTAACAAAATTAATATTAAACTAAATCTTATATAATTATTAAAATTCAAATTTACAGAATTTAGTAATATTTCAAATAAACTAATATACAAATTAAATGAATTAAAATACAAACAATTAAAATTATATCAGTATTATTAATATTTATTTTTAACCTTAAAATAATTACAAAATCCATATAAATGATTTATTAGTTTATATAAATTATTAAGAATAGAAGGTACATGGAATTGTTAGACCAGGACAATGAGATCCTTGACAATTCAGTCAAGATATTTAATTCTCCTTTGGACCAGTAGACCGCATGTCTTGGTTTCCATCCTATATACCTTTCTATTCATATTATATATCAAATTCTTCATTATCAGAATTATAGGTATATGAAGGTCCTTCCGTATATACTTTTTGTTCTAGATATGCCTTTGCTATATCAATTCCTTCTTCTACTATTAACATGATTATATTGTGTTTTAGATTATCTATTTCAATAAATTTTATTATTTTTTGCTTTAATTCTTGAGGTAAATCAAGTGAATAAATAACTAATAAATCTTCTACTCTCACTAATTCTTGTTTACTAAACATATAAGAACTTTATTTGAAAGATCCTATATTAAAATCTATTATCATCATATAATCGTTATATGTTATTTTTGTAGATGGATTTATTACATGTTCTTTTGATTCTCCTAAGTAAATCTGATTATTCATGATCTGAGTAAAATTTTAATATCTGTTAACATTTTCAGTGGTTTGCTCTTCCTTCATAAACCACTTTATCAACAACCATCAACAACCTTCCCCAAAAGATAAAGGTTAAGAATTATTATCTAAATTATCTCCTCTTCTTCCACGTTTAGATTGATCTCCAGTGACCTGCAGCTTGGCTGTCCAAATTTCCTCAACGGCCTCCTTCCTCAACGGGATCTACGGACCAAATCGGCTTTACTGTATGGATTTAGATCTTGCTGTTAAAGAAGGGTCGATATATTTTAGGTTTCTCTTCCTTTTCTCTGGTTTTGTTGTTTTTAGTCGATGATGTTATGGTTTAGGATTCGAGCAAATGACTGTTTAGTGTTCAATTTAGTCAGTGAGATTTGAGATGTTGGAATAGGAATTCTTAATGAGAAATATGTTTCCGAAAAACGTTCTGAGGGGCTTCTATCCTTTCCTCTTTTATTTATATCCTTCTTTGATTACATTATTGGATGCTTACATTATTGCTTACATCACAGAATATCAAAAAGTAAAATTATTACAAAAATACAAAATATCTTTTGATTTCTTTTTCTTTTGTCTGCCATAACCTTTGGCATTTTATTTGAGTGCGTCTTTATCTTCTTTGTCGGCCATGTGATAGCTGTTTTATCTTTATCTGCTATCAGCATCTTATTGTCTGCCACAAGCTTTATTTGTGTGGTGTTGTCTCATCCATGAGTTGATAGGCTTGTTGTAAGGTCTCACTACTACTAGGAAATCTAAGAGTGCTTATTTCATTGATAAATTCTAAGAGGATATTTGATGGAGTATGGTTATTTTCTGAGGTTACGAGTATATTATTTTGGAAACGAATGATTGTTTTGAAGTTTTTTTTGTAAAGGTCTTTGGCTATGCTCCATATCGCTTTTATTCCTCTGGCTCTACGGGATCTGATTCATGACTTGGTTATTTGGGAAAAATTGGTGTATTCTGTTCCTACTTCTACTTGGAAATTTTTTGAGATATTACCTACTGAAATCATATAAAAGGCCTGATATTCTACATTCTGATGGTATTCCGGACTGATGGTATAGAATTTTAGGTATATGGACTTTTTCTGGGCAAATTTAGAAATTTCTTTGACTAGCAATTCATCAAAACAAGCTATTTCTCTTAAGTCTATATCAGGACACACTAAGTCTAGATATCCATATTTTGCTATTTTTCCTATGAAAAGAGGGTCTGCACCTTTTACGGCTATCATCCTGGGATATATATTTTTCCCTGGAGCTTTGAAGATAGTATTATTATGGGAACAAGTAGAATATATCCAAATGGAAAATTGTTTATATTCTTCTTCTTTTGAATTTAAAGGAGTAGGTTTTTCGTCTTCTTCTTCGTTCGCAGAGTTTATTTTGATGAACTTTTTTTAAGAAGAAGTTTTTGGTAACTCTAGGGATATTTTTGGTGTTTCAACTTCTATGGATATGATACAATTGTTTGATTTTGAATCAGAAGTGGGTTCCTGTTGTGGAAGTGGTCCACCACTGCTTCCTGGGTTTATTGGGCTAGGATTTATGGAAAGCCCTTTTGTTAGGTCATTTATGTAAGACTCTAACAAATGTATTCCTTTCTCATGGGCCTCTGTGGCCTCTTTCATGTAGTTTATTGCGTCAAGCATGTCTGATGCTTCAGCTTTAAGACGCTGTATTTCTGTGTTTATAACAGAGAGGGTTTTATTGACCTCTGTATTCATTTTCCAAATTCTATATTCCTGCTCAAAAAATCTGCAAGAAAATTGTTAGTTCCTTTGATGTGAATAATTTTGAAATTATAATAAGACAGATATGCTTTCCATCTATGTAACCTTCTATATTGGGGGCTCATTTGGTAATATCCTATTCATAAGCGAGCTTACTTGATTATTATCAGTTTCTATAATAAATGGTTTTTGAAGTAAGAATAATGAAAATTTCTTTATTCCTTTATATATTGCAAGGAGTTTTTTTTCATGTGTTGAATAATTTATTTGTGACTGATTAAATGTTCCACTTATATATCTATAGATTTTATTTAAATCAGTTTTTAATATTGCTCCCCAATATAAATCAGAAGCATCTGTTTGTATTATTAGTTTATCATTATCATCTGGTAATCTTAATGAAGGGAGGTTTTTACATTCTTCTTTAAGAGTTTTTACTATTTCTGTATGTTCTTCATTCCAACCTCTAGTATTATTTTTTCGAAGTAATTTTTGAAGTGAATTCCTCTTCTTAGCTAAATCTTTTATAAATCCTTCTGCGTAATTCAAACATCCTAAAAATTTTTGTATTTGTTGTTTGTTTTCTAATTTATCAGGAAATTTTATAATTCTTTTTCCTATGTGGGTCTGCAGTCTTATCCCATTCTTATCTAGAATCATTCCCACGAATTCTATTTTCTTATGTTCTATTACCGCCTTTCTTTTTGATAATACTATTCCTTCTTTGACACAGATATTTACAATTTTTTTTAAATGTTTTCTATGTTCTTTAAATATTTTATCCATTCTATTTTGGAAAATTTATGGTGCATTTTTTAATCCAAAAGGCATTACTAACCATTCATAATGTCCTTGTGGAGTACTTAATGTTGTATAAAGAATACTTTTTTCTTCCATTTTTATTTGCCAAAATCCTGATTTACAGTCAAATTTAGAATAATAGGTTTTATTTTTTATAAGATTTATTAGTACTTCTTTATTTGGAAGATAATATCCATCAAATTTTGTATATTTATTCAATTCTTTATAATTTATTACCATCCTTGCTTTTTCTCTTAATTGTTCTGATCTTTTCCTAACCATAAAGGCTGGACTATTATGTGGGCTATTACTATGCCTAATTAATTTTAAATTTAATAATTCTTTTATTTGAGTCTTAAATTCTTCTCTATCTTATTCTGTGTACATCATTGGTTTAAGTCTTATAATTCTATCTGCAATTAGTTCTATTTTAGCTCTGGGATGATCTGGTTTCCATAATGCTAAAGGATTTTCTTTATATACTTTTTCAAGTTGTGATTTTATTATTTCTAATTTTATATTATAACTCTGTCCTTTTTGTATTAAATAATGTTTTTCATAACTTAATGTACCACCACGCTGGGCTGGCTGAACTCTGTAGGGTTTAAATTCTCGAGAAATACGGAGAATATGATTACAAGGGGTTTTAAGTGTTATCATATATGGAGTTTGTTGATAATATTGAAATTGTTGTAAGAAGTCATTTCCTAAAAGCATATCACAATCCATACTGTTATATTGAAATATTTGGTTTATACGTATTATTTTACTTCCTAATAGTATTTCATAATTTATTAAAGATTGATTAACCTGTTGTTTATCTCCTGTGATGCTAATAATTTTTAATGTTCCATTTTGTTTCCATTGATTTGATAAAAACGATTTCATAATTGTAATTTCACTACCAGTGTTTATAAGAGCACATGTATCTATATCTTTTTCAGTTATATTTAGTTGTATGTAAACAGACATGGGATATTTTATATAAGCTTGTTTTAACATGTTTCACATATTATTCTTTGGGCTTCAATTTGTAAGGTTACTTTATCTTTTTCTATTTTATAATATTCTAATTCATTTAAAAAACTATTTCCTAATATTATATGTTTTCCTGGACCTGTACTCATAGAAGAGTCTATATAACAAGATACTATTATTCTTAATCCTTCTATAATTATAGGAACTTTTACTTCTTGTTTACAAATATGTTTATTACCATTAAAATCAATATATTCATAAGGAATTTCTTTCTCTTTGATTATAAGTCCTTTATTTTTAAGATGATTCATATAATTATGACTTGTACCAGTATCTATTAATATGGGTATTTTACTAGTGTAATTTATTCCATCGAAGTATTGTCCTAATACTTTTACTACATTGTCTGTTGGTACGGATTTTTTTATTTGTCTATTAGTACTTAATCTTCTAGATGAATTTCCTCTTATTATATTTCTTCCTGCGAAATTTATAGGGATAATTGAGTTTTCATTATCATTATTTGTAAATTGCTTTTTATCATCTATATTGAAATTATACTCTATTGGTATTCTATAATCTTGGATTGTTGGTTCTATAAACGTTATTATTTCTTCACATTCCTTATTTATTTCTATATAAGGTTTATTTCCATATATCTCTCCATAATTTGAATTACATAAACTATATAATGCTGAATAATGTATTGTCATTAGCCTATTTCCCTCTTTCATTAAATTCTTTTTCAATAACTTAAAATGTAGACTTAATGTCTCATCTATATTTTTATCCTTAATGTGTACACAATACCTGGGATGACATGTATATAACAGTTTGGTATAACACAAATTTCCTTCTACAGTTCCTAGATGTCCTATCCTAGGATCACTGAACCTTTGGTCATGTAAAGATAAAATTATTGGGCTATCTATACCTTATTTAAAAAGAGATTTTACTAAAATTTGTATTTCTGCTAAGTATACATACTGAATTTTTTCTCTTATGGATTCATTTTTTATTTTCTTTAAAGCCAAATCTATTGTTCTTTTATTTATTAAGCTAAATCTAATATTTCCTTCAGCTTGTGTAACTGTTACAACTTTCTCTTGTTCATAATATTTATGTAATACAATCTGTTTTCTTTTAAACATATCTCTTAATCTATAGATTATTCCATATTCGGGTTTTTCATATTCATTTTTAAAATTTTATTATATTTTTCTTTATTAAAGGTAGCGACTAAGCTATATCCTGCTTTATTTTCTTCCTTTTCTATTTCTTCAATTTCTTCTATTTCTGACCTAATATCTTCTCTTTCTTTATCCGAATTCATCTTCTGCTTCTATTATTACATAAATTTCACTTCCTTCATGATCTGATAAATCGCTTATTTCTTCTAAATCGCTATTTATTTCTTCAAATTCTTTTTTCAATATTTTAACTTTCTTCTTTGTACAGTCAGGACTTATATATCCCATTTCTCCGCAATTCCAACATTTACATCTAGATTTATCTAAGTTTCGCTTCTGGTTTCTATATTTTCTTTTATAATATTTTCTCCCTGATTTTCTATATTTCTTCTTAAAATTATTGTATTTTTTATACTTCTTTTCTTTTTTATAGTATTTCTTTCTTCTTTTAAAAGGGGTATAACATCCCCATTGGGTTGGCATTTCTGTTTTTTCACAACATATTTTTGTTATATTTCTGCTTTTCTTTATTAAGCTTCTTTGAATACATATTTCAGTTAATCTTTCATTTAAAAATCTTATTCTAGATCCTAATGTATCAGGATATCTATTGATGGTATTATATTTTTCATATTCGTTTATGAAATATCCATTCCAAGGGTATGGTAATTTAGAATAATATAAGTTTTTATAAATACTTTGGTCTTCGCTACTAAAAAATTGTATGTAATAATATTTTTTAAATTCACAAGTATATTCTTTTACGAAACACATGTTACAAATTGTTAAATTTATTAACTTTATTCTAGCTTTTATTTTTTCATTTTTTACTTCTTTTGCTGTATTTTCTAACCAATCTTCTCCTAAGAATTCATTAGTAATATATTCAATTATTCTTTCAACTCCTAATGCTTTACTTCTTGTAAAAGTTATTTTAGTTGAATCTTTTATTAATCTCTGTGTGTCTTCATTTAATCCTTTCCACCAATTAAATACATTTCCTATAAAACTGGCTATTAAAATATCAATAAATATATCTATTTTCTCTCCTTCTGTTTCAACATTCCAGTCCTCATTTGAGCTATTATATATAAAAAATAATCTCATTTGCATTCCCCATTCAACCAGGGTTTTACGGGGGTCTAATTTGCAGTCTGAATCTAAAAATGTTCCTAAATTGCTTATAGGTACTAATTTCTCATTATTAGGTTGATATTCTTTTTTCCAAGGAGTATTCTTGACTGGAGAATAATATTCAAAGAATTGTTTATTTTTTTTTTTTTCATATTTATGACTAGGTTCTGCAACACTAGGTTTCATTTCTGGTCCACCAGCAGTGTTCATTTTTATCTAATATTCTTTCTCGAAGTCTTCTAAATCACTAAGATTTATATCACTGAATTTTTCAGTTAATTCTTCTAAATCAATTTCCATTAATCTGATCCACTTAGAACTTCTTCTTTTATCTCTAATTTTTCTTTACCTTTATCTTTTCTTTTCAATTCTGCTTTTATTTTTTCCGTTTCTTCAAGTATTTTTGGATATTGAGTTCTCATGAACCAATCATCATAACTTTCTGTCTGAGGTTTTTGTATGGGTTCTTTGAAACTTGTTGTTCTAATTACTCCTAATTTTAATGCGTCAAGTTTTTCAAGTTTTTTATTTTTCTTTCTGTTTATTTGGATTGTGGACAATTCTATTTTTATTTTTCTGATTTCCTGTTTTATATCTTTTATTTCTTCTTTGAGATTTAAAAGTAATTCTTTTAATTCTATTAACGTAGTTTCCATGAATTTAAGGGAGTTCAATAATATTTTAATTTCAAATGTATGTTACATCGATTGTAACCTAGTGTTATCCCTAAACAAACCCAGAAACAGACTTTATAAAGGCTGATTTTGGTTTGTTCTTCGTAGATCTAATTGAAAATGAACTTGAGAGGAAAAGAGACAGGGAAAGTTAGCTGCTTATATTCTCTATATACATCTCATGTCCTCTGTAGTTCTTTGATTTAATATAGCGAAAGCTTGAAGCCTGTTTTCTCAGTGAATGTAGGCATACCATAAACAGGTGCTGAACCACTTAATTCTCGTGTGTTTGTCTTTGTTTTGTTTCTGTTCTTGATCGATAAGTGTGTGGATTTCTTGATCTGTTAATCTTGTATCTTTGGAATAGAACTAGGTCTTGGGGTGAATTTAATATGATCTATAAAGGATTCAATTCACAAAAACAATAACATGTAAAACAATCTTCCTATAATAATCTCGCTACCCTAAATAAACTTCGATAAAAGGAATCATACCTTTAAAAAAAAAAACTTTAATATCATAACAAACACAACTCTAATAATTAACCTTAAATAAATATCATGAAAAAGTCTGAACCTGGGTTTTATGTTGATTGGAGACTCAAAAATGAGTAGGAGAAAACTTGATAAAAGAAGACATCCATCATCAATCTTTTAATCAGAATCAACATCGGCTGGAGAACTTTCAAAAAAAAAATTTAAGAAAATGTCTACCAAAATCATTGAGTCTTGTGGGGATCAATCTTAATTATCTTTTTCGGAAACCCACCTTACAGCCATCGAACTTCGTGAGTTTCAAACCTCACAAGGCCCTTTTACGACCTTAGGTCATATTACAATCCAGTCCTCATATCCCCCCACACATAACACGTGGGACATACGTTTGTACTTGTGCTCGTTGTTTTAATTAGTTGTCACATATTTAATTTGGACATTTGAAAGTTATTAATAATTTGTAGTTTCTTATGAGTTTGAAAAATGAAAATCCTCTTAATGTTAAGTGGGGTGGAGGTTGTGGATGAGGAGGAAGTTAGGCTATTGTTAGGTTAAAAATGAAAAAGATAAAAAAATAATAATTAAATACGATGTGTATTATGATTAGCAGATTATTTATTCGACATAAAATTGTGACTTTTTTAAATTAAAAAAAAATGATAACATTTCATTAAATTTGAGATAAATTCTCTTTATATATAATCTTTAATAAAATATAAATTAATTTATTGATGAGTTGAATTATTAACACCTTCAGTAATCTTATAAAATCCCTCATTCTTGTAACTATAATAAAGGATGAAATATAAATTTAACTAAATCATCAAACCCCCCATGTTTTCCATCTCACAAAACTTTTTTTTTTTGGACACACCCACACAATTCAAAAAGTTGCGGAGGATTCGACACAAGTAGAAGAAGAATCTTGCAACGAATTAACTCCTGCATTTATTTTGTTGCCTCCATATCAAAACAATTTTGGTTTTATTATGCCTCAAAGTTCGAGAAGATTGAGAAACAAATCGTGAAAAACTGAGAGATAAAAGAGAAATGTTGATGGAATGTTGTGGCACAAATACAAAGTGAAGTGAAAGTGGTGGGTAGCAAGAATTATGTGGAACAAAAACCAAAAATTTTGTATTTATCAATTAACAAAACTTTTATCACCAATAAATCTATAGATTATGGTGGGTAGCAAGACAACATGAGCGGGGGGAAAAAAAGCGTTTTATAGAATATTTTGGAATGAGAAAAATTGTTGTCTAAAAGAATGACATTTCTAGAATTAAGGAAAGCTCTGGAAGCAATAAAAGATTTTTCAATACCATTTACTGGAGTGAGTTTCGAGAAGATTTTAAAGGGATACAATAGTCAACTCATTATTAATGCCGTCATCTTATCTTTGGCAACTTATTTAATGGGATGCCAGTGAAGCTGAAGCATGCTTAAAAAATCGCTTTCCTAAGGTTGTGGACTATTCAACTTCTCTTAATGGGTCAGTTTTGGACCAAACGCTCTGTGTAATTAAGACATAAATGAGTTATTAATTATTATTGGTATTTGGGTATGTCCCGCTACCGATCTCAAATCTTTTGCGCAGGCAATTCGTTTGTCGTAACGCAAATTGTGTGATATGAAGGCATATAAAATATTCGACGAAGATATGATGACTGTTATAATCGATTAAAGTCATATAATATTTTTGAAAACTAAGGAAAAATATGATTGGTAATTTGCATATACTTAGGGTGAGGCGTTTGAGATTGAAGTTAGGTAGAAGCTGCAGTATTAAAATGTTTGGTAAACACTAGTTGTTATAGTTTAAAAATTATATTAATATAATTTTTTATTTGTATAATAAAAAATATATTATATTTTTAATAATTTTATTAAAATTATTATTTAAAATTTATATTTATTATATATTATTAATTTTTATTTCATAAATACAATTTTATTTTTATAACAACTGTAATTTAAAAGTTATAATATCTCAATCTCAAACGCATCCTTAATCTATAAGATTAAATTAATTATTAAAAATGAGTTGGGATTATGGGCCCCGGACGTGTCATCCTAGACATCCGGCTTATAACAGATGGGCTACAAAAATGAATGAGTTGGTCCCATTAACACCACTTAAATATCGTCTTTAAACCCCCTTTCTCAAAATACCTCGTACACTAATTCTAATAAATACGCAATTTGTGTTATTAGGATTTTCTTAACCCTTTAAAACACTTTCAGCACCTTTTTTTTTCATTTTATATTATTAAAACGTTTATGAAGTAATTTACTATTATTGATAATATATATACTTAATTTTTTTTCTTCACTCTTATTATTATATGTTAAACCCGAAATTTCTTTCAAGTGAAACATATTTTCATCATAAACAAATATTATGGTAAAATAGAAAGCCGATACATTTTTCATCTTCGAGATAAAAAAAATGATAAGTTTCAATTTTTTCAAATACTTTTGCTGGAAAATGAATAATTTACATTCAAACAAGAATAATTAAGAAAACAACCACAAAACAAAATCCTCCCAAAACCTTTAATCCAAATGCTCCTAGGGATGCTAATGAAGTGAGGTAGGGGTGAGTAGAGATGGCCAACGGGCCGTGCCGTGCCCGCTCAGGCCCATCAAAGGAAGCTCATGCATGCTCGTGCTCGTGCCGTGCCGTGCTCACTATTCATTTTGTGCCGTGCCAGTCCGGCAAACGTGTCGTGCCCACATGTGCTCATGCTCGTACCCACTTGTGTCGTGGGTCGTGCCGTGCCTAGGAAAAATAGTCTACTAAGCTCTTTTTTCCTTTTTTGTTTTTTTAAGAGCGCATGCCAAGTTGTTGCCTTATTTTTTTTCAAGCTTATGTATTTTTTTTTTATCCATGTGTCTTTATTTAAATTTAATAGAATAAAAAATTCAAAACTCAAGTCCATATTCAATGATAATAAATTAATAATAATAAGAGAATGTAATATTAGTTATTAAGTTTGACTCTATGATATTAAAATTCTTTTTTAGTACTTAAAAACAACAACAATAATAATTTTTTTAAGGATTAACTTAATTTTTAACTTAGAATTACGTAGAGTCAAATATCATAATTTATAATAATATTAATATATATTTATAAAATCATGATATTTATAATTTTATTTATTAAAATTATGATATCAATTATTTATTTAATAAATTATAAACATAAATTAATTATAATTTTTTTGAAACTAAGAATTAAATAAATTTAAAAAACTTGAGCCAATAAAATATATTAAAAGATCCATTTTCAAGTTATTTATAAAATAATAAAATTTTAAGCTTACTTTCATTAAAAAAAATGAAACGTGCTTATTGCGTATTTTTTCGCGTGCCGTGTTTTTGCTCATCTCTAATCGTGCCGTGTTTTTAAGGCCCACGTGCCTAAAATCTAAGCCCGACAGGACCCACGTGTGTGCCGTGCCTCGTGCCGCCCGGCCTACATCATCCTGCACTCTATTAAAAATTAAAATCGTCGCATAGGGATGATTTCCCCATCCATACCTTATTTATTCATTATTTACTTAATTTATAATAAGTATGGATACATAATTTTCTAATAAATTAAAAGTTATAAAATTAAATAAAATCATCACCAAATTATTAAAATTATTAAAAAAGTTCCAAATATATATTAAAACTGTAAAATGTTTGGATAAATTTTAATAATAATTAAAAAAAAATTTATATAGCGTTGCTTCAATCCTTTCTTTATTAGTAGCTTCTTCTTCTCTTTGTCATATACAAATATGAGTTGCCCCCAACAACAATTCACACACACACAACTTCGTAAAATTTTCAATAAATAATGTTTATTAAAAGATTATTTTAGTCTAGCCATAGTTTTGCGTGGGATTGGACATTCCGAAAGGCTCTACATTTTCTTGACACAAATTTGGTTGAAAATTTTTGGCAGCTAAAGTTGATGGGGGTATGAAGAAAATTACTTATTTGGTTATGTTATTTCATTTTGTCAATTTCAGTTTCTTAAACTCAATTATGCTCTTGCATGAGCTAAACCATGTTTTTGATTTTTATTAAACTATAATTTGAAAGAGATACGTTATTTGCACGGTTTGGATGTTAATGGATGTTATTGTTAAGAATATATTTTGTTGGAAACATTCCATAAAGTTCATTATTGTTGAAACTTCATTACAAGCTCTATTATTTTCTCATAAAAACAGTTACAAATACACACACCAGCACAATTAAGATATATTTAAGCCTTCCTTCAATCAATTTTAGCCTCTTTTTTTTATTTTCACCACATCATCAGTTAGCTTCAGGTTTTGCTCATATGGCGACATCTCATCATTAGTAGTAGGATATATGAGAGACTTTGTAGTGAATCATTCCCAAAAATCACAATGCTTCACCCCACAATGCTTCCACCTGCATGACCAAAACAATGCATTAGGATTTTGCAATGTAGTTGACACCATAGCCACTGCTTGCACGCCACACTTGCAATATTTTGGCTGGCATTTCACTTTTTTAAATCTCTTGAATCCACTGACACCAAAACTGGATGCTTCACTGGAGGCCATTTTCAAGGAAATGTGCTACCAATTTATTGTTGTGCTACTGATTTTTTATTGTTAAGGAGTAGCAATTTTTTTGTTTCTTCGAATGAGGTGTGTTGTTGATTTGTTGTTGTTATGGAGTAGCTAATTTTAGGTTTCTTTCAACGAGGTGTGTGTTGCTGTTTTACGTTGTTGCCTCCAACGGCCATATTTGGTTTTGTTTCATTTTTGGGGCAATCTTGTCTTTTTAACATTAGTTTCATATTCAAGAGCAATATCATCATTTTGTTTCAATTTTGTTAAGTTGTAAACGGCAATTGAAGAAATGGTAGTTGAGTGATATATTTTATTATCTAAGGGTGGATGAATGATGCACCTTCAAAGTTTTGTAGTAATTTTAATAACGGTGCAAACGTAGGGTGGATGAATGATAATTTCCCTAAATAATAACTAAAAAAACAAAATTGTATGGCGATGTTTCAAACCCTTCTTTATTAGTACCTTCTTCTTCTCTTTATCATATACATATATAAATTGCCCCCAACAACAATTTACACACACAAACTTCGTAAGTTTCAATAAATAATGTTTATTAAAAGATTATTTTAGTTTAGCCATAGTTTTGCGTGGGATTGGACATTCCAAAAGGCTCTACATTTTCTTGACACAAATTTGGTTGAAAATTTTTGGCAGCTAAAGTTGATGGGGTTTGAAGAAAATTACTCATAATTTGCTTGCAGAATCTGTTTGTCGTTAAGATGTTGAACATTTGATTCAACAATTGTCTTTAAGCAGGCTCTAGTTAAACTGGGTACCGGAGGACGGGAGGAGGCTTTGTTGCAAGTATTGGTTTTGTTGACGAAGAGTCAAAGAGTTTGATTAAAGGAAAATGCTAAATGGCGAGAGGGACAAGAGAAGGACGAGAGAAACGGCAGCTGCTACTGTCGTTTCGCGTCTCATCCCTCTCGCTACTGAGTACATTAAAAAAATAAGAAAAATGAATAAAAAATGGAAAATGTAATGGGCACGTGATTTAACAGCATTTCACTTTTCACTTTCTTCTCTCTCTCTCACGTCTCTCTCAACTCCAACCAGGCCTCACCTTCCCCTCTCTCTCTCTCTCTCTCTCTCTCTCTCACGTCTCTCTCCAGCAACCTCTGTTCACGGCTTCCCTCTCCGGCCACGAACCAGCGTCCTCTGTTCACGGCTTCCCTTTCCGGCCACGATCCAGCAACCTCTATTCACGGCTTCCCTCTCCGGCCACGAACTAGCAACCTCTGTTCACGGCTTCCCTCTCCAGCCAGCCTTACACGGCAAGCAGCTCTCTCGACAAATATTAAAGTGAGCGGTGACTTAATTTTTTGTTATGTGAAAGATCTGGCACATACTGTAGAATTTAAGTTTGTTTTTTTGGTGGGTCTCGTTGGAATTTAATCTTCTGAAATTTAAGCAATGTAATAAGTTAAGTTGCTGGAATTTACGCTTGTTATTTTGGTGGGTCTCATTGGAATTTAATCTTCTGGAATTTAAGCAATGTAATAAGCAAAGTTGCTGGAATTTAAACAATGTAATAAGCAAAGTTGCTGGAATTTAAGCTTTTGGAATTAGCAGTTAATGCTCTGTAAATTTTCTGTTTCACAAGAATTAATTATTTTTGGTTATCTAAAAAAAGCAATGTCATATGTGAATTTTGAAAATAAATCTGCTTCTGGACTTGTTGTGGTTTATGTTATGAATTTGATTTGATTTTAATTCTATTTGTTTTAGAAATTTTGTAAATTTAAATTTTTTAAAACTGAATATAAATGTTAATTACTTTGTAGGAATGGAAAATTTGGAAAATGAGCGAGCAATTGAAGATGTGCCACTGGAGAAATTTGAGCCAACTCTTGGTATGTTATTCGATGGTTATGAGGAAATGTTTGAGTTTTACAAAGCATACGGTAAACAAGAAGGATTTCCCGTAAAGAAGCTAACGAGTAAGAAAGGGAGCGACGAGACTGTAAAATATGCGACCTTTGCATGTGGCCGTAGTGGCAAAGCAGATAGTAGATCTGCTAATATGCTGAAGTTGAAACATGTTGTGAAAACTGGTTGTAAAGCTAAAATCGGAGGTTGTGTAAATGAAGAGGGAAAATGGATTCTTCGAACTTTAAACCTTCAGTATAATCATGGATTGAGTCCCGACAAAGCAAGATATTTCCCTTGTAACCATAGAATTAGTGCAAGTGTAAAAAAGCAAATTGAAATGAATGATTCTGCGGGAATTAACATTGCCCAAAATTTTAATTCTATTATTGTCGAAGCTGGTGGGCATGAAAATGTGTCATTTTTAGAAAAAGATTGTAGAAATCTTGTTGATAAAGCAAGACGATTACAGCTTGGAGAAGGAGATGCTATGGCAATTTTAAAGTACTTCGAGAAAAAACAAGCAGAATGCGATGGGTTTTTTTTTAGCATTGACTTGGATGAGCAAGACCGATTGAAGAATGTATTTTGGGCAGATCCGAAGAGCAAGGCAGCTTATAAATATTTTGGGGACGTTGTCACATTTGACACCACATATCTTACGAACAAGTATGATATGCCGTTTGCCCCTTTTATTGGAGTTAATCATCATGGGCAGTCTATTTTGTTAGGATGCGGATTGATTTCTCATGAGGATACGGAGACATTTACGTGGCTATTTGCGGCATGGCTATCATGCATGTCCGATTCTCCTCCCATTGGTATTATTACTGACCAAGATAAAGCAATGCAAAAGGCAATTGAGAATGTTTTTCCTACAACAAGGCATCGATGGTGTTTGTGGCATATAATGAAGAAGGTGCTTGAGAAGTTAGGGGTTTTTAAAGAACGTGAAGGTATTATTTCTTCGTTACTTTCTGTTGTTTATGATTCGTTGAGCCCTGTTGCATTTGAGAAAGATTGGCATGACATGATTACAACATATGACTTATGGGATAATGCTTGGTTAAATGGTTTATATGATGAGAGGTATCGTTGGGTTCCATGCTATTTGAAAGACAGTTTTTGGGCAGGAATGTCAACAACTCAGCGAAGTGAAAGTATGAATGCATTTTTTGATGGGTTTGTTAACTCAAAAACAAATTTAAAGTAGTTTGTGAAGCAATATGAAAATGCATTGCGAAGGAAAGCTGAATTGGAATGGCAAGCAGATGCCAAGTGTTTCAGTAAAAACACTCCATGTGTAACAAGATATGAAATGGAGAAACAAGTTGAAAAGCTGTACACAATTGCTTAGTTCAAAGAATTCCAGCAAGAATTAACCGCACTGATGTATTGTTATACAGTAGATTCTGTTGGGTCAATATATGAAATCTGTGAATCACTTGGGCAAGGAAAGAAAAAAAACTTTGAGGTTGTTTTTGATGAAACTGAATGTGAAGTTAGTTGTATCTGCTCAAAGTTTCAGTTTAGGGCAATTCTTTGTAGACATGCCCTTTTAGTGTTGATACGGCATGATATTGAAATACTTCCAGAGATGTACATTTTATCAAGGTGGAGGAAAGATGTGAGAAGATGTTATAGTAAGGTAAAAGTTAGTTATGGTGTGCAAAATTTATCCATCCAGCAGGAGAGATATGACAAAATGTGTACCGATTTCACTGAGGTTGCAAACATAGCTGCTGATTATGAGAGTAGTTACAAATTTGTGTTGGATTAGATTAATAAAACAATGAAGGATCTGCCCAAGCAAATTCGGTGTGCAAGTGTGGAAACAACTGTTATTGGTGAAGTAAGTTGTAGCAGCAACAGTATTGAACATGTAATTAATGATCCAGTAGCGGCACACCGTAAAGGTCGTTCTCCTTGTTTGAGGAAACAATCTGCACTCCGAAAAAAACCTGCCCACAAAAACAAGACTGCCGAAAAAAATAAGGTTTGTTTAAATGCATATATATGTTGTTTTATAATTTCAGTTTATCTTCATTTTATATTAATTTTATAATTTTACAGGATGTGGAAGAAAATGCTTCAGCACCTTTAGAAATGCCCAGTGAAATCTCCACGCAGCAGAGCAACATACAACAGAGCAACATGGTCATGGTATATTTTGTGAGTTTTTATTATTAATGTTAGTTCAAGTATTTTGAACATATGTAACTAAGTATGTTGTTGATTATATATAGATGTTTCACGAAGGAAGTACTGTAAATGCAAATCTCAATCAGTACGGGAGTTTAGGCTATTATAATGTAAGAAGCAAATTCATAAGTAAATTTTAATTTTTAAATTTTAATATGAATTTTACAATTTTTTTTAGGTACCTGTATATCCATTTCAAGTTGGTGAAAATAATATTTACCAGCCAATTCCTTATAGCTGGCACACAGTAAGTATACTTATATTTATAAATTTGTTAATGTATACTTATATTTTACGTTGTCAAATTTTTAAAATGTATAATGCTATTTTAATTTCTTGTGTTTTATAGCAACCGGTCCCACCGTATGCTTTGCAGTCGCATTATACTTCTCCTTCAATGACGTATGAAGGATCTGCAAGTGGGAATTTTCAACAATGTGATGAAGACAACAATCGCCACAATTGATGTTTGACTTGTATTTGTTTTGATTATTTTCACTATTATTTCAGTTAGATTTGGCTTGAGACAACAAATTGATGTTTGACTTGAACTTGTTTCGATTATTTTCACTGTCATTTCACTTAGATTGTCTTAATGTGTACAAATATTTTCATTTAGATTGTGTTAATGTTTACAAGTATTTCCATGCACAGAATGAATTAGATTGTGTTAATATTTACAAGTATTTACATGTACAGAACGAACTAGAGATGTTAGGTGCATTTTCTGGATCAACAGTCATCATGCACATATCTTTTTTCGGCTCATTTTATGGATCTTCCAAGATGCCGTAATGACCTTTTAACTTCCAGCCAATAGTTGCCTTATTGAGGGCGAGTATTTTTAACTGCCAAACATCTGCCATCTTACAAATTGGCGGTAGTTGTGGGATGAAAAATAAGTGGCATTCATAAGGAAACGAATTATATTTCATGTTAAATATAGATGTAAAAATTTCCCAGCACAATTTCTTATTATCGGATTTACCATATAGATGTAAAAATCATAGTACAAATTAAAAGAACTTAAAAAAAATTCTTCAATATAAAACATAGTAAAATAATTACAATTATTCTAATGAACTCATGACATGGTGTTTGTCTTCTTTGAAGTTCATCATTATACAATCCCCTCCCACTAACAAATCAATTTTCTCTTCATAGGATTTACGGTCTTCTGCCCATTCAAAGTCCTTACATCCTCTACATTTCCAAAATTTGCGATTTGGATTCCTTGTAGTACGTGACGTAAATAACTCCATTTGCTCACCGCATTTGTTTCATGTTTGCAATGAATTCCGAGTTTCATTTGTACTAGATGACATCGTGGAAGTTAAAATTACACGAACCATGCAATCCTGGAAGTTAATCACAGGCAGCCTAAATTACAGCAACCATGCAATCCTAGAAGTTAATCACAGGTAGCCAAAATTACAGGAAGCATGCAATCCTGGAAATTAATCACAGGCAGCAAAAATTACAGCAAGCATGCAATCCTGGAAATTAATAACAAAGAGCCAAAATTACAGCAAGCATGCATCCTGAAAGTTAATCACAGGCAGCAAAAATAACAGCAACCATCCAATCCTAGAAGTTAATCACAGGTAGCCAAAATTACAGGAAGCATGCAATCCTGGAAATTAATCACAGGCAGCCAAAATTACAGCAAGCATGCAATCCTGGAAATTAATAACAAAGAGCCAAAATTACAGCAAGCATGCATCCTGAAAGTTAATCACAAAAAGAAAAATAACAAAGAACCATCCAATCCTAGAAGTTAATCACAGGTAGCCAAAATTACAGGAAGCATGCAATCCTGGAAATTAATCACAGGCAGCAAAAATTACAGCAAGCATGCAATCCTGGAAATTAATAACAAAGAGCCAAAATTACAGCAAGCATGCATCCTGAAAGTTAATCACATGCAGCAAAAATTACAGCAACCATTCAATCCTAGAAGTTAATCACAGGTAGCCAAAATTACAGGAAGCATGCAATCCTAGAAATTAATCACAGGCAGCAAAAATTACAGCAAGCATGCAATCCTGGAAATTAATCTCAGAAAGCAAAAATTACAGCAAGCATGCATCCTGGAAGTTAATCACAGGCAGCAAAAATTACAGCAAGCATCCAATCCTGGAAATTAATCACAGAGAGCAAAAATTACAGCAAACATACATCCTGAAAGTTAATCACAAGCAGCCAAAATTACAGCAAGCATTCAATCCTGAAAATTAATCACAGAAAGCAAAAATTACAGCAAGCATGCATCCTGGAAGTTAATCACAGAGATTAACAAATTAATCGCCAAAATTACAGCAAGCATCCAACGAATTAACAATAGATTCCAACGACACCCACCAACTGAACAAGCTTAAATAACCGAAAATTAAAAGAAAAAGAACAAGCTACCGCTCACTTAATGTTTGCCGAGACAGCCGAGAGAGAGGAGGCAGTGACCGGTTCTTGGGTCAACGAGAGGAGGTCAGAGGCAGCTGCTGGTTCGTGGCCGGAGAGGGAAGCCGTGAACAGAGGACGATGGTTCGTGGTCGGAGAGGGAAGTCGTGAACAGAAGATGCTGGTTCGTGGCCGGAGAGGGAAGCCGTGAACAGAGGTTGCTGGTTCGTGGCCAGAGAGGGAAGCCGTGAACAGAGGACGCTGTTCGTGGCCGGAGAAGGAAGCTGGAACAGAGGTTGCTGGCTGGTTGAGACAATGGTCAGACGACGGTGATTTGTGTGAGAGAAGAAGAATGAAAGTGAAGGCCTGGAGTTGAGAGAGATGTGAGAGAGAGAGAGGGAGTAGATAAGATAAGGTTGGATTTCCTTTTAACTATTCTCATTTCTTTATTATTTTTTTTATTTTTTTAATGTATTTAGTAGCGAGAGGGATGAGACGCAAAACGGCTGCCGTTTCTCTCGTCCTTCTCTCGTCCCTCTCGCTATTTAGCAGCACTCTTAAATAAATGGCAAAGTTGTGCTTTCGAAAGATACGATGAGATAAGATGCAGGATTTTTATTTCATTTCATTTTATTTTATTTTATTTTATTTTACTTTTTGTCATTGTTATTATTTTTTCAATTTCATTCAGTGAAGGCGACGTGATGCGCGATGACATGATTCTCACTTTAATACTTGAGCATCCAAAGTAAGCAAAGACCACAAAACTGAATTGCAAGGGCTGTCTTTCATCCAAGCCTTCATTGCATCTGAAATAACAAATCTGCAACATCATGAATAACAAATCTGCATCGCCAAAGGCTGGAAAAGTTATAAGATGCAAAGGTTCTTATATTGTTTCTCCATAACTAAATCCTAGCTGTGTTTCATGATTATTCATCCATATAATTATTTTTCATGGTGACCACTTGATTGCTGTGTCATGTGTGTGCATATATATATATATATATATAGCTGCAATCTGCAGAATCCCAGGGCAGCCACTAGTGATAGAGGAAATTGAAGTGGAACCACCTAAAGCTTGGGAGGTTCGGATCAAGATTCTATGCACATCCCTCTGTCACAGTGATGTTACTTTCTGGAAACCATCAACTGATGTAACTGAATTTAAATCCCTCAAATCTCAATATAAGATTTGCTTACAAAAAACGAACCTTAATTTGTCTGTTCATTTGATCACACCATGACCGTTATATTTTTTTCAGCTACCTAAATTACCTCTGCCCGCGATTTTCGGACACGAAGCCGTCGGGTAATTCAACCGACCAACCTAGTGATACTCCTTTTTTTTTTTTTTCCCTCTCTCTCTCAATTATAGTTCATTTGCTTAGTTATTAACTCTGTTGACTTGACTAATAATTAATGATGGTATATATTTATTTGGACAAATTAAAAGGGTTGTAGAGAGCGTGGGAGAATATGTGGAAGAAGTGAAAGAAAGAGATTTGGTGTTGCCAATATTTCATAGGGACTGTGGAGAATGCACAGACTGCAAGTCTTCAAAGAGCAACACTTGCTCCAAATTTGGCCGCGGGTATCGCCCGAACATGCCGAGGGATGGAACAAGCAGGTTCAGGGACCTCAAGGGAGACATTATACATCATTTCCTTAACATATCCAGCTTCACGGAGTATACCGTTGTGGATATCACCCATGTTGTCAAGATTACTCCACATATCCCACTCGGTATAGCCTGCCTTCTCAGCTGCGGTGTATCAACCGGTAAAGTACAATTTTCTTTAATCTTTCAGAGACTTTTTTTAAAAAATTAAAAAAAATTCTGCTTAAATTTTTATTTTGGTTGCAAAGGCACTAAAATATTCCCATGTTGAAGACAGGCGTAGGAGCTGCGTGGAAGGTGGCCGCGGTTGAAGTAGGGTCCACTGTCGCAATATTTGGGCTTGGAGCTGTTGGCCTTGCGGTAATTCTAACCTCACATGTCAATCAAAATTTATCTAAAATTAACTCAGCGCATCGACACCCGCATTTTATAACCAGTGTACAAGTTTACAACAACAATCACACATTTGTTTTTTTTAAAAAAAAATTAATATAAACCTTTATTTTTTAAAAAAATTATTTTCAATAATGTGCACAAGAGATTCCAACGTCTACTCACAAAATGGAAAAGAGATATACCATTGAACTAGGATGATTCTCCTTTCAGCCGCAAATTAATTATGCAACCAATATATATAATACTTCTCTTTTCAAGTTTTTAATTAATCCCAACTCCCAAGTGATTTTGGCAATTTTTCTTGATGTGCACACACAGGTTGCAGAGGGAGCAAGATTAAACAGGGCGTCGAAGATTATAGGTGTTGATATAAATCCTGAAAAATTTGAGAGAGGTAGGTTGATTTCGAACGCCTGTTCTATGATAGAGAAAAAATAGTTGTTAAATTACATAATTATGTAATATATATCAACCTAACAGTTGCTACTAAAAACACAAAAGCATAAATAATAAAAACTAAATGTGTGTTACTAGTAGCAAACTGTTGAGATAATATATGTTACAACTTAACAAGCTCCAAAAGCTAAACGAGTTATTAAAACAGATTCCACGCTTTTTTTTTCTTTTTTTTTTCTTTTATAATGGCAGGGAAAAAATTCGGAATCACTGACTTTATAAACCCTGCAACATGTGGTGACAAAACAGTCAGCCAGGTTAATCTCTAGCTAGGAGCTTGTCTCTAGTACTATATATACGTATTTATTATTTGATTACGTTCAAGAAATAAATGTGTATATCGAAAATGAGAGCGGCTTATGGGTTGCGGGCAGATGATAAAGGAAATGACAGATGGGGGAGCAGACTATTGCTTCGAGTGCATTGGCTTGGCGTCTGTAATGAATGATGCTTTCAACAGCAGCCGAGAGGTAATGCAAAACACTCACGCTCATATTGTTTTGTTCTTGGTCTTGAAATTCATAAATTTACAACTATGAGATCAGGGCTGGGGCAAGACAGTGATACTAGGAGTGGAAACGCATGGCTCCCCAATTTCTTTGAATTCCTTCGAGATTCTTAAAGGCAGAAGCGTTTGTGGCACATATTTCGGAGGGCTGAAGCCCAGATCTGACATTGCCACTCTCGCCCAGAAGTACCTAGACAAGGTCCATTTACGTTCATCTTTCATCTTTGTGATCCTAATTCTGATTCAACTGGCCTTTTGGTATTCTTGTGAAACCCGGTGATACATTAACTATGGTTTATTTAATTTGCAGGAGCTTAATCTGGGCGAGTTCATAACACACGAGGTGGGCTTCCACGACATCAACAAAGCTTTCGACTTGCTCCTCGAAGGAAAATGTCTGCGTTGCATCATCTGGATGGATAAATTGATATAGGACAGCAAGCATTCTTCTTTTGTAGTAGACTTTATTGAAATAATCAAGTGTGGAAATAATCTCATAACATGTTTAGTTAATTTGAATTAAGGGCAATTTCTTCTAAAAATAATTTGTTATACATAATTGGTAAATTAGTCCTAAAGTGTTGGGCATAAGTAGAATTTCTATTGAGATAAACCATTAAGGTCACATTAAAATTGGTTTACAGATAATTTATTGCATACAAAGACCAGCGAGAGAGAAAGTGTACTGGAGATTCCTTGCTTGAGATACCTCCATCAAAAGACCGAGGCTGTTAAAATAGATAAAATTTGTGTAGCTCATTCTAGGATTAATTATTAAGAAAATGCTTTATGCACGCTAAAGAAAATAATAGTAAAAAGAGACATGGAGAGACACGACTAAGGGATGGCCAATCTCCATTCTCCATTCTGCAGATAGTAATTGCTAAACAATTTGAATGCCATCCAACCCCATATAATTACTTGAGAGTCTCATCAAAAAAATAAGAGTCGTCCCTTTCTTTTTTAATATAATTATTTGGCCCCCCACCTTCTCGTTTTTACCTCATAAAACAATAATAATTCTAACAAAGAACGTGCCATCTCTCAATTAATTAAGGAGGGTCTAAGTTACGCTTACCGTAACTTACAATCCTCTCGCAGCTACAGCATCAGGTAGAGTCAGTGGTATTGTAGCTGTGACAAACATAAGTTACGTTAAACGTAACTTAGCGCCTGCCATTAATTAATTATATGATGGTTGCTCACAGGGCTAATTCCTAATCCTAGCTATGGTTTTGAAGTTGAAAGCCACCTAATTGTATTGCAAGACAAGACATAGGTACATATTTCTTCAAGGTCATCGTCAACTCCATTGATTGTTTATACAATCCTCTCACAGCTACAACATCAGGTAGGGTCAATGGTACTGAAGTTGTGACAGATATAAGTTACGTTAAACGTAACTTAGCGCCTGCCATTAATTAATTATATGATGGTTGCTCACAGGGCTAATTTCTAATCCTAACTATGGTTTTGAAGTTGAAAGCTACCTAATTGTATTGCAAGACGGGACATAGGTGTACATTTCTTCAAGGTCATCGTCAACTCCATTGGTTGTTTATACAATCCTCTCACAGCTACAGCATCAGGTAGGGTCAGTAGTACTGTAGTTGTGATAGACATAAGTTACGTTAAACGTAACTTAACGCCTGCCATTAATTAATTATATGATGGTTGCTCACAGGGTTAATTCCTAATCCTAACTATGGTTTTGAAGTTGAAAGCCACCTAACTGTATTATTATAAGACGGGACATAGGTGCACATTTCTTCCAGGTCATCATCAACTCCATTAATTATTTATATAATATATAATATTGGTATTTTTGTTAGACCAATCATAGATGCACATTTTTTCAAGGTCATCGTCAACTCCATTGATTGTTTATATAATATATAATATTGGTATTTTTTTTTCTTTCTCATTTTTTATGCTCAAATGGAGTAGTACGGCTGCGGGAAGTAAATTGATTAATGGTTCAGTCTTTCTGAATTCTGACATTTTTCGGAGGCTCTCCACAAAGTTAAGCTCTCTTGTTTTTTCAGTCTATGCAATAATTTTTAGAAATTGTAAAATAATTACTGAACAGTATAAATTTGTCCCCGTCTATCTGGTTTTCTGATTGGTTTGAAACTTAATAATTATTAGCAAGCATTGTTATTATTTCTATATTTTAGCTGTGTCTTTTATTTTTCTGTTTTGTGTCAATTTTTTGCCTCTATTTTTATAGTTAACTTTTGTTACTATTTAAAAATCAATTGTGGACTTAAGTCGTTATGTTACTATTTAAAAATCAATCACTATACTTATCAAAAAAAAAAAATCAATCACTATAGGCTTTGTGTGTGTGTTTTCTTTTTTTATATATATAAACCACGAATTCCTGTCTATAATATAAACTAATAAAAGAAAAAAAAGAGATATAAATCAAAATTTCCTAAAAGAAGTAAAAATAAAAAACAAAAAATTGAAGTCAATAAGGCAGAATTAACGTCAAACACGTGGGATCTCGAGAAAATGAAGAATAAACTAAATTAATAAAAAAAATAAACTTGTAAATATGGCATTATATTTATTAATAAAATATAGTCACATTAACACCATATTATATCTTATCCCATAATAATATAAAATAAAAATAATTAAATAAAAAATAACTTCCTAAGCAGTTAATTTTCATGTATTGATCTAAACAAATGAGATTTTTTTTTCTTTTTAGTATGTAATATTTTGAAATCTTGAATTTATTTTCTAGCTTTATTTAAACAATTAATTTATTTAAATCTTATTTTATTTTGAATTTGATCGATAGTAAAATTATTCTTATATTAATTTTTTATTTAATTAATTTGTGGATAGGACATTATTCAACATTTTTAGCCTGGAAACTAATTGATGAGTATAAAATATATACATATTTTACCCTTAATTACATAATTATTAGTTACTTTTATTTATTATTTTTAATTAATTAAATTATTTTATTGAATAAAAATTAATTAAAAATTCTAAATAAAAAGGGCATGAGAGAGTTCGATTTGAGAGCATTAAAAATTAATTGATTTTGGAAGTAATTAGACATACATGCATGTGGAAGTGAAGCCGAGGAAACCGAAGCTAGTAAATTAATTCATCCATGCACATGAAGACAAAGAAGATTATGGCCATCACGTGAAGATAAATGTAGAAATTGACTTTAACTCAAATTGTCGGCTTTTCCGTTTTGCTTCAAAAAAATTGGAATAAAAATCTTAAAAGATTTAACTATAGAGGCGGCTCTTTGGCTCACTACAATTATAATTTAAGCTAGAGAAGAATTCGGTCAACTAGCATTATAAAAAGAGAAGCCGCAAGAGAGACGCAGCCGCGAGGCAGAGAAGAAAATAACGGCCGCCATGGCTGGTTTTATTTCTTTTGTTATTTTTAATTTAAGTATGTCTAATTTTTTTATACTGAAGTTAAGGATAAAATTTTATTCAGTAAAATAATTATTTTTTTATTTAATTAATTTTCTATATATGTTCTTTAATGTTTATAATTTTTATTTTCCATAATTAATTTGATGTTATTAAATTTTTTCATCAATCTTGTCGTGCATTATTGATTATTAAGATTAATATTTAACTAAATTTATGTTTGGCTTTATAAAGTTTATATATAATTATCTTTAATTTTGTGTCTTTCATTAAATTTTTTACACAGAGTGGTTAGAAAAACTTCGACTCTTTGTTATTCAATGCGTTAAATGGGATACTTAGATATCATACTATTAAGCATAAAAAGAACCTATACAAGATTAATTTTAATTGGTCTTAATTGTTATATCCATGAGATTATATAAATTGATTTTGAGTTGTCTTTCTAAAATTAAGGATTAATTAATAATTAGATAATTACTAGTTGAATAGTGGTGGATTCTGAAATTTTAGTAATTTTTGTCTTATTGAATTCTCCTTTGCTTTAATTATTTTCTTATTTTAATTAGTTTTATTTCCCTTAAAAACTCAATTTGCTCAATTAGGTTAGGATTAATATTAATTTTAGATTTAAATTAGATTTTTCAATTTATTGCAATCCATGTGAGTTCGACCTCGGAACCGCTCTTTAATTTTCAGATTCATGCGCTTGTGAGTATATTAAAAATTTTCACAACACCAATCCTTAAAATAGTGGATTGGATATAGATTGGGTCGGATCTGCATCTGATCTATAAACGTATCGATTTGATTTGAATTGAATTTCACCAATCCGTGGATTGGATTAGATTAAAAATTTATAATTCACAAAATCATAGATTACATATGGATTAATGTCTAATCAATAAAATCTGATCCGCGAACACCCTAGTACTTATGACATGTGGTCCGATGAAATACCCACCCCAAGTAAATTTTAAATCTTTTCCAACTTGCAGAAGTTGCTGATGAATTTGGACTATAAAGTTGGGCGTTTGGGCACAAAGATTTAAATTAAGAAACCAAAGTAATTGGTTTATAAATGAGTACAAATATTTTGGCATTCTCAATCTATTTGATCCATGCTTGCATTTTAATTTATCAATTTATTACATTTATTAAAAAATAATAATTAAAATTTTTTTGTTCTCACTCAAGCATATTCCCCACCAGTTATGTTCATCACCATCAAGTCTATCACTACTCCATGAGGTCATAACAAGTTGACAACACATGCATTGTGAGTTCAAATCCTAGCAATTACTAAGACTCATTTTTGTTCTTAATTTAATTGGATAAGGGTTTGGTACCCACTAACGTAGGTATGGCTAATAGCCCTCTTATATTATCTGGGTTTAAAAATCTAGACTATATTAAAGTAGACTTAATTAGATCATAAAATGATCTCGGTAGATTTTTATTGTAAAGATAATAATTTTTTTATGATAATATCCATTGTTTATGTGTGTGTGTATATATATATATGTGTGTGTGTGTGTGTGTGTGAGTGCGTTTAATATTGAAGTTGGACGTTGTAAAAAAGTTCTGATATTAAAGTGTTTAGTAAAAACACTAAATTATAGAATTTAAAAGTTATGTTGATATGATTTTTTACTTGTATAATAAAAATTTTATTATATATTTAATAATTTTATCGATATTATTATTTAAAATTTATATTCATGAAATATTACTAATTTTTATTTCATAATTATAATTTTTTTTAAGTAACTTTAAAAATTATAATACTTCAATCTCAAACACACTCTATACCAACATCTCCATGGCCTCATCATCCTCGTCAATACATGGTCACCGCCTCCATGATTAGTTTGTTGTTATGTATTGTTAGATTACGCGATCGATTTGGATTTCAGTTCAATTGGATCGATATGAAATTTCCCGGGTCCAAACCGATTCTGCCCATCCCCACACGCCGACTCATCCGCTTAGTTATTGAGTCCATGTACTGTTTGTCATTCTGTATTCTTTTATCGTTTCTTAAAGAGGTCCTTTTTTTTTTCTTTCTTTTTTAAGTGGTCATTATCTCGCGTCTGTAGTTTGAACACGAATCACCCGAATGGCCACATTACATGACAGCGTGAATTATTGGAAACTCAGAGCAGAAGGATTGTTGTCTACGCACTATGAAAAGACACAGTTTGCATTTAATAAATACTGTCATATCACTCTTTCATTTTTTTTCCATAAAGATACACGTGATATCACATCAACATCTAGCTAAGCTACGGTTAAAGTCATCACATCTAAATCTGTCTAAGCCCCACAGCCAAACAATTTAACAAAATCACAACACACACACACACACACTGTTAGAGAAAAATTACAACCCAGCGTAAAAAGCAATGAATCCCATAAAAAAGTTGTGAATCCTACTGTCGTATAACTATTTTTTTTTATCATTTTATGTAGATTATAAATTACCTAAAAAATAACTTAGCAAAATATATATACAACTTTTTGGTCTCAAATATTAAAGTGCAGGAAAAGTTTAAAAAATTTTTAAAAATATGAAATTTGACAGATTTAAAATTTAAAGTTCATAAATCACATAGATTATATGTCTTTTTAGTATTTTTTGCACTTATAATTTTGGACTGGAACAGATACACACACACACACACACACACACACACACACACACACACACACGTACTGTTAGAGAAAAATTAATTTTTAAATTTTTATAAAATTTTTTAGGACTACTCTCATACAATATATAAGAATTTGTAATCTAAAAATCGTAACTTGAAAGTTCGATTTGATTTTTTCCGCTGAAGTTATTTAGACTCTCAGATCACGATTCGTCACCACCACTCTTATTATATTAAGATTCGTCACCACCACTCTTGTTAGATCACGATTCGCCACTAAATAATATTTCAGGCTATGACTCAAGTTTGATCTGCACTTGACGTGTGGACGCCTTTATCACCACTAAAGCAATTAGCACGAGAATTTTTTTTCTCAAAATTAGAGAGAAAAATCTTTTTTTTATCGGTATAATATGGCTTCTTTCTTCTTTTGGGAGAAAATAAGCCATTTTATATTTCTATCTAGTAAAAACCCTAGGCTCTATTTTTTATATTATTTAATTCTATTAAATCAAGTTTGATTTAAATTAAAAATAATAAACCCAAAAGTAACGCTTCTTTTTTCTCGTCACAGGGGCCCACTTTGTAAAATAACACAAGGCTCCTTAGACATAAGTACATTGTATGAAGTCTCCCACTAAATAATAAATTTAGGCTTTTAACTCAAATAGCTAGTTATCTTGCTTATTAATCCAGTAGTGACGCATTCAATTAAATGAGCTAACCCGGGGATCATTTGGGAACATACAATAGTGGCTATAATAATTAGACTTGTAATTAAACTAGCCCAATTATTTAATTCTAAATTTACTCCACTAAAAGATTGGAACTGATTTCCATAATTATATGTTCGAATAATAATTCGTCCCAAGCCACATTGATTTCTTTACTGCATAATCCTTTGTACCACATCGTTAATTAAATCGATATCTCAACTGTTCAATCGATTTAATTACATCTTGTTCCTTGATACTTAGTGGTTTTCTCTAATGATCATTTTCAACATACTAAATATGTTGACACACTCTGGCCAGAGAATTCTATGATTAAGTGCCGAAAACCCATCAAGAGATGTGTCGTACAAATTCTATATTGTCAATCTATAACTCTAATACTCATAATTGCTCCCACCAAGATACTGGGTAATCTTGACTATAAGTATGTTTCGTGCCCATTGGTAATTCAAATGGAATAACAACTACAATCATGAAATCATAATTAACTTAAGATTAAGATTACAGTAAAATCAACGCCTATGAGATTTAATAAGTCTGACAGTTATTACAAGGTTAATTAAATCTCATATGTGATACAACTTAATATAGTCGAACTATATCAATAAATTCATACATGATTAAGATAAATCATTCAATGAATTTATTACAGTCTATACCTAAATAAAGTGCTCAACTTTATTTATCGACTACGAACGTAATTTACTTAATCATAAGATAACTTGTATTTATATCTTTTGTGAATCCACACGATGATCACATAAATACATATAATATGATTAAATGGACTTTACTGAAAATATTAATACAATTAAGATACTTGAATAAAATACCTCATTTATTTTATTAATCAAAAAAATTATTTATTATAATTAAATAAACACATATGCTTTTAAAGAGCATATTTTCCCAACACGTACACACATTGTAATTATGATAAATAAATATACACATAATCTTATATCATAAAATGCTTGTACTATAAATTACATTTTAGACTTTTTCATCCCAAATAATAATAATAATAAATTTACTCATCAACAACAAAATATCTAAAGCATTGCTGATATTTGAATATTGAAATATGAATTTTAACAATCTTCTTTTAAATAAGCATATTAATAATTATTTTATAATTAAAATCGGATCAAGTTTATTGAATATCAAAAACTTACTAATCTTATTCTGCCAAATTGTGTCCCAGCTCCGCTTTCCCCCTCTTTGTGACTTCTTTATGATTTTATCCGCCCCCACGCTATGGCAATCTAAAATCATTTTCTTTTTCCAATTCAATCTTTATCTCGTTCAACGCCAAATTTGTACAATTGAGAAAGAGTGTACGATTGCGAGAGCATCATCAACTCGAGAAACAGACCAAAGTATGCATACAAGTGGCAATTAAATTAATCACCAGTTGATTAATCGCGCGTCGAAGTGAACGGTTGTGCAGCGTCATTAATAATCTGCAAAGAACACGTGGAGGTGACTAGAAAGGCGTAGACCATTTCTTTTCCTGCATCGATACAATGGGAAAATTTTATATTGGCTAATCCTACCACCTCAGCCAGGACAAGTTAATAAAATTCTGCGATTTAGAAAAATTAGGAGTTCTATGATGAGATTCTAAGTAAATTCCATAACGAACAGAAATTTTAGAATAGGTTAGAGGTACCAAGTTAATTATATAATAAATAAGTTTAATATAATATTTATTTATTTATTTTAAAAAATATCATTTTATATTAAATTCAGTAACATATATTATTTATTTTATTACCTTTAATATATTATAGAATTCATCTACAGTCATACTGATTTAGTTTGTCATTTGACAAAACCTTAGTGATTAGTCCTACGTAAATTCCACTCCAATAAAGCAAGTTATGTCGTAGTGGAAAAAAAAAAACATTTTAATTTGTTTTGTTGACGAAACTCCTTTCCTTTTTCCTTATTATGTAGAAATAGTGTTCATAACGTAATTTAGACGATGAAGGCCCAATTATATTCCCAATTTGTCATACATAATAATCTGTCACACTCAGCAAAAGTAATCGGAAAATATCTCAGTTATTTTATATGTTTGACTTAATGCCTATCACATATATTTAATATATATACACACATTACATACATACATATATACATAGATACATACATATACATATACATACACATACATAACATACATACATACATATATATATATATATATATATATATATATATATATATAGATCATTGGCGTGTAAGCACAGGAGGAGGATCTTAAGCTCTTTCATTTTCCATTCAAGCCTTATCATGCCTTCATCTGAACTCGTCATGGATAACAAAAATGCATCATCAACTGCTGGAAAAATTATAAGATGCAGAGGTTCTTTCTTTGTTCATATCATATTCATATTATTGGTCAATAACTATCCTATATAATAGTTTCATAACACTTATTAGCTTAATAGATTCATGGTACCTATTAGCTTATTCATATTTTTTTTTTCAATTTTTGTTTTGCCTGTGCATATACATATAGCTGCAATCTCCAGAATCCCCGGAGAGCCACTGGTGATAGAGGAAATTGAAGTTGACCCACCCAAAGCTGGGGAGGTTCGGATCAAGATTCTATGCACATCCCTCTGCCACAGTGATGTTACTTTCTGGAGATCAACCCAAGTGAGTCCCTTCTTAATTAATCTTCATTAACATTTTCAAATATTTAAGTAATAACCAGAAATGCACAAGCTTTCTGATTTGATCAAGTCACCAAAATAACGTTTCTGCAGCCACCCATGGCAGCCTTTCCAAGAATTCTCGGGCACGAAGCCGTCGGGTAAAAAATCAACTCAACCTTAAGAGTAGATAGAAATGTTTGATGGTTCGGTTATTATTATTCTTGAATAATTAATTTCTGTGTTGATACATGACTAATAATGCAATTTTTTTTTTAAATTAAAAAAAAAAGAGTTGTGGAGAGTGTAGGAGGAGAAGTGGAAGAAGTGAGAGAAGGAGATTTGGTATTGCCAGTGTTTCAAGGAGATTGTGGAGAGTGCAGAGACTGCAAGTCTCCAAAGAGCAACATCTGCTCAAAATTTGTCAGTAAAGATAACCAAAGCATGCCGAGGGATGGAACGAACAGGTTCAGGGACCTGAAAGGAGCGGTCATACACAACCTCCTCAATGTATCGAGCTTCACCGAGTATACCGTTGTGGACGTTACCCACGTCGTCAAGATTACTCCGGATATCCCGCTCGATATAGCCTGTCTTCTCAGCTGCGGTGTATCAACCGGTAATTTTCGGACATTAGTAGATGTTTGAATCATTGACTGAATCATGTGCATACATTTACTTCTGGGATAATAACATCTGAGTCCCTAATGTTTTCCACGCTTTCTCAGACAAAAAAATGGTCATACTCTCCTGTTTATATCAAATAAATAATTAAGCCTTTTGACGCTTTCCAGATTGTACATACTGCCTTTTGACGCTTTCCAGACTGTACATACTGATTGTTTTTAACTTTTTGAGCACTGACATATATATATGTGTACTACAATACAACAATCTGCTCACATTTGTAATTGGAAATTTGTTGGGGCCAGTTTAGATCAATTCTATTATAGTTTAATATAGATTTATACTCTTATTAATATTATATAAATATCTACTTTACCTATATTAATAGCAGAGATGTCTATCGGTACCTAATTCTACAACTAAAAAGAGTCTATGAATCCTTAATACACTTTAATGACTTAACTTTAACCATTATAATGTGATAGTAAATAAAGTTTTCTTTTTGTCGTCTTAAGTGAAATTAGGGGCCCTATATGATACAATTAATAAACTACACCATTATTTTGTAAATAGTTAGAGATCTAAACAATAATACCCTTATTTACTTTTATTGCATATTTGTTATGGCTCATCAAATCACCATAAATACTTATTTAATCTCTTAAATTTTTTTTCCTAAGTTTTTGTTGGTGTTTGGTTGGTTTTAAGTAGAATTTTTTATATTTAAATAAGCTAATTTGCTATATTAGCAACAACCCAAAATTTTGAGCTTTTAGATGTAGAGGTTACTTTTTTTTATAAATGTAATATTAAAAATACATTTTTTTCTCAAAATATAAAAAACACCATAAGGACATTCCATTAAGTACATAATACCCTTATTTATATACAAAACCTACACAATAAAAAATTATTGCCACCATTGATAGAAAACCGATTGCTGCCACTTTATTTTTTTTAATGAGATAATATAATTAGGGTGTGTTTAGGAGTGAGGTGTTGTAACTTTTAAGTTACAGTTGCTGTGAAATAAAGGCTACAACTGTGAAGTAGAAGTTGAGAAAAAAAATTTGTTAAGCTGTCAAAGCCCAATTATAAGTGTTACCAAGCACTTTAGTAGCTGAGCTTTGACAGCCCAGCTACCTAACCACATTCCTAAACGGGCTATTAATCTACCTTAAACTACATCACATGCTACATGTAGAGTTAATGATCAAATTCTAAAAAATATATCATTATTTTTGTAATAAAAATTACGGTTACAGCTCACAATATTGATCCTAAAACCTATTGTAACGAGTTGTTCTATTTAATTATGACTCAAAATTATCATATCATTTGGATCCCCTGCCCTAAGAGTTCACTCTCTATGTCTATAATGGCCCCAGCTTTGAATGTTATATCTTAGCTTGATTTTGCTGCGTGAGTCTGAAGTCTTTTGTTTTCTATTTGGGGAAAAAGATGACAAGTTTCCTCGATTGCTGGCTTGCTGCACCGAAAGAGAAATAATGAAAATTTGAATTTGTTTTGGTTGATACTGACGGATCCCAACGCCATGTGAACGGCAGGGTTTGGTGCAGCATGGAAGGTGGCAGCAGTCGAAGAGGGGTCCACTGTTGCAATTTTTGGGCTTGGAGCTGTGGGGCTATCGGTACTTATCCGAATCCATTTAAAATTTACCAGACACACCCGACACATGCTTCCAACTCTAATATTGATGAGTGAGATTCAGGAGATGCATATTCAGTTATATAACTGAATATTTTATTATTTTATCCACACATTAACACTATTCTTTTCGAGTATTTAGTTATTCTAGTTCAGAGTGAAAGTAACTGTGTCGTGGCAATCTTTCTTAAATTCTTAATGCACATTCAGGTTGCTGAAGGAGCAAGGATACGCGGAGCTACCAGGATCATAGGTGTTGATTTAAATCCTGAGAAATTTGAGACAGGTTAGTTGATTCTTTTCAAGCTTCAGTTCATTTGTTTAATAAATCCTGTTTTAATTTCAACTAGGTTTCACATGCTTATATTAATAGATATTTTTTAATGTCAGGGAAAAAATTCGGAATCACTGACTTTATAAATCCTGCAACATGTGGTGACAAAACAGTCAGCCAGGCTAGTCTTTAACTAGGAGCTAGTCTCTAGTTCTATATGTATTTATTATTTATTAGGTTCAAGAAATAAATGAATATATTGAAAATGAGAACGGCTTATGGGTGGCGGGCAGGTGATAAAGGAAATGACAGATGGGGGAGCAGACTATTGCTTTGAGTGCATTGGCTTAGCGTCCGTAATGAATGATGCTTTCAACAGCAGCCGAGAGGTAATGCAAAACACGCACGCTCATTTTGTCTTGTTCTTGGTCTTGAAATACATAAATTTACAACTATGAGATCAGGGCTGGGGCAAGACAGTGATAGTAGGAGTGGAAACGCATGGCTCCCCAATTTCTTTGAATTCCATCGAGATTCTTAAAGGCAGAAGCGTTTGTGGCACATTTTTCGGAGGGCTGAAGCCCAAATCTGACATCGCCACCCTCGCCCAGAAGTACCTAGACAAGGTTCATTTACATTCATCTTTCATCTTGTGATCCTGGTTCTGATTCGGCTGGCCTTTTGATATTCTTGTGAAACTTGGTGATACATTAATTATGGTTGATTTAATTTGCAGGAGCTTCATCTGGACGAGTTCATAACACAAGAAGTGAGCTTCCACGATATTAACAAAGCTTTCGACTTGCTCCTCGAAGGAAAAAGCCTGCGTTGCATCATATGGATGGACAAACTAAATTAATTAGCTGATCTGGGATGAGCATTAGAGGGGAAAAAAATTCAAAAACATATCATCTGTCATTGTTCTTGTTCTTTATCATTGATGCTGCTGTTATAATTGCTTGGAAATAATGAATACAATTTCAGTTTTATTTCATACCAGAACCACCAAACAAAGAGAAGGCCTAGCTATCCTAAACTGGCAATCCAAACACCCCGGAACTTCAAAACTGAGGCGCGCAGGTCACAACATCAGCAGCCGCAACTCAAAATTACTTTACATTACGAACTATAAGCCACAGCCATACACCACTTATAAGAATGGTGGCAAAAAATATGTCAAATCATTATATAGCAAGTTATGTCAAATTTCTTTTTTTTTTGGGTGTTTATTTTACCATCTAATTCTGATGCATGAACAGAATGTTAAATGAAATTACTGGAAATATTACGTGTGAATTGACATTATAAACATCAGGAACTACAAATAAAAAGTAATTTCAGATTAAAAACTAGGGTCCGCTGCATTTTCTTTTTTCTAGCCCTTTTTTTTATTTCCTCATGTTGCTTTCCACTGGAGGAAGGAAATGAGTCCAAACTGTCTTTATTACTCATAATTAAATATAATTATAAAAGATACAACGAGGTTTTATTATTTTGTTCCTGGAAGATGTAAACTTCTGCATGCACTTACCATCCTCAGTTTCGAACCTTGGGCTTCTATTTTTGTTTATTTTTGAAAAAACAGTTTGCTTGTTTTTCAAATACAGTATGTGCGTAATATCTATAGATATATATAAAACTGATATATGACATAAGTATATCATAAATTAAAATATATTAAGTAAGTTATACACCACTGTCATGTATAGTTTGTTACCTAGCAATTTGTGCGAGCAGCAGCAGCAGCAGCACCGCATATCTGACATCGAAATTTTGTAAGCGTTGGCTATATGCCGGTATCTTCAAACACGTTATGCAAAAGGGCTCAGCCCAACCCAGCCGGGCCACTCTGTAATAGCAGCCTCTAAAATGTTTTCCTGATTGATCGCCACAGTTCACTGAGATTCCAAAATATCACACGTGTGTACATATATTTTTTTTTTTACCATCACGGTAAAACAGTAACAATACCGTGGCTTGACCTACCAAAACTCTTCTAGTTGTGTCTCTCAGCCTCATATTCTGGTCTTGGCCGCCTTTTGGTGACTGAACAAACAGCAGCTGAAGAAAGTAGATCGGTTTTTGCCCATCAATGGCGGAAGCCCAAAGCGACAAAACTCCCTCCCTAGCCGAGGTACTTCTTCTTTTTATTTTTGTCTCCGTCAATTTTATTACAAGAGCTTAAGAAAATAATCAGTTTAGTCTAAGTTCGATCTGCGTTTCTTCTTTATGGATCTTTGTTTCTGTTTGAATAGTATTTGAGTTGAATATATCGGCTGACCTTATTCTTTTGGAAGCTCTGGAGATTCGTAGGTAATGGGTTGGAGTTTTGACTACGATTGACCTTTCTTGGGGTATTTTTTTAATTTTGATGGCATTTGTCTGATTTTTGATTGGGAGTCCTATTGACGACTGATTGTGCCTTAGATTGGTGTGATAGTAGCAATCGAGTCAACTCTCAAGCTTGAATTATGATCAAAATATTTCATAATTTAATATGATTGGATTTGCAGTTTCTAAGTTCTATGATTGTAAAACTTTGAGGCATGTATCTGGTACTTTTGCTGTGTTGCATCTTGAAAACTCAATGTTAACTTTGTAGAATTTTCTCTGAGGATTATTTAGATTTTAAGGTTGTGCTTGACCAAATGGAAATGGATTATGCTTCTGTGAGCTCATTGTGGTGATTTTTGTTTTATGTGTGTAATGCGGACAGGATTATTTGTTGGAAAAAGAGAAGCAAGATGTAGCTACAAAACCTGCGGAAGTAAAAGAAGTTGAGAGTGCAGTGACTGCCTCTTCTGTGGAAGTTGCCACTGATAAAGTTGAAGAAACCCCTGCTGCCGCCGCTGTTGAAGAAAGCAAGGAAGACGCGCCTGCTCCTGCTGCTGAAGAAAGCACTGAAGCCAGTTCTGCTTCTCCTGAGGACAGCACTAGTGAAACAGCTCCAGCTGCTGCCGAGGAAAGCAGTGAAGCTACTGAAGAGGAAAACTCAGGTGATCAGGAAGCCTCAGAAGAGACACCAGAAATAAAGGTAAGTGAATCTAATTACAACCTTTTATTTTTGGCCTGCTGTCATAGATTTTTATTTTTATTTTTTAACGTTTGTGTTTTCTCTGATGACTCATTTATTATGATCCCTAATTGGTATATAGCTGGAGACTGCACCGGCAGATTTCCGTTTCCCAACCACGAATCAAACAAGGCACTGCTTTACCCGATATATTGAGTATCATCGGTGAGTCATCATTTACTTATTTAAATTGGCTCTGAAGCTTTTGTCTGACTATCTGCATGCCATGTTTTTTCCAGTGGTATATTATTGATGATTTTATTATTTACAGGTGTGTAGCTGCTAAGGGAGAGGGTGCTCCGGAGTGTGATAAGTTTGCAAAATATTACCGTGCTCTATGTCCTAGTGACTGGGTATGTTTTACTAAAACTTCCTGTGTCTAATAACTTTTATGCTTGCCGTCTGACCTCCAGTCTATGTTAATATCTTCTAGACTATTCAGATGTAGTTGTCAGTTTTTTCATGTTCAATGCTCCTACATCTCCAATTAAATTATCTAATGTAAAAGCCTCTACTATCCTCATTGTATTATTAGGGAAGTTTCCCCCCTTGGCTTGCCGCTAAATTTGCTACCGACTTATAAATATTAGTGGCAGTTGAAACTATGGTGATGGGATTGCCAAATCTTATTAAGACATGCTGTAGAGAAATATTTATTATGATTTGAAAAACCTCTTGTGACTCTTCTTTTCGACTATAAATGCTGGACTCGGCCACTTCGATATAAAAAGAAACAATCGATTTGAAAATGCTCTACAAAATTAAATGTCACATTATTATTATTATTTTTAAATACATGTCGAAGTGATGAAAAAGCTGGCTGGTTTTCATATTCAAAAAGTGAAAGCGCTTACTTGCCTGCGTGCTTTAAAGATGGTTTATCTAAAATGAAAGAAAGATGATTAGGCTTCAATGGATTGGCATAAGCTAGGGTATTTCACAAGAAAGGGGAGTGGAAGAGAGAAAATAGCATGCTGAGAAAAATGGATTTGTTGCTCTGTGTTCAATTCTAAAGTCTTTTTCCTATTGCTTTTCTCTCAGTTTGCAAAAGATAGAGATAAGATTTCCTAAGCAAAATTGAAGAACATGTATACTAATATTTCTGGTTGATGAAATTATAAAGCATTTTCTGTATGTTAAGCAGAATTATCCATAGCAAGGGGGGTTTCGGATGATCTGTCAGGGATATTCCCTCTGAAAAGTTAAGGGATATAGAAAAGAAAAAGGGATATAGAGTATGCATAGTGATCGGAAGGGATTCTTGTTCATTTCCCCATAGAACCATATACTAATATAGAATTTCTTTTCCTTTTTCCCCTACAATTTTGGCCAAATTGACTATATCTTACTTGCATTCTAAGAAGGCATTTTGAATAACATTGTTTTAATGCTTTCTGTACTCCTTTTGTTTCAAGATGTGCCATTTTGTCCAAGCTATATTCCTAATGCTTTGCCTACCCCTTGTTTCAAGAAATTGTGGTCATTTTGTTTAGCCTAGCCATTTCATCGAAAGCTTGATTGGCATCTGTCAGTATAATTATTCTGCATTGAAAGCAGATTGTAGATACTGATGTCTTTGGTGCGAGTTACTTTTCTGATCACTAGAGACTGTCAAAGCTTTTCTTTTCATATTGTATGTTGCAGCCTTAAATTTAACTTTCTGCTCTGATTAAAATGAATACCTTAAGGTTGGGTCGCTGCTATTTTGTTTCTTAAGTTTTATTATCTTTTGGTGGCTAACTTTGTTATGTGACTGCAGCTCTTTGAGCTAACTTATATATTATGTATGTGTTGCAGATAGAAAAATGGAATGAGCAAAGAGAAAACGGAACCTTTCCAGGTCCTCTGTAGGTGGTGCCATTTTTACAAACATGGGTGTGATTTGCATCCTGCGGTTAAATTAAAGTTGCTACTCAAAATCCAAAGGAGTAATTTCTTGACTGAGAAGTGATTTCTCAGGGATCTTTTCCTAAAATCAACGAGTTAATAAATTTTTTTGACTTGCCTAATGGTTGTTGTTCAAGTCTCATAACACAGGGTTATCATCTCTTAAGATGAATTTTTTTCCTCCGACAATCCAACTTATGTTTGTGTCGTGGCATGTTGTGTAATTTTTATAAGGTTATCAGATGGAACCCAACTGAATCTGTACCATTTATGTCTGCCGTAATAAAGATTGGCTTCATTAGCCTTAAGAGATGAATGATATGCTATCTTTTTAAGGAATTCACCGGATTGGCTTGATGCTGATGATTAGTTTCCTCATCTTGCATTGTGACATTTGCTTTCCTAAATATCAGCTTTGAATGCATCAATTCCATGTGGCAGGATTTGTTTAACAAGGAAGTGCTAAAATTCTAAAACAGCAAATGTGGGAAATTCTCTCATTCTTGTGTGCACATTTTGGCTTTTCACGCAGAGGCTATTAACCTAAAATTTATCCCGAATTATTTTTTTCACTATAAATAAAGAAAACATCTGAGAGAAAATAAACCTAAAAATTACAGGAAAAACAAAACCATGTGGAGGAAAATTTTAATTCCTAAAGCAAAACACGAAAGAGGAAAGAATTAAATAAAGACAGAAACACACAACGACGTCGTTACGCGAAACATTAAAAAAGATAAAAGGGAACTCTCAGGGTTGTATTATCTGAGTCTCTCTCGCTGCGCGCGGATCCTTACAGTGAAAGTGAGCCTGACTCATCCCATAGGGACTACAATGCAGACAGTGAAGCTGGCTGCAATTCCTGCTGCCTTTTCTTCTTCATGCTTTATTTTCAGACCAGTAAGTAAAACGCTAGGTTTAATTTCCCGCCGTAATCATTCTCAAAAACCTCCATTTCGGCTTCTTGCTAGAGCTTTCTCTGCACCCGCTCTACAAACAATCGACACCATAGATAACAAAGGTTATTTTTAATTTTAATTATTATTATTAAAAAAATTTTAAAATTGAAATGGACTTTGATATATTATTTTTATTCTGTTTATTTGAAGGTGGTGTGGCTGTGAAGCCGCAGTGGAAGGCTGCAATTGATTTCAAGTGGATAAGGGACAACAAAGAAGCTCTTTCCGCCAATATAAGAAATAGGAATTCCAATGCAAATTTGGAACTTGTGCTCGAGCTTTATGAGAAAATGTTGAATGTTCAGAAGGTTAGGTTTCTATACAATCATATGTTTTGACTATATTGATTATTCATTTCTTGGATATATTTCTGTTAATCATATTTGAACTCTTTAGTTATTGATAAATGTAACGCGGTAGATTTGAAAATCGCCTGCAAGTATAATGTAATACCTGTATTTTCTTGGCTTAAAGAACGACTCTGAATATTCGAACAGGAGTTCCAAGTGAACTATGATAGATTTATTACGTGACTTGAGCTAGGTTTCAATTTCTTTTTTGTTAAATAAATTTATAAACTGTTTAGAATGAATTTATTAATATGACTTATAAATGGGTGTAACTGTTTAAAACCTGAACATTAAGTCCTAATGATGCAATTTGAAGTTCCTCTATTTTTCCTGATGAGACGTATTAGTTGGCTAATGATGCAATTTGAATCATGTAACATAGGAGTTTACTGAGCGGGTACAAGTCATAGTACTTTATATTCCTATTTGTTCAACCAATGCAAACTTTTTTTTTTTTCAAAAGAGCAATGTCAAGTAACCCAAATCTAAATTCTAATTTAAGTTACAACTGATGTGACATTTATCAATTGGACAGTAGTTAAATAATTTTATAAATTATAAAATTTATCATCTAATAAATAAGTGACATATGATATTGAGCCTCAATTCTCAAATAGTATATTCTTATCATTTCTCTCCCTCTCTCTCTCTAATATGTGTAATAATTTCCGTAAATGGCAAACGGGTTACTCCATTACCCTAAATTGAAAACCAATGTGGCTATGATCTGAAGTTCATAAGATTTGTTTTATGATTATAGCTCAGGAGAAAAAAGTGCTAATAATAAGTCAAACTTATGAAAAAAATATGAACTGGTTTTCTTCTTAGTTTTATCTAATTGTCACTCACAGATAGCAGGAAGTTGAAAGGCTTCGTGAGGAAAGAAATGCTGTTGCAAACAAGATGAAAGGGAAACTAGAATCATCTGAGCGTCAAAAACTCATAGAAGAAGGTATGTTTGAATAGTGTCACAGATTTATCATTTCCACGTATTCTGCTACATTCCTTAGTCATCTTTATATTTTGCAATCAGGAAAGAATTTGAAGGAAGGACTTGTGACTTTGGAAGAAGACCTGGTTAAACTCACAGATGAGCTTCAGCAGGAAGCACAGTGCATACCAAATATGACTCATCCGGATGTTCCCGTAGGAGGGGAGGATTGTTCTATAATTAGAAAAACGGTATCTCAATTGTTATGTATTATCATATTTCAGTCCTGATTTATTGTTCCTTGTCTCAATGTATGCAGATGTTTATCCATGGTCATGTGTCCGAGGAGGCATGGATGCGAGCTAGGTTCACACTACTAATTCCCTTTTCTATGTGCTCCTGTAGGTTGGTAACCCCGGTGTGTTTAACTTCCCTGTCAAGGATCACTTTCAGCTTGGGAAAGCACTCGATATCTTTGATTTTGATGCAGCTGCAGAGGTACTCTTTCTATTTATTGTAAGGTTTTAAAGCAGCTCTGATTGTTCCACATAAATCTAATTAAACATTGAGAGGTTTCGAGTCCAAGTTTAATGGTATGGCTAAAGATCCAGAGAGTTGCATTTTTTATAGGTTGATAAGAATTCTTTTAATGATATTGTAGCTGATTACATTATTTTCTTTTTTATTGAAGTTTACTTGCATTGTGCATCAATTCAAAAAGATAGGATTCGATATTCTGCTTGTTCATACAGGTCAGTGGTTCAAAATTCTATTACCTGAAGAATGAAGCTGTTATGCTAGAGATGGGTCTTATCAACTGGACACTCTCAGAAGTGATAAAAAGGGGATTTACACCTCTAACTACTCCTGAAATTGTAAGATCCTCTGTTGTTGAAAAGTGTGGCTTCCAACCTCGTGGAGCAAATACCCAGGTTTGTATATATTCTACTCATGTATACTCTTATCTAAGAGAAATGCCACCTTATGAAGAGTCGTGGTCACAATATATTCTCCTTTAGACTTTCTGTAGCGAGGCTTTATGTTATGAATCTGATGACAAATTCAAAGTTCAAACCATTTTGTCCTTTGACTGGTCACTCTACTAGGTCGTTCAACCTAAATGGTTTTGAGTTGAAGTGTTAAATTTGTGATAACCTAAATATTACTTTAGTTCTTAATATCTGCATGTGATAAGAGCGCAGCCATAGGAAAGTAGATACTCAGAAGGTGTATTTAGTTTGTCGGAGATCAATTTTGTTGATACTTTTGCCACAACGCTCAACAGGTTTATTCTATCGAGGGAACTGATCAATGCCTCATTGGCACTGCAGAGATTCCTGTTGGAGGAATTCATATGGATTCTATTCTTTCTGAGTCATTGTTGCCTTTAAAGTATGCAGCGTTTTCCCATTGCTTCCGTACTGAGGCAGGTGCGGCAGGCACAGCAACAAGGTAAATTAATAGGGTGCTATTCATCTTTGGTACTCTTGAATAATGAAAAGAAATGAACTTGATACCCAAAATTTTAATCCTCGGAGAAGTGGCATGACAATATTAGGCTTATTTCAAGGAATATATGTTACTTTTTCATGTAACTTTCTTAAAACTTTTGTTAAATACAGGCCATAAGTCAGTAAATTCTTGGTACATCTAACCCAATCAAATTGGCTAGTATTACATAATGAGTGTCAAAATTTTCAGGACTGTTAGGAACGGGGTTGTACTCTCGCTATGTCTATTTTACTGGCTTTCGGTCATTGTGAACTCCTGGCACATGAAAGTGCTTCATTTATGTAAACCTTTACTTGGCATGATTACATATGACTCTCCCTTCTATTAGCTTCTCTCTTTGGAGGTGGAGGTTCTTGAAATACTTCTACATAGGTGACTGCTGAGCAGGTTTATCATGGTACTGTATGATTTGAAATTTTTATGATAGATATTCATTAATTACCATGTTGACTACTTTTCTAAATTGCTGCCATATTTTCTAAGTTCATGTATAACCAAATCTACACCCTGGCAGTTGTAGATAACAATGGTTTTGTGATGTTATACTTGTAAACAACTAGTCTAATTTAAGCTTGTTTGTTATGGTGATCAAATGGAGATCTGAATTTGTAATCTGATGGAATTCGTGAGCAGGGGTCTTTATCGAGTACACCAGTTCAGCAAACTGGAGATGTTCATCTTTTGCCAACCAGAGGAGAGTGATTCATACCATGAGGAGCTCATTAGAATTGAAGAAGACCTTTACTCATCACTAGGATTACACTTCAAGTAAGGATAGTCTTCACTATTTTGTCTTTCTAAGTGGACATGGTTTTTCTTGTCTTTTTTTCCGCACTTACTTTTTCTCATAGGCTTTTACTTTTCTTGACAGAACTGTAGACATGGCTACTGCAGATTTAGGTGCCCCGGCTTATCGAAAATTTGATGTGGAAGCATGGATGCCAGGCTTGGGACGATATGGCGAGGTATTGCAATGAGATATCATCATTTATTTAAAACCCCGTTGTGCAAGATTGATTTTTGTCTCTCTAATTTTCTTTTGAATGTTTTCAAATAAGTGAGAGTTGTAGATGAGAGGTATTAATCACATAGACAATGTACTTATGTGAGCAGATATCAAGTGCATCAAACTGTACGGACTATCAAAGCCGCAGGCTGGGAATTCGTTATCGTCCTTCGCAACCGTCGTCAACAAATACAAAAAAGGGTAAAGGGCCAACACGGTTTGTTCACACATTAAATGCAACAGCTTGTGCAATCCCACGGATGATAATATGCTTACTGGAGAATTACCAACAAGAAGACGGCTCGGTTATTATTCCAGAGCCATTGAGGCCCTTCATGGGTGGGCTTGAGCGAATATCTCCAAAATGTTGCTAGAGCCATTTATTTTTGTTGCCGGAGTTGTATTCATCATGCAGCACTAATCGGGGGCATACAAAAAAATCACGCAGCTAGTTTGACTTGCGAAGTATAGAGAAATGATTTTTTTTTAAAAAAAGTAAATTAAACAAATGATGCTGGGAAATTTTGAAGATCCCATTAATTCTCCTTGTTCAGAAGATGCGATTATATGTAATTTTCTATCACTTTTTCCTTGTTTAGTTATCATCAAATCAGCCTATCTATCAGTATTTTCGGTTAGCTTGCACGATACGCCTTCTGTTAATTGGTCTCGACGTACATTTGAGAACAGCGGTCTCGTGGTCTCTCTGCGCAGACACTTCGCACTGGGGGACTACAAGTGCTAACAGTGAAGCCGCCAACTCAGGTTTAATTCTCGGTCATGTCTCTACTCAAAAGACCTTAGTTTCCTCTTCTTCTTTTTTTTTTTTTAAGAGACTATTGCTCATGATATTTACAATCATATATATAATAAGACCTGTTTACATCAATTCTGATATGGCACCGCTCAGATTTTTAACCCTTTCAAATATTCGAGGGACGTCAACTCCCCTCCTGAGAGAAAGACTGCCTTCACTCAAGCTCTGGGACTCCGAGGAAAGAAATTTAAATTAAACCCCTACAATGCGTTTGTGGGGGCTCAAACCCCGTCCCTCACATTTGTGAGGGAGGGGTTCTGGCCACTTGGGCTAATTTAAGTTCTGGCCAAGTAGTTCAGTTTCCTCTTCTTGCTTGAGCTTTTTCCATACCTTCCGTACAAACCACCGAAACCACAGCTCTGTTTCATTTCATCAATCTTCTTATTATTATAATTTAAAAGCAAGCTCAAAACGGAAGACTTTTTATTTTGAAGTTGATGAACTCGGGCGAAGAAGCCTGAAATTTATTTCCAGTGGAAAAGAGAGAACAAGGAAGCTGTTGCCGTTGATATAGCAAATAGGAGTTCCAATGCTAAGCTCGAGAAGGTTAGGTTTCATTGTCTTCATCAAATTTCAACTGTGATAAGCTAACTTATTGTAGGATTAAACAATTACGTGGCTCTAAATGTATTTGTTCGAATTTAATGAATATTTTCTATGGGAGGGACTGTCACTGTCTTATAGTTCACTAAATTTTTCTAATTAATTACAAGTCTCTGAATTTTTCTTTGTTAATGCTCACAAATTTTTCGTTGGATTCAAGTAACTCGTGGCTTAACTTGAAATGTGTAGAGCAAATCTGAAAAGTTAAAGAACTAATTCGAGAGGGGGCACCATCATATTTGGGTTCACTACCAGCAGATCCTGGGGATGCGAGAGCTTGGTTTTCTGTCTCCCCGTGCTTTGCTTTTATTTTGGAGACATTGTGCCCCCTCTCTGAATCATATTCGGGTCCTTTTGTCTTGCTTCATTTTGTGGCAAATTTGGAAGGCTCGAAATGCTTTCCGGTTTCATTCACAGTCTTTCTCTACTGATGCGGTTATCTTTCAGATTGACTCTGATCTCAGGCTCGCTAGTTCTGCCTTTGGATTCAAGCCTCCCCAATTGAGGGGAGTTTTGGGTTCTTGTATTGCAGAGGACTTGCAAGTTATGGCTCCCCCCTCAGAGGTTAATTCGGCTAGTTGCTTGGACGAGGCCGCCTCCAGGGTTGGCTAAGCTGACTGTGGATGGTTGCTCTAGGGGCAACCCTGGGATGGCTGCTTCCGGGGGTATTTTACGGGATCACCGAGGCGTGGTTTGAGCGGCTTTTGGATCCTTTTTGGGTTACAAGCCGATCTTATATGTTGAGCTCATGGCGGTGTACGAGGGTTTGGAGCTTGCCATTCAGCTTGGGTACACAGTGTTCGAGGTTGAGTCGAACTCGGCTACAGTGGTTTCATGGATTCACACCCAGGGTCCTGTTCGATGGGAGTATTCTTATTCTCTTTGTCGGGTGTGCCGTCTGGTAATGTCATTTCTCATTGAGGTGAGACATATTCTTCGCGAGGCTACTTCTGCTGCTGATTTTCTAGCTAATTGGGCGTGCACTCATCGGACTAGCCAGCATTTCTTATCTCCTTCGATGGGAGTATTCTTATTCTCTGCGTCGGGTGTGCCGTCTGGTAATGTCATTTCTCATTGAGGCAAGACATATTCTTCGCAAGACTACTTCTGCTGCTGATTTTCTAGCCAACTGGGCGTGCACTCATCGGACTAGCCAGCATTTCTTATCTCCTCGGGAGCTCCCCAAAGGCTTATCTGGTATTCTTTACTTGGATGCCCACGCAATTCCCCATGTTAGACATTAAGATTTTATCCTTTTCTTGTATCTCTTTTTCTCTAGGAGGTTTTGACTCTTGTTCTCCTCCTTTGTATCTCATTCATTTTTGGATTTATATTATAGGTAGGAGTCTCGCATAACCCAAAAAAAAAAAAAATTCGAACCTCACTTTGTGTTACGTCACAAAATAGTTTTCCCTCCAGACTTTCTGTAGCGTTGCTTTTATGGTATTAATTTGATGATAGATCCAAATGTTTACTGATTTTTTCCATTTTAAGTAGAGGTTTATAATAACAACTAAGAACTTCTGGGGCCTCCTGCAGCCTTAAAAAAGTAGAGACTCATATTCAAGTTTTTAAGAGCTCATTTTTTGTTGATACATTTCCCATAAACAGGTCTATTAGAGGACTGGAACAGATTTATTCCTGGATCACACTGTAGAGATTTCTAGTTTTCTACTATGAATGTTCGAGGTGATTCTATTCTTGCACAGTTCGTTATTTTAACCCCCTTCACATAACGTTTCAATGTGGGCAGATTTCAAGTGCATGACTTTCAACAGCGGGTGGAGGCAAAATATTCTGCATCGCCCATCAGAACCGTCATCAACAAATTCTGAAGCGGGTGAGTGCCAGAAAGAAATTGTTCACGCGTTAAAAACAACAGCTTGTGCAGTTCCGCAGACGATAATATGCATACTGGAGAATTACCCGAAAGATGTTTATTCCTGAGCCATTAGCGCCCACGATGGTTGGGCTTGAGCATTTAACTCCAAAATCCAGCCAGATGATTTTGTTATTATTATTATGCTTGCATTACTTTTGTAACGGGGAATTTGTCTTTTGCTGTAGTCAATTTGTGGGGAGCTGCTAAGTTACATTCGCTGTAACTTACAGCTCATAAAAAATTAGTTTTTCACAACCCATTTTGACTGCATGGATACAACAATTAGAGGTACAAAGAAACTATTTTTTGGGTGGTTGTATGTTACAGCTGATGTAACATAACAAGGTCCCAATTTGCGATATGCTCGGTGGATAATATGCTGCATGCTGGAGAGTTTAATGCAAGAAGACGGCTCACTTATTATGTTGGGTTCCTGAGCCATGGGGGGCCACTCATGGAAGGGCTTGAGAGTATTGCTGCAAAATCCAGCTAATATACTTGTACCAATAATATTCATTTGTTGTTTCGGGAGTTGTATTCATTGAGCAAATTATTGTGGGATATACAAAATCATGCTGCTTGTGTTAGATATGTAGAACCTGCGGCATCAATTCCCTCCATAAATCTCCAACTTCCAGAGGAATGGCTCTGCTTCACAAAAAGTTATTGGCGGAATCATTGGCACTTCTGCTCTGGGAACACAGTCCATTTCCTGTCTACAATTTGAGTTTGTTCAATTCAATCTTTTGAACAGGATATGTGTAAGCCTCGTAATTGATTTGTTGGCCCAGGCTACTTAATTTCGTGAATGTAGTTATCAGATCAACCTGTCAAAGAATCAAACTTGAAAACTGAGACTAGGAATTAAAATGCATCATGATTTAATTTTCTATATAAAACTAAACGAACACGAGGTTAGCCTTCTTAATGGCCCTGAGTCTTCTAAAAAAGGGAAAGGTAATGAAGAAATCCAACCTCATAATCAGTCTGAGACACTGTTTCTCTGCTACGCTGGTATTTCTGAACCCAAGGAGAAACATCTTTATCGGTGGCCAATAAGGCTTCCGTTGCTGTCTGATCAGGACCCAAGAATGCAGACATAACAGCTAGCTGCCGACCAACAAAGGATTTGAAAAGAACCAGATCCATGAGTATTAATCACGACGCATTAAAACTAAAAATGCAGGAGTTCCATGTAGATGGTCATATTGTAGCTAAGGATTTTTCCTCCACATATCCATTATCAATGTTACTGCAGGCTTAACATGTGGTAAGACATATAAATAGTATCAAAATCTGAAATCGGATATCTCAGCGCCAGAGATGACCATTTGATGGACTATATTGGCAAGCGATGTAATGTGTTCAAATTTATTGAATAACAAGAGTTGCATTAGTGGCCTGAACTAACATATTGAATATAAACAAATATTCTGATGACTTCTGTTGTAGTTTTGAGTCAAACAACACAGTGTAGTAAGAAAATATCTCAGAAGCCACACTACAACGTCGTTCAAATGAGTCTTGATTTTAATCAAAGTGTAATAAGACAGGAATACATTTGACCAAATGAATTCTCGAAGCTTGCCTCAGCTCGCAAGAAATTTGGCTTTACAGTCAATTTAATGATGATATAAGACAGTAGAAGAGCAATTATGACAGTAAGTACGATAGAGAAAATACCTGGCGGGGACCAAAGCCAACGGCTGAGAATTTATCTTTCATTTCCTGGACAGTAGCTTTCTCCCATTGTGGAACCCTCCCCTCTGGATCTGGCTCCTGAGCATCTGTCCTTCCAAATTGCTTTTCAAACAAGCCCCACTGTTGACAAAAGAACAATTTTATGCATCATCCATAAGTTCCTCTCGTAGAAAGCTAAAGTGCCATAAAGATCTATGCCAGCAGAAATACAGGCATTCACAACTCATTCAGGTCATACACACTGTTACCATGGTTTAACTTCCTTCTTCTCCCAAGAAGTCCATTATAGGATTTTTAAATTCCCTTAATCACTTCTCTCAAGATGGCCATTACAGGATTTTAAGTTCCCTTCTAAAAGCATCATGGTGATTGTACAACTAATTTTCTTTATAGGTATAGCTTGCATATGTAGACCTTTATGATTCAAAAGACAAAAGGAGAACTTAATGCTTTATAATAAATGCCCAGACAAAGCAACTGCACAGCAGAAACTGAGAAACAGAAAATAATTTAAGCAATTTCAGCATTAGGTGTTTAGGAAAATTGCCAAAGCGTTTAATGCATTCCAGTCAAAGGTCAGAAAATTGCATTTAGTGATTACATTTACGGACTTGGAAGAAAAATTTATGATGGTATGTCTAAGTTAACTGATTGTGTTTTACAAGCTACGCATGTGATTTAAATATACCACAAGAAGCCTAGCATATTGAGAAACAAACCTGACCAATTGAGCCATAGGCAGTGTACAATAAGCGCCCTTTCTCTTCATTCCCTCCACATTTGCGGATGGCTGATGCCAAAAATGTTGTCTTAACGGCACTTTGTGCTGCAAAAAGCGAAGAAAATTGAGTTGGGCACTCTAAGCTTCTCTCTGTGGATTCCCAAAGAAATTCATAGTAGACAGTCTTAACACGCTACATAGCTCAAACTTGGCATTTCTAATATTGTAACCTGCATACTGGATGAGATCGGCAAAGGATATTGGTCCACCCTTAGAATATGAATCTATCTCCTTCTTTGCTTCCTCTAACAAATTCATGGCAGCACAAAGCCCCTTATTTTCTGGTCTGCCTATCTCTGAGCTTCAGCCAACAAAACCAGCAGAAGAAAAACAAGGCAACTTTTTACCAAGCCAAAATTACTGATGCATAATCACAGGAAAAGGGAAAGTTTGATTGCTAAAGCAACAGAAAATTCATGAAATATATATTATCGTATTTGGTAAATAAGGCAAGCATAACTTCCATTCTTCCAATCCAAATGTTTCTGTAAGATGCTGGAAACAATGATCAAACAACAGTAACTAATTATTGGTATTTGAAATGCCAAAAAACGATTTTTAATAAATTGACATCTGGGAAAAGCATAGATTTCTGTATCTTCAGAAGAATATCATAAAGATTTGACTATGATTTTTCCACTGTGCATACATTATTCCATACTCATTTCAAGAAGTGTGAAATTTCATGTCAAAATTATTTCTGAGATAATGCTTCATGTAGCAAGTACCTGAACCTTATGGATCCATTAGGGCCCCCAGATTTTGTAGCCTACAAACTTAACCAGCAGGACATCAGCTTATTTCCTTCCTTTCTCCATAACAAGTAAAGGAATTTTATGACATTTACATGACACTTAAATTGTAGAGGCTTTTTCCTGACCTTATCATAAGTCGTGGCATCATTGAGTGCCAAAGTTAGTAGAGATGGGATAAGATCTGGATTTCCCTGAAACAGGTACATTGAAAGAAGTGTTGATGCACATTGACAACATAGTTGGCCTAACTTAATTCTACATATGATGTCCTTATATTCATATACCAGGAGAAATTGGAATAGGCATACCTTTATAGCAGTTTGGAGAGTCTCCTTGATATTGGCTGGGTAAGAAAAGGATGTAAGCTGTTAATTCAGCAGATTCCTGCTAGTTTAAGCACAATGAAGATATGTATACGGAACTTACAAATAAACTCCGAACGCTGTCTGCGTTGTATCAAATCAGCAGCACGTGCCATTTCAACTGGTCCTGAGCTTGATATTATTTCCTAAGAAGAGACCACAACTGGCAGAAAATCATCATCAAATCATTCTTATTCATGGTTCCGGACCCTAACAGAGATTCTACGTCGTTTATCCGACACAACAATCTCGATTTAAATTTGGAAAAAGAGTCTTCTTAGTCAAGCGCTGGCCAAAAATTAACAGGAGATTCTTCCTCCAATTTGCGATTGATGCAAGGAACAAAAAAACTAGTGCTACATACAATTCATGCATTAGATATAAAGATAAATAGAAGAAAGGGATGGTTCTCACCATGCCAATGGTTGCACCAATGCATTTCAGAATATCCCTTCTACCAAAACCATCATCAACAGTAATTTGAGTCTCGATTTTATGACAACGTATAGCACCCTGGACGTTGAACATAATTCAGTGAAGTTAAAAGTAAGCCATATCAAAATGAACAGTGCAGCAAGCTTACAGCATGAGCGGAGCATCTGGGGGCCACAGTTGGGAAGGCGCTTCGCGATGGGGAAGGAACAATGGGTAGCACAGAAGGAACCGTAGAGAGAAAAGAAGTGCCCATAATGTTGTTTGTCCCAAAAAAAAAAAAAATTGGGAAGCTTCTGTCTTTCTTTGCTAATGTGCAGACTAGGGAGAGAGAGAGAGAGAGCAAGTGTGGCCATACGGGTGGAGGGTGCATGGGAGTTATGAGATTGTGTTATCCAGTCCTTTGATCCTTTTTGGCTGAGCTGGAATGCTGGATGGGTTTCCTGAAATTTCCTAACCTTTGCTAAGGCCAACGACTGACCCGAGTTTTGGACCCGTGCTGCGAGCCATTAGGCCCATTACCCAGCACCAGATCTTAACACGGATCGTCGAACATAGTGCCGCTGTTTCACACTTTGTCATCCAAATTTTGGTGAAAAGTTCTCGGTACGCAAAATATGCTAGGGTGCAAGAGATATATAACCGATCACATTCATCAAATCCATGTTTTGATAACTTGGAGTGGGAGGCTGACAAGAAACATACACAATTTTTGTGCAAGAAACGGAAATAATTCTTTGACTATTATTGCATTCAATCACAAGTGAAATACATTCGTGTAAATTAACATTATTTCTCCAAGTAGTTTTTTACACTATCCTCGTATACCCAATGCTTGCCTTATCCTTCCCTTTGAAACGTAGCCAAGCTTCCTAAATCACAATCATATTAATGTGTCTTTCTGATGGAATGAAATTGAAACCTCAATGCCTTCAAGATTATATATCCATGCTCTGCACCACCAAGGTGTGTTCTCTTCACCTATTTATTGAAGCTATGTAAACTCAAGATATACACAGTCCGCGTCCCCGATTGGCCGATGCCAAAGATGGCACAGCCAACTTGAAAACTTCAATAAATAGTTAAACAATAAGCGCCAATAGCCAACCGCCTAGGGGATCTTTCGTATAAGGAGATTGTTTCACATCTTATCTACTTAATAGTAAGTGATGTATTGACATTCAGTTTTTGCCTCCGACATAAACAATCTGGTAATGGGTTAACATAGAAGGCTTCTTCCGAACGAAACCGATCCATGCCCTTTGTCCCTGAGATAGGGCCTTTCCTTTTTCTTGGTGACCCTTGCCTGTAAGACCGAAAGATGAAATACAATTAAATTGGGCGCTTGGTGATTCAACATATCATAATTTTCAACAAATGCAAAGATAGAACACCTTCACCATATGATTACTCTAATGAATATGAACAGAGACAGGACAGCAGCTGTAGTAGCAGTCCTTACCACCATTAAGCACTGACCTTGTGGACCACAGGTGGTTATCTATAAGCCTACATCTACTCAGGTCACTAATAGAAATATTCAACAATAGCAGTCCCCTCCTAGTTTTCCACTAATTCATTAGAGATTCAATTGTAATTGTTTATGGTTTGAATAACTTATACCATAGGGGAAGACAAATGGGAATGATATGAATTTGACAATCAGACTCCAAAATTACAATAAATATGTATTTAACGAAATATAAGATGGCTTAGAAATCAATCCTCAGAGAGAATCAAACTAATATAAGCTAATTACCAATCTTCCAAATAAACTAGTAATAAACAGTCAAGATTATACGGCCAAAAGATAAGACGCTTCACATAATAAGTACAACTAATGACATACTGTTTTATATCGCAAAAAGAAGAAAATGACATACCGCTTTTTGTGAATTTCAATGACCTTATTTGATAGACTTTTTCCTTCTCTGATTGTTCCCAGCTCAATTTTGTCAAACAGCCGAACAAGAGCTTTCCTGATTCACAGTATACAGGAAAAAAAATTCAAAAAACAGCAGTCGATGGAAGTCATTTTTTGAATCTAGACGTTGTCTCGTCCCTAGAAGAAACTGCCTAACCTGTCAGGAGAAATTGTTTTCCTATGTCCCAGAAAACGTCGATGACCTTCAACTGCCCTTGCCATGTTGCCTGAGTATGATGGAATAAACACATCACTTTCAACAGATACAATGTAGTCAAGTGCAGCCATTTGAGATGCATGATGGACAAATGATTCCAGCTCCTGAACAGATGCCAACTTCTCCTACAAAAAAGCAATCGCAAAAACAAATCAACAAACTAACTATCAGCCAAAATATATAAAAGTTCAAAACTTAAGCTGTGAAAATTATAACAAGATAAAAATCACTTCATCCCCTTTGTTTATTGTAAGCAAGAAAGATAGGGTAAAGAAAATTTGTTAATGATCAGAAGCAAATGGTGAAATTGAATGCTACCACAATGAATTCCACAATTAGCCAATGACTGAAGTTGAATACGGAAGTTCTTCTATTATAACTGAGATTACTTGCACGGTTATGAGACTCAAAGGCTAAACTCATCAGCACAAGATCATATGACTAACTGGATTATAATCTTAGATGAGTTGCGCATCATGTTTTAACAGAGCACACATGAACATTCTACTGCATTAAGTTTCTATTGTGAGGTTTCACAAGGCCAATGTTCACCGAAAACGTCATAAACTATTCTAGGACTTTACCAAAATCAAGCACCAGAATTTACTTTTAAGGCAAGAATCACACACAACATCAGACACAAGTAATACCTTACTCATCAATATAGGATAGCGGGTCTGCAGATCGGCCATACGACCATCACCACCATATATCTCTCCAGCAGCAATATATATCGGAGTGCTTGATGGATATCCTAGAGCACTAAGAAATATTCCAACCTCCTTTGGAGTTAGGGGGCAATAACCTTTGGATCTCTGTTCCTTGGAATCAATTTCCTTCACTTTCCAGTGGACAGTGTTTTCTCTATGAAGTTTAAAATGAAGTTAAAATGCAAAACATGCATCAAGTAACATAAACAACTAATCAAGTGAAGAAGCGTCAAATTGAGCATTTAGGTCATCACTAGTCAACTCAGACCTTATTGTCCTTAGTTCGTCTGCCTCAAGAGGAGATAAATCATGTGTGCATCCACTAAAGGCAAGCATGTCCTTCTCATATCGCAAATGCAGTGCAATATAAGGACCGTAAGACCTCATCCGATCCACCAACAACTACAATGAAATAAATTTTTCCCACATCTAATTGCATAGGTCACAAGAAATATAGCACTCAAAAAATCAAATGAAAATTCAGGACTAATTGTTTACTTTCCCCATTGCCTCAATTTGAGGGGCAAAACGAAGGGCTTCATAGCAAGCACGGCAACGCAGCTTCTGAATATCCAAAGGTAGATTGTTATTCGCTAGACGAGAATCTGATTTTGCAGCTCGAATAATCTAAAAAGGATCATGTGAGTATCAAGATGATCACATTTGGAATTCTACACAAAGCTGCAACCAGAAAACTGGTGAAGAATTTCAATACACACACACCTGATAATCCTCCCACATGCTAGCTATCTCACCCTCATAGTAATCCATACCAGACCAGCTTCTGAAATGTTTAACTGCTCTGGCAGCCGTATTGAGTTCCTTAGGAAGTTTTTTTATGACTTTCACATCATTAGCCAAAGAGTTAATGAAATGATCTTCATCAAAAACATCAGAAAAGTTGCTGCAGACAAAGAAAGTAGAAAACAGACCACGCATTTCAATCGTTAAGAAATTGATGCAGAGACAAATAGCTAACTTCCAAAATGGGAAAGGGAGGAACCTAGAATCTTGCCAAAATGACCGTTTATCAAGCTCCGGAACTACAAGAGTGGCATTTATGATACGAGCTACTGCTACCATGTCGCATATCTGCAAGTCAAACATTTAGACTATAACTCAGCTCCCAATAATAGCCACAAAAAAAAAAATTAACAAAGCAATTGACACAAAGCAAGAAGAAACAGAAACATAAGTTTGAAAAACCACATTTTTTATAGTTATCGAACCAAAGATGCACCAATCAACTAAACTAACACCTTTTGCATTTAAAATTGTCTAAAATACTATCAACAGAAGAAGGAAATGTAGCAGGAAAAGCAAAGCAATTTCAAGCGGTAAGCACATAGATGGTTAATGAGAAAAGTAGTCTGAGTAAGCACAACAAAATAACATGTCTAGTTCATCCAATCTGACACTCACAGGTAGGACAACAGGTTATGCTTATGCCTGTGTAACTAATAAAATATGAATACAATACATTCACACTTTTAGTACTAATGATAATAATAATAATAATAACTAGATGAAATTAAGCTACAATGGAGAAATATAAAAAGAAGCATCATTAGTTTCTACTGTTCTGTTTTAACCAAAGTTTGGATCAGTTTCCAAAAATATGAAAATGAATAAACATTAAAACAGAACTCAGAATCTGGCACCATATCAGGTCAAAATGGAATCATACACTGAAGCATTCCAGGTGTATATTTTGTAACTTCTCAATTCACCAATCAGAAAATAAAGAGCTTTCTAGCCATGGAATAATTACACAGACAAAACGAAAAATTAGGCATAGAAGAAAACAAAAATACAAACCCCAGCACGCATCTGGTTGAGTCCACCATTTGTATGGACCAGAAGATATCCACGGGACTCCGCAGGAGCTAACAAAAAACCAGTAAATTGGTAAATAATCACACAAGACACCACATGGACCAAAAACAAAAGCATTACCGAATGGACCAAAAACAAAAACATTAAGACAAAAACTGTTCGCTTACATGTATAATTAGAACTAGGTTCCACACATGGCACAAAATCACGATTTGGAGGAGGCTTCCACAGCTTAACAATATTCGACTTTGAATTCCCACTAGTAACATCCAACTGTCAAATCTAAAGGAGTGAAAACATGGAAGAGGCATGACTGCTTCGTATAAAAAATTTATAATCCGACATTCATTCTCTAATTTTCATTTCTTTCCTTTTTGTTTTCTGTTTTCACAGAGGAAAAAATTAATAATAGAACAAATTAAATATGAAAACCTTGCGAGAAGGTAACGGAGTTTGGGACAAATGAGGCGGAGCTAGTTCTTCAGTCCAGCGTTGCTCTGTGCTCAATATTTGGTACTTGATTTCATGTTGCTACAAGAATTTTATAAAACAACAAATAAGCGCATAAATCAAATCACACAATCAAAAACTTTTTTTTAAAAAAAGTAATAATAATAATAATAATAATAATAATTTTTTTTTTTTTAATCTGCGGAGAGAGAGAAATGAGAAATTAACGTAATTAGAGAAAGAGAGAGACCTGAGTAATAGTGGGGAGCTTGTAAGGATCAGCGAAGTCCGGCACCTTAAAGGAAGGAAGAACGGGCACGTGTACGTGTACGGACAGCAACGCCACCAGCGCTATTACGCATATGGCGCACGTTAGCAGCTTCCTCAGCAAAACCACCATTCGTCTCCTCCGCCGCTGCATCTTCTTCTCTTCAATTTAACAACTAAGCGGCACACACACTCTCTCTTATATGAAATGCAACGCAAACTGAGTGAAGTTTAAACGACGACGGGTGGACAAAATTTTCAAAAAAAAGAAAGAATTTAGGAGATCACAACTGAGCCGGAGTGTCTGTGTCTCCTCTCCGCTCCAGATTCTGTGGTTTCAATGGAGACGAAAGAGAGCCGTCGGCTGTTCTTGTATCTTGAATGTATCTCCTTCCCGACGACAGTTGCCACTTTGGTTTTGTTTTGTTTCAGTTACTTGGCCTCCACTTATATCAAATTAACAACATAGAATTATCAAAGTCAGGAAAAAAAAATTTCGGAATTATTAAATTGCGGATCAAAATTAATGAGACGGGGGAAATTAAGTCTCGAATCAGCGGATTTTATTAAAAGGTTAATTAAAAAAAAATTTAAAAAAAAGTTAATCTCATTCTGAGCATTCTGAGGAGTGAGGAGTGGGCCCGGGACTGTAATCCCCAGATCTCACCGTAATTTTTATAGGTCTTGAACCTGTTACGAATCTCTAACTTTTTTGGTTTTCAATTAAAAATAAATAAATAAATTATTCAGCGTACACTTATTTTTTTTTTTTAAGAATATATAATTTTTTATTTTAAATTCACTTGAAATTACATTTTTTTATTTACCTACTTTTATTTAGAGACTGTTAAGAAAACTAACGGAATATTATTTAAATGACTTTTTCACCCTCAAATGTGAAAGATAAATTATCTACCGACTATATTTTTTTATATTTTTTTCAAAAATAGACAATTCTTTTTTTTTACTCAACTTGAAGTTATATAATTTTATACATATCCACCATTGTATCGTTGTGAAAGGATAATTATATTCTTATGATATTAACAAAGTTATAACGATCTCCAAACGAGAATGGAAAAATGAAAAGAAATGTAATTTCAAATAGATTCTAAAAAAAAATTGAATATTTTTTAAAAAAATAAAAAAATGAGTAGACGGTGAATAATTTTTCAAAAAAGAAAAACGGATGATCTTTCGCAATTGGTTGGATAAAACTTATTGTACATCGTTAATCTCATTGAAAATAACATTAATGATATGATAAGTTTTAACATCTTAATTGAAAAATACTACACTCTTTAGTAATATTAGATATTAGCATAATGGCAGGCTAGATAAGTAATTTTCTAACTACTTGAAACTTTCAGTGGCTAACTCTCTCCTCACAAATGTGAGGAAGGGGTTCAGCCCCTGCAGCACGCATCAGGGTTTTAATTTAAAATTCCTTCCTGTTCCCCGGAGAGCTGAGTGAAGCGATTTTCTCCCGGAAGGAGTTGACGTCACTCGAATATTTGAGAGTGTTAAAAATCTGAGCGGTGCTTTATCAGAATTGATGTAAACGGGTCTCAATATATGTATGATTGTAAATATCATGAGCAATAGTCTCTTCAAAAAAAAAAAAGATAAGTAATTTTCTGAGTTGCATGCGGGCCTGGATTGAGAGAATATGGAGTTTTCATTTCAAACTTTTTTTTTTTAATCTTATCATTCAAGTTCAATTACTATAGAGGTTAATAAATTAATTTAGAGTTTATTTAGCTTAACGTTGATTCAAATTCAATAAGTTAAATTTTATAACACGTGACTTAAAATAAATCTTTTAAAATATCACATTGGAAGTATAGGAACATTGATTAATAATTTAAAATGGTAAGAATAATTTTGAAATTTAAAAAAATCATTTCCAGAATCTTGCAAAATTACCAAAAATACAAATGCAGAAAGAGAATTTTCTATTTATTTGATCCGACTGAAATCTGTATAAGGATATTTTAACTGTTTCAGAAAATAGCCCAAAACCAAAAGCTGAAAGAGGGGTATTGGTTTTTTCTTTCTTTCTTTTTTCCCCTTTTCTTTTCTTTGAATTGTTGGGAAAATGTGCTCTTTAAAAGTATATGTGTTTATTTAATTGTAATAAATAATTTTTCTGATTAATAAAATAAATGAGGTATTTTATTCAAGTATCTTAATTGCATTGATATTTTGAGTAAAGTCCATTTGATCATATTATATGTATTTATGTGATCACCGTGTGGATTCACAGAAGACATAAATACAAGTTATCTTATGATTAAATAAATTATGTTCGCAGTTGATAAATAAAGTTGTGCACTTTATTTAGGTATAGACTGTAATAAATTCATTGAATGGTTTGTCTTAATCATGTATGAATTTATTGATATAATCATTTACTACATTGAACAGATCACATATGAGATTTAATTAACCTCAAAATGACCGCGACTTATTAAATCTCATTGGCATTGGTTTCTACCGTAATCTTAATCTTGAGTTAGTTATGATTTCATGATTGTAATTGTTATTCCATTTGAGTTACCAATGGGCGACAAACACTTGTGATCAAGATTACCCTTGATCTTGGTGGAGGCAATTATGAGTATTGGAGTTATAAATTAACAATATAGAATTTGTCAGACGACACATCTCTTGATAGGTTTTCGGACTTGATCATGTAAATTCTCTCAGAGAGTGTGTCAACATATTTAGTATGTTGAAAATGATCATTAGAGAAAACTAGTAAGTATTAAGAACAGATGTAATTAAATCGATTGGACAATTGAGATATCGATTTAATTAACGATGTGGTATAAAGGATTATGCAAAGAAAGAAATCAATGTGGCTTGGCGAATTATTATTCGAAAGATACAATTATGGAGGTCGATTCAATCTTATAGTGGAGTAGAATTGGAATTAAATAATTATATTTGTTTAATTACAAATTTAATTATCAGAACACTATCAGTATGTTAAAAACGATCCTCCGTTAATTTCATTTAATTGACAACACCATCATCGGACCCAAAAGCAAGAAAAACGGCGATTAGGTGAAAATCATAATTATAATATTTGTTAAAACCTAGTATGTTATATTCAAAGTGTAAAAAGGGGCATGATATTTTACTGAGGTGATCCCCTGCAGTTAATTCTGGCATTCTCTCCACTTTTACGTAAGTGGAGAGATAGTATTTAATTTAAATATTTAAATTAAAAGAGAAATCATAATCCTAACATGCTAGGGTTTTTCATAAGATATTATAAAAGGGGTACTTTTCTCCCAAATAGCAGATGAGAGAATTCCAGGGTTTTCAAGAAAAATACAGAAGACATCTAAGAGACGCCAGTTGCAATTGGGAGTGGTGAAACAGACGCCCATACGACCAGTGTTGATCGATCTTGAGTCATAGCCTGGAAGATCGTTTGGAGACGGATCTATAACTCTCAATCTTTTGTCTCCTCAGATCATCAAAGGTACGAATTTTTAGATTATTTAATTCTTATATGTTGTATGAGATCGGTCCAAAAAGATTTTAGTTGAAAAATTGAAAAACCTGAATTTTCTCCCTACATGAATAGCAAGAGAAAATCTAAAAATTATTTTAAAAGTGAGAAACTAAACAAAGTGATTAAGTTAATTCGCTTTTGCGGACTTTATGATTCTTGTGAATGGATTATTAAAATACTGAAATTATTCCCGTGTGCTTTTGACTTTAAGGTTACTCTTTCATGTAAATAAATTAAATTAAAATAACAGAAGATAAGGTTTTTAAGGGGTTTGGGTTGACGGTCGGCCTAATTACACTGAACAATCCTAATTCAAAGCTGCAGAAGCAAATTAAGTAGTGTGGCTCTCAAGAGGAACAGCATTCATTAAAAGGATAGCATGCATGTGCGGTGCCAGGGTGGTGCGGCCACAATTTTCAGGGTTGGGTTGTGGTTGTGTGCACAATTGTAACTGGATTTTATAAGCTAAAATTCATCTTCTTTCTATCTATCTATAGAAAAACGAACCCTTTCTGTTTTTCTTTCTTCTCTCTCTAATTTTGAGCCAAATACAAGAGTAACAATAGATTTGGCTTTGCTGTCTCAGGTACCGGAAAGGCAATATGTGAAGTTTGCGCCAATGGTCAAGATCAGTATACGCAGCCGACGGCTCTCTCGATGCTGACTAGATTGGAATGAACTGTTGAAGATCGAAGAAGACAAATGGCTCTTTCATTTCTTGTGACACCGACCTCATTTGCTTTTTTTTCTTTCCTGCTCTTTTTTGGTAGCTTCCAGCTCAGAAGCACACTGGGTAGACAAAAGATAACAATTAATCAGGCGAGTTTAATGTATCTCTCGTGACTTTAAAAAGTGTGATTGGTCTGCATTAAGGGATGAAGTTAAGGAGCTTCCTCACATTTTGTGAATTTTCAAAAAAATATACAACGTTTTGAAAGATATCTTGGAGATCAACAAACTTTATTGAACTACTACCTAGCTAGAACTTTAAAAAAAAAAAAAAAAAAGTACCACACAACTAACTACTCTTTCACTCAATATTTATTCCTTTTCCCCTGGGAAAAGCAAGTGGAGTAGGAATATCCCTCCTCTGTAAAGGACTATTCGTCTACACATGTACTTCATAGAATTTAATATAATAATATAAGTTTTAATTATGTATATCTGATTGTAAATATCAGTGTAATATTTACTATAATAATAGTTGTAAATATCTGCAGTAATCTGACATGTAATCAGTATTAAAAAAAAGTCGCTGAGAATAACTGAAGTAGTTTAATTACATAAACATTTTCATTCATAGCCTTCACACTACCCTCTCTGGAACACCACCACACATGTCAATTAGTATTACTAGATTTGCAAGCATATTATGAGGCAAATAATGAAAAATATAAAAGAAAATTATTGATTTTGCTCCTATGATGTCATAATTTTATTAATAGTGTTGACAAAAAAGTAGTTCAATGATACATTACTGGAGCCCTAACCTACATATATGTGTTAAAGTATTAAGGGTGTGTTTGGTTGGAGGATTAAAAGTGGGAATTGGACTTTTTTTTTTTTTTTATCCTTATCTTATGTTTGGTGCTATCAAGAGTATTGAGATTTAGTTATCCTAAGCCCACAAGCTAATCTCAATTTTGTAATTATCCCAAGGGGATTAGTGAGCATTGGATTATATTGATAACTCAATTAAACATAATAATTTATAAATATGAAAATTATAGTAATATGTGATAAATGTAATAAAAAAATATTGATTTTAACCATGTAAATAATAAATTATACTAAAAATATTATTAATTTCACATTAAATTAAAATAATATTTTAATTTATTTAATTATTAAATATTTTTATAATTTAAAATTTGCATTATAAATTAATATTCAAAAAGATAAATTTTTATAAAATAATAGATTATTGAATAAAAATAATATAAATATCATGGACTCACCTATCTTGCAACAGTGGCACCATGTCACATTTTTTGTTTTTTTTGTGTAAAATATCATTGAGGCCCCTTTTATTTATTCTTATTTGAAATTTACTTCATAAATATTAAGTTCATTTCTCCCAAACCCGTAAATCCTTCAATGGCCAATCAACAGCAAATCAGCTCACTCGGTGGCTGTGGCTGGTTGGAAAAGACAAAGGGAATTGTGGGGAACAAACCCCAAGTGGTGGCGTCAACGGAAACCGGCGAATTGAAGCCGCAATTTCGCGGCTTTTCACGGCTTAGATCGGCGGCTTTCTGAACAATTTCCAGCGATAAAGATGGCATGGAGATGACCGGTGTCGTACGAGCTTCCGATAAGTACCAACCTTAGCAGGTAGAGTGGTCGGAAACGGAAAAAAAATCTGGATCGGGATCGCGAGTTCGGGTCGACCCGATTTTTTTTGCCACAAGGACGGCATGGAGATGACCGGCATCGCACGAGCTTCCGATCGGTACCAACCTTAGCCGGTGAAGTGGCTGGAAACGGAAACAGAATGCGGGTCGGGTTTGCGGGTATTGGATAAAGAGAGGGGATATTTTGATACATGTGCAATATAGAATAAAAATTTATAAATAATAAATACTGTAAGGGCACTAACTAAAATTTTTATATAGATTTAGTATAAATTAATTTAATATTTATAAGGAAATATAAATAAAAATGAGTTAAGAGGGTCGAGTGAAAATTTCTAAGGCAGTAGTACCTACGGTACCCAAATATCATATATATATTTAACACATTAAAAATTATTTAAATTAGGATTTATATTTCATTAATGTCATTGAGGTTGGTTTGTATAATTAATAATACAAAATTTCAGTTGAACTAATAATAATAATAATAATAATAACTTGTAAATTGTAATATTATAATATAAAACATAATTATTTATAGTCTAATCTAATATTGCACCAAACACAACATAGTAGGGGTGGGCACGGGTCGGGTTGGGTCGGGTTGATATCAACCCGACCCAACCCGCATATAGAACGGGTTGAAATTTTTCAACCCAACCCAACCCATTACATATCTCAACCCAACCCGACCCAACCCGCAGTTTTGCGGGTTGGGTCGGGTTGGGTTGATTGGGTTAGACTTTTAAAAAATTTTATTTTTATAGTATAATTAAATAGTGATAAAAAATTAATTAATTAATTAAAAAACTAAAAAATACAAATATTAAAATCTTTAGAACAAATCCAACATTTCAAAGTCTTTATATTTATATTTTTTTAATTTTTATATGAAATATCAAAATTTATATAATAATTTTTATATACATACGGGTTGACCGGTTGAGTTAGGTTGATTGGATTGAGTTTTTGAAAAAATATATTGTTGTTTTCGACAGATTTTGGGTGTGCTAAAATGGCTAATCTATCTAGAACAATGAATTTATATTTTTGGGGGAGACGGGGTACCTCCCTAGTTTGTTGTGTGCGATGCTTTTATGAGTTCGGAGAAGGTGAGAAGGGAAGAGGTAAGTGGTAACAATGGTGAAGGGTTCGAACCAAGAAAAATACCCCTTGAGATGAGCTACACACCTGCAAAACAGTGAAACCGAGGTTAGAGGTGGCCGGGGTACCCCGCGATCACACTCCGACGCCAAGTTAGCAAACTCAAGCTTTTATCATGAAGAGAGCTGGCTAGCCCTCTCTGTAAATTAGGGTTTTGAGGTTGAAGAAAAAACCTATTTTCGGAGTGTGAGTGGTGATGGAGAGTGAGAACTTGATGGAGAATAAAACCTAGGCGCCTTTATATATGGTGTGTACCTTAGCTATCACGTGGTATATCCTCTTTGGTGACGTCCTTTTCTTTTCTCATGAATTTTGGGCTGTTATACACATGCTTGGGGATCAAGAATGGCGTTCGCGGCGTATCTCACCTTTTGGAAACGTGGCGCGTGCTGGGGAGTGGTCCTGGGGCACCTCTGCAGTGGCTGTCGGGTAGGCGTTTGGGGACCACTGTCCTTGGGGTAGTGTCTTATTTTTGGTTGTGGTGGCAGGCGGCTGTCCCCCACTTTTCAGTAGACGTTTTGGCATTTAATCATGACAAAATCAAATATTATTCCTCATGTGATGGAGACATCTCTCATGGCGGATTTTTCTCGAAACCGATGTGCAGGGTACCCCAAATAATATGAGGTACCCTATCTGTGGGGGGTACCCTAAGTCACTCCCCAATTGTGTGGGGTACCTCTAGCTGTGGAGGTATGTTAAGTTATTCTTCGAATTATTGAGGGTACCTCGAGTCACTCTTCGAGTCATGGAGGGTACCTCGAGTCACTCTTCGAGTCATGGAGGGTACCTCGAGTCGTGGGGGTACCTCGAGTTACTCTTTGAGTCATGGGGGGTACCTCGGATTACACTGAACTTATTCCGTTAGTCGACACGTGGCGTTCTGCTATCTTTCCTATTTTTCCCCCAAACAACAACCCCCCTAGTTTCTTTTTGGCGAGAAGTGCTTGGAGGCAAAAGAAACTTACATAAAAAGTAGGAGCGGCACGTGGCGATATGAAGTTTAGCTTGATGGGCAGCTGAATAGTTTCACCCTCTAGGGGTACCCTGAGAACCCAAAAATAAAAGATGGGCTCTCTCTATTTGCTAAAAATGGTCACAATTTGGAGAAGTTGAAGAGGGTGGAGCTGATTGACTCAAACTTTTCTTTTGCTTTTAAGGATGAACCACCAAGTATGGGTAGAAGCTGTTGTGAGGGTACCCCCCATCACCTATATTTTGTTTTCTGGTGAAGGCTTCTATGCGTTCTTTGGCCATTTAAGAAGCAATTCGTTGATTATCCTGGGATCCACTTGATTGAAGAGTACCTTTCCTTTATGTACTTCGAAGACAAAAATAAAATCATAGGGCTACCTTCCTTGCAGCTTCAGAGGTACCCTCGGCAGGAGAAAATGGTTGACAATGCTTTTGAGTGCATCATGACCGAAGAATAGAGTGCTGATCTGGGGCTGGTGGTGCCAAGAGTGGAGAAGTGGATAGATAAATCGGTTATCTTAAAGGTGATTGAGAATAGCATGGTTCCCGCACATCTCGGTTTGAAAGCCCACGAAGATAACTTGGGGTACCTCGGTAAAGACACCATCAGTACCCCGATATCAATGCCTCGCGCTTCTCCTGCTGTTTCTAGCACTTTTATTGATCCCCTTATCTTAAGAAATGAAAGTGAAGATGACCATCTTGCTGTATAACCTTGCTCGGCATTACTGACAAAGTGCATGGGGTACCTCGGGTACCTTTAAGCTTGGATATTCACCGAGCATCTCATTACTTTATGGCGGAACAACCCAATTTCATCAAACATATGGTGATTCCTCCGGATATGCTTGTTGCTTATCTCAAACTTTCTTAGAGTTCCTCTTGGTGTATTTGAGGAGTGACTTTCTGGCGTGGGGTACCTCAGGTACCTTTCATTAGTGTATGGCGATTTTCATAGAAATGCTTGCCGCAAATCTTCACAAAACTTGTGGCGATTCCTTTTGAGAGATGATGGAAAACCTCATGATTCACCATTCACTCTAAATCAAATATGAAAGACAAATAGTAATAAAGGTGGGCTGCCCGCCTACCCTTATGCAAGATGGTCGAAAACCTCATGATCCACCATTCGCATGAAATCCAATAGACAATATAGATTGAGATAAAGGTGGCGGCTCGCCTACCCCTTATGCGAGATGGTCGAAAACCTCATGATCCACCATTCGCATGAAATCCAATAGACAATATAGATTGAGATAAAGGTGGCGGTTCGCCTACCCTTATGCGAGATGGTCGAAACCTCATGATCCACCATTCGCTTGAAATCCAATAGACAATATAGATTGAGATAAAGGTGGCGGCTCGCCTACCCTTATGCGAGATGGTCGAAACCTCATGATCCACCATTCGCTCGTAATCAAATATGGCGAACAAATAATGATAAAGGTGGTTACTAGGGTGCCCTTTTCACTGGATGATGTTGAGTTGATTTTCATAATCGGAGGTAAGTCGTACCTACCTCTCGGGTACCACTTTTGAACATGGTACCTCGGGTACCCTGAATAAGGTGATCTCTGGATACCATCTTGCTTCATAATAAACAATGCTCAACGACATATATAGAATTAGTTTAATGGTGAACATGTTCTTATAGCATTTCAAGCTACTCATCCATATCAAACAATCGAGAGGCATATAAAAGAGCACACATTATCAAACTTTGTAAAGAAAATGCATTCATGAGAGAGTGGCGATATGGATTATTATATGACACTATTTTTTTACCCTAAGGAGAATATGGGGATCCCGGGATCACTTGTCATTGTCATTAAAGTTTGGAAAACTCGACTAGGGTACCCACACATGGGTACCCCACATGGTCAAGCATATATTTCAAACACACAAGTATTAAAGAAAACAAACAAAATAAGCGAAAAGGAGGTAGAGTGTTATCACTTTACTAGTAGTATGATTTTTCTTTGTTGTTCTTCCGAAAGGTTGGAGTCTATTTTGATCGTCTTTATTGGATCGGTGGCGCAAATCGAAACTGAAATTAGGTCTTCAATCGGGGTACCCCGTTTTTTATCTTTGGGTATTCGAAAATCCAAAGGTGCCTCCAATTCACATTTGGGCTCAATCTGGTCTCTGTGGGGTACCCCCGCATAACTCTAGAGTAACTAGTTATGGGGTACCCCACCACCGAGGCCTCGGTGGTAGCTCTTGCTGCTCCGGTGGTGGTGATCTTGGAAGTTGGGGTACCCTTGAAATTCTCGGAGGAGGGTACCCTCGCCCACGTGGTGCGACTCTTGGGGGCTCAAGTCGGGTACCCTCAGATTGGGGCTTCCATTCTCTTGGGCTTCTCTTTGTTTTTCGTGACCTCGGCCCTATCTTCTTGGCGCTTCAAATGGCATTTCTCATCCATCTCTACTTGCTGCAGAGCCCGAGAACGGGCTTCCCCATATGAAAGTGGGCGCTTCTTTGAAAAGAACGCCATAGCTTACCCAACCTCAAATTCTTCTCAAAATGGGTCAGCGTGTATTGGTTTCCAAAGGCTCCGGTTCGCAGCACCTCTTGGTGGAAGCGGCTCACATATTCTGCCAAAGGTTCGGCTTCCCCTTGCTTGATAAAAGCGAGTTTGGAGGCTACCCTGTCTTCGGTAGAAGCATAGGAGAATTCTTTAGTGAATTCGACAACAATTGATGCAAGGAAGAGATGCTACCAGCCTTCAACGACCGAAACCACGACTTCGCTGGTCCTGCAAGTGTGTGTGTAAACATCCTACACATGGCGTTCTCATCAACCCCTTTTATCAGCATTTGATCACGGTATAACTCAGCGTGCTCCAAGGGATCAGTGGTGCCCGAGTATTGGGTATTTGAGGCATTGTGAACGCCGGGAAGAGTGCCGTCCGAACCTCCATAGTGAATGGCGAGTGGTAGGCCATTGTTGTTGGAGCACTTGTGATGTTTTGCTTCTCGGAGAGGAGCTTCACCTGAGCTTCAAGGTTTTCCATTTTTTCCATAAGTCCGGGTACCCTTGGGGGTACCGACGATGTCGCCCCCATTTGAGAAACCCTTTTGGCGTTCAACTTGACACGGAGATCCTCGTGGGCACGTTTTGCACGCCTCGCACCCTGGCTGCTACGAGAATTGCAAGAGGCGGTAGAACGCTCGTCTCGGGAGCCCTCAGTTTGAAACTCAGAACGGGTACCCGTTGGCCTATGTTTTCGCTTGCTGGCCTCGGGTACCTCTGTCCTCACCATAACTTGCTGGTCTGTTTGAGCTGGAGGAGTATCTAGTGTCACCGGTGGGTGCGGACCTTCCGGTACCCGGGATCCGACCGCCCTAAGGATTGCATGGGCCAAATCCTCAAAGCGCTTGCAAGAGATGGGCTCTTCCTCTTGTCGAATGCCGGTCGATTGTTTGACAGCCTTGCCCTTACTAAGCCGGGCTGCTCTCCTTGCTGGATCACTACCATCACCACTGCTGTCATCGCCCATCCTTGTAGGATCCGCCATTGATCCTTCAGGGGGTACGTCGCCAAAGCCATGTATTGGAGTAGACACAACAACTAGCTTGGTAACCGCGGTGGAGGCTTTTTGTGCGTTCCCCACAGACGGCGCCAATTGTTTTCGACAGATTTTGGGTGTGCTGAAATGGCTAATCTATCTAGAACAATGAATTTATATTTTTGGGGGAGACGGGGTACCTCCCTAGTTTGTTGTGTGCGATGCTTTTATGAGTTCGGAGAAGGTGAGAAGGGAAGAGGTAAGTGGTAACAATGGTGAAGGGTTCGAACCAAGAAAAATACCCTCGAGATGAGCTACACACCCGCAAAACAAAGAAACCGAGGTTAGAGGTGAAGCCGGGGTACCCGCGATCACACTCCGACGCCAAGTTAGCAAACTCAAGCTTTTATCATGAAGAGAGCTGGCAGCCCTCTCCGTAAATTAGGGTTTTGAGGTTGAAGAAAACCTATTTTCTGGAGTGTGAGTGGTGATGGAGAGTGAGAACTTGATGGAGAATAAAACCTGGCGCTTTTATATATATGGTGTACCTTAGCTATCACGTGGTATATCCTCTTTGGTGACGTCCTTTTCTTTTTCTCATGAATTTTGGGCTGTTATACACATGCTTGGGGATCAAGAATGGCGTTCGCGCGTATCTCACCTTTTGGAAACGTGGCGCGTCTTTGGGGAGTGGTCCTGGGGCACCTCTGCAGGTGGTCTGTCGGGTAGGCGTTTGGGGACCACCGTCCTTGGGGTAGTGTCTGTTATTTTTGGTTGTGGTGGCGGTGGCGGTCCCCCACTTTTCATGAGAGCGTTTTGGCATTTAATCACGACAAAATCAAATATTATTCCTCATGTGATGGAGACATCTCTCATGGCGGATTTTTCTCAAACCGATGTGCGCAGGTACCCCCAAATAATATGAGGTACCCTATCCATGGGGGGGTACCCTAAGTCACTCCCCAATTGTGTGGGGTACCTCTACCAAAGTTTGAGGAGGTATGTTATTCTTCGAATTATCGAGGTACTCGAGTCACTCTTCGAGTCATGGAGGGTACCTCGAGTCACTCTTCGAGTCATGGAGGGTACCTCGAGTCGTGGGGGTACCTCGAGTTACTCTTTGAGTCATGGGGGGGATTCTGATTACACTGAACTTATTCCGTTAGTCGACACGTGGCGTTCTGCTATCTTTCCTATTTTTCCCCCAAACAATTGTTATAGTCTAATTAAATAGTGAACAAAAATAAATAAATAAATAAGATAAACAAAAAAATGTAAATATTAAAATCCTTAAAACAAATCCAAGATTTCAAAGTTTTTATATTTATATTTTTTTAATTTTTATATAAAATATCAAAATTCATATAATAATTTATATATATATATACGGGTTGACGGGGTGGGTTGGGGTAAAAATTTTTTACCCAACCCAACTCAAGAAATAATGGTTGGGTTGGGAATTTAACAACCCAACCCAACCCGTTTATTTTAGCAACCCAACCCAACCCGCAAAAAATCATACGGGTTGGGTCGGGTTCACGGGTTGAGCGGGTTGATGCCCACCCCTACAACATAGTATTATATATAATCTAATATAATCCAAGCCAATCATATCCTATCTTATCTAATCCAATCCGGCATACCAAACGAGCCTAAATACTTTTTGTCTATATATTTTTTCTTTATTTATATATAGAATGATCATAGAATTTCATCTCGTTTCCGTCCTAATGACACTCAAACCCAATACCTTGTCCTAAGGGAGGATAGGATACCTATATTTGAATATTTGTTAATAATAATAATGATAATAACAATTGCATGTGTTATATTTTTATTAAATTAAAATGGGAAAAAGCTCTTCTCATTCTTAAGGTTTCATGTAATAACTCATTTAATCCTTACTTTTTAAATAATAACCTAAAATATCATTCCGTTAACTCACCGTTAGTTTAATGTCGTTTGTTAGTAATTCATTAAGGGCAAAAAAGGATTTTCCATCAAAGAAAAAATTAGAAAAATAAATAAAAGTTGACATATAACTAAAAATAATTTTATCTAATCCCACTAAATAGGAAATACTGAAAAAGATGAAAAACTTTTATTTCAAGTAATTCTTTTTTCACTTCTTTCTGTTTTAGCGGCATGAAAGTCCTATAAACCTTAGATCTAAGTACCAAAAATATTATAATTTTCTTATTCATATAAGATCTTTCTCTAATCAGACCAGAAAATGACTTGCATTGAGTTGAATATAAAAAAGATATTCAGCACATACAAACACATAAAAATTAGTGGTATTTTTGGGTTTTTCTTCTAATAATTTAAGGATATTGTGTTAATTACAATTTGTTCTTAATGGCAATTATTCAATGGCTATATCAAACTATATCATCGTTGATTTCATTTAAGAAAAAGTTAATAAATGTTACATACTTAATTTATAATGTTATTTAATTGTGTAAAAATATTATTTTAATATAGTTTGTATCACTTTAATGAAAAATTCTATTTTGCTCTCAATGAATCACTAATTAACGATTTTACACTAATGGTGAATTAATAAAAAAATATTTTAAACTATTATTTAAAAAATAGAAATAAAATGAGATATTACATTAAACTTTAGATATGAAAAGTGTTTTTGTTCTCAATTACGTGTGTTATATTTTTATTAAATTAAAATCCTCTCTCTTTCAAAAAAAAATTAAAATTAAAATCCTCTCATTAATATGATGCGTACGCATGAATCTATTCAAGGTCATTGATTGAGCTCTTCATCACCAATTATTGGGTTTTTGATCTAAACCTGAGAGTGAAGCACAGAAGTCATAATTCGTGTCCGTGAACGCACCTTTTTTTTTTTTTTTAATGAGAAGGTGAACGTACTTATCAGTTATTCGTAAGGTCCGTATGTCTTCTATTTTTGTCACATTCACTAAAATTAAAAAAATTGTGAGTGCGATGACCTCCCAATAAATAATCAATTGGTACCCCAATTCTTGGCACGGGCGGGTTGGCAGCCTTTTTTTTTTTTTTTTCCCCCTCGCCTTTTTTCTGATCAACTGTGTGCAAGCTAAAAATATTGTTTGTAAGGATTAATTGTTAGATTGAAATAGCTTAGATTGTGCGGTGAACATTGTTATCGGTTAAGCTTCCTCAATTTAAATTGGGTGACCAAATTTGACTGAAACAAAAGCTCTCATCACAATGCTCTTTACCTTCAGATGCTTACGTGCAAAGAATTATTGTCACAGATAAACGATAACGCTAGACAAAAACACATGAAATTGCAATTTAATGATTATTACGACAATAAGTATATAATTTATGAAGGATTGTCTCATAACAGCCAGCCTTATATTCCCAGTTCCCACAGGCTATCCCTTAATAACAATTAGTAGATAAATATAGGTTAGTAGCTTTTTAAAATGTATTGGTTTCAAAAATAGATATGTAGATTCAACAACATTTCTGATACCCTAGATTTTGTAATAAACTTACAATATAATATTTATTCAAGTTACCATTGGTTGAGGGACCATTCACTATTTTAAAGATAAACCATTACATTAAGAAAGGAAAATGGTAGGGAAACCAAATACTGACCTAATTCTATCATCTGCTAATTTAATAGTAGTTCGATAATAAACCACGGAAAGAAATTTGAGTTATCGCATCTATTAAGTTATTTTTTAAATATTTAAAAATAAATTTAACTTATTTTAAATATAAATTTTTTCAAACATATAGTTAATATTGATTCGAAAGATTTCAATAAATTTTCAATATATTTTAAATTGTATTGTTCCACAACGGACGGCGGCTAAGTTATAATATGTGTAACTTACATCAATGTCTAATGAATTTTTAGTATAACTCCTTAGTTATTTGGCTGATAACAATTGAGTCATACAAAAAAATTACTTATGAGTTGACGTAAGTTATATCATATGTAATTTAACAAAACCCTCACAATAACTATGCGGATATCATATGTAAGTTATAATAGAATTTTTTTTTTTATGGATGGAAATTTCATTAAACATAAGAATTTGTCAACATCAGACATAACTATGGAGGTGAAACAGTTCTCCATTCTCCAGGATTTGAAATAGAATCCCCCACCCTAGTCACTGCATGGGCAACAACGTTCGTAGATCAACGTACAAAAGAGAATCTCACTTCTTCAACTAACTTAGATAAAGCTTGACAGTCCTCAATAATTAAACCAAAACTATTAGGGTTAGGAGTTTGAGTAATGAGTTATAATAGAATTTTAAACTATAGTATAAGTAGCTTAAAAGTATAAAGCTTTTCTCTAATTTGGATATTCTTACTTTAATGTCTTTAAAATATTAAAAAAATATCGATTTTAATACATTAATTTTTTTTAGTGTGTTAGTGTATTAAAATTAATATATTTAAAAAAAAATCAAAGAGTTAAAACTGTTAACACATAAGGCCTAATTATTTCAAATTTATAAATAAGCGAAAGAGCAGCGATCAACACTTGCCGGAGCAGAAGAAACTAAACTGAATTTAGATTCAAGAGTGAATATGATACAGTCTGGGCTGGAGTCACGTGCTTATCTGCATCCTCCTCCTGCCCACCTTTACTATTCCCATTTTGCTTCCAACTTTTTATCGATTCCCCAACATACCCTTCACGCTTCCTATCATTGACAAGCTCACCGATGAAGAACCACATCCCGGGCGCCGCTACTACTGATCGTTGTCACTGCTGCTTGCTGCCGTTGCAATTGCTCGTTGCCTGCTACTGCTGCTCGGCGCCGTCGCTTCTCGTGTCGGACGTATCAATTAGATCCAATAATAAATAAATTAAAAATGAAAAGGAAAAGAAGGGGTCACATGAAATTTAACAGACAAAAAGACAAAATGAGAAGTATATGGCCCCTGTGGCACCGTAAACGGGGTCTTTTTTTTTTCTAAATTTATTAATAACATTTTCACTTTAGCAAAATTATTATTACGGAAATTTTTTAAAATATAATATTAAAAAAAATGACCACAATTTGTAGACCACAATGCGCCTTTATTAACACAACTACTCTTGTTTCTTTTCTAATTATTCTCATTAAGTTCATTTCAGTGGCGACTTTTGACGTGTTTAATGGGTAAGGCATCAGTATCACATCCAACATGAGCCACGTGGCTTGCAATTTATGGCCCAGCGGGATTGTGGCTTACGAAAATGCTACTTGTGTTTGGTTTGAATGGAAGAATCATCCGGCAGTGGGGTAGCCACTTTATCGTGGCATCGCACGTGGCGGATGATTCTATCATACAGTGGTGACATAATACAAACATCAGGTGGGTCCCTTGTCTTTCGCACTCACTGTCACGCCTCCTTTCCAGGCGAAACATTGCCGCCAAGAAAAGAGTAAGGGCACATGCACGAGCAAACGCAATTCCATTGTGATGCCTTGTGATGCGGGAGGATTATAACGGTCGGTATTTTAGGTCAAATTTTGTGAAATTAAGGAAGTAATAATTTTCTATGCTGCCGTTGCTTTGCGTGATCGTCACTGATTTCCCTCGACTATTTCCAGCCCACGTATAGATGGACTTTTTATCTAAATTAATACTAATCTTCCTTCTACTGAATGTTTGATTGTTACCGTCAAGGATAATCTCGTAACTTAATAACATTTGATCAAATTTCTTGAAATTGGCTTGAATATATGATTAAATATTTGATTAATGGAAGTTCTATCAAATTGTTCTCTTGTCTATATTTTTCTTGTATTTTTTTTTTGGTCTATCATTATGTGAGTTTATTTGAAGACAACATGCAATTAAAATTTAATTTAATGCAAATATGAATGTAAAAAACTATATATTTTTTTAAACACTATATGACTTACGTCATTAACAAAAACTTTCTTTGCGACTCTAATTATGTTGCTTCGTGTTTAATTTTTACATGAATAAACCTAAACCATCATTTTTATTCATTATAGGTACTAAATTTCGATCCTTTTTTAATTTCTTGTACCTAAATCAAACATCATTTTTATTTATTATAGGTAGTAAATTTTGATCCTTTTTTAATATTTTTTATAATTGCTTACTAAAATCAATGTGTGGGTTGAAGATAGTTGAGGGGGGCATTAGAGAAGTTGCCCCATTACTTTCGATGGACTTGCTGTCATTGACGATTATTTTAAGGGGGTAAGCAAAAACTAAAGACTCTGAAAGTGAAGTGATCAATTTTGAAGAAGAATTGGAAGTCAAGGTCGCCACTCACGTAGTGCGCACGATAAGGAGGGAGTCAACTGAAAAATCATGGACACCATAAATCAGAATTAGCATCATCATCAGACTTTCCAAATGAGTACTAAAACCTTACACAAAAAGTTTGGTATAATGCAACAGTAAGTGTTGGGCACTCGTCATGATTTATTTCCATGATCATCTTTTGCTTTTATTAAACGATTAGTGGTATGTGTTGATTTAACTGATAATATTTAAAAAAAAAATTCAAGAGATTTGAACTTCCCTCATATAAATCGAAGAAATTTATCTGTTTCTTTTTTTCTTTTTCTTGTTTTAAGTGCAAGTTAGTTGTTGTTGGAAGTAGTGAAAGAATTAGGCTCTTGATCAGTTGGAACAGACCAACCCATTAAACAAATCTATGATTACAAGCAAGACCAATGTGCAAAAACCTTTTTTTTTTTGGGGGGTTCTTATTTAGAATAATGACAGGTTGTTTAGACTACTAGAAGAACCCATAGGCTTTGCTCACCTAACCTAAAGCAAACAAGAGAATAAACTATGAAGCATCAGAGAACAAGTGAACTTTAAAATAATAAACAAAAATACGAAAGGAAAATAATTGGTGAAGAAGCAGATGCTGGGAGTAGGGGCTCTAGAATTTTGGATATGCGAGTTGGGACAATAAGAGTGCGGTGGTGGTGGGTTAATTTATTTTTCAGTGGAAGTTTCAACATCTACTTTTGTTAGTGTTGCATTGCCTGCGGCCCGTGGCCGTGGGTGTGGCGTGGATTCAGCGGCCAACCGTGAGCTGCCAACGGCTCTGGGACCAAACCCATTTATGAATTGAAATGATGATTCCCAAATAGCGTAATGCTGCTGCATTATTAACCGTTATTTGATTTATTGTTAGTTACTGTCATCTCATTATTCAAGAAGTGGGGTTTCAGTCCTTTTTCGTCAATAAGGGTTCTTCACCTCGCTGGACTTAACGTAGGAGTCCGCGGTGTGTGCCCAACATAATATTTGGTTTCTAATATCATGTTGAACTATTGAAGGACCCATATCGGACGGAGACGCCATACAACTGCTTTGTTAGATCTGCATTTTTTTTTTCAAAATGATAATCCAATCTCTTCCAAATTTTTGTGTGCGGAGTGCAAATTTCAAATCTATTATTTTTAACACGAGTTTTTGTTATCTTAACTAGATGTAAAGCGAATAAACCAAGATTATATTGTTTTTGAGATGAAGCTTTTTGAATCCGTGTTACAACATATCTCAATCTGTCAGCTAGATACCAAGCATAAAATTTGTTTGATCGAAGAGACAAGTAGACTCTACAGAGGATGGACAGTGCTGCTAGGAGCAGCAAGTTAGGCCGTCTACATCATTAGGACTTAAGAGATAAGAAATGCGGAAAGAAAACTACATCCCAAATCTCATCTAACAGACCCCGATTCAGCTTGTATTGCAATAAATCCAGCCCAAATGAACTCAACTCGGCAGTTTCGTTTGGGCCAATTGCCCACGATTTAGAGAACCCATATCAGATTCGCGTGCATGCACCACATCCATTTCTTTGTTTGATATGTAAACATGAAAATAATTTTTGACATGAGGTTGAGACACAATAATCAATTTTATTCCTTCCTCATTCTGTCTTGTAATTCATTAACTAATCCAAATTTAGATAAGACATAGGGTGATAGGAGTTCGCCGACCAAAAAACGCAGCACCAATTAAATCCTAAACAATAAATTATTTGTCATATATACTATGCAGCAAATATCACCTTGTAATTAAGTGATCACATGAAATGATAGACGACCAAGGTCTTATCGAGAATGATAGCCCATTTACCAGCATCTTGATTATTATCGATTATCATGCTATCAAAATAATGGTTATCTATTTAAAATTCTACTCAACGAGAGTCAACAAAGTATATGCCCTAGACATACCGTAACGTACCCTCAAGAACAAACAACTTCACATTAGAGAAGTTGGAGTCAATGGTGGAATTAACTAGCTAGCCAATCTTGTATTGTCAAATATGTCGGTAGCCATTCCAAGGAGTTTGATCAAGTATATAATATTATAAACGCATAGATGTTAAATATTGGTAATAACAGGTGCATGAAGTATCCATGAAATGCATCGTTTGATATTTTTCTTTTTTAAAAAGATTGGTGCAAGCCTCAAGATCATTCTCGTGTGATCTAGTAATTATGGCCTACCTGTAACCTAATTTAATACTTGCATGAAAAACTAGTAATTATGGCCTACCTGTAAACTTATTCAATTCTTGCATGCTTTTTTTTTTCCCCCCTTCCAGCGCACGAGTTTGAACAAATATAAGTCGAGAATATAAAAAAATGTAATTGCCAAGAGCTTGATCTGGGCAATTTGCCAGCTGTCAATTGATTTTATCAATTTTCTAGGGCCAGCGTGACTACAGTGTGTGAGCTTTTAAGCTCGAGGGCCTAAGCTAGGAAGCTGCGAAGAATTTGGTAATGATTTATTTAATCGGCTGTCCCACCGCCACGGGCTTTCCAAGTTTGATTCAGTCTTAAAGACAACCAAAGGTTCAAAGTTAGACTTGCTGAACGTGAAGCTATGCGCAAGTCACAGACTTGAAAATTTCAATCTCATGAAATTTCGTGGATCCGGGGTCAGACCCAGACCCATTAGCCACATGTCCTACGCCCAGTTGCTAGAATGTTTCTTCGCTGTTGCATGTGGAAATTTTTGTCTTATCATTTGACACAGACAACATTAAGCAACCCTTTTATACATAAATCTTAACTATTAATGAACAAAATATAAAATAAATAGACAAAGAAGGGATCTTGTGCTAATAGTTTCTCAAGCACAAAATTATAATCATCAGTATAGTTTAAAGGGATTAACAGGAAATGAGCAACTTTTCCTTCTTAATATTCTCACTACAGATCCGTACGTAGGTATAAATGTATATGCATAAAAAATCTCATAATTTTTCTTTCTGCTTGCTTTATATATAAATATACATATATATATATAGTTTTTTTTGTTTTTGTTGGGTATAAAAAGCTTGAGAGCTACATTCTAATCTATCAACAAAAGAAAAGAAAAAAAGAATGATCGTAATAAATGAAATCAATTAATTACGTAACCAATTAGCTAGTGGTAACGATCTCTCTCATAGTTCTTGAATGAATCAAGCCCTGATCAGCGTTCTTCTTGTTTCTTGGCCGAAGTAACTTAGAAAAGAGCCCATTTTTCTTCTTCTTGCTTTCACCTTCTTGATTTCTCACCCTCGGAACAAAAGACACTAACGATCTACTTTTAGTTAACACATTATTCATGCGACCGCCAAACAACAAAGTTGACAAAGAATGCTTTCCCTGATGATCCGTAGTAGTAACACGATACTTGTTATACACTGGAGAAGAACAAGAAGAAGCTTCAGAAGAAGAGTAGTAAGACGATAACGATGAGGAAGAAGAATAACAACAAGAATCCAACGTATTGCGTGATGACGAGCTTGCAATAGCCGCTAGTTGAGAGAGCTTTTCCCTTAAACAAAGAGAGCAAACCCCTGGTGATTGCTTGTGTTTAGGATGCTTCCTGCACTTGATCATCGTAGTATCATTCTTTGATTTTGATGATGGTTTTTTGAACATAAGGGTAGCCATCTGGGGAAAAAAAATAAATTCTTTCGGGTTCGTTTTTGTTTTCGTTTATGTTTGCAGTATTTATAGCGGTAGGTGCAACTGTGGAAGGTTGATTCCCATGAACCGTCATGGGAGCTTCTTTGGGTTTTCGTTAAAAACAAAAGTCATTTAGACAGGTTTATGTGTAAGTTTGAAAAGTTCGTTGGCTAGTATGCGTGTGTGTGTGTGTGTGTGTGTGTGGACGGTTTTGATAGGAACAAGGGAGCAGCGTGGGGCCAAGAGTGAAGATTGAGTTAGTGGCTTTGATGGTTAAAGTAATTCCGTTCAAAGTGGAGTTGGAGTATGGGATAATCAAGGGCGGCGCGGAAAATTAAAGCGTTCACATGGAAAATTAGTAAAAAGGACAGGCGCGGACACCGTCAATGCCTACAAAACGGCGACGTTTTCGCGACATATCTTATTAGAAGCATGTAAAAAGGCACGCGAATCATTCTTTCATGGGATGCGCACAGGAAACAAGGGAAATGTCTCAAAGCGTATGCTTGCATGCGCTGGTTTCTTCCCGTGCAGCCAATAATATTTTGCCACGTTAGAAATCAGGGAATTTTTTATTTTATACCTCGTCAAGCATAAAAATTTAAAAGAATAAGATTTTTATTTTTTTTAATTTTTTTCAGATTAAGATATTTCCACGCATTGTGGGTATATCCACCTCTTTTTAAAAAGTAAAATTAAAAAAATCATATTATTTTTTAAAAAATTTAAAATAAAGAAAAATATTAAACAAACAATCAATTATGTTGTTTTTTTTATATAAGAGCATTATCAAAAGACTCTTTTAAATTAATTTTTTAAATACTTATTTATTTACTTATATGAAAAATAAAAGATTAAAAAAATTATCTTCTAAAAAATTCTTTAAATAAAAAAATTTATATTGTTTTAATCAGAATTTTTTCTGCTACCAAAATAAAAGTAATTATAGCATCTCTTTCTTCAAGAATAATGAGAAAAAAAAGTATAATATTAAAATTAAAATTCTAAAAAATTCTCTAAATAAGATTTTTTAAATGAGATAATATTTTTCTCCATTCATTATTGAAAAGAGAGAAGAATAATTTTATAAAGAATTTTTTTTGAAAAAATTTTAAAAACTCTTTTTATTGATTTGACTCTTTAAATAAATAATAAAATATTCTTTAAAGAGTTTCTAAGTCTCTTAACCATTGTTGATCACTAATATTGTTAACATTATTATTTGATCCTCACAACATTAAATGACTAAATTGTCTAAATAACGTGTTTTGTATCATAAGTTTAAACAATTAATAAGGATTTAATTAGTTAATTGTCACTATAAAAAAATTGGTTAATTGTTCAAGATTTTCTTTGTTTGAATTTATTAAAAATTAAATGAATTCTTTATAATAATTCTTTTGAATTGGGGTTGGGTTTACCCAATTTGGGAGTGACTTTTTTTTAACGATTTGCAGCAAGCAAAATTATATGACGCCCCCGGCTCATTGGATTTCTTTTTCAGGAAAAATGAAAGAAAAATTTTAAAAGACAGATAATTGGTAAAATGAAATGAAGCGAAACTCAAATTGGAGATATTTTTGTGGGCGCTGAACACGTTCTGAATGCACGTGTTACTTTTTCCAATTAAAGTCATAAATCAACCATCCCCCCGCCCTCTTTCCTTCTTAAAAGAAGTCATAAATCAAATCAAGTTGGACATAAACAATGTCATTTGCTAAAATTATTGAATTGATTAAATTCAATTTATCTGAAAGCCAATTTAAAATAAGCATTTTCAGAACTTAAAAAAATATATTAATAAGTTGTTTTTTGCTACTAAAATCTTTAGTTATCCCGAATAGATTTCTAAGCCAGTCTTAATAAACCTCATAGCTGTGCTATAAGCGTATGTATTTATATTTTAATAAATTAATATTAATATTATTCTATATTGAAATCAATCGTTGTTAAAAATGAGTGTATAATAAACTGATCGTGATGCAAAATAAAACAATATTAAATGTGAAGATAAAGTGACACTTGTAAAATGCAATCAATATCGCTATTTTATCAAATATATTAAAAAATATACACAATAACATGTGCGAATTCAATACCATTTGAACACCGCCATTAATTATGGTCTTATAATTAACACAACTTTCACATTGGGTTATTGTTGCTTGCTGCATATTGATAAAAGCACTTTTGACTTAACATCGATTGGTCTGGTCCAGCTTCTCGATTAATTTATTTACAACTGAAACCAAATCTTCTGAGCAAAATGCTTATTTTTCCTGGCCTCCAGGGAGAGCACCGACGCACCAGTTCAATACGTAAAATAAGCAACATATTTGATCACAAGCGTGTAACGATAGAGCAAAAGAAGAGTTAGGTAGCAGAAGTATAATATTTATATCAAGAGTAGTGAATGCCATAACTGAAGGTTGTTGCTTGGTAGAAACAAGCACCAGCAGTCCTGATAATTTTGGACAGAGATTTATTAAAACGCGGAAACTTGACAGTTTATAGTAGCCTCTGGGTTCCTTCCAGCTACCAGCCACCGAATGCCGACACCCCATCTGTAATGACTAATGACTAATGAAGCCTTTGTCTCACACTCTCACAGTGTCCTTTATCTAAATTCCTTCTGTGTTTCATGTGCTAGATGATGATGCTTTCTTTTTTCATGACCAGCGAGGCCAGGAATGACTTTGTACCCAAACACCTGTTGCCCACTCATTAATATATAATAAACAAGCTATAAGTGATTCCTTAATGTGGAACATCAATGTTGAACCTGAGGGGTGTTGTAGAAGAATTAAGATAATAAATAAGATGCCCCAAAAAATAGTAAGAAAGTCAAGGCGTGTTGAGCATTGTCCTTAAAACTATTTCTACCTCTCAAAATAATATTTTGGTGCAAAAATAAGTTGTTAACAGATAATCCATAAGTACAATGACTGTAATTGTTGTAAGAGTGCACACTTAAATACAACAATATGGAACAACAGTAAATAAATATATAATACGATGATTTATGTGGTAGTGTTTAGAATATGTTAGAAATAGAGTTGAAGAAAAAATTAAGAAAAAAAATAATCTCTTGTAGTAATCTATCGATGATTATTTATAGATTAATGGTGTTTATTCAAAACATATTTTCGAATAGCCACCATTTAATTTAAGTCTTTTTCAACTACTCTCAACTTCCTTCAACGTTATTTTTATAACTACCATAACTTCCTCATTAACATTTAAATTTGAACTCTTGTAATTTAAGTCAAATTTAACTGTGCAGGATCCGATATTTTGAAATATCCCCACATTCATACAAGGGGGAGGCAGAAAAATGCAAGCTCTTGTATCATATAAATTACCAATCATTGTACATTCATAAGAAACATACATACTTCGAATTAGGAACCGATAATTGTTCAGGTTTTGCGGAACAAGAAAAAAGAAAAAAGAAAATGTATTGAAACTAATGATACTGAATCTCTCATCTAGTTTTACATTGCAAGATCACTCCCAACTTTCAAGACCTTGCAGATGAGTGCAGCAGTTGGACAAAGCTCACGTACCCATCTCTCTATCTATAACTATTTTGTTGATTCAGCAGCCTGATCAGCTGTTTTGACTTCTTTGGGGCACTGAGATACTTTTACTAGGTTTGTCAAAAATAATATTTTGATAAATCATATTTACCAAACATAATAAATTTTTAGATTGCAATTACATAATTTTTTTCCCAGTAACTGAAACTTAAATGCTGCAGCACCTCAATACCAAATATGCCATATGTGTTTAGACATTTTAGAAAATCCTTTCCTCAAGAATTAAAGATGAACTACTGAAGGAGTTTACACTGTCTTTTGCGAAGCATTTCTCCCCCTGTAATTAAGAACAGTGGACCAACAAACCACCCGCGAAAAGACGCAATCATCTTGCCAACTTTTTAATACAACAACGGGGATTCATAAACGTTTTGAAATTCTTATAGGCTAACACACATATGTTGAAACCTGAGTCAAATGCAAATCTAAAGAAACAGAAATACAGAATGACAAAAAAAAAAAAAAAAAACTAAAAAAGAAAAACTAGAAAAATGGAAGAAGAAGAGTACAACAACCTTGAAGTGAGTCAAATCAGGAACGGCATAGTTTGGAAGCTTCTCTTGCACCACGACATTCCCACCTGCAATCAATTGATTAGTTGATTCATAAACAACGTAGCTACATCCATATGCTCAGATCGCGTACTAGATATCTTTCATGCAGTGGTTTGACTCTGTCTCGACCGCTTCAGTATATTCGACTTTCAGCCGGTTCACTGGAAAAACTCTGGGGACCCAAAACCTCAATTCACGTTAAAAGCATTTCTTCATAATGAACGCAAATAATTTTCATGAACCCCAAACAGAAATGCCCAAAAACTCAGTGGCCTTCTTAGCCCAAGTTGAGATGGAAGTAAAAAGAAAAATTATGGGGTTATATAGAAGCCCCTGGTTTTTTTCCTTAAGAATCCCCATTTACATTGAAGCCCATATAACATTTGCGGGTTAGAGATTCTCTTTTTCTCAAATTTTGTTTAAAGGTTAGAAAAATGATATTTAACCACCGATCAAATATCTTAATGATAAAAATAACAGTATTATAGTATAAATAGTATCTTTATTTTGTGTACTATAATGTTGTAGTATGAAAATAATTTATTTTTTGTTTTGGTAGTATTTTTATAATATTCAAATATCAATACTCTTAAACATAATTCTTCTTTCTTATTTTTTTTTTTTTAAAAATGATCGTTCTTTGATAGTAAAATAGTTTAGTGATATTTTATTAATATAAATTTTTATTGAAAATCGTGTATTAAAGAAGTTTTTTCAGGATTCCACAATCGGTCCTTAAAATTATTTTTTAAAAAATAATTGAATGACTAACGATTGATGTTGATTAATTAACTAATGTGTCTTACACAAAATGTGTTGCCTGGTCAGGAACAGCCTCGCTACAATTTTCAACTCATTTCTAGTGAGGTCACATCTCTATTGTAGCACCATCAATATTAGCACCATTATCAGTATTAGAACAACAAATCGACAAGAAATGATAGCTTTCTTGAGTCACTAAAAAACCCACTCGTTAGCCCAAACAACAAGTTAAGCCAAAAAAAAAAAAAACCAGAAAATGGTTCTTAGAATTTGAAGAATAAATTTGATGATTGCCACTTGTCATATGTTCAAATAACAATAATGGTTTCATCTTGCTATCTCAAAGAGAGTTTGAATCTTTTTATGTGGGTTGTGAGCATAAACTTTCTTTAGTTTAAAAACGAATTTCTCTATATGCTATCATCTTAACAGTATCAAGTTTCTTATGATGGTTTGTTAACAGCCCATCTTCTCTTAGATCGCGAATCTGAGATACCCTATTACAAATTCAACATAGAAGCAGCAATACGATCCCTCTAATCCGAACCATTCGTCACAAAATCATCGTATAATAAAGGACTGAATTTATGATCCGGACGATGAATGAGCGCTTGTCGCATGCAAACGCATTAATTGGTGCATTGGTGCCGTGCTTTTGGAGCTTCCACATAAACAAAGGATTGATGATTGATGAAAGAAACGATTCGTGATTTGAGAGAGAATTGATAGGTTTTTTGGGATTTTTACCCCACATAAACAAAAAGCAAACGTCATATTTACGCAAAAGGAAAAGGATAGCTATGGCTAGATTCCCTATAGGGCAGTAAAAGAGTCAAAGATTGATGACAAGCGGGTCCCACTCCTGACACAGCAAAGACTTTGGAAAATGAGCTAAGAGTCTCTGCAGCTTTTTGCGCTGTCTCTTTCCCACCACATAATTATGAAATCTTGAAAGAGACTTGCCTCCTCCTCGCCTCCACTTGTTTTCAACTCAGGACACCCAAGTCTGATCACATTGTTAATCGACATTGTTAATCCGCAGTTCAGTTCCCAGCTTTGTCACCTGATCGCTGGCTGTTTGATTTTGATGCCAAGGTTTCGACGTTTCGTTCAGTATTGTGTGGTGCTTGTGGATTTGAAGTTGTTTTTGTAGTTTATGAATTGAGACTTGAGAGAGTCTTAGCTGTTAATTGAAAGTCGGTGCGTCACGGCTTGTTTAGTAAAAGCATCATTAGTTGTTGGGAGAAAATTTGAACGGCGGAAATAAACAAAGCCTTATAATATGCTTACATGGTGGGCCTTACTTGATATTTTTACAATCTCGTAATAGCATTTGTGTATATACGGTCGCCGCTGATTTTTTTCACGAAGTGAAAATGTGCCCAGAAACACATTAAAGTTCAGCTGTGAGTACAACCACTGCAGGGCAATGAAAAGATAAAGCTTCTGATGGACGGTGATGTCGTACTATATTAGGCGCACCTAGATAGACACGTGAATTGAGAGAGTGGTGCCACTAAAAGATCTTCAATTGTTACGTGGTCCGGCAAATTTCTTTGGCTGGTTACATAACCTTGCCCTTCAGTTTCTGCTTTTTACCAACCACATGGGTTGATAGGTGCACATAAACCACGACCGAATATTTCTGAACTCAAATGGAAAAGCAGTTTTTGCCAATCGCATTCTTTCAGTATCATTCTTTACAAGCATTGGTGTTCTGCAAAGTAAAGGCAAATTATAATCCGTGTTATTAAGGAAAAGGTCTTAGGTGCTCTCGATGTACGCACCCTTACCCTCGTGCTGGAGTTATTCTTCTTCAATTCAGGTATCCACACGACTTTGAGCATTTCAGCGTCGTATTGGTGCCTACAACCATGTAAAGGTCTATAATTTACAACATAAGACGTTTGAACGAGATTTCAAAATTAATTATGACATCGAATCATCCAAAGTGTTAAAATGTCAGTTCACTTAGCATATAGGTGTAGCAATTTTTACTCACTCCAAGAAGAGATATTACACGCCAGCTTCCTTGGTATTAGCTGTAAGTGATAGTAGTTTTTACAATAAGTTCACTAATGACTGGTGATAATGAAGAACACTCTTTTGGCATTGCCCATTGTCGAGATAAACTAACTTAAAAAGCCCAAATTACAAAACTTGAAACTAAATTATTCCTTTTGAAGAAGTTGAAAGTTCAGTGGTTTCAGTGCCCAGTGAAGTACCACTGAAGAGTAGGAGCTTGATCAACTGAAAAGATATTGCATGGATCCTCGGGATTAAACAACAGGCTTTGCTCTTCAACTTTCACAAGTTGAGGCTGCTGATAGACATTACTCAATATTGTTCTCGAATCAGAAAACTGAACCCAGTTCATTGATGGATGCGAAGAGGAAGAAGAGCCAGTGAAAAAAGAAGATAAAGAAGGTGGGGATGTCAATAGCTGAGCATTTGCATTTTCACTTGAAACGTGGTTTTTGCTCTGTTCGGAAACAGGGGCATCTGCCTCAACAGCATGACTAGTCTCTTCATTTTCTTGGCAAAGCTTGGCTTTCAATTCCCTTAGCTGCAAATCAAACACCCAATAGTATATAATTTGATGAATGTGAAATCAATTAATGCTGTTAACTTCTTGTCACATAAGTTAACATAACAGTACAGTACCTCGGCAGTAAGTGCTTCATTTTCTTGTTGAAGATTATTGTAGTCAAGCCTTAAAGCATCATAATTAGCTTTAAGAAGGCCATAGTCTCTCTCCAATTCTTTGCTCTTCAAACGAGCGCGCCGGTTTTGGAACCAAACAGCAATTTGTCGCGGTTGCAGTCCCAATTCTTCAGCTAATTTAACTTTCCTATCAGGCTCTAGCTTGTTATCGACCTCAAAATTCTTCTCCAAGGCCTTAACTTGATCCACAGTTAATCGACGTTTCTTTTCTGTAGCTTGGCTAGCTTCCTCTCTGCAGTCTTCTTCTTCTAAGCTATCCATCACGGCCTGAAACTCTCTACCGTAAATTTGCTTTCTCTTTGTACTCGTCTTGTCTTCATGAAAATGATCAACAGTCTCAGAACCCATAAACAAAAATACTTAACTTCAGGATAAATCTGTAGTTGAATTGTGCTTACCTGCAGATTTATAGACAGTGATCAGAGCATCAAAGGAATCTGAAGAGCTGAAACGCTTCATGCTTAAAGCGAAGACACTAAGCAGAGTTTTTTAGGTTTACTGGAATAGAATTGCAAGAGTTTACAAGATAGCCCAGAAATTAAAATGCTGTAAAAGAGTTGTTTTGTTTATGCTTTTGAGCTTTGCCTAATAAGCTCAAAGTCCAAATCCATGTAACCAAAATCCCTTCTAAGGATTTTTTCTTTGAATCAATTTATAAGAGGAAAAGATGCAGAGTAGGGAAAGAATCTTACACAGTGAACTTGGTTACGGATAAGAAAGAGCAGTCATTTATAAACGCGCCAACTCTATGAGAACTGTCAGGGCGATTAAAATGTGACACGAAGTCAAGTTTTTGGAATTGGAACGCTCAGCTTATCTTCTGAGTTTTGAAAAAGGATTTTCGTTTAAGTAGAACACGATTTACAAGTATATAAATAAAGTGATAAAGGGTAAAAAATTTATTATAATTATAATTATGTAATTATAAAAAAATATTTTATTTTAGAGCGGTTTTAATATGATTGGATAAAAAAAACTTTTGATGTGAGCATTTTTATTTATTCATGTACAATTATTTTTATTTAATAATTACCAATCATATATTTATAATTGTTTAAATTAAGAGAAAATTTTGATCCTAATTTTTTCTCCATTTGTTTAGATTATTGACACGTGTACTTTTCAATCAATTAAGTAAAGATAAACCCATAAAATATAAGAATTCAAGGGATGATAGAAATACACTATAAGTACTCAACATTTTTCTCGAATGGAAAACATTTGAGCAAGAGACTATATAACATCATTTAGGAGTGCATACGATAAAATCTCATAAGAGATATCTTCATGTTGATATTCATTAAAAATGTAATGATATCTCTTGAAGGAAAAAAACTAAAACGCATGGCATAAGTTTATTGAATGGTTCAATGACAGTCGTTCCACTTATTTTCTACATTAGTACTCAATCATATAATAAGGCAGCATAGAGGTTGAAGAAACTCTCTCTTTTGGAAAACAATTTAAAGGCCATTTAACAATTTAAAGAAATGAATCATCATGCGAGTAGGCAAAAGAATTCAAGAAATGGATATACGTTGGTAAACTGTCTAATTCTAAGAAGATTTACAACTAAAAATGAGTTGTAAGAGGATATGAAACATTGAAAGGGGAAGAGTGAGAATGGAACTCATAAAAATTCAACCCGCAAATAAATTTTCAACAGCTGACTTTTGAATGGTGTGATGATCTCCACATATATATATAGACCATAGTCAAGTGTGCAATAAATTATCTAACATTAAACAATTATCCCGTAATGATTGGGAGAAACATCAAAGCACGTCTATACTTGGTTGTAAAACCTCACCTGCCTTGTCAGAATTTTCCGGGAAAATAAAAACTTCTTTTTGGGACTTTTCACAATTTATTAGGTTAGCTCAGCATTAACTTGGAAAGATGGTGATTGCAGAAAGAAAGTAAGAAGCCATAAGAAATCGAATAGTGAGTACATTCAATTTATTACTTCGCTGCCTTTCCCCTTCGACAGAAGAAGTACAGAGCCCCACTTTTGAAACATAATGATTGTAAAATCCGTCAATTTATTATATTGCATATTTTAATCGGGCTTTGCTAACGTCAAAGAATTCGGGGGGAAAAGGGCCTCGCGAATCATGTGAAAAATGCATCCTTTCATACATCGCAACTTTTTAAAGATGATTCATCCCATGCAGCATAAAGGAAAAAATGACCTGATTACTAGAATTTTTTAACAGAATGATAGAAATTGGCCATGACAAATTCGTTGAAAGATGTTTGATATAAACAGTCACTTTTACTTGTCATGCTATAATATATACGATTATATGGGTATGTGAGAATATTTAAATCTTTTGTTACACGTTTCAATTTTTTTGGAAAGCCAGTGCAGCACTGTATTCAACTTGATTCGGAGAGTTCATCAATCACGTACTTTTATTTAACGGCTAATGATTCATAAGTAGTAGCACCATGATCCAAACATAAAGTATGTTTAAATTTAAAATTGGATTTGGAACGCTTATTTTGTTGTCTAAAAAAAAATGACAATGGCAATTGCTTCTTTGTGCCGACCTTTGATTCGAGAGCAAATGACAAATGGATCACTATTTTGAGACTTTGGCAACACTCAAACATGTCGGCGGTCAAGCTCACCAGTGAAAGCCAGCCATCCGATTTCTTCCACTGCAACGATAGTAGCTGTTCAATTTATTCAATCCATGACGTTGATGGGGATACGTGTTGTGGGCTTTGGGTCCTCATAATCTCATCGATCTTGATGTCTTAAAGCATAACTAGATAAAAAACAATTACGCATGCAGCTTTTTGTAGGTATACGTCCATTCGTTTTAACTTCACAAGGAAAGGCATGCCCACAACTCGGTGCCCTCCAAATCCCAAAAGGGAGATCACTCAAGAGAGCAGCAACCCATATCAATATACGGCAATATCATCACATGGCTTTTGTTAGGAGCTTGCTGTCCAATTTTTGTCAAAGGGTATCGACAAATTTTAGTTGCGTGTTTGAAATATTGACGGATAACAAACATACTAAATTGCTTGCAACGTCTATTAAGTTTCCGTTTTCTGCAAGGAAAGTGATGGGCGCTTTGTTTGCTTGTGCGTCGGGGACACTAATACGAATGGAAAATAAAGATAGGTGTCAAAATAAAGAAGGATTCTGAGTTGAGTTGGTGGGGAACTGTCCTTGTGACGATGGGGCAGGAGAGCTTCGAGCAATGGTGCAGAGACCAAACATCTATACTGTATCATTGTGTAGATGCCGAGAAGGAAGTTCCAATGCTATAAATCTACGACGGAAGGAAGTTCCAATGCTAGTGATATTAGTATCATTGTGTAGATGCCGAGAAAATCTAACGGCACCAAAATTGACGTCAAAAGATGCCGGAAAACTTTTGATGATGACAGACGTTGGTGGTTAGTGATGCATTGCTGGCGGCAATAATCGTTTACCGGTGATAATTAAATTTTATCAGTTAAAACTGTTAAAATACATTAAATAAATAATTTAGTTTTTTTGAAAAGAAAAAAGAATATAGACTAGGTGAGAGCCGAGGGAAGCGTAAGTCTCATTTTGGCTCCAAAAGGTTTCCAATTTATCTACACCATTGTGCTCGCTAAACATGGTGCACAAAAAATAATGCAATACAGACCGCATGCCAAACAAACCCTAAACGTGACACATTTATATCCATACGAATTCAAATGGAAGGACTCAAATTTCTTTCTAGTAAGAAGAAAAGTGATTCAGCGCTAGGCTATTGAGTGTTCTCCCAAGAGAAAGCAACTTTACTTTAAGCTTTTATATTTCTTTTTACTATTTTGGAAGGCCATATCGAGGATTGGTTGGAAAGTAAAGGGAAATGAGGATCTCTTGACTTTATTGTGCTCTCCAAGCTTGTCAAATACAATAAGTATGGCACTTTCGAGTTTGGTGGGATTGTGTGAACATATTTGATGCTTCAAAAGATTGGCTACTGTTCAGTGAACGTGTGTATTGACAATGTGGAATATAAATGCACATTTCACATTGCCTAAATCTGATGACTTGGTAGACTTTTGCTGTCTAAGTGGAAAAAGTGCTCCAGATTCTGCAGAAATCACCCTCAATTATGGCACTTTGTAGTTGGTTGGCTACAGGTACTTAATTTCTACAGCTGATCCAGAAAAGTTAGGCAGATGCAACAAAAAGCTGTTTATCCTTACCGTAACGTGTTACAGCATATCACAAAAGCTACAATGATCAATAGAGCAAAGCAGGCATTTTCTTTCCCTTTTTTCACCTGTCATCAACTTGTTTTACTTTTACAGATTCTTTGCTTTCACTGTTAGTTCCACGAATCATGCATGATAAATGGCTTCCGAAAAGGCATTAGCTTTGCCGAATTATAGTTGTGAGTACCATCATAAAAGCAACATTACTAAAGAAATAATTTAAGATTCAGACATGGAAGCTAAATAGGATGGGCAATAAAATCACTGTAATTGACTTATGAGAACGAAGTATTATTGCTGAAGAACATAAAAGGCGTGAACAAATGAAATTCTCAGTAGAAGAATTTCATTAATGATTAAGTAGATGTAACACCAAATTTTTTCCAGTAAATTGCACAAAAATAAATTGTTTTGTTTGTTGGGGGGGGGGGGGTTGGGGGAGACAGAAGCAACATGAAAAAAGGAGATTTTCCAGTGGGACAGAATTCCTAGCTATTGTACAACAACTGAGATAAGGGAAACAAAAAGAGATTTTCCAATGGGATAAATAATTTCTATGGAGAGAGCATATGAGATACAAAATTTATGCCGCCCTGTTGTTACCTGTAAATTAGAATTCTTCAGTTTAATCTTTGGAGTGGATATGTAAGTTCCAACCTCAATAATTTGTTAAGTGTGTATTTCTAACTCTAATCCTAGGATGAACAACAGGAAGAGATGTCAATTCCGGCAACATCCATGGCATTGCAGACCCATTCAGGGACATCACCCTTGGGAAACTACAAGACAATAAAGCCATCATAAGTTTCAACAGCTTAGTTAATATTCACCATGTGATAGCTCAATACTATTTCTCTTTAATGCTAGGTGAGATTCAAAAGCCAATTTTAATGCTAGAAATTACCATTTTCTGCAGAAAATCACAAACAAACCTGCCAAAGAAAGCGAACAACATTAGATTTCCTGCTAGCACATAGATTTGAGTCGGGAATTATGTAAAATCTTGATCAGCCATAAGTTCTTCATTCCCAAAAACAAAAAAAAAAAAAGAGAGAGAAGAGAGAGGCAAAACAGCTTAGGGGAGGGCAGTGGAGGGGTGTAATATGAACAAAACTGATCACAAACATACTCTGGAAACCTTCCTTCAACTATTGATGAATGTAGATTTCTGCTAAGCTGCATTCGTAAGAGAAATAACTTTTAATCACAAACAAAACAAGAGCAAAGTTTAGGAGAATATTGTCATTATAGATCAGACAGTTTGTACCTGCAGCATATAATACAAATTATGATATGACAGAAGCTGAGATCCCATAGCTTCCTTTGTAACAATACAATGAATATAGGCCCTTGTATAGTTCTTACAAACCTACAATGACAAACAGAATACTGCACAGATAGAATACAACAGAAATCATAGATTAATATCTAAGACAAAGGAACTTCCAGTTAGAAGCATACCATACAAGCACACGTGGGATCAATAGGGCGAGTATCATTAACCATGGCATTGTGTTTGAGTTTTAGCACTCCCTGCATTATTTATCTAATATTAAGTTGCAATATATGGGATTCTTTCCAGTGATCAGACTTCACAATCATGCCTCCATTCCATACCCCAAAAGAAAAAAAGGATCAAATATTCACATGTGCATGTAGTAAGTTTCTGTAAACCTCGTATGCGGATTTCATCATTTTGTAGAAACATATCCTGTAGCTTTGTCAAAATTCATTATAAAATACTTCATTTGTCATTATAATTGTGAGAAAGATAAACTAATTCTAAAAAAATCCCAAAGATACCACGCAGCTATATTAAATGCATAAATCCAATTCCTTGTTTAACATGTTGAACAGTCTCTACTTCAAACCAAGCAAATGCTACAGCTAAAACATTAACCTGGATGTCCCAAGTGAATTACATTGTGCATGACAATACCATAGGTTCTTTTCTTTCTTTCAATTTATTATTACGATCTTTTTTAGAAAAGGTTACAATTTTGGAAAAGTTTTGTTCAAACAATTGTGAACAAAAAGCTTTCAAATAATTTCAAAGCAGAATCTATCACCTCAGGTACAAGAGCAGTGCCAAAACGAGCAGTTCGAGTGGGGTAAACACAGTCGTACATATCGGCACCCAAAGCACTGCAAACTACAATATCCAGTGGATAACCAACACCCTGAAATATAGTGCATGCACACATCATAATATGGAATATCAAAGAGAAGAAGCACACAATTCATTATATGAGGTGGTTTGAAGGATGCAGAGATGAAATGACATAAGCCATTTGTACCATAACATATCGTGGTTTATCTTCAGGCAGTGCAGCAGTACACTGAGCAACAACGCGCCAAAAAGAATCCTTATCTTCACCACCAGCAAGACCACCAATAGCATATCTGTCACAGAAGTAAAGTCAGTCAATTCAACTCCTTGATCTCCGAAAGCAAAAGCCATAAGAATCAATCTAATCTTAAATGAAATGAAAAGAGAGGAAAATTATTCACGACCTTGACAAAATTTCAACATTTTAAAATTTTATATCGCAAAAAATAAGAAACTTAAATTTAAGTATGTGAGTGTTAAGCATACATACCCAGGTAAATTTCGATCCACCAAGCCTCTAACACATATATCCCTGATTAAATGAAAAAAGAATGGTGACAAACAACTAGTGTCAGTAAACAGAGGTGCCTATTAATATGAAAAAGAGGCATTCATGTGCAGCAAATTAATATTAGCAAAATGATACTTCAATTGAGATTCACCTTAGCACAGGATCTAAACCACCTTGTACAATACCAAATAAGTTCTGCTCGTGTGGTCTTTTGTGAGCTGTCCAGGGAAAAAAAATAAACAGCAAAAAGTTCTAAGTAACTAGATCAATAACATTAATGCTGAGATATGATTGCAGATAGTTCGGTTGACACATGCCATATGAAATTTTTAAATAAAAGACATCAAGCATTGCATACTGCATCATTCCCATTTACTAGTCAATTTACACAACGTGATACACTAAACCTGAGCTACTAAGGCTAAGAAAACTCTAAGTCAACAAGCTCAGACTAACGAGTGCACCAAGGACACTCCCGCATTAGTAGATTTATAACTTGTTTTTTTGCATTTTAAACCCATCAGAACGAAAAGCGTGAGACATTGAGTATTAGATATATTGCCTGCTATACATCTGTCTACCCAACGAAGCGTGCGATACATAGCCTCCTCAATTCGTGGACCAGTTATGGTGGTTCTCACTACATCATCAAGAGCCATAATTATATCTGCTCCAATTCTGTTCTGCAGAATCATAAGCAGACCAGAAGATACATGTGGTAAGCACAATAATTTAACCTTTTATCTGGCAACACCTATTGTTGCACCTGACTCTTCGTGCCTACTCAGTGCCATATAGCAAAAGATAGGTAGAAGAGGCTCTTTTAGCAAGAGGAAAGAAAAAAGCACTCAATTCTGTTAAAATAAGGCATATAATGTGACCACTATGCTTCAACTTAAAGGATATTTTGCCTATAGAGGTAGAAAAATCAATGAGATTTGAAAAAGCATTGGATACTGTTGAACCTGGTCATCTGCATGCATTATTTTACTTATTTATAGTTATTGTTATCACTGTTGTTACTATCTTTTATTGGAGGATAATTGTAGAATGCACTACATCAAATGATAAGATTCCTGGGGAGACCATACATCAGTTTTAACAAAAAAAGGGTACTAAATGCAAAATAATAAGGCTTTCAAAAGATCATATATACCAACTACTGAAAATTACATGTCAAACAGGGAAACCCAGGACATTATAGCAAGGCATGAGAATAATAAACTTGCACAAAATGAATGCACATACTTGAATTTGAATTGACTCCTCTGGTGTTAAGAGCATAGGCTTTCCATCGACTGGTGACTGAATCGCAATCAACAAGAAAATAGCAACATATTTCAATATTTTAACAAGGAAACAGAATAAGCTTAAGAGGAAGAGCACAAATATACAGAATAGGACAGTAGATGGGCATTCGTGTGACACACACTGTACTACTAGTGGACAAAATATTATTGGCTAAAGAAAAGAGAAATTGGTGTGATAAAAGGAAAAAAAGAGTTTCCTAAATCTAGAAACAATTACTAAAAAGAATTTGAGATAGAACATGGTCTTAATTTGTTAATTAAAAGTGTAGTTTTACAACTGTCAACATCCAATTAAACTAACACCGCCTGGCGGCTGCAGGGACACAAAGAAAGAAACAAGAAGAGAGATCAACAGAAACTTTTCGGGACTTAAGCAATAATATCAGTCACTTCCCTTTTACCAGCAACACAGACAAAGACTTGTGCATGCACATCCACAATCACAAACACATATCGACACCTAAGCATGTAAAGTTAAGTCTATAGTTTTAATTTTCTCCGAGATAGCAATTGAACAAATTCAACACTGAATCTCATGAGAAAAATATCACAGTCCGAACCAAATTTCATAAGCTTTGAATTCATTTCATTAACCAAAGAAATAATAATTACCTGAAATGTTACTCCCTTTTCAGTGATGTCAGCTAAATGCAAAAGAGAGACCTGGAAAATATAAGCAAAGTGCCACTGAGTGCCAAAAATTCCTGCTACCTATAGATGCGTGATGCAGGAGACCTTAAGCAAATCAAAATAAACAGAGCAAATATGTATGCTAATAAAAATAAACCAAACACATCCAACTTTATGCTAAAGAAGAAAATCTGGAACAAACCAAGAATACAACTGTTAAAAGAATAAAAGTGTAGCACTATATGGAATATTAAGATAACCATCTGAAAGCCACCAGAGTCAGTAAGCAGTGCCCTAGGCCAGTTCATAAATTTGTGTAGACCACCCAATTCGTCAATAAGTTCGGAAGTAGGACGGAGTGCCAAATGATATGTATTTCCAAGAATAATTTGACAGCCGATCTCCTCAAGCTGATCAGTTGTCAAACCTTTTATTGTCCCTGTGATCAGGAAGACCGACCTTGCCTTATAAAAATATGTGATTAGATACACATATGAAAGCAAATTGTCTATATGCACTCGCACCCAAAAGAAAATGCATTATTTTATCCAGAAAACATCTAAATGAAAGCCAAATAATGTGATCAACAATTGAAAGGAGTATGATATGAACAATGTCCTGTGAAAAAGGTGTTTTTTGTTTTAATTCCTGACATGCCTTCTTTTCTTTGAGCTTGAACAAGTGAAGTTAAAGAGAAACTTACTCAGCAATCTGCTGTCTTAAATATATATTTAATAAATGAAACTCTAACCTTGTGTTCCCACGGGCATAAACAAAGGTGTCTGGCATACAAAGTGAGGAAGTGTCAATTGAGCTGCACGGGCGCGATTAAACCTCCCCAAAACCTAAAAAGTAACAAACATATATAAATCACTGAATCAGTAGCGAATAGTTAAGCACTGGAAACACTACAGAAAGCAGTGCTCCATTCAACAGGATGTACAAATAAATGAATTCATACAATGCTAACAAAGAAGCTCCAAGAATAAACTTCCACATCAAAATAGCTCCAAATGTTAACATTTTAAAACATATATGTTCAAATTTTCTCTCATTATTTACAATAGCCAAAACTTGGCACCATGCCATATTGCACACTGCTTCCATAAAAGTACTCTCAGCTTGTGCATTACTTGAGTGTGCTTGCGTCTGAGTGAAGCAGATATAATAATCTTCACCAAAAGAAAATAAAAGCAACAACAAAAATTCAATGCCTTACCTCAAAACGAAGAGCCATTATACCAAGTCTTTCCTTTTTCTCCGTTGCTTTAGCAGCCTATCCGTGGCATTAAAAATGACAAAAAAGGAGCTAAAGATCAGAAAAGAAAATATATATATATATATATATATATATATAAAAAGGAAAAGACAGAGAGAAAATAGAACCCGCGTATACCGAGCCTGAAGACTTTAAGTCTTCTTCCTTGGTGGCTGCGTTTGACTGTAGATGATGCCGGCACGCGGGTTTTTTCCTTTGTTGTTTACCTTTCGCGCTTGGGCCTCTTTCGAAATGGGTCAAGCCCATACCTGTTTCTTCCATTGTCGGATTTGAATAACCCACAACCCGACTTAACGGGGAATCGGTCGTTGGTACGAGATAACTAATGAAAAGGCTTATCCTATCAAAGGTAATACCAATTATTATAAACATGATATGTGTAGTTAAATTTAATATAATTATTATTTATTTATTAATTTTTTAAATTAAATGAATGAAGGACATAATATTTTTTATTTATCATGTAGCTAATCTAATACTTTTAATATATTCTAAAATTTTTCGTATAATTAGTTGCCAAAAATGTTTTCACGTTCCTGTAAAATATTTAGGTATTAAATACGGTAATTAAGAGGAAAAAAGTGTTAACATGTAAGTTAAAATTTAAAAAAGGGTTATATTGGCGGATCCGGGTCAGGTCTCAACTGTGTTACGGGTTTAACAACTTGAATAACCCATTCAAAGAAAATAAAACAACTTCTTCCTGAAAAACGAATACGCAAAATAAAAAATGGATTGGTCGGGCTCGTAGCAAGTAGTAGTAATAATAATAGCAGTCATTGCTCGTAAGTCATTAGTAATGCATGCAATTCAAATTCTTTTGTAGATCTCGTTCCCCATTTAAAAACCCTACCAGGGCCACCAGGATCTGGAGAAGCGTTTTCAGGTCTGATCAATTCTTTCCACTTTGAATTTTATTCATCGACATTAGCTATTTCCAAAATGTCCTTTAAATTGCTCCTGGAATGAAAAAAAAATCAAAATAACTGTACGATTTGTGTAGCAACCAACAATGCTTCTCATTTGTTAATTTCATAAACCCTGTAGTTAGTTGATGTTTCTTTGTTGTTTGATCGCAATTTCGAAATTCTTGTTAAAACGCTCATTCTCGCTTCTTTTTGAGTGTTCCAGAAGCAGCTGTTTGCTGACTGGATCAAGTGATTAGGTAAAAAGCCCAAAAAAAAAAAAAGATGCAGCACGTTCCGACTACAATCGAGGAACAGTTGCTCTTGAAAGCAATTAATGAAGAATGTCCATGGGAGAATCTCCCAAAGCGGCTTCAAGCTACACTTACTTCTAAGGAAGAATGGCACAGAAGGTTATTAGTTGCTTGTACTTGTTATCCTTGCATTATTTTCCAACTATGTGAAATGGGTATTAAATTTGACTAGAGTGAATGATGTCATTTGTAGAGGTGAATTTTAAAATTCTTTCTTATGAACTTGTGGCAAATATGTATGTGATGTCTACTCTATGGGAATGACATGCAGGGTCATTGAGCATTGCATTAAGAAGAGACTTCCTTGGAACAAATGTTTTGCACGCAGAGTATGCAAAGAAGGTGAATATTATGAAGACATGATGCGATACTTGCGGAAAAATCTGGCGGTGCGTGTTATGTGAAAACACTTGGGAAACTCTCTAATTATATGTAACATACATGTTGCATTTTGCAAAAGAGTTTTCATTCTGCTACAGAGTTGCTCGTTTGTTACCCCTTCTGCAGTTTATAAGTTTTAGTCTTCTTTTTTTGCTTGTGCAATTAACTTGTTGTTGACTTCCTTTTCTACAGTTATTTCCTTATCACCTTGCAGAGTATGTTTGCCGTGTTATGAGGCTATCTCCTTTCAGATATTACTGTGATATGATATTCGAGGTTATGAAAAATGGTAATAGTTTGCCTTATTAGAAGAAATTAAATTTCAGTATGCTACACTGTTAGCATTGAATTTATCATAATTTTCCACTATTATATACTTAATAATATTTAGAACTCCTCTTGTGTATTGTTGTTAACAGAGCAACCCTATGACAGCATACCAAACTTCAGCGCAGCAGATGCCTTGCGGCTTACTGGAATTGGGAGAAACGAATTTATCGATATTATGAACAAGTGCAGATCTAAGGTGCTGAATCAGTTGCCTGTATGGTCACATATTCATATAGTGTGTCTATCTGTATGCACACATGTTTTTGTGCATGTGTTTGGGTGTCTCATCCATGCAATGGATTGTTCAATGACTGATATTACAATTGGCTAGAGAAATTATTCTGACCACCCATAGTGGCACCATGAAGTTGAAAAGAATATTAAGACTTGAAAACCAAATCTGAACCTAAAACAATTGAATAGTCTTTTCTTGATTTCTGATAGATGTTATCAGAATCAGTTGATAAAGTCAGGTCTAATGGACCTAATATAATTTTAGACAAGCTTGCTGAAACATTCTGTGTTGGTGATTTCCCTGAGGGATGTTTCTGTTATCCAACGAGATAGATATCGCTTTCTAAACTTTTGTTGGCTTCATAAATCTATGTATAGGTTTATTAGATTTAATAGTGTCTCAGCTTAATTTGCAATTCATCTTTATAGATGAAATAAAGTTATAGCATTTCACTTATGATCTACTCATCTTGAGCTATTCAGAAAATTATGTGGAAGCTTAACAAGTCAATTGCCAAAGAGCTGTTGCCTACTCAACCGACAGACTTTGTAATTGAACCATGGTGGGGAGTTTGTCTTGTCAATTTTACCTTAGAAGAATTTAAGGTAAGAGATCACAAGTCCTATTTTTTTATGACTCTAAACAGTGGTCACCTCTTTTGTTTTATATGCATGCATATTTCGGGGATACACAGACACATGTCCATATAATTGCTGTTGAAGCTTCAAGTGGTTTACATGAGCTTATTTTGTTTTCCCTTCCTGCTACAGAAACTCACAGAAGAAGAAACGGCAATGATAGATAAAGTATGTAAAGAGGAGGCCAATTCATTTATCTTGTTTGATCCTGACATTATAAAGGGTCTTTATCGACGGGGACTGATCTACTTTGATGTTCCTGTATATCCCGATGACCGATTTAAGGGTAGGCTGTTTATGTGCAGAATTTTTTTGCCAGATAATGCTCTCTAATAAATAGATGAAATATATGGTTCGTTTCTGGGTGAATCTCATTTTGTCAGGGGGTAAATGAAATACTGGAGGAGCAGAAGATTTCACAAACCTTTTATTGAATTTATAATGACTTGAGTCTCTTGGATATACATTTTTCCTTGTTCCTTGTTTTGGGATTTTTGTCTGCCTTTCTGGTAATTGAATTTCTGAGTAACTGCTGTACCAGGAATATTAGAGTTGATTCCATTGTCCACTTAGCTGAATTTTCTTAATTGTATAATGCAATTAGATACAACTGCTTTCCTTGTTCTTACTTGTTTGTGTTCTGGATGATGATGTAACTGATCCAACCTTTCTCTGCTTTTCTCATTTATTTTTGATTTTAAGTAACAAGTATTTGTGATGATTCAGTTTCCAGGCTTGAAGGGTTTGTTTCCAACAGGGAGCAGTCTTATGAAGATCCGATTGAGGAGTAAGGAAGTTATTTTGGTTAATGATTCATTTTCTGTCATTTGAATGTTGTTTACTTGCTGTACAGAACTAAGATTTTAGCACTAAAAAAATCATTATTCAGGTTGCTTTACGCAGTTTTTGTTGTTTCAAGTGAGAATGCCACTGTTGCTGAACTGGCAGCAACATTACAGGCTGACCTTTCTCAACTGCAAGCAGCTGCATCTTTTGCTTGTCGATTGGGATGGGCGATAAAAGTAATTGATCCCGCTTCCATTCTTCAAGATACAAGCGTACCTAATTCACCAAGAGTGACTCTCAGTGATGAAGATGAGGCATATCGTGCTAGTATAGGCTCAGGGGTCATGTCTGGTGATGGTGATTATAGTCAACAAGGAGATAGCACAGGGACAGAGAGCTATGGACCATGTGCTGGCCTCGCCCGTGTTGCTTTTATTGTAGATGCCAATATAACATCCTATCTTATGATGGGTTCTGTTTCACCAGGTCTTGTTCCTCCTATTTTTTGTCCCCCTTTTCTTGACTGTCAAATACAACCATTTTTATGTGGTTGACATTCAAGCCATTCGAAAAAACTCCAATTCTCTTGGATTCATAATTCATGGACCAGAATCAGATTAATACTTTTGTTAAATATAGTTGTTTATAATGGAATGGGCAGACTCTCTTCTTGTACCAAAGGGCCCCATCCCACAACTTTTGTGGAGTGGGGTCCTCGGCACACTCCCCAAGAGACGTAAAAAAAAAAAAAAGGAACAAAGCCATTTCACGAATGCAAGTTTTTTCAGGACTGGATTAAGTCCCAGGAGAGGTACTTCTCCACTTTTAGGGCATAAATTGTTATTTTATGGCAGTGATAGGATGACCTGGCCTTCTCTTCAAAAGAGTTGGATTAGTTATCACAATAGTGGTAACCGTAAGTGGATATAAGTTGAGCTGCATGTTTAGCACCTCCTCCTAAGTGGCCTTTTTAATCCTGTGGGAACTCTTATGATAGTTTTCCCGAATAGCCTTTTCAATTCACTTTTGTTACTATTCATGTGTATATTTGTATCTCCTATGGGGCAGGAGTATCTAAGCATCATTCCTAGGCAAAGCTGTTCCACTATTCCAATTTGGACTGAATAGTTTAAGGAAACTATAGAGGGATTTTATCTTTATGTTGGCTTAATCTTCATTTTCCTTTATTCTGTTTCAATAGGATAGTCATGTGAATAGCATGTGACATTTCAATTAGCATGACAGATTAAGACCAAAGGAGACTAGTATAAGGAAGAACAAGGATTGGAGTATGCCTGGTATAAGTTGTACGTTAAGCTTCCTTTTTATGATCATCTTCCGAGTGAATTTAGATATGAAGCATTTCTTGGTCTCTCGGAGTCAAATCTATTACTTCCTGATTGCTGTTTTTGAAGTTGGGTTGTTGGGTACTGTGTTTTATATTCCCTATTAAGAGTAGTATGAAGGAACAAATAGTCAAACTCATTTTTTGTCAAAATATTGTGCATGGGGAATTTAAAATAGTTAGAGCTGCATGTTAAAGATTTGCAATTGTATTTTATCCATGTCATCTTTCATGTATATAATTGCTTGAGTTATACAAGTCTACATTGTTTCTTTCTATTATCTAAAAGTAACTTGTGTATTTCATGTAATATTTCAGGCTTGAAATCTCATGCTGTAACACTGTACGAAGCAGGGAAGCTGGGTCATGCTAGCATTGCAGATCTGTGCAAGGATCTGAGTACATTAGAGGGAGCAAAATTTGAAGGGGAACTGCAGGAATTTGCAAATCATGCATTTAGTCTTCGTTGTGTCTTGGAATGCCTTCTTTCGGGCGGCGTTTCCACTGATGTTAAAGCAGTGGAAATTTGTGATAAATTGGACATGTCAGCTTCAAGTACTGATGAGGCTACTTCTCTGATTGCTGATACAACGTTGACTGACAAATCAGAACCCTTTGTTAGCAATGAAGCCAGACACATTATTGATGATTCCATGAATTCAAGGCTTCAGAATTTGCATATTTTGGATGAACCCCTTTCTGGAAGTACTGATGATGAGACATCATTTCTTAATTTATCAGAAGATAGTAGTTTGTTAAATGAGGGCTCTAAACCCGACCCAAATTTCCTGAATGATGAGAAACAGATACCTATTGAAGAATCTAATGTTAATAAAGGTACTTTGAGAAAGAAAAAGAAATATCAAGTGGATATTCTCCGCTGTGAAAGCTTGGCTGCTCTGGCCCCAGCAACTTTAGATCGATTGTTTCTTCGTGACTATGATATTGTTGTCTCGATGATTCCTCTTCCTTGTTCATCAGTTCTTCCTGGTCCAAAAGGTCCTATCCATTTTGGTCCTCCCTCCTATTCATCTATGACACCATGGATGAAATTGGTATTATATTCAACTGTTTCTAGTGGACCTATAACAGTTGTTCTGATGAAAGGACAATGCCTACGCATGCTTCCGGCACCTTTGGCTGGTTGTGAAAAAGCCCTTATGTGGTCGTGGGATGGTTCGACAATTGGTGGTTTGGGAGGCAAGTTCGAAGGAAACTTAGTTAAGGGATGTTTTCTCTTACATTGTCTAAATTCACTTCTCAAATACTCAGCTGTGATAGTGCAGCCCCTAAGCAAGTATGATCTTGATGAGTCCGGAAGAGTTGTTACTTTGGATATTCCCTTGCCCCTGAAGAACTCTGATGGCTCAATTGCTAGAGTAGGAAATGAATTGGGATTGTGTGAAAAAGAAAGCACGAGACTGAATTGTCTGTTGACTGATTTGGCAAACAAGATAGAATTGTGGACAATTGGCTACATCCGCCTATTAAAACTTTTTAAAGAAAGCGAATCGGAATCCTTTTCACCTGATGATGAGAAGTATGACTGGGTCCCACTAAGTGTTGAATTTGGAATGCCACTTTTTAGTCCAAAATTATGCAACAATATTTGTAAAAGGGTTGTCTCATCACAATTACTTCAAGCTGATTCTCTCACTGAGCATCACGACGCAATGCAAGGCTTAAGAAAAAGGTTGCGGGATGTTTGTGCAGAGTACCATGCAACAGGTCCTGCAGCGAAACTTCTTTACCAGAAAGAGCAATCAAAGGACTCATCTCGGCAACTGATGAACTATGCTAGCGGAAGGTGGAATCCGTTGGTGGACCCTTCTTCTCCTATATCGGGAGCCACAAGCGAGTATCAGAGATTAAAGCTTGCTAATCGACAGCGTTGCCGGACTGAAGTTCTGAGCTTTGATGGTAGCATTCTGAGGTCTGTCTTTATCACATATGTGCATCCTTAGTTTGTTTCCTTCAACCTCTCGTGTTTAACTGCTTTTTGCTCGTCAATGATTTATTTTTCAAACCATGTTTGGTGGGCAGGTTTGTTTATAAGCTTTTCGCATTTATTTATTCTTTTATATCCGTCAATGAAGTAGATACGGTTCCTGTCCACTTCTTGTATTTTACTTTCTTTTTAACACAATCCGTTTTGTAACAAAAAAGATGTGGTTAGTACTAGGTAGGATTTCCAAGGAAGTGTAGGTTGGTTATGCGTAACTGGATGTACTTTTTTCACATAGGTTTGCATGGAATACACATCTTAAGCTGACCCAGGTTTAATTACACTTCAACACCCTTTCAAAATAGTTCATTGTTGCGAAAACTAATTTTTGTTAGTTAAAGTGGAGGAAGTTTGTGCTTGTAACTGTCATATGACAATTTTATTCATGGTTTGGGACTTTTGGATCAACTGTGATCTTTATTTACATATATTTCTTTTGCAAAAGTGTCCAGAGATGAATAGGATTGTTGTTTCAGTCACTTCAACAAACGAGAATTACTGGCTCTAGGACAGAAATGATTATGAAATTTAATTTTAGTGGTCCAAGTTAAAACAGAGTGTCCAATTTGAAACTTCATTCAGTCTAGGATGGTGAAAATCAATTATTATTATTATTTTTATTTTGAAATATTGGTTATAGTCTGTCAATGTATTTGCCTCTATTATGATGTGATTCAAACCTGCAGTAAATGAAACCTGCAAAACCATAATTTTACCATCATGTTTGCAGATCATATGCTCTAACTCCTGTGTATGAAGCTGCAACAAGGCCTGTTGAAGAAACCTCTTCTGTGAATGTGGTAAAACCTGAACCGGATGAAGCTGAGAGCCAAGAAGTAGTCCTTCCGGGCGTTAATCTTATTTTTGATGGAACTGAATTGCATCCCTTTGACATTGGTGCTTGCCTGCAGGCTCGCCAGCCAATTTCCTTGATAGCGGAGGCTGCTGCAGCCTCTGCATCTGTTGCCAGCAAATAGGATTTTGACAATCTTGCTTGGATGTGTATAAAAGAATTTGTCCAATACTAACAATGATGGACTTGAAAAAAAAAAAAAGTGAGAGGTACATAGGGAACCGGAGGGCATGTGCCTGCACTTGTGCAAGGAGTGAATAGAACAATCATTACATGAAATGTTAAAAAAAAAGTGATAGGAAGTTCAGTTTTTTTCATTTTTTTGCCCCGTCTGTTGATTCAGCCAAAGTGAAAGGGATTGACATTATAATGTCAGTTATTGTAGTTCGCCATTTTAATGATATGGTGATTATTTTTTTTTATTATTATTTTTTTAATTTATACTGATTGGGTATAAATTAAAATTGCAGTGGAATTCTTTTCAGCTTATGAAAGAAATTAAACAGAGATTCATTTTCGCTAATTATATTGTTAAATGGTTATGCTTAGTGTTTAGCCCTTTCCCATGACAGAAATGTTCTCATAGATGGTTAATTGGTTATGCATTTTGAATCTCCTTTATCCTACTGAAATGGGAGTAAAATCCGAAATAAAATTGTAATAAACACACTGAAACTTCAGAGAAGTGACCCAAGTTATAGGAGGACAAATTTTAATAAAAAATAATTTAAAAAATCTTAATTAAAATCTTATTAAATTTCATTGTAAATAATTTATAACCTCTAACTTATTTTACACGTTATTATTTTTTAATAGTAAATAACTTCTTTCAAATTACATGTTATCATTTTTTAATATTAAATAATTCTTTTGAATTGCCGTAAGCAACTGCCCCCGATTAAATCCTCCCCTTTTTCATTTACAAAAAATAAAAGGGCCTCGGACTTTCGAGAAATATTATTACACAATCTAGCGGTCGAATGATATATATCTTCCCGAAACTGACACGTGTCAAGTCCAGACTTAAACTGAGCGTGTCCGTTCACGTGGCAGACAGAAAAGGAGGCAGTCCCCGCTGCCAATGCCGCTCTCGAATCACGAGTCACTCCAAACGATAACCGAAAAGTCTCACACTTCACTTTCTTTCAAAGTAAAAAGGCTCTCTCTGAGTCTTATGTCCCACTCTCACTCAATCAATTAACAAAACCAAAAAGTTAAAAAAAAAAAACACTTTGAATCTTATACTTTGCTCTTCATGAAAGCCTTCGAAGGAACCATGATGATCCATCAGCCACTTCCTGCACTTTCCAACTCTACTAAATTACTTCTGTTTGCTCCCACCTTCTCCCACAATCTCTGCCGTTCGTTTTCCGCTGCTTCTCCAGCTCACGAGATGGGGTACATTCCTTTATCAACTCTATTTTCCTTATCATTTATTTACTCGGCTAATTGTATGACTCCCGATGATCCTTTATTAGATTGAGATTGAGTAAAAAGGCGTCCAGCGGAAACACTCCGCGCCATTTCAATAAGGCATGTTAAGATCATTTTCTATTTTTATTTTGAGTTTCTTCTTGCCAGTAAGGGATATATAATTTAAAATTTTGCATGGGTTAGACAAGCAGCAGCGTCAAGCATACAACACCAAATGCTTATAATCCGCGAACTCAAGAGCGTGTGCTCGAGGTGATTGCCTGTTTTCAATCTCTTCTTAGACTTATCTTTTCTTTATGCTTGCTTATCGTATGCACTTCTAAATTATGTATGTGGAATGAGATGGTTCTAAAAGGAGGAGAAGTAAGACTACGTAGTTAAAAAAAAAAAAAAAAAAAAATTGTTTGACGCTTCTTTTTATTCTGTTATATGTGGGTTCATATTGTGCTTTTTAGTGAACTGCATTGCACCAAGAAGTGCTTGCTTGTAAATATATTCTGCATCTAAAGTTTGAGATTAATTCTCACGAATTTGTACCCTCTGCTTGTGATCTAGGAAGAAGCCCCTCGAGTATCAGAAACCACCCCGCCACTGAAAACTTCCCAAGGTCGGGCATTTCCTATGGGTGTATCAGAAGTTGAAAATGGAATCAATTTTGCAATTTTTTCTCAGCATGCAACTGCAGTCACACTTTGCCTATCACTTCCCAAGAGGTGATGATGCATTTCCTTTTCTCATTTATAGGTACAAGTGCTTTTGGGAATTATCTATTAAGCATACTGTTTCAACAGGATTCTTTATTTGTGATGTATTTGAAATGTGTTTGTGATCTTTTGGTTATAACAATCTTTTCTTAAAAAAATTTCTTAGTTGATATAAAAGATATGCTATTTCCTTTCATGTACATGCAACATACATACTACCTTGGAAGCACGTTACTTTGTGGTCTTCTGCTGTGAGCAGCAAAAGAAATAAATTGAATGTCCTATTTTTATATGATAGTAAAATTATCAAAATGTGGAAGGAAATAGTAGTATGAACAAGTATAGGCATCTCGGGCGGAACTTTGGATTTGAATCATGGATATTTCTGATTAGTAACTTGTCTTTTATGAGGACCAGTGATCTGGCATTCAGATAACCTTTGTGGTATAGTACAGCTTTTTAAACAAATTGGTTTGGATGCAGTTGATGCATGTCTTTCATGTGATTGATTGTTTTATGGTTTTGTTATGATGGAATTGAGGTATTATAGAAGGAATTTGGTAGGTGTCACGTGAATGCACAATATGAATTTGCTTGAATGCTTATGCAGTTAACCCCTCTACTTAATGCTCTCTTTGAAGTAGGGGAGGCTGTGCATCAATATTTTTCTCATCTAGTATGAGGAAAAATCTCTTAGATGTTATTTATGGTTGATCTGATTCATCCAAATACCGTATGATGCAATATTTTCCCCAGAGAAGAGCTTGACTGGCAAGATGGTGGAATGATTGAGCTACCTTTGGATCCTCGTGTAAATAAAACCGGAGACATCTGGCACATATGCATTGAGGTAGTCTTGCTATTGGTTTACTTATATGACAACCTTCATTTTTGGGGTTAACTTCGATAGCTATCCAAATATGTCCTATTATGATGTCATCTCCTGGGCGTACTCTTCTTTCATGCTATTAAGATACTCCTGTAATTGCAGGATCTGCCTCAGAGCGAAGTTCTTTATGGTTATCTTGTTGATGGCCCTCGAGATTGGCATCAAGGACATCGATTTGACAGTAGCATTGTGCTTATTGATCCTTATGCCAAATTAGTTGAGGGTCGACGGCATTTTGGAGATGCTAGTGCTAAATTGTCTAAATTTCTTGGAACATATGATTTCAAAAGCTTGCCTTTCGATTGGGGAGATAACTACAAGCTTCCAAATATACCTGAGGTACGCAGGTCATTTACATGGGTGTATGGTTATGAGAAGGATTCTCCACCAACCCCTCCCCCAATTTTCCTGCAATTTATCATGTAGATTAAAATTTTGATTTTCCCTTGTATCATGATGTAATGCATTTCTATTATTTGCTATATGTCCAATGCACATTTGCCTGATACTAGATGGTTCTAAAATTTCATTATTACTGTTTGGGACATAATAGATTCTGTGTCATGTTTCTAATTTGCATTTGCAGTTCAACCTTTTTATATAATTGTAACTGTCTTTGCAGAAAGATCTCGTTGTATATGAAATGAATGTTCGGGCATTTACAGTGGATGAATCTAGTGGGCTGGATCCAGAAATACGTGGCAGCTACCTAGGTTTGATAGAGAAGGTAGATACTTTATGGTATTAAACTGAATCAATGTCTGATAGATGGCCTTTGAGCTCTCCATCTTTGACAAAAACTTTAGAATTTTGGATGGAAACTCTTAATTTTCTTGTGAAAGTTCCGGTTCCAGATTTTGTTCATTGTGATTTTTAATAAGGATTCCATTGACTTGAGCATCATTCAGTTGATGAGATTGATCAAAAGATCCAGCTTAATGATGGCACAAGTGTGTGTATATGTTCATTTTGGACATAAGGTCTTTAATGGATTATGATTTTGGATGTAGATTGGAACTAGCTCATGGAAGGACATGGAGTTCTGTATTGGAAAATTATGAGCATCCAAGGAATTTTTGGTCCCTAGTGGGCTTATATATATCTAAAAAACTTTTGATTTTTGGACAAGTTATGAAGTGAGAAACAGTTAGATAACACTGAGTTTCAGGTTTAGATGTAAGGGTTTCTCATCTCCCAATTTAAGTTAAAAACTACCCCTTCTCTGCGGAGAAAAATTCAGATGCCATGGAGAAAAATTCAGATGCCATGCGAGTTTCCTTTGTGAGGTTATTTTAAATTAACACTTCATAGCATAGAACCACGATTTTCTGACACCAATCATCAATTTATTAAAGCTCATCATCCAGATTCTAAAAGAGAGGTCATACAAAGACCGCAAGTATAAGTATGTGGGCGAATGAAAAAAAGGCCGTCTTTGTGGTGACAAAAGTAATAGTGACATTGGAAAATAATTAATTTGCGTTTCACTGGATGAATTGGGGTCTGATTTTGGATAAATTTGATTGTGTGAATATATACTGGATCAGTGGTTTTTCTTGGTAATTGTATTGTGAAAAATCAATTACAGAGGAGATACAAGAATCATACATGAGTGGAGTATAATGCTTTGGTTTTACACTTCTATAAAATTTGACAAATGAATAAACTAACGTAACAATTAATTGCTGATGTTAAAGAAACTCAGAAGTCTGGAGATATAAGGGAAAGAGAAGATGGAGTGTAATGCTTAATGCTTCTAAAATTTGACATAAGGAGCTAACTGACTTATTGGTTGATTCGGACATGTGAAGAGACTAACATTTTTTTTTATATTCTTGATGATATGTATGCATTAATTATCAACATTTATTGTACATAGCTGAAAATAACTTTTCTGTTTTTGGAATTACATTGAAGATCCCACATCTTCTAGAGCTTGGTATCAATGCGGTGGAGTTATTGCCAGTCTTTGAGTTTGATGAGATGGAGTTTCAAAGGCGCCGTAACCCTAGAGATCACATGGTAAAGTATCAAAATCCCTAATGAGCATTAAAGCTGGAAAGTGCTTCATCTGGTAAAGCCTCCAGTTGTCATACCTAATAAACTTTTCACCACTTAAAATTTCTTTTGTTGCTTTGCTTTTTTTAAAACTGTTTCTTCTTGCAGTTATGTTGCATGACTTTTCCTTGGGTTCTCCCTTCTAAAATTTCTCTTCTTTTATTATTTTTTAATGATTTGCTTGGCTTAATATTTCCTTTCCGCAGAGCAGTGTACTGCATATTCAATCATTGAAGTTGTAGAACTCTTGTGTGAAACTCATTTTACCTTTCAATTCTTTAATTGAAAATATAATATTCTGTTCATATTCCAAGTTACTAGACTGATAATTTGACAGCTAACTAGCACAAATCCCAACTTATAATATATATATCTAACAGAGATGATCAAATTGGGAAGTCTGAGAACGTTTGCACTGGAGTGAATATTTTGAACAGAAGAATTGACAATTTGAGCTCTAATAACTAAGCATAAATGAGTTACGAGTTGTGTTCTGTGTGTGACAACTAAAATCAAGTCAATGCTTGAAGGACATGCTAGTTGCTTTCCTTTGCATGCATAATATGGTATCCTTTGAAAAAAAAAAGTCTGAAGTTCTTTATACCATGGTGAAATAACAGTTTGACAGATTTCTTCCCTTCTGATGTGTTTATTGGTGCTATTGGACACCATTGATGATTATTATGTTTCATTTTCTATGGAAGGTCAATACTTGGGGCTACTCAACGATAAATTTCTTTTCTCCTATGAGTCGCTATGCTGCTGGTGGTGGAGGACCTCTTAAAGCTTCCTGGGAGTTCAAGGAAATGGTCAAAGCATTGCACGGTGCTGGCATAGAGGTAAATCATATGTTTTCTGGCTTTGGAGTTAGTATTGCATGTTCTTGGTTGGAAGTAATTTTTCCTTGTTTAAAACTTTGAAAACTTAAAAAATTGCACTGGAACTTTTTTACTTTTCAACAGGTCATTTTGGATGTTGTCTATAATCATACAAATGAGGCAGATGATGCTAACCCTTATACCACCTCATTCCGTGGCATAGATAATAAGGTGAAGTTACACTTCTATAGTTATGCGAGGTAATAGAAGTCTGGCAAGAGCACGTTCTATGTTCGGATACTTAGACTGATCTTATAAGGTTTATTTAATCAATGATGAAATAGAGTGCAGGGATTTCCTCCCCCTCTTTTTCTTTATATCTTTCTAATATTCATTTTTCTGATAATTAATTATTTTAGAAGTTAGTTTACTGTAATTACTACCCTGGTTTTAATTTTAATCTGGTAGCTTGGCAATTTATGCAGGATGCAAACCTTTCTTTTCAGCTATACGTGCCTTTCTCTTTTTATATTCTTCAGTTAGTCATATTATCCTACAAATCATTTTGCAGGTTTATTACATGGTGGATGGTAATGGCCAGTTGCTTAACTACGCTGGCTGTGGTACTTCTTCTGCCGTTGTCAACTGTTTCTTGTTTACTTCCCTGAAGAATTTTTTTACTTCATGTAATGTAGGAACTTACAACAGTCTTCTTGCGATCCCAAGCACTACTCAATGTGTCAGCTTTTATCTTTTAAAATTCTTGATCTTTTAATTTGATATTGAAGGTCTCTACTTTGCATTTCTTGGTCTTCAGGAAACACATTAAACTGTAATCATCCAGTGGTCATGGAACTCATCCTGGATAGCTTAAGACACTGGTATGGATTAAATTCATTGCCAAAAATTTAGGGTGAACATATAAGAGCTATACTGTCTCTAAAAAGAATTAGCATTTTATGTGGTATTGAATTTATCCTGTCCTCATGTTCTTTAAAAGTCACCCGGGACCATATTTTTAATCATGTAATAAACTGGAATATGATTTTAACTGTAAATCAGAAAGCACATGTTACATCGAGATTCTCTTTCTGGTTTGAATTGTTTGAGAAAAGTATTCTTGATTTTTTAGATTCGAGTTGGTCAATTTTCTTCATCTCTGAGAATTAGATGACTTTACTGATATGATATTTTTTTTTTTGGGGGTTTTGTTTTGGTGGGGGGAGGGGGGGGGGGCGGGGGGGGGTTGACTTTACTTCGATTGTCTTTAATTTGATGTACGGCACCGATGTTGGTAACCTTTGTTTTAACCGAGTTTCATACTGGATATTATAAAGAAGATTTATGCTAGTTTAGTATCATTGTATTGCTCTACTTTTGCATATGGCTTTTTAAAGAAGATTTGATTTTCTTTTTCTCTTTAACTTAAATTGCAGGGTTGTTGAGTATCACGTGGATGGTTTTCGATTTGACCTTGCCAGTGTACTGTGTCGAGGAACAGATGGTTCTCCTCTAAATGCTCCACCACTGATTAGGGTAAGTAATTTACATGAGTCTGGATTTATATAGGCAGATTTGAGTGTTTAACATAGCTTTCCTTGGAACATTGAATGTGAAGACCTATTCAGTTGAAAGAATGAGTTGAAAGAATAAATGTAAAGTCGAAATTATTTTTATGGCTCTGTAAATGTGAAATTAGTGCTTCCCTTTTCATTTGGTATTAAGTGGGTTCATATGGCTAAAAGACAGGATCTCTTGCCTCACCAGTATGAAGAAACTTCTTTATTCTCTCCATCCTCGTTAATTTTAGGATTATTCTATGATGCCAGTGAATAATTGCGCAACAGAATATTTGCAACAAGTGTATTTGTTACTATAATGTTGTACCTTTAAAAAAATTGAATTCAATAAACTGTTGTAAGGTTGTCTAGAACTTTGGTAATCCCAACTAAATATTTTTCGGATGTAGCCTTTAACTTAAAGAAATTGTGCAGTTTTTGTGGTAATCGGAAAAATGAATTTCTCCAGGGCAATACATCAGCCTTTTCTTTTTTTTTGGTTTTGTGGTGGTGGTGGTGGTTTGAGGGGGTGGGGAGGAATTGATTTTATTTTTTAGATTGATAGTGTTGTTTGGTCTAGTGACTTACTATTGTTTGAAATTCCAGGCTATTGCCAAAGATGCTATTCTATCTAGGTGTAAAATAATTGCAGAACCTTGGGACTGCAGAGGGCTTTATCTTGTTGGACAATTTCCAAATTGGGATAGGTAACTCCATTTCACATTGTTATTTTGAGTTGAATGATCTTGTTGAGTTGAAAAAATCAGATTCTTATGCATGAGTGCTTGATAGTTGGCATTCTTTTTCAATATGGATTTCTTTTATAAAGTTTCTAGAGGAAAAATGGTCGCCTCACCTGCATCATGTATTTCTTTTGGAAAGTTTCTCGTGGAAAACATGCTCACCTCACCTCCATCACTTACGAGATCCATTTTGTGCAGATGGGCTGAGTGGAATGGGAAGTACCGTGATGACCTAAGAAAGTTTATAAAGGTGCGATCTCTTAATTTTGCCTTACCCTAAAATGGGCCGGTGGGCTCAAAAGGTAGAAAATAGCTGAACCAGCTGTGATGGAAATTGCTATTGTAATGTTATGACATTGAGGTCAACAGTTCACAATTTAAACTCAGTGTATAAATGATTGTGGGTTAAATAGGGATGGATGCTAAGAATGTCTATTTTATTGGTATTTCTGCTAGTGTCCAAATTGGATACTATGCGCTCAACTTTTGTTTATTAAGTGAACATCTCTTGTGCTCTTTTTATTTATTTTTTTTTTTTGGAGGAACCACACATTTAACATCATAAATATCTTATTTTGACCTTGTTAGATTTGATCAAGTCCTTTTGCAAGTAGTAACACTTACTCTCTTATTTCTGTTTCTTATTGAAATTTTCATGATATAGGGTGATCCTGGCATGAAGGGGATTTTGGCAACTCGTGTCTCTGGATCTTCTGACCTTTACAGAGTATGCATCAATATATTTCTGTTTCAACTATTCTTGTCATGTTCAATCATTTGTTTTAAGGTTTTATACTTTCAGGTTATGGAACTTATAAACAAGGTTCAAAACTGTTGAATAGCTGCTTAAAAGAAAAGACAGCATGATCATAAGCTCATCTCAAAATTGAAATGAGTTAAAGATTTATGTTGGCATAAGCTTATTTTATTGGTTGAAAGCCCTACCTACAGCTCGTGTGCTTTGAGAAATCTTAATTGGAATATGATACCGTTGGGTACAGTGAGAATTAGTCAGTTTTAAAAATAACCGAATGATTTTTGAACTTACAAAGGATAACCCCCCCCACCCCCAAAAAAAAAAAAAAAGGTGAATTGATTTGAAATATGAGCAAAGCTGTAGGCCTTAGTTTAGTAATTTGTAAACAGTAAGGGACATATCAAGGAAAGATGAAATCAACTGAAATTGGTGAAAATTTACTTCTTCCCCCTCAAAATTTGGTGTTACTGCTGTACATGATTAACTTATGTGCATGTAAATTTTGCTCATCTTTCAGGTTAATAAGCGGAAGCCTTATCATAGTATTAATTTTATAATTGCACATGATGGGTTCACACTGTACGATCTGGTTTCATACAATTACAAGGTACAAAATAATTTCTAGCCATCAATTTAATTTCATTATTATCATATTAATTCAATTGTTCTCTAAAATTGTCGTTTTTGTAGCATAATGAGGCTAATGGAGAAGGAGGAAATGATGGGTGCAATGATAATTTTAGCTGGAATTGTGGTTTTGAAGGTAGTGTTCTTTGTACGGTAGTAATGCTTGTATGACCAAGCTTGTTTTGATCAATGTATATGAGTGTTATTGCAACTTATTAGCCATTAGTGCCCTGTGTTTCAAGATAATGTTGAAACAAATATCATTTTGAAAAATTAAGAAAATTTTACAAAGAATTTACTTCATTTAATGTGCTTCAAGCACCGTATCATGGGTGTAGTCCGCTTTATTTATTTTAGGCTTTCTTAATTTGATGGATTCAGATCTTGAAACCTAAATTGATGTCAAAACTTATAGCAGTTTATGACAAATGGTCAAGGTTTCTTTCATTGGGGTTCTTCAGCTGCAAGGAAATAATCTATGAGAAAGTGAAGGATTAGTTATCATCTTTTTTCCATTCCTGAAATGCAGAATATTTCTCTTTGGACAGGAGAAACCGATGATGCCAGTATTAAAGCATTGCGTTCCCGGCAAATGAAAAACTTCCATCTAGCATTAATGGTATCTCAGGTAAACTGTTTTATGATAGCACGTTAGCAATCAAATCTTTGTTTTACCTGCTAGTGTGCACAGAATGAGATTGAGACTGTTTACTTCAGAAGCAGTTTCACTTCTTATTTTCACTTTTAACTTTGTGGTTACATTGACTATTTTAAGTTCGGAAATCTCATTTTTCATCTTTTGCGCGTTACAGACTTTGTCGTATTTCTTCCTTTTTCCAACATATGATCAGTATGTTTCAAAAGCTCCTACTTCTGTTTCTGACCAAATGCAACTGTTATAGCCTTAGCAGTCATAAGATTTCAATTGTTTGCTTTATACTACTTATGAAACTTCTGGCAATGTTAATTCTTTCAAGTGATACAAACAGGGAACCCCAATGATGCTAATGGGAGATGAATACGGACATACTCGATATGGAAATAACAACAGTTATGGACATGATACGGATATTAACAATTTCCAGTGGGGGCAGGTACCTTTTTTATTTGGCTTTTTATTTCTTGATAGCTTTTATTCAGGTAATGGCCGAATGGCTAAATCTTTTGGGGTGGCAGTTGGAAACAAAGAAGAACAGTCACTACAGGTTTTTCTCCGAGGTCATAAAATTCCGACAGTCTCGCAGAGTATTTGGTCGTGAAGATTTTCTTAATATAGTAAATTTTCTTTTCTTTGTATCCCTAATGGAATGAATTTCATCTAGTAAATGTGCTTTACAAGTAGTCAGCACTCACACAATTTTCTACTGATGCAGAATGATGTAACATGGCATGAGGACAACTGGGACGACTATGACAGCAAATTCCTTGCATTTACGTAAGAGATATTGGAACGACTATATCAGTAGTTTGTGATGATTTAAATCATATATAAATGTTTGACATGCTTGTACATTGCTCTTATGGTCAATGTAGATTTATCTTTTCTTTTGCTTCCCTAAGAGTGCTTTTTGCTACTCTTATTCTCATCAACACTGTCGTCTTCTGTGTACAGTTGTTTTCTTAACCAGTTCCATGGTATACAATGAGTATCCAATAAACTCAACAGTTTAACAAAATATAGCTGCTTTTCCAAGAACATAGAACTGATGTAGCAAGACTTATAAAATTGAATGCGCAATGGCTCCATGAGAAGCATGTTTATCAATATATCTGTTTTGCAGGCTTCACGACAACAATGGAGCTGATATCTATTTAGCATTCAATGCTCATGACTTCTTTGTTAAAGTTTCACTACCCCCACCACCTCCGAAGAGGCAGTGGTTTCGTGTGGTTAGTATTTCCTTATTCTAAAGTTTATGGGAGTTTGCAGTTTCATTCTTTGATAACTTTTGTGCTCACAAATGCAATTTAGATGCTACACATTGTGTTTGTTCAAGCAATATGCGTGCCAACTGTATATTCGAGTTTTCAGATTTGTCTTTGAAATTCAGTTTATTAGTGAAGTTGATGACTTCTAATTGGTGATATGCCTACTGCTAACTAGATCTGTTGAGCAGAATTGCATTGGCATACCAGATCATTGACACTTGTGTAGAAGATTTCGATACTTTAGTACACCGTAGACCAGTATGCAAGAGAGAGATGAGACTAAATGTGAATTATTTTGTTTTTTGTGTACTTAAAATTCTTATTGTACTGACAATACTTTCCTAACCCTTTCTGTGCACGCTTGATTTTGCTACTTGTACAGTTGCACCCACTGTAAAACTATAAGCACCTGCATGTAGAACTGTTTATATAGGCGCCTGAAAAAAAAAAAATTATTTGTCAGATGGATAATTATAAAACTGAGCTGCATCAATGAATTGATTATGATTAGGAAATTGGAAAGGGAAAAAGTGGGTGTTTGGATTAATGGCTCGATTGATATTCTTGTTAATTTCACTATTCATTTGTTTTATGTCTATTTCACTGGCTTAAATCCAATTCAGAGGTCACAACCATTGTCAATTTGTTGAATTGCAGGTGGACACCAATCTGGAGTCTCCAGATGACATTGTTCCCGAGGGTGTTTCGGGCATTGGAAGCACTTACAAGATGTCTCCATATTCTTCAATTCTGCTTGAAGCTAAATAAAATAACCATAGCCTCAGAAACAGCCTGTAGATGAACTTTCTTAAATGGCTAAATTCGGGTTATCAGGCAGGTAGATCGGAGCTTTGGAGTGTGTTCATGTTCTATGCTTCCACGACATGGTTACATGTTTCAGGACATGACCAGACATAAAGTTCGTGGACGGTGCAGTCTGACTAAAGACGTGGAACCCATATACTCCATCCACTGGTGACCTGTAAAGAGCGGATGAAGCTGCAAATGAGTCGAAAGTAACGTAAGAGGAAAAGATAATAAATATAAGAGCATAATTTTTATGAAATAAGATGTAAGGGAGCGTATAGTAACTTCATACGCGGCTGTTGGCCACCACTATTCCCCATCAACCGTAAATTGGTCTAACGGTCAACTAAGCGAATCTCATCTATTCCTTTTTATCGTATCCTATCTCGTGGTTACGTGAAAAGTACGAAATGGGACAGCATTAGCGTTGCTCACGATCTATTTTAATAAAATTTTGTTTTAGTTTAAAAGGAAAAAAAAAAAAAGAACTCTTAATATTTTAAATTTGAAACGAATTTAAATATTTCCAGCATTTTCAAACGAATTAATCAAATGCACCCACAAAGACTGAGAAGCGAGAACCTAGTATTGGAGTAGGCTTCTGAGCTTTATTTTTGAGAGAGGAAACAGGGTAAGTTCTGAGTTATGTTAATTGGCGACTTCGCGTTGTACAAAACAGATTAGAATAAGTGAAAAGACTTCAATAGGACAATACCATCAAGCCACCACGTGGGGAAACCGTCCAATAGTATGTCGTCAATTGTGCCACAAATACTGAAGTTCTCCAAAACGCTGTTATATATATTGTGCCAGTCATTCAGATGAAATTTTGCGTAAGGATTTCCGCCCTAGAAAAACAGAAATTGATCCAGTGATGGGGGAGGTAAAACAAAACATTAGCATTTAACATTACATTTGGGGTGCGTTTGGGATTGAGGTTAGGCAATTATAGCTTACAATATTAAAGTATTTGGTAAACACTAGTTGCTGTAGTAAGTTATGTTGATATAATTTTTTACTTGTATGATAGAAAATTTATAATATATTTAATAATTTTATTAAAATTATTATTTAAAATTTATATTTATTAGATATATCTAACCGTTGTTTCATAGTTACATTTTTTTTCCACAATAACTGTATTTTAAAATTTACGACACCTCAATTCCAAACACACTTTTATTTATTAACGTTGTGTCTACGCGGGTTCTTAATGCCAAATTACAAATTTTGTTTGGGTCATTGAGTGTTGGACCCCAGTGTTTTCTATTTTCATTCCAAATTCAGCTTGATAATTGCGTTGAGTGCTAGACAAGTTCTATCTGGAAATTTTGATTGAATCAGAGCAAAAATTTTCTTATGTTAATGCGATTTATATAATCCCAAAAAGGAAATAAATAGATTTTAGAAATATGATTTGTTTGTTAGGTGGTTTATATGATTGACCAAGAAGAAAGCCGTTTTCAGTAATTTGAAGCTCATATTTTTTTTGTATATGTTCGTGAATTGTTTGCAAGTTTTTCTACTCGACTATGACCTAAGTGATGGCTGTTGGCTTGATCTATCAAGTTTTTAAATATCTAACCGTTTCCAACGATCAAACGCATCACACGTCCCTCGTATTATTAAATACTTTATTTATGTTTATGATTCATTAATCGTTATTTTTAACTTGATGATTACAAAGGTTCATTTGGAGTACAAAAATAGTGCACTTAGTCATGTCCACCTACTCTCAACGATCGGTCTTGAATTATTCAAAAGTAAAAATTAAATTGGTATTACCGCACAAAACTCCGACAGCAATTTGTGATTGGAATCCAAAGTGCTCAAACTAATCACCCAACGACGTAGATGGAGCCTTTATAATTAAATATTAATAACACATTAAGTTAATGTTTAATTAAATTATGACCCGATGATTTTCAAAAATGAAAAAGACAGTCCACTCTAAAAAATTAAAATAATGGTAAAATAAAAATTAGAAGCAACAACGTGCCAATCATAACGGTTAGTGGAATTTTTGTTGTTAATTAATTATAAGCTGCATACTTCGGCGAGAATCTGTCTGAGAAAACAAACAAAATAACCATGAGACGCTTTCGAGTCACAATCAGGCCCTTAAATTCAACATGTTTCGAGTTGTCACACATTGAACGGCCGGGATTTTCTTTAAATCACATAAATTTATGATCGCCACTGCCAGCTGTCGCATTTGCCAGTCTTTTTCTGTAAAGCGCAAATATGTACCTACTTGTAACATGGAAAAATTATGGGCCTACTTGTAAAAAGTATGTGCATAACATCCGGGTCCTCGCACTTTTATGTTTTATCAGAAAATGACATAAAAGTTTATTCATATTTATTTGTACAGAAGGCAGAAATGTCCAACACTAAAGTTACATTGCACCACGCAACTCGCCACCATAGTTAGAGTTCAAAGTAAATGTTTGTTATATTAGTCTATTACGTGTTTCATCACCAAGAAGCACAAGTGCATTATAATTAGAAGACAATTATACTAAATATAGTTAGAAATTAAAATTAATTTTTTCTAAGGTTAATTTTTTTTAAATTTTTTGGGCAACGAAACTAAAAGGTTATTGTAAAATAATTAATTTGTCATATAGATTTAAAAAGAAAAAAAAAGCGTTTTATTTTTTGGAAAAATTGGGCACTCATTATTATATATAATTGGAAATCCAAGAATCGTATCAAATTAAATATCAAACCCTTCCTTTAGCTCTATGAAATTCCCAAAATAACAATTCTTTCTGTAATACGAGAAATTACAAAAAAAAAAAAAAAGGGAAAAATGGTGTTTAGTTAATGAAAAGAAGAACCAAAAAAGGGGCATCGAAACAAAAATTAAAAACTTAGGCATTAATTAAAGAGGACAAAAATGGAAACTAAAACAAGCAAAAGCAAGCAGGGCAAAAGCAGAAAGAACAAGTAAGAGTAGTAGTAATAGTGATCTCTTCCAACCCTCCACCGCTATATAAAAGCCCACTTCCTCTCTCTTTTCTTCCAAACAAACTCTTTCTCTACTCTCTCTTTTGTCTGTTTGCTTTTCCTTTCTCTCTCAAGGCTCTCGCGGCATCAACGACGACAGCAATGGCCCACTCAAGCTTCGTCGTTATCGTGCTCTTGGCTCTCATCGCCGGCTCAGCGGTGGCTCAGGCTCCCGGTCCGGCGCCGACTCGCTCACCAGCCACCAAACCATCTTCTCCGGCTCCCAAGGCTGCAGCTCCTTCTCCTTCCAAATCTCATGCTCAGTCTCCGTCTCCCGTCACCGCCACTCCTACCCCCGTGGCCGCGCCGACTCTCTCACCGCCGTCCCCGCCTATCTCCGAGGCTCCCGGTAACGCTCCTGTCTCCCCAGCGGGTGTTCCTCCCTCTCCAACCGGTTCTCCAATCGGTGCCCCTGCTTCCACTCCAGGGAACGGCGTCGCTTTGAACAGAGTTGCTGTTGGCGGTTACTTGTCAGGATTTGTTGCTACTGTTGCTTTGTTTATGTAGATCTATAGTTGATCGTTATGTTCATTTTCCTTTAGGAGTTTATTTTTTTTTTTCAATATTTTGTTAATTAATTTTATATTTGATTGTGATGGATCCTGATGACGATAGTTTGACGGTTTGACGTATGATTAGTAGTATATCTATCGAGTTTTTTTTTTGTTTATTTTAAATTTCGTATAATTTCATGAGTTTTAATCTCGTATAATTAATTACATTCACATATTATTTTTTTTCTTTTTGCTCCTATTAATAAAATATACTCATGTTTTATTAATATTCATCGATGTATGAAGAGACGGGTCCCTGGCACTGAGTGAGAGAGAGGGGGATGAGGGTGGGGGGCGGAGAGAGGAGAGGAGTGGTGGTGTCAGATCCGTGCGGTGTCGTTTTGCGAGGGATTTTGCTGTAACGTGTTTAGAACAGCTGGAACTGGTGGTCGGTTGATCATATGTTCATTTTTTATTATTATTTTTTCTGTTTTAAGGATGGAGGATTAGGTTTTGTTGTCAGTACAGATTCGAATAGAATAGAATAGAATAATATATATATATATATATAAATATATATAAATTGAGGAGAAAAGTGGGAGGGGAGAATAGAATAGGCATTTTCAGCTTTAAACGGTGTCACGTGGTTACAGCTGTTATCGGACTTCTCATTACAGAGAGACCCCATGTGCGCCCTTCACAGACACAACAAGAGAGTACTTTCAAAAAAAAAAATACATCAGAGACACCTCTCTCTCTCTCTCTCTCTCTCTTTTTTTTTTTTTTTACTTTTTTGTTTTGGAAGTCTAATTAAATTATTAATTAATATATTACTGCAAGCAAAATGCATGCCGTAGTTGATATTAATCCGCCCGCGGCTCTCGTTGTTAATAAGAGATGAGCCAATGTAGCTAAGCTCAGTTTAGAATTCGATATCTACTGTCGAATAAGCAGCGCCTCTTTCTTTTCCGATTCGAATGACATTGGCTTTTTCTAAAGGTTCATACCCCAAATCTTAGCTTTGCTTTCTAAGATTTAGTACGAAATTAAGGATCATCATTACTTATGGCTCGTATTAACCGCAGTTGTGTTTGTCCTAAAGCCGAACATATTCTTCCAACTTTTACTTTTATTTACTAACTCTCTTTTTAAGCTAAAACATAACAGTGGAAAAAAAAAAAGAGAGAATGAATGAATCTAGAATTTTAATTTTCAATTCAACCCCCACACATTCATTCTCTTATAAGGTCCAGAGAAGTTAGAGCATCGGTGCAGAGTTAGCCGATCATTAAAAAACTTGAAATCTTTAGAGAATGCATAATTCATGCAATGGCTCATCAATTGCCTATGCATAATACATGCACCGGCTCATCAGTTGCCTAATTAAGCATGCATGTCATCAATCATCTAAAAGCTCAATACATATCAGATTAGAGATGATAAAAAAGAAGGAAAAAAAAAGGGTTATCAGATTAGGATACTTTTACTTTCAATCAGACTCCATTTTATTGTATAGATATAATAATTAATAACTAAAATAAATATTTTATACTATTAAATTTATTCTTTATTTGGTTATCTCAATATAATGGTTAAAAATATCAATAGGTTTGTAAAAATTGAAGTTGGTTTATAACAGTAAAAAACGCTGGCCTTGTCATTCTCCAAAATAGTAGAAACAAGCCCATTACGTTGGGCTCAATTCCAGTAGTACCTGGATGTTACTGTGACGCCGTACGATCAGGATTCAGGTCTGGACGTTAGGTAAGCTCTGATTGTAATGGATTACCACAAATACAATGCTTTTTTTTTTTCTTTTTTTTTTTTTTTGGTGGGGGGGAATATTTGCAATGCTTTGTTAGGAAATGGGCTAAGATTTAAGTCTAAAATGTTGTGTCTTTGATAGATTGCTAAGATATAAAAGGACTTGCTTGCTCGCTCGCTCGCTCACGATGTTACCACAGAATTCTGTGCAAATGGTGAATGTGTTGCATTCATGATTTTAAGTTAATATTTCAGGATTACGTTACGTTTTTGTACTCTCTGGTAATATCATCACATAGGAAAATTTCTTAATCCAGCTTGCTGTTCGTTACTATTAAATTTTCACATAATTTGTTACGAAACGCACCAGAAACGCACGAAGTCATTCTATTTCCTGATGGCACTGTGGTTTTCAATAATTATGCCCAAATCTAGTTTGCCCACAAATCAAAGCATTTAGTTTAGGCTAGGGTTTGTTTGTCTATTTATTTATTTATTTATTTTTAAAAAGAGTTTAGGTGATCTTAATTCACCACGGAACCTTATATGGAACTCCTATAAAATTAAAAGAAAGAAAGAAAGAAAGAATCAACCCCCAACACACAAACACACGAGAGTTCTTTCTCATGGTGGAAAGAATGAAAAGTGTAGCTTCATCAACGATGACAGCAAATTTTTTTACAAAAAGTAGTGCACAACACGTTATGACTTTGGAGGTATTCCAAAATCATCATCTTGAACGTCTCAATTGAGTTATATTTGCCACGAGCATTATCGACAGTAACGAAATTAGAACAAAACCATAGGCGATTAGCAAATGAGATTCTCTAGCAAGAGAGCAATAGCTGACACTAACTCCCCTTCCATTCCCATGGAAATTTGCAATGACAAAACCTGGATCATCCCTTGCCTTCCAAGTCATGGCTGAGACAGTTACTTCGCGAGTTCCATCTGAGTGTGTATAATCACAAAATTCATGGGTGTGGGCACTGAAAATAATCCTGTAAATATAGGCAAAAAGTGCATTAATAAACCAACAGATTGGAGAAAGAAATTGTGCTAAGAAGAAACATTGCAACTACAGGCAGCAACATCATTTATTACACTACTAAGCAACTTTACAATGAAGAGAAAAGAGACTTCAACATTACAAGATATTTAGATAAAAATTGTTATAAATTGGATCTACGATATTAGAATTAGCAAGATTGGAGCAAACCTCTGTCCAATTCACACTATCCTATGCCTTTGAGGATTCATTGGGTCCTCTTATGTTTGATTATGTTAGTGTTTGTCTGACAAAGACTGATGACCAAAAACCTGGGTCAGGTAGAATGCTGTATGTTCATCATAATGTTTCTGCGACCTGGCTAAAACATCAATTACTCATTGATAATAGATTATTTTGCCTTCCCTCCTCTTTCTCTTTATTCTACTAAATCATAATTAATTTCTTCAGTCTTCTTTTGATCATTTTCTGTCCTACATCAGTTTGCATATGTAAGTGCTTTTTAGAATCTATAAAAAGCCGTGAAGTATGTATTAAATCATCCACATATACCAGGAAAAAAGAACACGGACTTACTTTGGCTTGAGAGCCTGGAAAATGTATTCTGTAGCATTGAGGGGGACGGCGTGCAGTAAACCATAGGGTCCAGGTTCAGAGAACCTCCTGAAAGAATAAATTCAACAGAAATACGATGCATCACTGATACCAAGCAAGTTCAGAACATAAAATCAAGCACATGAATCAGAATTTCGAGTGGCAAGATGAACTAATGCCACGCTGATGCAAATCACTGAATACAAATACAATTTTCCAGTTCCCACTTCTTTAAGAAAACAAATCAAAACAAGAGTTAAAATTAAAAAAAGAAAAAAAAAACCATAGATCAATAAAATAGATAAACATGAGGATTCAGGCCTAAGTCAAATGACCTAGCCCTTGCTACCCGACTTTAACATTACAGGTTTCATAGCATGCCCTCGGCTACCCACACAAATATGCATTGTTAATGTTGAAAACTGAGCTTAAGTACTTATCTACATTATGGAAATCAATCTTATATAACAGTGATGATGGGTTACAGGGATGCATAGCTACCTGTTTTCACGTTTATTTGAAATCTGTGATCCACACTGGCTTTCGATTGTTTGGTGCAAAGGAAAATGAAGTAATAAGACGGGACCAGACTTGGAAGACATAGTTTTTTCTCTCCAAGCAAAATTACTGAAGTCATGAACTGCTTCAGCTGAGCCTTTGGCTTCCATTCTAAGATCTATACTCTCTGTCTCTATAACCTTTTCAACACTAAACCTTAGTTTATTATTGCCACAGAGCAATGCCACAGCATTAAGAGAGAGAAAGCTGATATTGCTAATTTCAAATGCACCGCAACCAGATGAATCCAGACCAGGAAAGTTCCCAGCTATCCAATCGACAGACCCAGTGTCAAGTCCACTGCAGTCTCCTACATCCCTATCACCTAAAAGCACATGAAAAGGAACACCAAGAAAGGGTCCCAACATCTGATGAAATCGATCTAGCAGAGGCAACCAATCACTTCTCGTCAACTCTGACCCTTTTGCGGAAACATCTCCCAAGACTAGCAGCATATCCGGGTTCAGAGTATGAAAAGATTTCTGCGACACGTATAACAATAACAGATGCTTTATTTTAGTAAAATAACAAGGAATATCATGGTAACACGTTCACATTGAACGAAATCCAATCTTGGCAGCCATTTCTCATTCTCCTATTTGCATGTGCTCCAATAGCAGCTTTATGCAATTGTTTTTAGAACGAATATCAAACATACGTCCTGAAGCATATAATGAGACTAAATTCATTTTTGTTTCCAGCCTCAGCTCGTGCTCAAGCTCATCAGATAAAATGTGAAATTAATGCAAACAAAGCTTCACTGCATATAAATATATTAATATATAAGCAGATTTGCCAACTTACTCTGAAAAATTTGGCCATGTAATAGTCTCTGAAATGGCGATCGACGAAACCGGAATCCGACCCGAGCAGTAACAAATTAGCAACCATCATAATCTTCAGATCAACCCCCGAACCCGAATTTGGACCCGGTTTGTAATCAATAGGATATGCGGTAGGCATGATTTTGCAAGAAGGAGTGGAAACCCACTCGTCGTAGATGATCAGAGACGGGACTATGACGAGAGGCAACAGTGAACTCCATGCAATTCCCCGCATTTTGGAACCTTGGGTTTTCCATTTCTGTGCTTTTAACCTCACTACTCTTATTATTACTATGTTGTGATTCACTGCTTGCAGGGGTAACGGGGAAGAAAAAGTTTGCAAGTTCCGAAGTTCGCCTGGGTTTCTTTATTATGACAAGTCGTACGATTGAAATGATAAAACCTACTAGTCGTATTACTTTCGAAGATCAACAACAACCGTAAAGTAAAATTTTAGGATGATTTATGCAAAATTTTAAGAATTAGCATACTTGTCGTATTGTAATAATATTTAAAACTGACATGTAGTACAGTGTTTATAAGATGACCGTCACTTGTAATTGTTCTACTGCGGCGTAAAACCCGTAGGACAAGTCGCACAAAATTTATATTGATATCCGATTCCTCGTACATTAATTGGTGGAGAAACCGTCATGTTGTATAAAATTTCTTGACGCATGCCGGCATGAAGAATTGTGATACACTGATACTGATTTCCCTGGTGCGAAGATGTTATTGAATTGAGTTACGAATTAGTTGTCGTACTGTTACTTACGGTAATGGACTTGTGAACGGGAACAAACTGAAATCCAAGACAAGAAATGCACAAGACATTGAAATAAACAAAGCTCTTTTTCTTTTCTTGAGCCAAAAACGCGCAAGTTTGTGTAGATTTTGCTGGAGGTGGGAACAAGAGGGGAACAGTCTAGTTATAGATTTATGTGCGAGTGTCAAAAATTAAAATTTTTGTAAGTTTAACTATGAATTGCTTTATCCATATGTTCTTCATGTGTCAAAAGTCCAACTGTGTTAGACTTCTTTCCAATGAAATTTTCTTTTTCTTTTTGGTGTAACAACTGCTTATTCAACATCTGAAGCGTCTGGTAAATACCATTTTTGTTTTAAAGTTAATGGGTCACGACTATATACCCACTTATACTGTATATTCTTATCGTCGCACCTTAAAGGCAAACAAAAGTGAGAATTTGATTCATAATATTAAGGATCAAATCCCCTGTGATTGTGAACAGAAAAGCTATGGCCCTATAATAATAACACACACACATTTTTTTTTTCCAAGGAAACAACCTACTAATTGATAAAACCAGGCCTCATGAATACAAACTAGAAATGCATAACGTAAAGTAGAAAAAGCACTGCCTCTATCCTGGTCATCAGCAAGGAGAAGCTTATGAGAGAACCAACATGAAGAATGCAACACAAGTAATTCCTAGAGCAACAAATGGAGAGAAATTAGCCCCCGAAGATAATTCAGGTGTATAAGGTGAGGTTGTGGTGGCTGTCGTATTGCGGCCAGAAGGCGGTGAAGAACCGCCAGAGCCACCTGTAGATGATAAACCTGAGCCTGATGGAGAAGTGGTTGGTGACCCTGATCCCACAGTGACGGCAAGCTTCATGCCGCTGCCGCAATGACCAGGGACACCACAAATGAAGTAGTGCGTCCCGGCAGTCTTCAGAGTGATGGTGGTGGCACCTGAACTGTCTGATGTGATTGCATTTCCCACGGTGCATGAGTTGTAGTCACTACCACTCACTTCATCAACAGTGTGCCCACTTCCATAGTTGAAAACTATCAAACAAAATTCAACATAATAAGTTTGCATAGCCATGTTAAGGATAAGGAACACGTCAAACGCTTGATGAAATTAACTCACCAAGGCTGTCACCAACAGCAAATGTCTTGCCACTGGTCCAAGTGCTATAGTCAGTACCCATTGCCCAGCCTGAGGACTCTCCTACATTGTAAACTGTAGCAAAGCTTGGAACCACCACACAAAAGATTAAAACTGCACAAACAACCAACCCAGAGAAAACTCCTGCCATTTTGAGAGAGATATATAAAGAGAAAGCAAAATGATTTGAAGATGCTTGGGGGATAGTTGTTAGAAGGCGGAGGGGTTGTTTATATAATGATATAAAGGGATTGGTGTTAGTAAAGTTTGGTCCACTTAATTATCATGTGATCTCTGAAATTCGGAAAAGGACTTTATCTCATGAGTATTACTTCAACCGAACTCCATACCTAATACAATACGAAGTGGATTCTTTCTTCTCTGTTTCTTCTAATTGCTTCAATTAGATAGAAATGGTTGTTACATTGATTGACTCTTTCTGTTATCAATAATGTGTTTATAGTGGACAGCTGCCAGTTCATATAAGCATTAGGATGCGCCAAAAAGGCATGTCTTATTAATGGCTTTGAAATTTACAAGTGATATTTTTGTTGGTTGTCCCATATTTGTCTCTATTTGAATGATGGATTGTAAATGAAGTAAGGGCTAATTCCCGTTCATGTGATGCTGATGTTATAGTAGGATTGGTAATTCTTCAAAAAAACGAAACTTTGTCAAATTTAGGAGTCGATGAACATCACAACTCAATATATAGGCATGATTTTACTATGGAGACAGAGGACGTTACACACTTAAAGCCTACTCAATGCACACAGGGAAATTTGTATTCCTTTTTCAAATATTAACTCTCTTGGACTAGCCAAAAAAAGGCTTTTTATTACAGAGAAACTCCGCGAGTTTAGCCAATTCTATGCAGAGTGGAATGAAGAAAAGGAGCTCTGCCTATTAGCATCTCTCAGTGAGGTGAAATCAATAAATTAAAGGGTATTATAAATTTTCCACCTAAATTTTTTTAACACATTAAAGTAGTATTATGGTTTGATGAAAACTACATTTTGGCACCAAACATTTACGTTGTTAGTATAATTTCGTCATTCCGTTAACACAGTTAAGAATTTGCTAATATAATAAGGGTATTTAAAGAATTTTATGTTAAAGCTAAAATGCATAGTCCAATTGTAAAAGAAATATTATTATTTGTCCATTAGAACTTTGCTGACATATCAATTTAGTGCTAACATTTTCTAAAAGTTACATTTTACCATCTGATATTTAAACAATTATAATTTTATTACCAAACACATTAACACAGAAAAAAAATTTATGATATTATAAGTGCATTTGAGAAATTTCACATTGAAGTCAAAACGTTAACACAATTGTTGAATAATAAAGTATTAAATTTGGAGTATTTAGTTATCATTGTAGTGTTTGAAATAGTTTAGGGTTGTTGGTGTTGAAAGATATTATTAAAATTGAAGTGTTTGGCTTGTATTACTTAAAATTTGATATTTGATTGCACAACAACATGTTTATATAAAAAAAATAGTTGTTTTTGTAATATAACGGCTACTTTTATAGGATAATTTCTCTTATATAATTTCTTTCTTTTCAAATAACAAAATCGTCTTTATGCTTTAGGTTAAATATTTAATTATTTTTAATGTTTTGGTGGTAAAGTGATAACAACTTAAATATTATGTGGTAAAATATAATTTTTTAAAAATCTTAGTACTGAATTAATATGTCAAAAAACTTTTAGTGGATAAATGATGAATTTCTCTTTTTTGTAATTTCTTTTTTTTTTCAAAGGATAAAATCATCTTTTATACTCTAGAACAAAATCGACTCTTAACTCATATTTCATTAAAATTTAATTTATTTTTAACGTAATGCTGACAAAATGCTAACATGATAAGTGTTTGGTGATAAAATATAATTTTCACTAAACTATAGTACTAACTTGATATGTCAGAAAATTTTAATGGAAAATAATAATGCCCCATAAATTAAAGTGATATTAAGAAAATCTTGAGTGTCTTCAATTTATTATTGAATTCTATTTTTGCTTGTATTCGCCAAAGCACCCAAGACTTTAACGTCTGAACTTTGATACATAACATCCCCCCAACAAAAATGGTACAAGAGGTCATGATGGGCATGATTATCAGCAGGTGAATTAGGATGACAAGTCAATGAGTGGATTAAATTAAAATATTTCATTATTACACGGGTGAAGGCAAAGTAAGTAGGGTCCCTCTCCCATCGCATGACAAGCTCGACAAAGTCATGAATCACATAGACATGGTGTACTTTCAGATTTGGATGATTTGAGTTTTAGTTGGGCTGTTTTGGGTCCTATACTCTTATTGTTTCTTACCAACCACTCCTGCACCTGTTACCAACTACGCCGATTTAAGAAGGGTCCCGTAGGTTTCTGCCTCACTACTTCTCTGGAAAGTGGAAAGCAAATATTCCGTCACCATTTCCAAGCATTTAATGAAGAGTCCTTTTGAATAGCATTCTTACCTAACAGTGGCTCTATATCAAAGTGCGTTCACAAAACACTTCAAAATGCTTCTAGGTTAAACAATATCTTTGTCTACTTTGATCAAGTATAATAAAACAAATAAAAATAACTTTTCAAGTATGCAGTCTACACACAAGGATTTGCGATGACACACGTAGAAACAAGAGAGTTTTTGCTATGGGCTCTCAACATGTTCGAGTATAATGATTTTGACTGGTAAGTGGTAACAGAGGATACATAAAATAGAACAGAATTCAGTTTACGTAAATCCCAGGTCACATTTATACCATTTTCTAAGTCATGGGTTATTTCCTGGGGAGCAACTTCTCCCTAACCTAAGTACAAAATGCACATACAAAAACAGGTTTAAGTTGACTAACCCACCTAGATGAGACTTCACAAACTTGTTCGAGTGTGGTCTCCTCTACTTTACCTGATTCATCATTGATACGACAATCAGACTCAAGCAGCGCAAGATGCAGACACCATGCATGGGCGAGGAAGAGTAATTATCCCACAGTATCAAAAAGTAGTTGAAGCAGAATGTACAAAAGTTGACACTTGACAGACAACTGTTGGTATACGTTCCTAATCACTACTCCATGTTCAGTTCTGCTTGACATCTTTGGTGATAATAAGGTTTAAAATTTAAAAATTCTTATGTATATAATGAATTTAGTGTGCGTTTTGGGCAGCTGTGCTGTGTCCCCACCCTATATTATAGGAGATATTCTCCTAGGATATAGGGTAGGGAGCAGCTGCACCGCCAATCGCACCCTCAACCATCTCTTCTCAGGTTTTGTGACTATCAGCAGTAAAATACATGACTGGATGTGGTCAAACCATTTAATCAAACAAGGGACAGAAGACATGGAAATTTAGCAAGATATATGCAGGAGAAACGCAACCAAAATTCCTCTCATGTCCAGTGTTTGGTCACAGCTGGGTCAGAAGCCAGGCCTTAGTCACTCTAGAATGCTCATGGAGCAGACTGAAGTTAGAAAAACAGCATGTTCACCATATGTTCACGGCCAGAATTCCAATAGGAGATGATACTGAAGACCACAATGAGACTTGAAGTCCATAGTTTTATCGCCAGCGGGTGCCTTCAGGCTAAGGAATGTCAACATGCATGTGAATTCTATACCTCATAACTGTCAAATACTTCCTTCATGTATGCTAGAATTATGTGAATCTTAATGTGCATTCAGTTAAGCCAATAGTACTAGCTGTCTTAGCAGGTAAAGGTGGAGCTTCTAGGAATACAAGTCTTGAGATCAAATGACACTTACATCAGGGTTGGCGCAATGCATAGAAATGAGTATCTTTTTTTTTTTTTGAAACTTTGACAGTGATGCTGGGTAGTAGCACAATGATGGTGGAACACATAGAAGTACTTCATCATCCATATTGCACAAAAATATAGCTGTATATAACATTTTCTTTTGCCTTAATGATCACAAATCTTTTAAATCTGTGTGAATATAAGAAAATTTACCTGCAAAATTACAAGTCAAGTAAATGAAGAATTTTAAGTGCTCTCAGAAGCAGTTCGTTTTCAACTTCCATTGGCCGTGTCTGCTTCCTCTGCATTAATGTTCAAGTCGTCTGATGTTTCGTCAGAATGCAGACCCTCTTTTGTTTGAAGTCTAACAAACTGTCTACTAGGAGCCACTCGAAGAGGTCGTCCCATAAATAGCTGCAAGACAAACACCTCTCAGAGTTCTTCACTTCAAAACCAGCTTATTCAAACAGCAAGATTAACTAAGTATTGATAAGTGACAAAATAAAAACATATTATAAGTACAAATAACTAAGTGCAATCATTAAACATATGATTACCTTCCCTTGAAAAGCAGAAATAGCTGCCTCAGCCACTTTCTTGGATTTGAGAGACACAAATCCATACCCAGCGGACCTTCTTGGATTATCATGGAAAACAACTTCAGCAGAAACAATATCCCAGCCTTCTGATATGAAGAACTCCCTAAGATCTTTAGCTCTTGCTTCAAATGACAGATTTGCTATGAAAAGGTTGAAGGTTGGAACTGGCTTTGGCTGAACAGGTGGGGCAGGATTCTTCTTTTTTATCTTTGCATAATTGACCTTTAAAGTACGACCCTCAAATTCCTTAAAAAATAAAAATAAAAATAAAACTAATCATAGGAAGAACATTTCGAAGTTGAAAAAATGGCATAAAACACAGAAAAACTAAGCCTAGGCATAGTCGGTAAGAAAATAAAGAAGATCAAATTTATTTTCCATCGATCATATGCATTCCCTTTACTAACTTCCTCACTGTAAATATGCCAACAAAATTTAATTGAAAACCATAAAACAAACAAATAAATAAGCTACATAGTTATTTTAAACTACGTTAGCAGGGAGTTGTCCCAAATGACTAAAGCCATCTAATCATTACTCCACTTCCATGCATTTCCAATATAATCATCAAAAATTTTACGAACACATGAAAAACTCATTAAAGAATTAAACTTTTATATGCTTACATACGATTCGAGATTATTGAGAGCAGCAGTAGCCTCGTCAGGGGAACCCATCGTGACAAAAGCCAAACCCCTGTTCCTGTTCTTGGAATGCATCGAAAGCTAAAACCACAAGAACAAAACAACAAAAACCCCCATCAACAAACCAATCAAAAACCAAAACCCATATCACAAAACAGAAAATAAACTCCGATGACGTAAAACGAAACCTCAACGTCTAGAACTGTCCCGTGCTGCTCAAACAAAGCACGAATGTCTTCGTGAGTAGATGTCCAAGGAACGTTCTGGACAATCAATCTCGTCTTAGAATATTCTTCTTCCCGTTGCTCAGTATTTGCAGCGGCAGCAGCAGCAGAAGAATCAACAAATGGGTCTTGAGTGGTGGCTGAGAAATGGAAAACAAAAGGGCTAACTTTTTTGGGGGTAATTGGGAATGTGTAAGCATGAAAGTGAGACGAAGAAAGAGAGACAAAATAGTTATCATGTTGTTTTTGCTGTTTTTGGAGGAGGGATACAAAAGGGGCTCCATGTAATTCTTGTTGCTGTGGTTCAGTGTACAAGTACAAGGTTGAAGGGAAGCAACAGTAAAGACGAAGAAGAGACATAGCCACCATCCACTTTGAGTTAGGAAGAGACCGAGTCTGAGAGTGTGTTGCTTGCTGGAACAATTTGGATAAGGAGAGCGTTGAGTTCCACCTCGGCCGTTTTGTAGTGGGACTTGGGTAGAAGTAGTAAACGACGTCGTTCACAGGCATTGGACTTTTTAGACGGATTACCCATACGGTGTGAAGATATGTGGATCACTTAATCCACTCCATACAGCGTTAGAGAATATAGTCAAATTGTTCAATCGAGTTCCAACGACAGTTTGATTTCGAATTCTCTTCTAATAAAAATTAATCTTAAGAGGATCTAAATACACTCCATATACCGTTAGAGAAAATAGTCAAATTGTTCAATCGAGTTCCAACGACAGTTTGATTTCGAATTCTCTTCTAATAAAAATTAATCTTAAGAGGATCTAAATTACTAAGACTTAAAACGAATATGTAAACCCGCCATCACTAGTTAAAATCGTTCTGTACTACATGAAGTCATCACAATCAGTTACAAGATTACAAATTTAGAGTTTGTGGCTTCAAAAATGCTAATCTTTGAATTAGTTTCTAATAACACCATGTATACAATGATTTCCAAGAAGGAAAGGAATGAAATTTGGACAATGAAAAAAAAAAAAGACATCACTTCTTATGCATTCTAGAGTCTGGCGAGTTGCATCTTAAGGGCGATAGAGGCTGTCTTGCCGCTGAATCCAGATCAAAATCAATCTTCTTCTCAATCGGACTGCTCAACTTGGGACTGGATTTTCGCTTGTTTGTCTGCGAGAAAGGCATGAGAGTTAAAATTAAAGTCATATTAACAGTCTAGTCTGGCAAATGATTTAATTTGTTCTTCTGGAATCACAGATGCAGTAAATGTATATGTGTGTACACACACACACAGGCAAAGCATGAGAAGTTTTCTGCAATCATGTATATCTCTTTGACCATTTTCCCCTCTTACCTTAGCAGATGGACTACTGCTTTTCTTTCCACCAGAACCATTACAGTTTCTTTCTTTCTGAAGTTGCCTCAGTAACCTCTTGTTCTCCACATCCAATGTTTTGTTTTGTTCGAAGAGCAATCTTACCTCCTCTTCGGCTCTGTCAAGGTTCACCCTAAGATGTTCCTTATCCTTCTCAAGGGTCTTGAATTCAGCAGCTAAAGATAGAACTTTTTGAGTTGATGGCTTCAAGCTGCCACAACAAAGGAAAATGACATTTCAAGAAATAAATCAACAAATCTTCCAAATAAAATCTGCGACACATGGTTTGATAGGTGGAAATGTAAAGTGTTGATAATTGATTAACACATCACCCTCAACCAAGAAAACTAAGTAAAGATGATGCCCAAAATGTGGGGAAAAGGTCCTCACCGATTCCACATTCTCAGCAGCGAATGACATGGCTCGTGTCCCCTATTTGCCTCCAGGAATGCATGACCAGACATAACATCCTCTTTACAAACCAATGTCAAAATGGACTCGAGTAAAGTTTCTTCAGTAGATGCGCCCTCGGTAGAAGAATCAACCTTTGAAGTAAAGACGAACACTTATAAACTTCATAAAGTGTCACAATCTAACCAGACGCTATTACCACAATTCAGTATAAAACAAAACAAGATATAAGAAGAAATGTAAAGGACAATCAAAGTCTACATAGCAAGTGCTTCCAATCAATCATAAACATTAAAAAACCAACTACTGTCTTTTCCACAAGTAACAATTATATGTTATAAGTTCATGAAATAAAGGAAATTTATTCTTAATAGCATCTGATATTATTATTTTCTAATCTAATCACACAACTAATCTGCAAGGGAATCTACATCAAAGTTGTGTAAACAACCATTTCCATTGAGATACAATCTCATACACCACTGTATTTCTGCTGACAATTTTCAATATTAACCAGCTTCAGTAATTGCTCTCTTGTCTAATCACAGAACTAACCTGGAAGGTAATCTACATTTACACAACTTTTATCATCAAGATACAATCTCATACAGCACTGTATTTCTGCTGACAATTTTCACTATTGGACCTGCTTCATGTAACCTCCAAGAATCAATATGCGCAAGCATTATTGCCTCAAATATAAAAACATTCGTTTGGATAGATAAAAAGACCACATCTTCAGTCACGAACTCTTATTTGATACACTAAACACTATTACCTACAACTTGATGGTTCATATACATTTTCAATTGGGCTAATAAATTCCATATCAATTAACTTTCAATGATCGGATTTCAGTTTCCATAACTTCTGGTAAGACACTCATAAAGCAGAAAAAGCAAATGATATATTCAGACCAAACCAAATTATAACTTACAAGCGACAAAAGCTTAAATGAAACAAGCAATAACAAGTTTTGAAGAAAAGAAAGCATTTTAATTACCCCACAAGTTTCATCTCGGTGCTTGTAGAAATTCAACTCGTCTAAAACTTTCGCCAGTTCAACTTCCAATTCTTGAACCCTAACTTCGGCCTCCTTAGCTCGCTCATCAGCCTCGTTCCCGAAATCCATCAACGCCTCTCTGTCATGATCGTACAAAGAGCATTCCCTCTCCCATTTGCTGCAATCACTCAACAATCTCTTACACTCCTCCGCCAATCTCTGGTTCTCCTCCACAAATCGTTTCACTGCCTGCGCGTTCATACTCGCCTCTGCCTATTAAATACAAAAAATCACAAACCAAACCTGGAAAAATTGAGGCAAGATACCATAACGGATGAAGAATTAGAAATACGAACCCTAGTGCGCTCGATGATTTCATCTTTTTCTTTGCTTTTGGAGAGTAAAGAGAAACACTCATTGCGAACACGTTGAAGTGATTCTTCGTAAGCAAGGAGTTTCAATTGAAGGGTTTTAGTGGAGACTGGGAGGCCAACTGTGTGATTGATTGATTCTTTTATGTAATTGTCGATTTCTTCGGGGATCTCCATTCAAATTCAAAACCCTAGCTTCGATTTTATTTTGAAACAAAAGAAAAAAACAAAGGGAAATTCTTTACTCTTCGCCCTGTGCGCTCCGCCTCGCTGCTGGATTTCAGTTTAGGATTTGAAATTAAAAGCGAGAAGGGCTAGCCGTTGGGCGCGTTTATAAATGTGATTGTCGTCCGTTGGGTACACGTGGCACAAACACGTGTCCTGTGTTGGTCTCATCGGCCCAATCAAAGCCCAGCCCAAAATTTTTAATGTATTTGTAACAATTATTTCCAAACTTTATTCGTCTGACTATTTGAAGCAACCGTTTTGCGGCTTGAACAGAATAAACAAATGTAGTGTCATGGTACAAGCAAAAATATAAACAAATCGGCATCTTGCATCTTCTAATCTGGCTTTTGTAGCTAGTGTTTGATTATTTGATTCATGGGTTGTTTTCATTCCGTCAACGTCCTTTCTTATTTATTTTATAAAAGTATATTTCAATCATTTGGCGTCATATGTTGAAATAAGAAGTTAAGAGTTTAAGTCTAAAAAAGTATAATTAATTCAGAGTAGCATAAAATAACTCATTATTTGTTGTCTTTAATAGTAAAAAATGATAATAAAACTTAAAAACCTTGAATCTAATCGGCATAAAATATAAATGCTGCTAACTTAATTAGTTATAAAACTAAGATTTGCGAATAATGATATATATTCAGCATTTGTCTTGAATAAAGTACTTTGGACAAAAATGTAAATGTTCCCATTTGGACAAAATATTAACTGGCTTATACATTGTTGTTTAATTATTTATACACCGTTGTTTAACCATTATGCATCGTTATTTAGCTTATATTTATATATTACCATGCAGAGCTTAACAGGTATTTGAAAATATACCAACATCCAAAAAATGGTTACCTAGGTAAAAGAATAAAAAAAAGTTGATTTAGGCTCAATGCATGTGTCCATTAATCTCTATTGTCAAATTTGACGTCAAAATCTGGTAAACATATGCCAAAATCGAGCGTTTGCTCATCGGCTATTTTTTGAATCATTTTTCAAAATATTATCCTTGTCTTTGTTTTTTTTTTTTCCTCGAATCATTATTGGATCATATGATATATGATTTTTAGGATAAAATATGTGGTTTTATAGATAAAGGTCTGGCAATAGTATTAATTTAAGACAAGTTTTAATAGGTCCCTAAAGTGAAACGTTAATTAAGATTAAAGATAAAAATTTGTAGCCCAACCAACAGATAAAAGCTCAATGGTAACTTAAAATTAAAAAAAAAAAAAAGAAGTCAAAAGAAATTGCTCATATGAGAAATCGAAATTAAAAACCCGACTATGTCATGTTAAAAAAAATTGTTTGGCTAAAAAGTTAAGCTGATAAGTAAGGATCCAATAATAAAAGTATTTAAGACAAATCATAACATTAAAAGTAAGGGTAATGAGGATTGATCTAAAGGACACCGTTGCTCACCTTATAATGAGCAATAGCCACAGCTCTCCTAATGAGATCTGGATACGAGACTATCCTCTATATCAAACTCAAGAGTAATAAAGCAGCTTATTATTTGAGAGTAAGATACAGCTTAATTGTAAAAAATACTAAACTTTTTTGGGTGCGTTTGGCATACTGTATTGTATTATGTTGTATTGCATTATTTTAATGCTGGTGTATTGTATTATCTTTGATTGACAAGACTCATTTATAATAATATTGTATAATGTTTGGTGCTACATTGTATTATATTTTTTTGTTATTAATTTAAATTAAATATTATATTATATTAATATATTTAAATTGTATTAATATTTTATATTATTATTAATTTTAAATTAATATTATTGAAATTTATTCATATTGAAATTTTTTTATTAGTTATAATAAGTTATAAATTTATTAATAAATTATAATGTAAAAATAAAAAATAATATAATATTATTGAATAATAAATTATGTATTTATATTAATAATTATAATATATAAAAAAATATTATATAATATTAAATTAAAAATTATATTTATTATTATTATTATTATTATTATAAAGGAAAAGGAAAAGTCAAAAGAAAAGGACAAAAAAAAAAGCAAAGCTAATGCGTCAGTCGACGCATTAGCTAAACCCGACTCATTAGTTCCCCCCCAATCCCAATACAATTCCTCTCCAAACATGGTCTTGATATTAAATTAATGTGAACAGTGTTATAATACACCATTATGAAGTGTGCCAAACACACCCTTTATGCACAATGATTTGTGGATAATTGTTTAAGGTATATTTTATGCTAATTTTATCTTAGATAACATAAATAATGTGTTCAAATATATATAAAATCGGTCAAATGATATTATGGGAAAAAGTCTTCAACAACATTTAGAAAACACTTATAAATAAGCTTAAATCATTTTATTAAACTATTGCATTATACGATGAGACATAAATCTCTCTGCCTCGGAGGCTTTAGCTTTACCTAAAGAGATGTTGCCCATGAACAGCTTTGATTCAAAACACCCTCGATTTAGATTTACAATATTTTTATAAGTGTGATATAGGTTCACATCTAAGATGAATTAATAAAGTATAACATTATTCTTTAAGTGGTATAATTACCTAGTTTTGCCCACCCACCAAACGTCCCAACAAACTTAATATTAAAAATGTTAATAAATATGGTTGATATGAGGTCCACTTCATTTACTTATAGACAGAAGGATATGTAAATAAATGCTACCCCGACTGTGACTCCACGGCAGCTTATTAGAGATAATGTTAATTTCACCAACTTTTAAGGTATCATATATCATCACGATTAGGACAACGAAAACTACCAATACTTGCAAGATAATTCCTCCTTTTCGTATTGTATTTGTATACACTTTCATCCACTTAGATTAAAAAAATGATTAAATGTAAAATCTTATTCTAATCAATGTACAACTTTTAGAGTCACTCTGATAATATTGTAAATTTTAAAATAATTATTGCTAATTGTACTGTAAAAATAATAACTGTGAAGAAAATTAATTAAATGTTTAGTAAAATTTATTTTCAAAGTGATATGAGTTTTAAAAACAATTATTATATTTGGTAAATTTTATTGTTAAATTATTGTAAAAATATAAATAATTGAATTATAAATAAAGTTAAATAAAATTTATTTATTCTTTTATAAATATGCATGCAACATCAATTAGAATATAAATAAATTTGATAATTTGGGTCGAGAATAGATTTTGTTGCAATTCGATTATTTATTATACAGAGTGGACACAGAAATGGAACTTCTCGATCACTTGGTGCCAAAACATAACAAACACGATTCTTAACTCTTAACTAAACCTTTGAAAGTGACACGGTACTACAATGTCTTGGTCTCGTTGATTTCTTCTCTTGTAATTCAACCAAAGACACCTCATTTCTCTGAATTTTCTTCAATTTTCTCTCAGTTTCTTGCACTTTCTCCCCCAGCAATGAAACACAGGAAACTCTTCCCAGCTTCAGAATCAAACGGAACTACAAGTTGCTCATATTACTGCGACCCAAATTGCCCTTTTAATTACAATTGTGTCCCTTTACCGGGCATTTACTACCTAGAGCCACCTCCACCTCCACCTTCTCATCAAAGTAATTCAACCTCACCTTATGTGATCATCTTTGTTACATTAGTACTCAGCTTCATCCTTTTTCTTGCTTTCTATGTTGTTAAATCCAAGACTGGTTGGTGCAATTCAGAGACCAACGAAGGACACCAACAAGCTCAATCTGACGGTGAAGATGAAGACTTTGTTGATGAAAATAGAATTGATCACCCCATTTGGTTGATTCACACTGTTGGTTTGCAGCAGTCGGTTATTAATTCAATTACGGTTTGCAGGTACAAGAAAGGCGAGGGGTTGATTGAAGGAACTGAGTGTTCTGTTTGCTTGAATGAGTTTCACGAAGATGAGACTGTTAGGCTGCTGCCCAAGTGTAACCACGCTTTTCATATTTCTTGTATTGATACTTGGCTAAGTTCTCATATTAATTGTCCAATGTGTCGCGCGCACATAGTTCATGAGACTGTTACTGCTCCTTTGGCTACTACTGCGAACCAGAACTCGGACAGCTCTTCTTTAGCTGTGGATAATCATACTGAGCATACGGGAAACGATCGCGAGTTGGGTGAGAACGGGGAGAGAAATCGCGAGGATTGTGAAAACAGAACAGAAACAGAGGCTGATAGAGTTTTGAAGGATAATGTGAATGCTAATGAGAATGGAGCTTTACAGGTAATTGATGATCATCAGGCATTACAAGCACAAACAATAAGGAGGTCTGTTTCACTGGATTCCTCACTGGTTGAGACCATATGCCTTGGTTTGGCAGATTTCGGTCTTCTTGAGTCCGGTGAATTTTCATGCGACCAAATTACAAAAGATGCTGAGAAATCTGATTCTCATTCTAATTCAGCGATTGTTGCGAAGCAAGCTGGTGCATACTCAAGCTCGTTTAGGCTGATGAGGAAATCTTCGATTGTGCAAAGCCTTCATAAAGATTCTGTGTCTATGAAAAGATCATTCTCGTGCAGTGGGAGGTTTTTGTCGCCTCTACGCAACAGCAACAGCAACAGCAACAGGAACCCGACTGCAATCCTTCCCTTGTAAAGATTTAAATTCTTTTGCATATATAGCTTCAAGATCAAGATGGTTCATTCTGTCTGATAAGTTGGGAGCTTATTAATCACAAGAAGTGACCCTTTTTTTTTGTTTAATGAAGAAGAAGCCTACATCAGAAGAATATACAAGCCGAGAGTATTGGGTTTAAATGGTTTCAAGTTGTGTAAGTATAACCAGAATAAGATTCTGTATCACTCAGCTGAGTCTGCCTTGAGGGGAAAGGTAATGTCCCCACTCAAAACCCTACTATGCCATATTGTTGTTTTTGGGTTATGTAATCAATGGTTGAATGAAATTTAGAGTTGGTGTTTATGTAAGAAATGTTTTTGCTCAAATGAAACATGTGATTCCAGTTTTGATTGCAATTTTTTTTTTTTTTTTTTTCATAAGATTGTACCCTCCAGCCCTTCGTCTATTTAATGAAACTGGTGGTTTTAATGATTCGGGACATGCTAGCTTACTTTCGGCGAAACTTATAGTGATTTCTTATGCCATAGCGAGAAAGAATGATCTGTTATTTCTACTTGTAGTGATGATCCGCACAACAATTTATTTCTACTTGGTTTTTTCCCCTCCTCTGGACTCTAAGCAAGATTCTGCAGAACCCAGCTAACATCTCTGGCCTTCCAGATGATGGCAATGTCAAGTAACAAGCAAATACTTTGCAAAATTGGGATGAGTTTGGCTTTCTGATGTGATGTGGAAGCAATCAATTAATCTTTCAATCATATCCTTCATCTTTACTCTTAAGATGATGGTCAAATCCCCCACCTTTTAGATTGGATATTTTACCTTACCTTAACCGCGTAACGCTATCTCAAGTCGACGGTGACTTAATTGTCTCACATACTCCATTAACTAGCAAATGAAACCAAGTTAAATATTAATTATAGCCTACTTCTTGGAGCACTTATGGTCGTTGAGTTTCAATAATGAGCAAAAATAAGAACGCGACATCCCCTATTATCAGCAAGAGAAGGTGAGCTCTTTAAAATGTGGATGTATTTGGGTTTCAAAATCCTACAATAAAATCTTGATGTATTGGGTTGTCACAATTAATATTGAAGTTGAAATTTGAATCTTTCCTTTCATATGTAGGAGTATATATTTTCCCTCTTCTACGAACAAATTTTTCGAGCTAAAATTTTGATAGATCAAGATAGATTATTTCAGATATCAAGCTAAGTTTTACGTTCAGATAAACTTATTCTAATGAATTTATCAATCGATTTACGGTATTATGTAATTGTATGTTCAAAATAAAAAGGAAAAATCACAATAATCCAGCGTGTTAAAGAATTTCTCAAATAAATTATTATTAAAAAAAGAAAAAAAAACACTTGATCTAAGTTAGAACAAAGCTAATCCGGTACTGGGCTGTGGTGTCACAAAATGAGTAGGGATGGTACCTATACCCGCACAAAATTTAAATTACCAAACACACCCGTAACTCGTTGCTGATTTTAATTTAAAAAACCTCCCACCCACTACAGGTTTTAACAATTACCAAATTCGCAATAGTACCCGGTGATTTTTTGTGGGTTTCTATATTTAAAATTATAAATGTTTAATATGTAAATTTATAATAATAACTTAAAATTTCACATAATATACTCATTTCTAAATTTAACAAATATAAATGAAAAATTAAAATTTCAATATCAATCCAACACTAATTCTTAATTTTAAGTATAAAATACACAAATTCATAAATAAAAAAAAAGCCACAAGCAAGTATCTAAACATAACAATTATCATTTTATATTATCATTTAACACAAGCTCGAAGAGAAAATTTTCAATTCATTCACCACCATTAACACCTATTCAATACGATTCCAACTTAATGATTAAGATTAATATTTTCTAAAGAATAATACTTTTTAAATACTAATCTAAAAAACAAAATTATAATAATGAAATAATTCATGTATTAAGTTAAAAAATAATAGCCCATGCAAAATTATAATAAGTAGATAATAATCCACACATCACGTTAAAGAAAATTCAATCAAAATTATAATAACGATATTAGTATATTTTTAGATTTAAATATTTTTTAATTAAAAATAATTAAAAAAAGTTGTGGGTTGGGAGATATCCATGTCGGTATCCGCGCGGATATTTGGCTAATACCAAGCCTATTCGCAACTTAGTACAAGTTTAAATTTTATAATACCATACCTGTCCACAACCCACAAAATTATTTATAACAGCCGGATTTAGACGGATTTATGAGTTTGCGGGTATCATTATCATCCCTAAAAATGAGTAGCCAAAGCCCAAAAACATGATGATGATGGGCTCAAAGCTTTTAATGTTAGTCTGGGTGTTATCCTAAGTAATGGGGCCCAAAACTATTTATTAATTATGAACTCATGCCGGCCGTTGCTTTGACCTGTGGTCACCCAGTATATCTTAATGATTTACAAACTCATTGTTTAATTAAGAACTAAGAGGTTATATTTAATAATTAATCCGTTGAAGAATCTTTTTCTTCACGTGACTTCTCTTCCGCGAGGGACATTGCTCATAAAACCATTTGTCGATCGGGAATCTAAAACTTTTCTTCCAAAAATATTTGATTGTCAAACCTAACTGGTACAATAGAAGAGACAACATTCTGTAAATTAAACAGAGAAAATCCACCTCATGAGATTTTACGAGTTTCAATAAGTTTCCTAAAATAATAATCAAATTTCAATGTCTTTAAAAATAAATCAATTAATTGTCCAAAGAATTAAATATCTCCATAACTTTAAAAGACAATGTTGATTGGTAAAAGGCTGGGTTAATTATTGTTAGAATAAGAAAAAAAATAAATAAACGTTTTAGATAATGGCAAAAACAGTGTCCTCTAAAAAGCATAATTAACTCTTAAATTATGACAGCTACTTACGGTTACTTGACAAGCAGCAACTAAATCATATATAAAAAAAAAAAAGATTTTGAATTGTTGTAAATTAAGCTGCTGATGAATAACTTAACATGACCCCTTAATTATATAAGCAAAATAAAATGATAATAGTAAATAAATTATACTTTCTTAGGGCTCTCTGTTATCTCATCACTGAAAAAACATGGTTATTATTTCGATTTGCAATCATTCCAAATTTCCAATCCATTCATGAAATTATATTGCTGCTACCTCTCTCATTAATTAGCACTCCACGTAAAAGGAATTTTGTCTTTTGGTTAATTGGTTTGAGATAAGATGCATCTTTTACTCTTACCAAGACTGGAATTATATTTGTTATTTTATTCTATGTACCCATAATTTTGGATTAAAATTTGATAAATTATTTGCTCATCAGACGTACGTGAAATGTCACCACTAAAACGGTCTCTGTCTTTGCGAGTGAGACCTCTCTTATCATATATATAACACAAAGAAATTTAAGCTCTATGTATCAAAAAGTGGGGCCATGAATGAATCATTAATGCCAAATTGCCAATAATTCTGGAGCTAAGAGATTATTTATCAATAAAATTTTTTTTAGCTTTCTTTAGAATACACAAGAGGTCATAACTATTGATATTTTTTAAAAAATAAATTTTTATATATTATAATATTATTTATTTATTATATAACTGATGTAATATAACTCTGATTTTATTCTAAAAAGTTTTTCCATGGGAGAATAGTTAGCCAATCTTTTTTCGTCCTCTAGCGGCCTTTTATAGCTTCTCCTTTTCCCCTAAAGTGTAAGCAAGAATCTAATGGATCCTCGTGATGGACAAATTGTCACGAATTTTTTAAAATTAATTCATATTGTGCCTCATCATGCAGATATGTTACAGCCCACATGTTCCTCACATTTTGTCAACATTGTGCATCATTCTAACCAGCTCCTAGCCAGAGGAATCGCCAGAAAGGTCATCAAGATTATCATTTCATCAAATTTTTATTTTTGTTATTATGGTTTTCGTTATGGGTTGGTTATGTCTTTTCAAAAATAGATATTATTTATAAATCCATTTGAGTGCCAACAGAAGAATCTAATCATACATATTTTACTTTACAGTGCCCACAAATGCATAGAGATTATTATTACAGGGTCAGATTGTTGAGGAAGTAATCAGGTAAACGAGTTGATAACTCGATTAATGAGCATAAAATCAAACAATCCTATATACATATGAAGAAGATTCAACAAAAGGTCTCGATGTATATGCTTGAAAGTTCAATTTCCCTTAGTTGCACGTACAGGCACAGCTAATAACTTTTAAGAAATTATTGGTCGTTGTGCTGATAATTGAGGGATGGACCCTGCATGTTTCTAATTTGAATATTAATTGTGAACGAAATGTCACCAAAAAAAAAAAAAAATAATAATAATAACGAATTGGTCTTTCTGCTGATAATTGAGGGTTGGCCCCTGCATTAGGTGAGCCATTTGTACACCACAATAGGGATCGGAGGCGGGGGAATATTTTGTCGTCTTAATTTTCTTCATTATTCTTTTAATAAAATACAGCATAGCTAGGCAAAAAATAGAGGTAGTTAGATTGGCTTGAAAATTGATATTTTGAAGCGAATATATGCTTAGATTTAATATATAATCGGACTCATATATATATTTTTTTTTCTTAGAAAAATACAAGTTCATACGTTGTCTATTGTAGTTGTTAAGTAATAATAAGTGGAAATAACTAAATATTAAGCATGTAAACTCACAAAAGTACATAGTCAAAATTCAGGAGAACGCATTCATTGAGAACAATTATGGGTAAAATTGGACAACAACGAGCATGCCATGCGGCAATGCCTAATTTGAACTTAGGGAGATGATCGGATAAACATGGCCCTTCACAATTATTTCTCTTTCAGTTTCAGAAAGATCTCTGCTCTCTGGCATGTGGTAAAAGAAGGAATGGAAAAGATCCCTTACCATCCGCGCGTGTGAACAGATCTCTGGGCTCACTTCACTTGCAGCATGAATTTAATTAACACTTTACGATTTAAGAATATATATGTCAAAATAATACCACAAACTTGGCTTGAAATTACACCACAACAAATAATGACCTTTTGCAACGACAATGATTTGTTGCTCAAAGTACCAATTTTTGTTGTCTTAGACTGTTTCAACAAAAATACGTTTGCTGTCAAGGTCATCCGCCTAGCATTGTCGCACTATATATGTAACTACAAAATAAGAGTTTTCTGGCCCTAAATATCATTTTACAACAAAATAGATTCCTAACAAAAGAGTGTCCAACTTTTTTTAAGAAATTATTTTGTAACAAACTCTTTTAATTTGTTACACTTGTTTTTTTCCAACAAAATTACTTTATCACAATCTTTAAAATTAAATACAATGAATATTAACAGCGTTATGAAAAAAAAAGAATTAATTTAAAAGAATTATTTTTTTTTTTATGAAAAATAGATCAAAAAAATTACAAAATGTAATATCTATTTTTCTAATTGCAAATGAATAAAACTTTCTTTACTTTCTTCCTCTCGTAGCATAGTCGAACTTCAATCATTTTTACAAACAAACATAAATAATCATTAGTTAACTTCTAAGTATAGTCATATAAGATTGTAATAAAACAAGATCAAAAAATTAAAAAAAAAATAGAAAGATATTACACAATATTGAAGAACAGCATAAAAGATAATAAGATAGAGATTGAGTTAAAAAAAATAAGAGAACGAGAATTTTACATTAGAGATGAGAGAATGAAAGTTAAAGAAACTTATAGATGAGAGAATTAAAGAATAAAAGTTAGAGAATGAAAGAATGAAAGAGTGTAAGAAATGAAATACAATAAGCAACAAATCGTTGTCGTTGCAAAAGGTCATTATTTGTTGTTAAAATTTGATTTGCCAAAAAAACCACTAGCCTTTCACCTTTAAAAATCGACTTTCTATGACAAAATTAGAATTCGTAGCTACAAATACATATTTAATGATGGAATTTGAATTTTGTCACAAAAAGTCAAAAAGTCAATTTTTTTTTTTTTGGGGTGTTGGTCACTCTTTTGTGATGAAACTATTTGGCAATGAAGGTTCTGTTACTAAATGTTTTGGCACTTACATTTTTAGTTTGGCGCTGAATCTTTTGGCAACAAAATGTTAATTTGTCGTTAATGTATGTCCTGAGCTACAAATAGTCATCGTTAAAAATAATAATTGAATACTAGTTTATTTCTTAAATATTTGGTAAAAAAATATATTTTACGTTGCCATAACATACCTAAGGCATCAAAAACAATTTTATCACTTTACTAAAGACCTTAAATCTTGTAGCAAAAGAATCATTCAATTTAACTATTTCTAAAATGGATTAGCATTCTCTCCTTGTCTTTTATTTCCTTGTTGTCTCTCCTTATGTAATGAGTGGCTAAGATAGAGTCAAACTAGTTTTTTTTTTTTTTTATCATAATCAAACCAGTTTTTTTTTTTATTAGATTATGAAAGTAATGAGAGGGAAAAAAAACAAGAAGAGGATCCTTATTCTTTTCTTTTGTTATTTTAAATAAGGATCCTTATTTTTTTTTTTTTAAGGATCCTTATTCGTTTCAGACACACTGAAAGGTAATTCTTTTTTAAAAAAAAAAAAGACTAACAAAAGGGGAAAAAAAATCTTGGAGATATAATAACAAAATTATCATAACCGAAATGATTCCTACTTTTTTGTCTTGTTAATTATAAAATTAGGAAGTCGCTAGTGATTAACTTCAAGTATTGAGAGACGTCTATAATATAAATTAAATAGCCTAGCATATATAGATTTACGGCATAAGCTTTGAAATAATATCCACGTCTCCAAGACCATTTTTGTCCGTTTGAACAAATGTTGTACAAAACTACAACTACACAAGATTCTCAAAGGACCCAAAATGACACGTAGCAACAATGAAAGGGAAACATTACGTTTAATTATATGATAGAGAAATAACCCCATTCACATAATATTAAAACACACACACACACACAAACAAAATTAGGGTTGTTTGAGTTTCAGCTAGCTAAAAGCTGTTGCTTCCTCCTCAATTTCCAGTAGTATTTGATGAACGGCAGCTGCAATTTCGTCCACTGTATTCAGCTGGCTCCCTTCCTCAACCTATTAATTTCACACAAAATAAGGATTAGTTTAAAAAAATAAACAACAATAATTTAAGATCCTTTCCTAATTTGAATTTTTATGATATTATAAAAATTTCGTGTCACATGTTTATTAATTTAGTATATAGTTGAGATTTAACTATTCTTATATTCTCGTTAATAATTTACATGTGAATTTTGCATAAAAGAAATTGAGATCAACAGAAAATCTTGATTAAAAAAAAAAAAGAAAATTACTATAGAGGAGCAAAATTGTATATGTATATATCAGCATATCACTGACCTTAACACTAACTGAATACAGGACCATTTGATCAACGGTGGAGACATTTAAATGGAGAACACTGAGCCTGAGATTTTGGAAACTAGCAACCATTTTCAAGAGCTGCCTAGGTCGTTTCTTTGTAAGTATCTTAATGTTGGCATGGCTCTCCGCCACGTTCACTTCTATGTCTGCTACATTTTCGTTCATACACGACTCATGATCTGTCGCCAAATTGTTGCTCTGAGTTGCACGTGTTGAGTACTGTGGGAAGGTGAAGAAATCGGCAAATGGGGATGAGACATCATTATCGCCTGCTTTTAATAATTGAATTGTATTTCTCTTTTGTGCCTCCATGGACTGCAAGAGCTGCTCTAGCTCCTTAACAAAATTAATGGAGCCTCCAATTACTGACGCTTGGTCACCCTGCAGACATGATAAAATTATTTGCATTTAATTCAAAAAGACAAAACACTTTTTCTAACTAAAGAGCTAAGCATTTTATAAGGACTATGATTGATGATTAATATATATCAAACTTTCAACTGCACACACTGTTTAAATCAGGACTAGATCCGAGTTCCTGTTAAGAGATGGTAAACACTTACCCTTTGAACATAAGAAGGAGGCATAAGAGATCGAAGGATAGCTAGGTATTCATTCATCTGCTTACGGCGGTTGCGCTCAACAGCAATATGAGTCATCCTCTGATTCTCAATTTCTTCTTTGTTTTTGCTGCTCTTCGTGCGCCTTCGCTTTCGTCTACCTCCTGTTGTTGCTGTTGCTGCTGCTGCTGGAGAAAATGATCCTGCAGGGAGAATTTGGTCAGCTGCGTAGGCGTCAGGAGAAGAATTGGGACCCCATGATTCGTTTGCATGTTGCATAATTGAAGGAGATGATGATGAGTCCTGATTTGCATGAAGGCCTTGCTCTATGATGTTAGCATCAATGATTCCAAGAAGAGTTCTGTCTTCTTGTTGAAAGCAAAAGTCATAGCCCCAAGCTCCTCCTCCTTCCCCTGGTAAAGAGTAAATGTCCTTATTACAAGAATAACCAAATGGGTCTTGTGGTTTTGGGTAAACTACGGCTTCTAAAGCCATACAGGAGAGAAGTTGTGATGGATAAAAGCTTGTTGAAGGTGAAACTCTTTCCTTTGAAGAAACCCCAATGAAAGAAACTGGGCTTTCTGAGTTTGAGATAAGCTAATTGGCAAGGCAAGCACTACATTCCCAAAAGACCAAACAAAGTTGCCCTTTTATGTATGATAGACCTCTCCCTGTGACGAAGATTAAGCGACTTTATAGATGTTTTAATCTGAGAGAGATAACAAACAAAAGCTACAGCGTGTTGCACGTGAGATTGTACTGTAGACCAGTAGTCACTTAGACCACACAGACAGAGAGATTCTCTTGGCAATTGGAGCTATAAGCTCGTCATACTGTTTCAGGATTGTCCTCAAATTTTACAAACTAATAACATACTCCATAATATCCAAGTCCTTACAGAGAAAAGGGCAAAAAAAATGAACGGAAGTGGTGTCGTGGGTCCAAAGGCATATGGTGAAATAAGCACCAATTTTAGTGGAATGACGGTCGTCTCCTTAGTGAAAAGCATTTGTTGGTGCAATAAGATAGAGGTCAAATTGTCTTTCGGCTAGTTGGGTTACAAAAATGGATCAAAATCCTCTCTTAATTTTATTTGTTTCTGAGTAAATTTTATTAACGTGATTAATAACTAATAAGTGAAAAAAATAAAAATAATTAAATTTTAATCATACATTAGTATTAAAATACAAATAATACAAAATTTATAAAAGATAAAAAGAGCTCATATCACGTGAGGAGCCTAGTACAAAAATATTATACTAATTACGATTGAAACAGAGGTGCATCATGCCTAATTGTATGTGACGATGGGGTGGGGGGTGTTGTTTCATTGGGTGATAATTAATAATGGATTTAATAATGGCCTGGGTAGGACACATGGACGCTAAAAGGAGAACGGAGACGAAAAGGTGAAAGTAGCTTGCAGCATTGAGATTCTGATGGAAGATGTATAAGAAATAAAAAGCGAGAGTGCCTGCCTGTCCACACAATTGATGATTCAGCTGCGTTCAGGTGTCTGTACGTGTTCAGAGGAATCCATGTGACTCTCCACAAACAGCCACTCTGTAATCATCTACGATGAAGACTACGTGCCTACTCGCAAACTCTCCTCCCAAGGCATACTACTGTTACGGTCCTCTTTCTCCTCTTCCTACTAGTAGGCTACTACGTTCACCGCAAAATAAACCCACCCCTTAATCTTTAGCAAAATTAATCATTTTCCTCTCATTGTCTCAAATCCGCCTCAATCCTCCAGACGTTAATATCAATAATTTTGCTGCAAATTTACCGTTAAAGTCCATTTATTTAACCACTTTTAAATTTGTGTAAGGGATGGAAGTGTCCTCCAAAACGAGTATTGGTCTATTTAGTATCGTAACATAAGAGAATTCAGATGAATTTTAAAACATGAAGAAGAATGGTTAATTTTTCTTTTTTCTTAAAAAAAAAAAAAAGAGGGAAGGTTTTGGTTAATTTTACTTTCACCAATATTATAATCAATTGTTATTTTTTTATGGTGATATTTTCATCCCACAATTTTTCTAAACCCACTCCACTTTTTAAAAGTTATTACTGTAAGTTTATATTATTTTTAAAAATTTCAAATAAAGAATAAATTTGGAGAACTTATCTATTAAATCTGTCTTCATTTTTTTTATTATATTTTCTTATTTATATTTGACTATTGAAGTTGCTTTCGGCATAAATTTAATATGACTATTTTAGCCTCATAAGCCAAAAATTTTACTTTGACTTCAATACTTTTTTTAATACAAAATTTGTTATTTCTAAATAATGTATTTATAAATAATACGTAATTAGTATGATTATTAATATTCAAGCAAGCTAACAAAATAGTTTTATGACATACCATATTGAAAATTATTAAATTTAATTTATAACATAGTAGATTCTATTGCATAAAACTACATGTTTGAACTATTACTTATAATAATATATGTTTCTCGGAGTAATTTAGTTATTTTCTATTATAACGGTAAAATAATCAAATTAAAATTATCTTAAAGTAATTCAAATGGTCAAAGATTGTTAGACCTAAATTAGAAAAGAAAGAAATATATATTAAAAGAATGATTTTAATTAATTATTTATTTATTTAAACTTATCGTTAATTTATAATTTTGTAAAATATTGTAACTTATTATGATTATTTTATAGAAGAGAGGTGGGTTTACAAAATAATCGGGTGGAATTATCTCCACCTTCATTCTTATTTATTTAATGCTACCGAACTTTTATTGAAAATGATAATTAACTCACATCAATAAGACATTCTCTGGGGTTCCTTCCCTTATTTTTGGGGCATTCTACTTCCATGGAATATTGACTACACCGAATTTTTATATATTTATTTTTATCTACGTGATGAATTTGTGAGTAATGAGTTGGGAATTTCTATATTATTGTGCAATTTGAAAGTATCGATGCAAGGATTAAAATAGAAGGAAAATCGATGACCAACTGGCATTCCTTTGAATGTATCACCGAAATTGTAGTTAATATATAGGAGATTCCTGTGACTGATTTAGTGTAATTTAGAAATGCAATTTGGCTAATGTTATTTCTTTAATCCAGTCATTTTCTTCCTTAAGATCTCTTCGGAAAGTTATAGCTCGCTTGTGGATCTATTATTAATATTTGCTTAATATATTAAATTAGATTTGTAATCAATTTACTATTTTCAGTATCAAGTTTCGGACTCCAATTTTAGTACGTTACTCACGCATCACAGTTTGTATCTCCAGTTTTCTTCAATAGCCAGCAGGAAGAAATTTCTCAAGCAAGTGAAATTGATTGTATACTTTTATAATTCCCATTTACCAATGGATAACACATATTTCCTCAAGCATATATATATATATATATATAATTATTCTCAAGTATAGATATCTGCAACTTTTTAGATACAGATTCTCTATATGCACCCTATCCATACTAGAGAATGACAGCATATATATCATCCCTTATATTTATCATATGTAGAAAATTAACTAACATGTACCTTAATTTTATTTTGTTTTATTTTATTTTTAAAGAAGACAACTTAACTGACTTGTCATAAATTGACTGATTTATGGAATGAGATTAACATATGGCAGTGATAATGCAAGTCTCTTGATGCCGAAGGCTTTGGCTGCCGAGAAATTGAACAAGTTGCAAATAAGAATATATGCCCTAGCTTGTTTCACAGCTCATCACCTAACAAAACACCAAGATTAATCTTTGATTAAATATGTTTAACAAATGATTTATACATAATTAACAATCATTCTGTCGTTCATCGTAGCATGTGATTCAAAGCGCGAAGTACGCTACTAAAAATTCTAACCTGGGCATGTGGGCTCAATGTACTGGTCCGGCTCTCGTGTATATTATATATATATATATGTATCACAAGAACTGGGTCGATTTTGTTGACTTGTTCGAGAAACCCCGGATATGGACCTCAAATTCTGGGAACTTGCTTACTGTTTCCTTTTGTTGCCATCTGACATATTTCAGATTCTCACAATGAGTTCTGATCTTACACAGCCAGCTTACTGTAAAGCCATTGCAACTAGGAAGCTGCACCAATCTACGTGTGCCACGTCATAAACAGACCAGGGTTGCACAATCTCTGAACGCAAAGCTAGCTAGCTGATGGCCCAATATTCAGATTTCAGAGCCTCGAATTTAGCAAAGTTTTGCAAAACCCCCAGGCAGGCACCATGCTCATGCATGGGCTAATTAACATCTGCATCCAACTTCTTTCCAACTTGAAAATTGATTAAACAAAAGACAGAAACTACTGAATAATGACTATCAATAATTCAATATGCAATTCTGCATTCGGACATGAAGGATTTCTCTCACTACTTTAAGTGTTCGTGAATTCTGAAGCTTGTAGTTACATCAACTCCAAGATTGCCTGGTCCCTGTAGGCCTATTCAAGTTTGCCCCTACTTCGTTGCCAAGTTGATGACGCCTTCTACAATGGAAGCAAGTAGCTAGTGAACAAGCAACCAAAAGTCTTTAGGGGGCCGGGCCATTTTGTTTCTTTTAGGTCGATATATTGGAAATTATTCTCCATCACCTCAATCCGGCAAAAGCTCATGTAGTCACTAAAGAATTCTGACAATGACTCCATAGCTTCTAAGTTTACATGTTGTATCGACTAATAATCATTATATCGTTAAGACCATTAGGAATTTGATGTGGTCACAGCATCAGTTACGTCGTTTCAACAACCAAGGGCGGAGCTCATACGAAAATTCTACATGATCAAATTTAATTTCAATTTTTAAGTTCTTAAGAATAATAAATTAGTAACAAACTAAATCATTAAAAATTAAAAAAAAATACTGGGACTAATATTTACTGTCAATACCATATGAAAAAAGAAATTATATTTATAATTTATGAAGGAAACTACATAATTACAAAGCAAAAGAACCCCGTTCCATATAAATTTCCAAGCCTTAAAGTACAATGTCTATCAAACATTAATGCGCTTTAGTAGGAACTATTAAATTACTTAAATTTAATACATTAATGTGCAAAGGCTAATATATACTTTTTACACTAAATTTTCATATTTTATTTACTCACTCCAAATTCTTTTTTAAACTCTGCAGCGCCATGGCACCCTTTAGCCCTATATATCCTCTGTCCCCGTCAACAACCCTAAACCTGAAGTAAAAAATTTCATTGTTTAAACAAATTAAACCTTAATTAAGACCCAAAATTGATTTTGTTTTCCTTTATTTTGCTTTATTCTTTTCAACATTTCTAAGTTTTATCGATGCATAGAGAGATCAAGAAACTGTTGTAAGGGTAAAATAATCTTTTAGTACATATTCTTTCATAGCTCCTAATGATACTAATGACAAAATAGTTGGTTAATAAAAAAAAAAGTCAAAAAGCAAAACATAGGTGATGCGTAGCCATTGTTAAAGTTTCTTCGTAAGTAGTAACAACATGAAATTTTGCCACAAGTGAGGTGATACAAAGTTAATTTCGATAGCTACATTAATAAAGGAGCTTTTAGTAATGGTGAGAGGTATTTAACAAAAATAAAATAAAAGAAAAATTAGTTGTTTGCTCATCAAATTTAGCTTTTACTAAGAGTATTTTCTAAATATTTTTGTTGCAATTGTCATAAATGATTGGGAGAAATTAAACGTCAAATTAGATGTTTGGAAAAAATTTTACCTATTAACTTACAGTGAAATCATTCTATCCAACAATAAATTTTAAGTATAGAAAAATGTAATTTTGATATGAAAAATTATAAAAGTTTTAAAATCTACATTGCAAATGTACATATTCAAAATTACTATTATGAATACAAAAAATAAGCATTTGAAAATAACTTTTAAACACCAAATTTGAGTTTCTCATAGTAGAAACAATAGTTATTTTAATCCCACAAAATCTCCTCCAATTAAAACCAAACGGTAAAAAAAAAAAACTCATTTGGTCAATGGAGAAATCATACCGAATGAGTCTTAAATATTGGTTCCTCTTATTCTACTCCTGTGATGAGGTGAAGTGTAAATAACCTAACAGATATCAGTATCATTGTTATGATGATGATTCAACTAAACCACATTTCCATATGACACATAAAATGATCGAAACCCGAACAATTTTATGTTGTTCAATTACATCTCTAACATTGTCTTGTTAATTAATTATCACCATATAATTAAAAGACCGTATCTATTAATCTTGCCTGCCCACAATTTTAATTAAGCTGTTGTTGGCGCATCTTCTCAAATTATTATGATTATGAGAGCATTGTCGCAACTCCCAATCATATCCCAACACCAACGTGCACTATTAAGACGTCATTTCCCCACAACAAAACAATCGAAACTGCAAATTAACTAATTAAGTGCAATGAATCTAAACCCCTATAACACAAAATCAATAGAGTGCAAAAGAAGGGGAAACAAAAAAAAGAGAGAGAGAGAGAGAGGCACGATCGTAGTTGTTTATTTCATTATATATATAATCTTAGCATTTAGTGCATGTTTAGCATTAGGAACAGGATATTTAAAAGACGAACATTTTCAAACTTCCAAAAGGTGTTTTGTCTTTAGGTCATTGTGTGGAATGTGAAAACAAATTGATATTCAACAATGCATTAGCTTTATGAATCTATTGCATATTAAAAATGTATTCATTTAGCCGGATCCACTTTTTCTTCTTTCTTTCTTTCGGAAGCAACTCAATCAGTAAGTATTAATTAATCTAATGGCAGCCACCACAAAACTTTTTGCACAAAAATTTATAGGATGCTTGTTGTCTCTTACAAGATTTATTCAACTTCTGCATTAATTGCTTCTAAGTTTCTCCTCCTTCCTAGTTTAGTAAGAAAAAATTCCCTCACATGCAACATAAATTAATAATTATAACTTTATTTTGATGTATAGAAAAATGCTCTCTGGTACTACTATATAATCCTTTTTTTTCCCCGTAATGCTCTGCATGTTAACAAAATTCCAGTGATCTTTGTCTTTTCGTATAAATGAATCAATTAATTTTTTTTTAGAGGAAATTGATCCATTAATCAATCTAACCAATAAAAGAAGAAAAGAAGATGTACCACCGTCTTGTGTTGTGTGATGAGCTGAAAATAATTGATTAAGAGGATCATTTTCATTTAGGTGGTTTTTGGTTTTAAATCTGAATCAATATAAATTTTGGCTAAAATAAAGGTACTTTTTATTTGGGAAATTTACAAAAATGGCTTAAAAGTTTTGGGCATTTTCACAAATAGCCATCTTAGGTTTTTCTATCATATTTAGTCATCTATGTAACTTATAGACCTAAATACCCTCAGACCTATTAACAAAATACCTAATAAATCTCATCAAAACCAATCTCACCAAAAATCACCACCATCTACTTATTCAAACTAACAATTCTCTACACACCAAATCATCAATTGGAAAGCAAGAAATTAAGGTTAATATTTATTTTTACACAATATGTATTTTTATCTTTGGATTATTTCAAATTTATGCATGTATTTTGAGTAAAAACAAGTTGAGGACGAACCCAGAAAACGTGCGACGGGCACTTGTCGCACATTGAGGTTGTGCGACAGGTGCCCGTCCCACGTGCGACAGGTGCCCTTACCACGCGCGACAAGTGCCCATCCCACGCCTGTCCCACGTGCTTTAGTTTTTTTTTAAAGTACTGATATTTTTATTTATCTTTTCTTAATTATTCAACCTTGCTGCTGCAGTTTCGGGCAAAATTATAGCAACAATGTTGCTTCTCACTTGTTGCCCAAAGTTCAAACAACAGATCACGCAATCTTGTTCGGGCAATGGACACCTATCAACAATTCCCCCAAGCCACCATCAACCCATAATATCGTAATTTATAATAAAACAAGACAAATAAAGTCTAAGAGGCATTTTATCAAACACCAAACGTGCCATTGATAATAGAAAACCTAACACAAAACAATATTTCCCCAAATGCTCATCTATCATGAAATATATGCAAATATACAGCCAACTATATCCTATTGATAATTTAATGTTATTGAAAAGAAAAAAAAACCTTGCTTAATGTTTAATGTTATGAAAAATCACATGCCCGTCTTGCCAGAAAATAACGTTTAATGTTATGGAAAATCATCGTCCAATTTCCGGAAATATAGCCGCGTCTCACCGAAATTGATTCTGCCGTCAAAAGCCCGTTGAGTCGTCGTTGATCTTGTCGGAAAAGCGCCGATGGTGGAGGATGATCAAGCCACCGACGGGTTTGAGAGAGAAGAGAAGAGAGAGTTGCTATTTTGTAAGGCAAGGGCCGTTTGGTCCAAAAAAAAAAATTTAATTGGCTACTAATGATACAATAACTTAAAGTGGCTATTTGTGAAAATGCCCAAAACTTTTAGGCTATTTTTATAAATTTACCTTTTTATTTTTATAGGGAAAATAAATCACTTAAAATAACTTAATTTTTGACACTGAATGACAATACATCATTCTGTAATTCAATTTGTAGATTTAAATAAAATAACTTTTTCTTAATCAAATAATTTGTTTTTTACTTCTTTTTGGCCGAAAGAAGCTAATTGCCGATTTGCTGTCGAGCTAAAATAGAAAAAATAAACACGTCCGCCCAAAAAAAAAAAACAAGGGAGTGTGGAAAGAGTCTACAAGCAGAAGCAGTAGAGCTGGTGTGACATCTGATTCGTCCAATTCGATTGGACAGCGAACAAGTTGGCAATTCGAAACCGTACACGTGTTTGTCTACGCCCAACTACAAGAATCGTGATTCCTGTCAGCGTCAGGAATTGAAGCGCAACGAAACCGCGGCTTTCCTTCTAATACCAGGGGCCGTATTTGATGAAATTCCTTGTTGAGAGGCAACTATAACTAAAATATAATTGAAATTATTATTACTTTTTTTTTTGTTTCCGAATTAATGTTCTTGTTAGTGCAGACATTAAGACATGTGATCTGAATAATCTATTTTCGAGAGTCCCAGGTACAAGATTTTATAATAGGATCAATTTAATTAAATAACATCAATTAAGAATTTTCAGACCAATATTTTTCCCCCTAGAATTAATGTTTTTATGACCTTTTGTTACGTCTTTTCTTCTTCTTAGATTGGTGATTTTTAATGAGGTATTCGGTTGGTCTCACGAGTTGTAAGAAAAATAAAAGATTGTATTTAGGGTTTGCTAGTGTAGCCACCGAGGCCAAAAGAAATATTGACAGGTGGATTCACATTGGTTTCGAAGGTTTTAGCACCCATTTAGAACTATTTTTTTGAGGGTTAAGAAGTAATTTTGAAAAAATAAAACTAATTTTAATGTTTGGTAAATTTCTTTAGAAATCAAGTTTAGTAAAATCACTCTATACTATAATAAATTTTGAAAAAAAAAAGGAAAGGAATAGCTATTCAAAATATGATTTTGAGAATTAGTTTAATATTTGATATAAGTTCATATATGTCCCCATATTTATTAAAAATGTTGTGGCTTCCTACTCTGTTTTTGGAGGGTTAAAAAATAATTTTGAAAAAATAAAACTAAATTTTAACATTTGGCAAATTTCTCTAGAAATCAAGTTTGGTAAAATCACTCTATCTTATAGCAGATTTAAAAAAAAAGATAAGAAATAACTTTTCAAAATGGGTTGGAAGGAAAAAACTGAACGGTTCCAAAATTATCAAACCAAGTGGTTTGTATTGGGTTTGACTCAAAACCGAACCAAACCCACAAACCAATTGGTTCAGTCAATTTAATTAAAAAATATTATTTAATAGCAAAAATTAAAATCAATTCGGTAATTCCTAATTTTCTAACCCTAGATTGGCATTCGGCGGCAATCAACAAGCTTTTGCACAAGCATGACCTCACACTAGCGGTCACGAACTCATCAACCAACCATCAATCACAATTCAAGCTGTCACTATAGTCAGCTACTGCTAGTCTCTTGTCGTTATCTTCGCTAGTCGATGATCATCACTCACGAATCCTCCACTGCAGCCGCCACTCGTCTAGTTTGATCAGAACGGCCTTTGTATTGAATATGCTCTTCAAAATTCAAGTGTAGATATGGTGTTCTTGTAATTGGGTAGCGTACTCACAAGCTTCTAGCATTGCAACAATATCGGGGCATCTTGATCCATTTCCCACATACTATTCATCTAGGACAACTACAAAATCAATGGTTTATAATCAATTATGAAAGTGAAATACTTTATTAGCTTTAGAAGTAATTTGGAAAACCTTAATTGTTTGTGCCCTTGTTTTACAGGTTAGAAAGCTTAAATTTTTCATCAGTTTTCTTGTATTTAGGTCCTATTTGGGATTAAAATATTGTAGTTATTAAATTATAGTTGTTGTGAAAAAAAATTGTAACTATGAAACAAAAGTTAATAATATGTAGTAAATATAAATTTTAAATAATAATTTTAACAAAACTATTTAAAATATAATAGGTTTTTTTATCATACTAATGAAAAATCATATCAATATTATTTTCGAAATATAATAATTAATATTTACCAAATACTCTAGTCCTGTATCTTTTAAGTTCTAGCCACGTACCCTCAACTCTAAACACATCCTTAATATGGCTGGATGCTTTTTTTCAGAGTTTGGCTATGCAAAGCCTAACTTGTTCCCAACTCAAAGAAGATAGTGCTAGTGGTCTCACAATTTCACTTTAGTAGAACTTCGCACATCCATGAACCAAATCGAATCAAAATATATTCGGTGTAGTTCGATTTGATTCAATTTCGATTAACCAATCAGTTTAGAACCGAGCTGAACCGTATCCTGCCCACCCTTGTCGTTATCTGCCAAGAGACTGATTATATGCAGTGGTAGTAGCCTTCAACGACTTATGCGCAGGGGTGACTTCTCTTTTCTCATTTTGAAATATGGGCCCTCGATTGGGTGGGCTACATGATTGGAATGGTAGTTTGCTATTGCTAAATACATTCCTAATGTTTTTTATGCACCCACCTCTTTTTTAAGATCATCTTTTTCAATCATTAATTTTTCATTATGCTCAAAACTGTTTTCTTTTCTTGGTTTGCGCAATTATATGTATGGTAATGGATGGACAGTAACCGATCTTGTTTATAATCTTATTTACTCGAGATGGAATAAAATCATTAAGGTTACTTTTCTGGAAAAGAATTACATACATAAAAGTGTAATAGCGCACAAGTTAATGATTCTATTCTATTAAAATTTAGTGATGCACATCGTCAGAGATTATGTAATATGTAAGCCCGTAAAGTAACATCATATGTAACTTATTTCAATGTAATAGTGGACAATACATTAGATTTTTTTTTTAAATACTGATTATACATAAGATTATTATATTACACAAATATTTATAATTGTTATAATGGTAGATTATTACACTAATATTTACAATTAGATCAAATATTTACAACTGCTATAACAGCATATCATTACACTAATATTTACAATCAGATATAACTAATTGGAATTTACATTATTACATTAAATTCTATGAAGTATATGCCCAGACAAATAACCCTCACAGACAAGGGATGTCTCTGCTTCACTCGCATTTCGTAAGAGAAAAATACCTACAAATAAACTCCACACAATCATTTTTAATTGAGGGAGGCTGAGTCCATAGAGATTCAAACCATTACCCTCATAACCATACTTAACTTTGAAGATAGTGGTTCACCACTTGACCAAAAGGTCAAATACAATTTATTAGAATTAAATATTTAAATCAATGAACTGTATGTAGTATATTTATTTATTTATTTTAATACAATACATTGTATTGCAAGATAACATTTTTCTTCATGTTTGGTATAGCCCAATATAATCAGATAAGATTTGTTGAAAGTTGCTCTGATTCGTTATATAATTCCACCTTATCATGTACTCTCTCTTCTTTTCATTTTTCTCATAAAAAGAATTTCTCTCAATTATATGTTTTATAGTCAAATGAGAGAGCGCCCGCCCTAAGAATTTGTGTTTTCAAAGCAAGCAAGAATATATCCTTCCAAATAAAAAAACAGAAAAAAAATTGTTACATGTGACATAAATATAATTCCGATAGATGTGTTATACACGCGACAAAAAAATTTAGTGAAAAGTACTTTGTATAAATGAAATTGTACCCAAACAAATTCAAAGATTTTTCTTATTCAAATGGGAGAGAAATCAAGAAAAAAACTAGCTCAAAGTCTTTTCTTATTATCAGTTTTTTTCCATTTCAATCATAACCTGCATTGAATATATAGACAAGTCATAAAGCAACAAAAATAATATAATATTATTCAAGAAATAAAAGTTTTTTTTTCTGAGTAGTTTCATACATATTAAATTTTTTATTTGAAAATTTTATTTCAAATAATAAGTCATTCGTCAATTAATTAATGAAATAACACACTTAGATCTTATAAAATTATAAACCATTCAATAAATAATATTTATCATTTAAACTAAAGTCTAAGAAAAATAATTTAAGATGTTTATTATTATTATTATTATTATTATTATTATTATTATTATTATTTTCTAAAATGGATTGATTACACGTAAACAAAATTAAGTGATGAACCAACCTCGCCTATTTTCCAAGATTTTACATACCGAAATTGTTATTCAAATTTCGGAACGGCTACAAAATACAGGTCATGCTTCCAAACAGGCGTTTTCATCTCGAATAATTAGGTTAGAGGACTGGAATAACACGTTTTTGGTAATGGAAATTAAAGGTGAATTAATTAGTGGACAAAGTCCGACTCATAATTAATTAAACAAATAAACTGAAGGCACGCCCGCACGAGGAGAATAGAGAATAGCAACGGAGAGAGCGGAGGGGATCAATATCCTTATATCTATTTATGATGTTTTGCATATATTTTTATTTTTTTTTGTCCTGATCAGAATTATTTGAGGGGATTCTCGTCTCTTCTCCGAATAATGATAGGAGATCCTCGAGAGTCCTCGATCTTAAATAACTGATTTTTTTTTTAGTTTTTAAATTTAATTTAATCATATTAACCTAAAAATACATAAAATAAAATAAAAATTATCATGAATGAGCCTTATATTTCATTCTACTCTTTCAAACTTTTGGTATATTTAATATTCAAAAAAATGTAATTTTTATACAATATTGACGTGATTGTTGTCCATGAGTAATGATACATGCTGATCACCGACTATGGCGCAACAAAACCGCATGTGTGGCTGCTAGTTGACATTGTGATGAGTTAGGCTACTCGGCCACTAACTACGCAACATGCTATTGAGATATGATGAGATGAAGACGAGTTGGGAGCTTACTACTGCACGAATAATTTGGGAATGATGAGTAAGATTGTGAGAAAGTGATTTAGAGTTTGATTTGTGAGTTATGAGCTTGTGGAATTGTGTGCTTTTGGTTGTAGTTAAGTCTAAATTATATTAAATATTTTATATTAATTAATATTTATATTATTTGTATAAATATTTTGATATTTGTTATTTACACAAATATTTAATGTTTTACAATTTAAAATTTATTATTTATTGACTAATAATTTTAGAAAAATAAAAATTAAATTAAAAATTAAAATAGGGAAATGGAAAAATGGGGAGGGGACAGGAATTCCACCTCATCCTTGTCCCTTCCCCGAATAATAAATTGAGTATAAAATCGTCCCCATACTCTCCCCAAATAGAAAAAATCAACAAGGAACCCGTCCCTATGAGGATTTCTGCCATCCCTAATAGAGAATAAATTTTGGTTAATAATCACAACTCGCAAGGAATTTCTTTGTTTGCTTCGTAGCCTTTTCATATCTATGAAAGCCTACTAGGATTATTTTTCTTGAAATATTGTATGTAAACCATATTTGAATTAATTAACGCTAGTTAATGAGTGAAGATTTAAGAAATTAATTAGTTTGATGGAGTTTAACAAGTCAACTCATGTTTTTCCCTTATATAAAAGTATGGAAAATTTATTGGCAATAGAGATAAAATTGATTAGTTTTGGAGATTTATTTACATGCATCTTTCCGTGTATGAATGTATATATACATATATATATAAACAAACGTCAACTATTATACAAAAAAATTCATAATTAATTTGAATTATATATATATATATATATATATATATATATATATATATATATATATATATATATATATATATATATATATATATATATATATACACATATATTCTTTATTGAGGTTATCGTCATATACACTAACAAATAAAAAAAATACAATCTTTAATATATTGAAATCTGTAAAATGAAATATGTAATTTTTTATATTTTAGTGTGCATTCTCAAAATGTTAAAATGAGGATACCTTCACTAAAAAAAAAAAACTATAGATATATAATATCATTTTCTAGTGCGGATGTCTTCTTTTTCTTTTCTTTTTTTATGCGGACAAACTTTTAAGTCACGAAATTTAATATGATCAGTTTTTAATATCCGCATTAAAAAAATTGAGGGCTATCATACCTGAGAATGACTATATATGTGTGTGTCTAGATGCTGTTGATTTTGTGGTAAATTTATTGCAATTAAAATTAATTGAACCATCCTGTTAGAAAATTGAGATTCCTCCCAAAATCTCTCCAAGCAATTTGTCAAGCAACAAATTAATAGAAAAATTAAATGAAAAATAATATCAATCCTACAATACAAGATTTACATGGAAAACTTTAAATCCGGAGAAAAACCAGGGCCGTTTGTCGAGAGACAACTAGAAAAAAAATATTCACTATGTAGAAAATTATTACAATCACACTCTTAGAAATAATTTTATCTTACCCAACCCCTAAATACACCTAAAAAGCACTCTCTAAATAAAGAAGAGAAACTGAGGATTGAATACTGCAAATGAGGGAAACGTCCCTCCTTATATAGCCTAATTCAGCTACTGTACACTATTATTTTATCATTCTTTTTTTCTTTTCCTTCTTCGTTGCGGCACCCATTTTTCTTCCTCTCTTTCTTCTTTTTCTTCTTCCTCTTTTATTTCTTTCTTTTTTTTGCTTTTGCGGTGGGGCATTGAGCAGTGCCCCATCGCTCACCTTTTTAACATTCTCCTACTTGGAGATTTGATTGTGAACCAATCAATCTCCACACCATCCTTATTATCTTCACCTATAATCATAATCCTCAACATAAAGAATTATCATACTCCACTATAAAAAGTATACTACTTAAAATTAATTACCAATTCTAAAAATTTACATCGACACATGTCGAAATTTCTTGTTGAAATTTATGGTACAACTTCCATGTTGGCTTTCCTAGAAGTTCGTCAGCCATCGACATAAATTCTACCACACATCCTGCATCAATGCCAACCATGCCTTGTGTGCAAATCTTGTGGACTCGCTATTAGTAACATATCTCATTTCATGGTACCAGCGGTATACCATGAGGATGTTATCATCATCCATTTTACAAAAGACTATCATCTCCTACGATGATGAGAGACTTACCACTAGCAATGTTGTTTGTATTTGATCTAGAGCCACTTGCCGATCCTAATCAATTTCTCCTATGATAATCTCTTTTTAGGTGCTCCGATTGTCTACACTGCCAATAGACTCCATTTTTCTTAAAATTATTTTTCTTTCAATTCCCCACAACTACCAAAGCCGAGACATCCGTAGTTTTAGTACTTTCATCACTCAGTCTTCTTTCTTCTGAAAATAAAGTACTAATAACTTCTTCGAGATCTATTGTCTCATTTCCATAAATCAAAGTAGGTAACAAGTGTTTGTAGGAAGTTGGAAGTGACCATAGTAACCTAAGCGCCTTGTCCTCATCTTCAATATTAACTCTAATGGCTTCTAATTCTGACACAATACTATTGAGAACATTAAGGTGATTGAAAATTTTTGTACCTTCAGCCTTTCGTAGTGTGTGAAATCGCTTATTCAGGTACAATCTATTTGAGATGCTCTTTGTTTTATACAACTTTTTTAATTTCTCCCAAAGTTCTTTCGCTGTAGGAATATTTCCTACATTTGCAAGAACATTCTTTACTAGACACAGTCGTATAGCACTTGCAACTTTATCATCCAAATCTTCCCAATCTTTATCGCTTATACTAGCTTTTGCAGAGCCACTATTGGAAGCAAGGGATGGCTTCCCCTTCAATGCCTTGTGTAACCCAAATTGAATCAACACATCATTGAATTGAATATGCTACAAGCCAAAATTAATTCTCCCATCAAATTTTTCTATTTCAAATTTCATCAGACTTGAAAATTTCAATCCTAACATATTTGCTTTGCAGATAAGCTTTTACACTTCACCACTAACTATTTGGATTGGCTCCCACTGCTTCACATGAATAGTAATATATACATGAACATTAACGTATACATTAACAGTACTATATGCGTAAACAGTACTGTATGTGTGAACAGTGTCCCCGACACCAAAACTTTAATTAATGGCTCGGATACCACTGTTAGGAAATTGAGCTTCCTCCCAAGATCTCTCTTAACAATTTGTAAAATAACAAATTAATATAAAAATTAAATGAAGAATAATATCAATCCCACAACATAAGATTTACGTAAAAAATTCTAAATCCAGAGAAAAACTACAGTTGTTGTTGAGAGACAACTAGAAAAAATATTCACTATATGAAAAATTATTACAACCACACTCTCAGAAAAAAATTTTCTCATCTAAACTCTAAATACACCTAAAAAACACTCTCTAAATGAAGAAGAGAAACTGAAGATTGGAAGGGAAACGCCGCTCCTTATATAGCCTAATTCGTATTCTGTACACTATTATTTTATCATTATTTTTTTCCTTCTTGGGTGCGGCTAGGGATGGCAATGGGTACCGCCTGCAGCGGGTTTGTCATTACCAAACTCAAACCTGCACAAAATTTAAATTACCAAATCTACCCGCAACTTATAACGAGTTTTACTTTTTTTTAAGAAAACCCACCCGCAGCGGATTTTGACAATTACCAAATCCACAATAGTACCCAATGGATTTTTTACGGGTTTTCGTATTTAAAATCACAAATGTTTAATATATAAATTTATAATAATAACCTCAAATTCCATATAACATTCTCAATTTTATATTTAAACAATATAAATGAAAAATTAAAATTTCAACATTAATCCAACACAAATTCTCAAATTTAAGTATAAATTACACAAATCCATTTAAAAAACACAAATTAGTATCTAAAAATAATAATTACATTTCATATTATCATTTAAAACAAGCTCTAAGAGAAGATATTCATTTCATTCACTACCATAAGCACCCATCCAACACGATGCCTACAATAATAATTAAAATTAATATTTTTCAAATACTAATTCGAAGAAAAAAATTATAATAATAAAATAAGTCATGTATTAAGTTAAAGAAAAATAATAAATACAAAATTATAATAGATATATAATAATGCATGAATTATGTTGGGTGTAAGGCGTTGGCTCACTGTCATAAGCTCACGGGTAAAGAAGAAAAGAATGATTGAATGAAGACAAAGATGAGAGATGGTCAGATGGGTGTGCGACTAAGTCAAAAGGAAAATGTCTTTAGTTTTCTTTAGGTCATGACTTTAGAATGAGAGATGGGCCACGTATACACATACACAACTTTGAGCCTTTGGTTATTTGATAATTTAAATAATTACATTATTTTCTTTATACATTTTTAGATTAAAATTAAATTAAAAATATTTAAAAAAAATATTACAGATTTGGTGGATATCCATGTGGGTATCCACTAGGCATAAGGTAAATACTAAACTCACCCGCATCTCTATGCAAATTTTAATTTATAATATTAAACCCACCTGCAATTGATAAAATTACCCAAAACAAACAGATTTTAACAGGTGAATTTAAACGAATTTATGAGTTTAGAGTTACAATTGCCATCCCTAAGTGCGGCACCGTTTTTTCTTCCTCTCTTTCTTCTTTTTCTTCTTCCTCTTTTGTTTCTTTCTTTTTTTTTCTTTTGCGGTGGGGCCTTTTTTACACATCCATGTTCCCTGTGTTTGAAAAAGACTTGGTCATCGCGGGCTGTACAAAATTCAAGCTTAATTTCTTGAATTGATAAGAGGAGTGACTGGTGAACGATATAGATATGATAATTGACTTAAAATCAAAATTAAATTTCTTCTGGCTCTTCTTCTCATCCTTAGTCCTGCTCTTGAATAATCCTCTTAGTTTCTTTTAAGTTGTTGAGTACCGCTATGAAATGAGAACATGTGAAGATACAACGAAGGCACGAACAATGAGCCATCCTTATCAATTTTTTTAATATTGTTTTTTTGGCCCTTTTGATGTCGTCAGTGAGAATAATTATTGGATATAAATGAATTTAATTAAATAAATGATAATATCCTTTACTTGTAATTAAATGTCCTATTCCTTTATAAATTATAACATCATGACGCATGAACGTAGATTATCCTTTTACCTGAAAACTACTTGAGATTATGATGACCATTCAACACAGCAGATGGAGAAGTTCAGAACCACACACGTGCACGTATGCACGCACGCCGCATAGATACCGCGCACCCCGCGCACGACAACACCTTAAGGATGTTGTATGAATTTGTTTACTTGTTAAATAGCATTTTACCACTGCTTGCTTGCTTAAATTGCAACAATAGATATATTATCGCACATCTAGAAGCTCAATGGTGAAATCGTATTACCTTTAACAACCTTCAATCGCTTTCAAACAAAATTAAAAAATAGAATAAAATAATTTTAAATCACAATTATTGATGAAAACTGATTGATGGAATCATATATCTTAATTAAAATAAAGAACAAAAAGAAAAATGTTGAAGAGACTCAGGTGACAAAATAAACTATAATAACATGTGGAGGTGTCATAAGATTGATTAATTATTTTATCTTTTTTTTTTTAATATTGCATAAAATTGTAGTTCATTTTTATTTTAACATATTGTCAAAATTTATTTTCCAAAAAAAAAAAAGGTAACACACACACACAACGGTCATTCAACATCCTCGTTAGTAATCAAAACCCGATCAATCACGGATACTCTAACTGCCACTTGGCGTCCACGTCATAATCATACAAAAATACTTTGACATCTATTCATCCGTCGAGTTTTGTTCTCTTGTGGGTCCGTCGGCCCTTTCAAAGTCAACAATGACACGCCGCGGCTTGGCCGTCGTCAACCTGCCATTTTCATTCTTATTTTTTTTCTTTCGTTTTTCCGTATGCTTTTGCTTTGTCTTAGAAACAAATCTTCAGAGCTCCGGGCAAAAGAACCACTCATGATCATGAACAACAACTACAAATACTTTACTTGAAGTGATGACTGTTCTAACGCCTAATCCGAGCCGTTCTATTTTCAATCCTATGATATGCGATCATGGCGTGGTCAACTTTCTTTTTCTCTTTCTCTATCTCCACGCCTTACCGTATGTCACCGCACAAACTCCACCGCCGCCACCGGACGCGTTTTCTGTTACGGGGCCGAAATTCAACGGTACTATGGCCATAGTAACGGTAATATTGGTCAGCGTTTTCTTCATCTTGGGATTCTTCTCCGTTTACATCCGTCAGTGCACTGATCGGCGTTTAGGCCGAAACAGCCCTGAAGCTTTTGCCACTATAATCGGAGGAATCAACCAACGGTCCCGCAGAGGCGCGCGCGGGCTTGACGATTCTGTTATCAACACTTTTCCCACCTTCCTCTACTCGGCGGTCAAAGAGCTTAAAATCGGCAAGGGTTCTTTAGAATGCGCGGTTTGCTTGAACGAGTTTGGAGATGAGGAAACGCTGCGTTTGATACCAAAGTGTAGCCACGTGTTTCACATGGATTGCATCGACGCTTGGTTGTCTGCTCATAACACGTGTCCCGTTTGCCGCGCAAATTTGGTGCCACAACCGGGCGAAACTCCCTCCAGCTTCATTCCAGTTCTTAACCCGGATGTTGACTGGAGTCGATTGGAACAAGGTTCAGATAATATTCAAGAGATTTCCCCGAATGATGTGCAGAGGAGAGATGAAGAAGCTCCTGACGTGATCCTGACCAATCAGAATAGGCCACCTAGATCGAGATCGATAGGGTGGAGGAGGCCGTCCGGTTGGTTTCCACGTTCACACTCCACCGGTCACTCAGTGGTCCAACCGGGTCAAGATTGTGAGAGGTTTACGCTAAGGTTACCGGCGGAGGTACGGAGTCAACTAATGAACTCTTCTTTGAGTAGGAGCAAGAGTTGCGTGGCGTTTCCTAGTGTGAGGAGTTCGAGAAGGGGTTTTAGAAGTGGGAGCGGAGGATTTGTGCTTGGAAGGAACCACAATCACCATTTGTACGAGCGGTTCGGTCGACCGTCTCGATCCGGCAACTGGGAGCTTAGTTTGACTCCGCCTTTTATTTCAAGAACCGGTTCGCTTCGGACTCCAAGAACAGCGGGTGATGGTGTTGAGGCATCTTGTCTTCCATCAAAGAATTTATTTAGTTCTGCAAAATCATCATCGTTCGAAGATGACAGAGATGGGGAACGATCATCTGATAGGCTCCGACCCGATAATCAAGTTTGAATTCTTGTTCGGGTTTGATTTACATAGGCTCGATCCGCTGAGATTTTTATGTATATAGTTTTTTGTTTTTGTTTCCTTTCACCTTTAATTTTTTTTCCCCTGGAAACTTAAGAAAAGATCCGACCACATCCCTTAGATTGGTTGTTCGCAGAAAATAAAAGGGATTCTATAGTTTGTAAAATCAACGTCCATTAGTAGTCCCTATAAATTTTTCACTAAATTTGAGGGCGCACCCTTGGGTTTGGCACATAATAAAAAATTCCTTCAAACGGATAAGGATGCTAATTTTCTTCACACAACAATTTTTCGGTTACTGCCTGCATTTTTTTTTTTTTGGGGTAAATTAATTTGAGTAATATCGTTTACAATAACGGCCCACCACGAGACTCGTGCATGATAGCCTTCAAAATTTAAGCACGTTGGGTTGGGCCGTGTCTGACACTTTCCATGAACTGCCCTTACACTTGATGAGTTATTCGAAGTTGTTAGTCTTTCGGCCTGCGAATTATTCGTGGTTATGATCTCTTGGTCTGATAGTATGTTAAGGAATAAGGAGTAATGAAATTTATACCGAATTTATTCACAAAACATTGCAGTGATATTTGCATTGTTCCGTGCACACTATGTGCACTGCAAAGATTCTATGAAAATATTATTGCTTGTTAAGGAGTTTATTCAAAATTTCGCTCATCCGCTATCGTACACATAGTGACCAATCACATCGAGTGAAAGATGCATTTTTCGAAATACTTAGTTATCCATTATATTCAAGCTTAAGCAAAACAATACTTCCAAAACCATGGGAAAATTTATAAAAAAATCTTAAAACTTTTACAATTTTTAAATTTGACCCATAAAATTTTTTTCTATCATATCTAGCTAAAAAAATTTTTTTGGTCCCAAATTACCCTCTATATTTCCACACTCCAAACTTGTGGTCTTGAACAGCGAACAGCGAACTAAAATCCAACCGAATTCACAGTAATCTATACGAACCAAAAACGAATCTAAGAAGTTGAAAAGAGTCCAAACCCTAAGTAAACTTCAATATTTTCTAATGATTTGAGTGAATTTGATTGGGCTTCTAGATGATTATAGGTTGTTGAAGTGATATAATGAAACAAAATTTAGCTAAAATGATGAGTTTTAACTATCACATATTAGGTGTTTGATGAAATTCCTCTAAGATAATTTATGTCAGTATTTGTATAATGAACGTGTGATGGGGGATTTGTTAAGTTGTGTGCATTCTTTTTATGTATACCAAGTGTGATGGCATGAAAATTTGGCAATGGATGAAAGAATAGAAGTGTTGCCTGCAGCGAGCGCACCTATCGCACCAAGAGATAATGTCTTTCTAGGTACGACAGTCACCCTGTTGCACCAAATAACAAATTTTTTTTCTATTGTTGTTATTGTTGTCGTTGTTGTGAATTTATTGCCATGTAATTATGTAATATAACAATTTTATTTTGTAACTTGTATAAGATAAATGGCGAAATAAAAAATAGCAATGTATAATTCACCCAGACCGACAAAAGAACCAGGAATGATGAAGATACTTTATGGCGATCACTTTCTCGGGCGTATCGCGAGTATGTTAGATATAGTTGTAAATGCCATTCGAGAAAAAATAACAAAGCGGCAGTTGAAACTATTCAAGGATGACATATTCGGGCATTTCACTGAGTAACGAAGCTTTTCATTTAGTGGCATAATTGTGCATAATGTGTTGCTTAGGCAAATGTCCGATGGTGAAAGTAACGAAAAAGATCAGTTATGATTTTAAATTGGTGAGGATTTGATATGCTTATCAATTAGAGAGTGTTGTCTAATTATGAAACTTTGCTATGGTAAAGATGTCGTGCTGAAAAAGCATAAAACATGCACATGTTACTTAACAAGTATTTTGGCGGTTTGTTTCGTAAGATAAATGTCGGCTAATTCGAGAGCAGATTTATGGACTTAGACTTCGAGATTATAGATGACAACGATGTACTAAAGATCACTCTGTTTTACTTAGTAAATAGAATACTAAACAGAAGAAAAGATCATTGTCAAATTAGTTTCAAGTTGTTTAACGATGCACTAAAGATCACTCTGTTTTATTTTTCTGGAATGAGTGCAGTAGAATCATAGTCTTGACTTCATCTTTAATACCTTCATCAAGATTCTTCAAATCTGCAAGCAACTTTTTAAATCTTAAGATGTGGTTATGCATTGACAGGTTGGGGCTTCATTCAAAAAACTATATACCTGACTTATTATATAAAGATAATTTTTAGGACTTTTCAACGAGTACTTTTCCTCCAATGTACACCACAAAGTCATTGCACACTCCTCATCTTTCACATCCTTAGTCATGCAAGATTTGATCAGACTACAGGCTTTCTTATTCATACGATTCTAAGTTTTTTCGTTATACAAGTGTCTTTTATTTTTCAGAACAACATCAAGATCAATTTAAATAAGAGTATCCGTAATTTCGCGCCTTCACATGCCAAAATTAATTCTCCTATCAAACTTTTGAAAATTGATCTTCTGGCCTCTTATAACAGGTGTCGAATGGTGATGTGACCAATCTCGTCTCCCACATGAAGTGTCCCCTGGAATAGTCTAGATAAATCTCTCCCTGTTTTTGGAAGTTTCATCTTCTACCATTTTCTCAATGAACTATTTTCATTTGACAGATCAATGCATATGAAATGCACTAGAAACTTCTTAAAAAATAATAGAAGGATCACACTGGTCCTACTTAAAACATAAACTACTATACAAGCTACTAATCCTCACAAGTACGAACTGTTGGCTTTATCGTGTTCATGAATTGTATCATATATGTGAACATTTTCATATACATGAACAGTACCGTATGCGTGAACAGTACCATCCCCCTAACTACGAACCCTTGTCTCTGATACCACTTGTTGTGTGTGAAATGCATAATCAAATGCATTAAATAATCATAAAAAAAAAATAAAGGATACAATAATTTAACCTGATTCGACAATTATGCTTATATCCATGGGAGCAAGAGAAAATAGTTGTATTACTAACAATTATTTGAGTACAATATTTAAGTAAAGAAATTTCACTTTCGAGAACTCAAATACACTCAGTACTCTCACACGCACTTGAAAGAAAAGAATCTCTCAATTGCTCAGTCTCAACAATTCTTCAATTGAATTGTTTCTTTCAAATTTTAGGATGATATGGATTGAAGAAATGACCTCTATTTACACGCTTCAAGCTACCTAACTCTTTAATTGCATTTCAATGATTTCGGCCACCTCCAAATGCATTTGAACAATTTCGGCCAAAAAAAAAATCTTGAATCCAAAGAAGTCTTCATAATTTTGAAAAAGTGTTCATGCCCTTTTTGATTTTAATACTGAAAATGGAGAATGGAACCTTAGAGAGAGAGAGAGAGAGAGAGTGTGAAGGAGAAATATCAACTCCTTGAAGTAGAGTAATGATAGATATCTTAAATTTTTGGGATAAAAAATTTGAAAAAGATAGTAAAATTCAAGATCAATAAAAAATTAAAATCCATAAATATATTTTGTGGTTTCTAGTCCGCTTTACATATATTTCTTGTGCTAGTTCTTTAAGTATACTGTTGATTTCTACTGATTAAATCTTGCCATGTCTTCCCCGAATTAGTTGTATCGTTTTTCTTTTTTTCCTTGAAACATATTTTCCTCAAGATCTGTCAAGATTAATTCGATAATAATAATTAAAACAAAAAAAAATGGAAGACCTTAAATAAAATGTACCTTTTCTTTAGTTTTTTTTCTGGTGTACTGGGTACCAATGTGGTCCAGAAAACTTCAACCACCTTAGAAATTTGCCTTGGTGCTGATATCCTTTCCCAAGCTTGGACACCACGGAGCCACACAAGAGCAAAAGCTAGTGTCACAAAACTACAAACAATGTGCATCTAGCTGTGGCCACACTTTCCAGTTCCGTAACATTCATCAGTTATCACCACAACTTTTTATGCTGTTGCATGTCGGCCACTTTCAGCAGAAAAATGTGGCTACTGCCTACTACATAGGACACAACTTTAACATTAATTATATTTTGATATGTGAGGCCAGGGTCATAGTCCTAGATACTTTTTTTTTTTTTCCTTCTTTTTGAAGAATAATCCTAGATATCTAGTTGTGTTCGAGAGAAGTTTCGTTTTTCACGTTTTCTATGAAAGAAATGCAATAATTATGCAACGGACTCAGTCTCCTTTCGTGTTGACTAGCACAACTATCTTCGTTTTCTACGCAATCATCGCAGCTTGTTTTGAAATAATTAATAATCCTCTCAATTTAGTAACCATTAAATAAGTAGAAGATCTTAATTAATAATCCTCTCAATTTGTAATAACCATTAAACAGTTAAGTAAAAAAAGTTGAATTTTATATATATACTCCTATTAAAAAAATATATAATAGAAGATCTTTAAAAAATCAGTAGAGTTCAAATCAAAAAAAGATCGTATTCTATTTAGAAAAGGTTAATACAAACATAAATATGTCCATAAAAAAAGTAACCACTAAATAACACGCGCTCAAACTTCAGTAAAAGCGAAAATATATACAAATAAATTAATATGAGAGCAAAACCCTTACTGAATACTCCAATACCAATAATTGTGAGCTTTTTTTTTTTTTTTTGATAGAAATAATTGTGAGCTTGAGTTCATATAATTCGATGCTTTAGGACGATATCATCCTAACCATCCTGTCCAGTGGTCACAAAACCACAGACTATTTTAACTTCTTTTGATCAATTTTATGATGCACGACCATCATGGTCCCACTTGGACATGCAGCAAAATTGTCCTTCGGCCCAGGCCAGTGCTAGTTAGGAAAAGATGATATTAAATTGTTGAGGGTGACCCGCCAGCTTATTAATGTGGCTGAAGGTGGAGAGTGAGGTAACACGAACAGGGAAGGTTTTATGAAACGTCTGAGCACTTTAATCGTAGTAGCTTGCTAAAAATTTGACATCCACATGCTTGGCATCAGCTGTGCCACATTTTTCAGTATTTAAAAGGGCATCTTGTAAAATGAAAGAACCACTTTACTTGCTTCCTCTTTCTATACACGACTAACAAATTCTATAGATAGTTTCATAATATTTATACAGAAGCCTTCACTCCTTGGAATAAATATATGTGAAAAATGTTTTGTGTGAAAGGATTAATCGAATCGGGTCGTCTCACATCTGTTCCTTCTAGGTATTTCTTTGAAAAAGATCTTAATGATGATTGCATAAACTCAGAAGCAGAAACAATCCCCATCATAGACTTTTCCTTGCTTACTTCTGGTTCTCCGGAACAACGTTACAAGACAATCCAAGCCATCGGCAATGCATGCCTCAAATGGGGTTTCTTTGAGGTAAAACATATATTATTGTAATTATTCAGCAGCGGTAAATATATGTATGCTCTTGAATATATAAATATGTATGTTAGTACAGGTATTATGCATCTATAATTAGCTTTTGTTGATATTTATACTATAATTAATACTAGGTAATTAATCATGGAGTACCGAACACATTGCGAGATGAGATGATAAGGGCAAGTGAAAGTTTCTTCGATCTGTCGGACGAGCAAAAGAGAGAGTACGCTGGAAAGAAACTGTTTGATCCAATAAGATGGGGGACAAGCTTCAATGTTAATGTAGACAAGACATTATTCTGGAGGGATTATCTGAAGATCCACGTCCATCCCCAGTTCAATGCTCCTCCAAACCCTCTTGGCTTCAGGTATATACCTCAAAATTAATCTTGAATTTTTTGTACGTATTTGAGGCTTTCTCAAGCCTCTGTGTTGAAACTTCTGGTCTTAATTTTCCCACATATATATTTTGCACATCCATAGGCATGACATAGTAATTAATTCGGTCTTCCATAGTAGATATCCATCCAAAATATTTGGGATGAAGGTGTGGATATTTTAAAAACTATCTATCTTCTTATTGGGCGGACATGAGTATTACTTATCATCTGATATCCATCAATTACTTAAAATAGAGCGACATGTCCATATTAGCCTTTGCTAAAAGTATAATAATATACTTATAACTTGTAATATTGTATTTTTTATTTTTGTATCTAATAAATATAAATTTAATTTTAATATTTATGAAAACGGTTAATTACAGCCGTTGAAAACACAGTCGGCATCGTTGAATTCTATTTCTCAAGATCTATTCGATGCTAGCATCATCGGTGTTGAGGAGTAGCGGAGGCGCCAGCCAAAGTCACGATTGCACCCTTGATGGCGCCTAGTTACAGTGCATCGCCTACTAATTAGGCAATTGGTGCGGCATCATCTCCAATTCAATAGCTAATGCACCATAACTCACTGCTGTTTGACAGCGGCGGTATGGTGTAATCCTTTGGCCAATGCTTCTGGCATCTCTGCTACTCTTTTGACGTCGATGATGACGCCATCATATAGATTGCGAGAAATAGAGTTCAACAATGCCAATCGTGTTGTCAACAGCCACCTCTTAATTTTTTTTGGCGAGTCACCAGCGACAATAACCTGCTGCAAATTTTTGTTTACTTTTTATATTTAGTTTAAAATAATTATAACTAATGAATTAAATCTTAAAATTTAAATGTATTCAATATTAATATATGCTAACACAAATTTTTAAAAATTAGATTAATATATTAATATATACGAGTATTTTTTTAATTTTAAAGATACCAATTTAATATCCATATGGATAAAATTCATATCCACATCTAGTATCTACAACTAGATATGGATACGGACGTGTTTATCAAGAATAATTATGGAATTGCACGTGGATGAATAATATCCATATCTACGTAGATATTTGTCATTCCTCCCTAGGGATGACACTATTAGATAGATCTCTTGAAATAATAATAGTATTCGAGGGTCCTTCTCATTTTTTAGCGGGGCAGTCCTAGCCAAAATTGAAAATTTGTGAGGTAAAGATCCTTTCCTAATTTTTTTTCTTTGTCCTAGTCTTTCCTAATAAAATAAGTGGCTAAAATTATATTTTGAATTTTGATATTAAAAATTAAAACCCTTTTTTCACTTTATTTACAATTAAGTTAATTATTCACTAAATTTATTGGGGGAACACAAAAGAGATGATCCTCACCAAGTTTGTAAGTAAAAAATCGCAAGGGTAAAACTTTTGAGGCCCGAAATCTAAAATAAGTATGTAAATATGGGTAAAATATTAAATTATTTTACTGATTAAATTTAGAAATATGGGTAGGCAAATGTCAGGCCCTCAACATCATGATCGCCAAACTAGAAATTGATTGATTCAAATTTTGAACCAAAGTCAAACCGATTGGGATGAAAATGAGCATTTTTGCTCACCTCTAATTACAGATATATCATTTGTAAAACAAATAAATATATATGTTTTGGTACACGATGTAGCTCCACACCTATTGGTGGGAATTATATAATTTCTGTTTCGTTTTTACTTTAAAAAAAGGTTAATTAATTTGATTGATTTAATTTGCTTTCTAACCATTTATGATTTTCTTTTAATTATTATATTTTACAGTGAAACCATACAAGAATATTGCAAAAGAGTTCGAGAATTGGCCAATGAATTACTGAAAGGGATTATGGAAAGCTTAGGATTGGAAGAAAGCTACATACAAAAGGCAATGGATCTTGAGACAGACTCTCATCAGTTGCTTGTCGTCAATCTATACCCTCCTTGCCCACAGCCAGAAGCAGTGATGGGGCTGCCCCCTCATTCGGATCATGGCCTCTTAACCATCCTTATGCAGAATGACCCTGTAGGTCTTCACATACGGCACGATGGCAAATGGATTCCCGTCAATCCTCCACCCGGCTCTTTCGTAGTCAACATAGGAGACCACATGGAGGTACTTCGTTCAAACCATTTTTATTTATATCTTCACTCAACATATTCTCTCTCTCTCTCTCTCTCTCTCTCTCTCTCTCTCTCTCTCTCTCTCTCTCTCTCTCTCTCTCTCTATATATATATATATATATATATATATATATATATATATATAGTCCAACAATAAAAAAGTCAGTACAATTGTTGATGCAGCGTGGTCTACAACAGAAAATTCTACAATGAATCTAACACAAGAAAGGATAAAAGACGTAGGTGATGGATAGATAAGGATATTTTCAGTACACCATTGATTTTGAGAATATTGGAATAAAGAAATAAACTAAATTAACATTGATTCTAAAAATAACCATGAATCTAGATGTTAAAACTCATTGATTTTACAAAACACCGAGAAATAACAAGAGTAGAACTCAAATCAAGAGGTTATTCTGTGAAATAATCAATAATAAATAATTAAGGCACTCCTAAAAAACTTACAAAAGACACTTATTTATACTAATTATGACTTATCTTAATTTGACTAAAAAATCGTTTTCAATGAGATTCATACCTAAATTAGTAATACAACTTAAATAACCTATGCCTAAACAATGAAATTTTAAATAGGAAAACAAATTAAACTATAATACAAATTAATTAAGATATTCCTAAATATTATAAATTTCAATCTAATTGGCATATCTTCAATTTCTTGCTTTGCATCAAGCCATCAATTTTTCAATAATATTTAGGGTTTTAATCACCCTAGTCATTGATGTTTGAAAAAAAGAAACTAAATGGGCATACAATTTTAAAAATATATGTCACTTAAGTGAGAAATTTTAGAATACATAAGGTGACATGTCAATCAAACAACTTACTAATGATATTATGATATACGTGCATTTATTTTTAAAAATTATTATTATATTAAATTAAATTATACATGTCACACATTCATTAATTGAATATATTACATTTGATATATTCTAAGATTTCTCAACTTAAGTTGGCCTCCTTATCATTTACATTTTGTTTCATTAAAGCTCTAAATAAATTTTCACAATTATAGAAACCAATGAGATTTAAGGCTATTTTAGTCCATTGTGATTGAGGAGCTTTAATATTCAAATGTGTGACACGTCCAAACTCTAAAGGGTTTAAAGTAACTAGGTAAGTATTGACTATAGTATAAAATACCCAAGTTAACAAAACTTATGTACCATCTTTATTAGAGCAACCGTCAAAATTTCTAATTGGGATGGAGTTATTTCGACTTAAATTTTTTAAAAGTGTTGGGCTATTGGCACTCTTTCATTGATCTTATAAAACCCCTGTGTTATTGTAATTATATTTAAGGACAAATATAAATAAAATTAATTTCATTTATATTTTCTTTCTCTTTTCAATTTCATTTTGTTTGCACAATATAAATTTTTCTAATCATTAAAATAATCTGAATTTAAGAAGTAATTTTTTAAGCCAAAATAATACTCTTGTAATATATGTAGCAACAAAATTAGGATACAACATTGTGAGACAATAAATTAAATAAAATTTTGTCTCACTACAAATACTTTTTAAAAGATTCTAAATTAATTGTTGCATCCAAAATTTATATGCGCGATAAAATTGTATTGGACCCCATAAAATATTCAATATTTTATAAAGTTTTTTTTTACTTTTTCTTTTAGATATTTTTTTTGGAAATTAAATAATAAAGAAAGTTTGAAGAGAAGAATGCAATTATCAAGATTGAAAGAGTGAGAAAATTATTAGAAATTACAAGATTTATAAATAAAAATAGTGTTTATTTTAAAAAAGGTACTTTTGGTATTAAATGAAATATAATTAAAAAAATGGGTTTCAAAAGGATTTTGCGGGGGTGCTAATAGTACGACTCTTTTTTTAAAAATTTGGAGCTATTAATTTCAAACAATCAATCAGAATGTATATTGAAAGTTAAGGTAGTATTTAATGATAGCTAATTGTATAGTGTATATGTATATATAACCACTTAAAATTGTATTTTGGATATAGATACTAAGTAACGGAAAGTACAAAAGCGTGTTGCACAGAGCAGTAGTGAACAGCAAAGCAACAAGAATCTCCGTTGCAACAGCACACGGGCCTCCTCTTGACACGGTCGTGGGCCCTGCTCAGGATTTGCTTGACAATGAGAACCGGCCGCCGTTGTATCGTGGGATCAAATATAGAGAGTATTTGCAGCTTCAACAGAGCAATCAACTTAACGGGAAATCCTGCTTGGACCACGTCAAAGTCAATATCAATGATACGTGTTGCAAATAAATTTGTTTAATTATCACTTTCCAGATGAGATGATTGTGACGTTCAGCTTTATAATTTATTTACAATAAGAGAAGAATTAAATAAATTCTATTACTTGTTATGTCAATGGAAGATAATTGATTAAACTCTTAACATATAATTGGATGTGGCCGGCTCAAAGCTTTAATTTTGTCATATTTATTATTTACCCTCCCTTGTTTTTCTAACTTATGCATTACGGTCATTTCCTTCTGAAAAATGAAAGCTCAACAACTCCATCAACGCTGTCCAATTGCATCAAAAGTACTCGGCCTTTTAGTTTCTTTAATTTTCCAGGTCAATCAAGTTGTCTAAGGCACACATGATTGTGTTTGATTTATAAATAGTTGAAGCAGTCAAAATGGTTCTTGTGCGCGATCCATATCAAGGATTTCTAAAAGTAATTGAGAAATTGTCTGTAGAAAGGCGCTTTTAAGTAGATACTTTCTCCTGCATTTTTTTACACATATATTCACCCGTATATGTTTTTTTTTTTATAAATTAAGAACGCACAAGACATTTTCATTATAAATATCTTGCTGGTCGAGGTTGAATCAAACAAAAAAAGAAAAAAAAATTGAGAACACTTATGGTGAATTGGTGCATTTACCAATCAATAATTGGAATAGGTTGAAATCGAAATGAACTGAAATTAGAATAGGCTAAAATGAGAATGAGTAATAAGAATCGTAATAAATTTATCTACTTTAACTGTAAAAATCAGAATCGGAATCAACTGCATCGCCATTAATATGTTTATTTTATCGAAATCGAAACAAATCGTTGCAAATTAATAAAATAATCTATTATTATCATGACTTATTATAATAATTGTGATTATTATCTTTTAAAATAATAATTATTAATAACAACAACAACAACAACAACAACTAGAACAACAATAATACTTTCTCAAATATACATATATTAGAGCTTTTTTTAATCTACACGTATACAACCATATTCACCATACTTGAACAATGGTGTACAATATTTTTCTTATATTACTCAATTATTGAACAAAAGGTCAATAATTAGTGTTCATATTCAATTTGCAATTTGTTTTGAACTGGTGTAAACGTTGACACTTGAAAATAGACTGGCTCAACCAAAGACGACATTATTAAGCAATCTTTATACGTTTCTTACGCGTGCACATTGAATGTTAATAGGAAATTAAACAAGAAAAAAGAAATGCTGAACATGTGTGCCTTTAAGCAACTCATTTTCACTTGTGTCTATTTAGAATTTTAGATCACTAAATTCTCCCAAGTCCACCCATCTCCATTGAATTAATGGGCCGCCTAAAGCATCTAAGAATTTTCAATGGCGTCCTCAAAGACAAAGCCTCCTTAATCAAAACAACATTATCAACCAAACGCCAGACATCCTTCATCCGCCGTGCAATCCTCCGAGCCACCACCCACAGCTCATCTTCTCCACCATCTAGTAATCGCATCGACGCCGTAATATCCTCCGGCAACGGGTCCCGCCCTAGGGCATGCACATGCATCCAGGCTCTCATGGACCGCCTGCATAACACACGCGATACTTTTGTTGCCCTAAAGTGTCTGTACACAATCCATAATATCATTACAAAGGATTCGTTTATTTTAAAAGATCAGCTTTCCATATTTCCAACTTTCGGCGGCCGAAACTTTCTTAATCTGTCTGAGTTTCTTGATGATTCGGACCCAGAATCGTGGGAGCTGTCTGCGTGGATAAGATGGTACGCGACCGTCTTGGAGCAAAATTTAACGGTGTCTAGGGTTTTAGGTTATTACCTTTCTTCTTCTGATTCCAAGAAGATTGATACGGACAAAGAAAAGAATATTTTTGCTTTGTTAAGCTCAGATTTGTTGATAGAGATAGATGCTCTTGTAGGATTTGTTCAAGAGATAAGCAACGTCCCCAACTCGTTGCATCTTCAAAGGAACAATCTGGTGTACGAGATTGTGAGATTGGTCAGTGAAGATTACAGACTAATACAACGTGAAATCTCCCTCCGAGTTGTTGAACTCGATGAGAGAATGGCGAGTTTAAGTGTTGATGAGTTGACTTTGTTCATGAGTGCTTTGAAGAAATTTGAAGATTGTAAAGAGAGATTGTCGTTGTTATTTGTGAATAGGAAGAAGAATGATGGACTGTGGCACCTGATTTGCGAAACAAAGATGAAAATCGAGACGATGATGAAGAAAAAGGCAGAGGAGATGGCGTTAGTGAGAATAATTAAAAGGGACGAGACAAGGGAGTGGGGACGACAGCCGTTCCGGTTCGCATCCGACTGTTCATGGTTGGGCTTGGACCGGGTTTCTTTAACTGTATCTACAGTTAGATGACCTGTACAAATGAATCCGGTTTCTCATTTGTTGTTGCATAGATTGGTTTTTTTTTTTTTTTACTGAATTTTATGTTAATTACGTGTGAAAAAATAATAATTTGTTAATAGAAAATAGAATATGGACGTAACCGGGTTTCCCGGATATAATACAATGGGAATTTCTTCATAATTCTTGATATTTCGATTTTTTGGTGGTGCTATAAATTTTTATGTGTGTACATCACTGATTTCTCATATTTTTCTTATTTGTTTCTTTTTTCCCTAAAAAATTACTCTAAAGGTTAGTTCATTCTTGAATGTTGATGTTATGTTTTCCAAAATATTTCTTTTTTGCATTATTTTGTGTTACAGAGATATTATGCCAAACTAATAGGTAATAAATCTCGACTAAGTATATAAGCTGGAGGTAAAAATAATTTATGTTTTAGTGTATTAATTAGGAGGCCTGTGCCAATTATGGCGTTAATCTTTATGATTGATCTAACTTTTATATATAGAGCATTATTCTTGATATATAACATATAAATTAAATGGTAATTACCCCAAACTCTAGAAAATCGAGCAGTATTTACCCGCTAACGCAATCTTTTAGCAAATAAATATTAATTTTGAATACTGTCAACGAAGTGTTCAATTGCAGATGATTCATGATAATTCTGGACGCACGATGAGAAGTTCACAGAGGAAGAAACCCAATAAATACAGAAGCATGACCAGAAAACCAGCTGAGACTGAGAGTTGGACACCAAAAAATGCTTGTCTGTGGAATCCAGTCCATGTCAAAGGGCACCAACCCAACACATTGCATCAAGAAAGCCCAAGAAACAAACCCACCAACAAATAATTAATTTGAGTAGGTCTTTTGACACTCCTCAAAGTTTCACCTAAAATTCTCTTTTAATTTAAATTATTTGAATAACCTAACACAAATTAATTCATTTCTTGTTTTGAATAAAAATTCAATTAAACATTAAATATATTATTCTTTTAGTAATTTTTTTTTTACAATTCACTCAATTTCATAATTTATATTTATATTTCAATGTTTAATTATTTTTTAAAAAAAATATAGCAATTTAGAGTTATAAAGATAAATCATATAATAAAAAAATTAAGATAAATTTAAAGTTTTTAGGATTTTTATGTGATTTAAAGAAATATTGTTCGGGTAAAATTTTATAGAGCGGTACTTAATTTTAATATATGGATTTATATTTTATTAACAAAATTGAACGTATTTTAGGAAATAACATTCAAAAACAGTTTTACAAGAATTGGAGAGGTGTTAAAAGCTCCACTCAATTAATTATACCACTTATCAACCTTCAATTATAATTTCTAAAGATAAGTTTACGACAAACTGTCTCAACATATTAGACAGCTTAATAAAATCGCATCATCTGTTTTTACTTTTATTTTTAATTTTTCACTATTACTGTAGTAAATAGTAACTGATTAATATTCAAATAAATGTGCAAGTATTAACATTTAAGAAATTAAGAGGATGATCAACTTAGGAAAGTTTCACTCTATGAACATTATTGTAGAATATTAATTTTTAATTTTCATTTTTTCCAACTATTGATCACAAGTTAATTGGATCTAAATGTTTGAAATTTCACTAAAAAATTATTCTTTTTATAATTGAATTTAAAATTTGGACTTGTTTATATAAGATAATGTCCTCAACAATAAATACAATAGCCGCAATAAATAAAAGATAACGAGCTGAAAGCAGTAAATCCAGCTTGCTATAGCTTAGACCATGTGAGAGGAAAATAAATGAAAAATTACACGAAAATGTGACTATAAATTAGTTTCCACAGACTAATTAATTATTAATTGACTCTCCGCATACTGAAGATCCGTTACACAATCCAGTTTTAATAGTAGAAGAATATCATAACGAGCTAATTAAATTTGTATTAACAATTTTCATTCTCTTCATCTGGTTTGTAAAGTTTCACGGACCGCATGTTTACAGGCTGTAATGGTCTTGCGTTAGTATTCGATTCCTGCAAAGTCGAGAGACAAAATATTTTATGTATTAAAGTTGTAGATATAATTTTATTTACAAACTATAAAATATAAGTGGGTAAATGTAAATTTATTACGCGAAACGAACTTACATCATGTACAGCTACGCGAAGTAGTCTCACTTGCTCTCTTGTCACACTCCTCACCTGAAACAAGAGTTCAATGAAAGAAGATGCTAATAATTAATTAAACGTACGTTAACAACAAATTAAATCTTGAGGATTAATTCATTTGAAAAAGTTATAATTGTGGCAAACCTTTCTAACAATAGTCCACGTAACATTTTCTGTGCAGGGAGGAATTGTAAGAGAACCAATGTATCTGTAATATTTTGAGCTGCCAATCTTTATGGCCCTTGGATCAATAACACCAACTGTTGCTTCTCTTTCATTTGAACCGGAAATTTTTCTTAAATGATCCGATATCTGATTAAAAAAAGCAAAGCTGGTCCATAAGGATCGGATAATTGAAAGAGAAAATAAGCGAAAAAAACTGCACGGGCAAAGCCAAATTAAAATTTAAGACAGCACGATTTGGTCCCTCGGTAATCTACCGATGCCAAGAAAGAATCGGGCCTTCCAATCTTGTACACGATTCCTACGGCAGCAACTTTGCCATCATGGCTCTCATGAACCATGTGAGCCTCTAGAGCAAACCTGCACTTAAATTATATTGGAAAGATGTTAAAGAAGAATGTTCTCCCATTTTATTTAGTATATAACTAGCTGATGTTTAAGTTGTTATACATATTGTGAACATTTATTTATTTATTTATTTTTTTTAAAAAAAGGTACCTCTTGCCATCGATGGTGTGCTCCGAAGGTGAGTGCCAGTGGCACTGTTGCAATACATATTTAGTGCCATTGATCAAAATAGTTCCTGCACCGCCTTTCCATTGTAACTGCATCCAAAAATAATAATTCAAACGGATTAATTAACCTTCCTCGCTATAATTTTTTTTATTTCACCGAATTCAATTCAAATAATAAAAAATAAAAAATATGTTTTTTTCATTTTGGTAAATTCTAATTTAATTTATGTTACCATAATATCATGGCCCCTATTCCTGAGAGTGGCATTAGAAGGCTTGTAACTTCTTTTAAGCCTTCCTAAATGGGAAACGACTTCAACTCTTTCATTCAACAGATCGATGGGAGACTGCATTGTTCCATTTTTACAAGCACTCCATTCGCTATGAATCTCTCCCCATCGATCTGGCCCATGCTCACCTCCTTTTTCATAATTGAACTCCTTCTCATCATCTGCGTGCGCATCATAAAATCATTTTTAAATTAACAAAGAAAATTAAACAATTGCAAGCAAGAGAGAGAGAAAGAGAGACTGCTGTTTGTATATATTCACCATGCCTGCATTAGATTACCAAAACACGAAGGTCAGGATAGACATTGCATACAGTTGCACGAAACAAGATGATTAAGAAAGGTTGTCCGAGAGTTGATATTTTTTAAATAGTAATTGTAGGGGAAAAAAAAGAAGAAGCGAGAAAGATGGAAAAGAAAAGAGTTAATTTCAACTTTCTGGCCAATATAATTCTTACCAACTTCTTTAGACATTGCTGAGCCTGAAAGCAAAAGAACAACAGCAAAGAAACGATAAAACAAGAGTTGGGTTGCAAGTTTCTCCATCTTTTTTTTTTTTAGCTTTTCAAGACTTAACTAACACAAGTATTTGATTAACTGCCCACTAGCTATCAGAGCTTCTCCGCTTATATAGCCTCCATTCCGATATGAATGCACTAAAGGTTTCTTTATTGTAATAAAAAAGAATTTTCGTAATTCTTTTCAAGGTCACATAAGAAGGGGCTTGCTAACCATATTATAACAAAGAATCTTGTGCATCCTTCCAATTGACTAAGGTCTCTGATGACGGATCTAGGGTTGAATACAGCAACAACATTAGAAGGTTAATTTGGATATTAATTTGTTCGTTAAGTGGATGCATTATCACGTTCATTACTTCCATCCCCAAACGTTTGAATAACGTAATTAAAGATCGATAACTTGGAGGAAATGTAAAATCTTATATAATTAAATAAAAATCACATGTCGGACAAAAAACATCGAGCAAGAAACATCTAAATTTTGACGTTTGTCATGGTCAGTTTTGTATTATAAAACAATACAATTCAGCAATATGATAATTACTTGTCATTATCTTTTATGGATTTTGTTTTTAATGTACAATTAAGCAGGCGCTAAAGAACTGGTCCAATCTTTTTTTTTTAATTTTGATTTTCTGAAAAAAATTTATTCGATCTATTATCTCGAAATACACAAAAATATTAAATTAGCTATGCTAATATATTATTAATATGGTGAGTAATAAGATGAGAGTTATAAAACAATGCCTTAATTTGTCCCATTTGTTTCAACCATTTTCGTGAGTTACTTTTGGTTAATGATCAAATTTAAGTTTGTTTAATAGTTGATATTGATGGTGGTCATAATTTGACCATATTAAGGCTCCCATATTTTCTATCAAGTATATCTAAACTTTCTGCCACTAAGCCTTTGGGCTGGTGGTGGGCTGCTGTCCTCACGTGTTTTAAGCCCCTACAAAAGCATTGTGGGGGCTAAACATTTAAATATTTATTAAAATTATTTTCTCTTGTGAATGCGAGTGGAGTAGGGACATCACTCTCCTGTGAGGGTTATCTGTCTGGGTATACACTATATAGAATTTAATGTAATGCATAAGTCCCAGTTATGTTCATTTGATTGTAAATATCAGTGTAATGTCTGCTATAATAGCAGTTGTAAATATTTATGTAATGCAATATTTGATGCTTAACCAGTTTCAATATATATATATATATATATATCTGCTATGTTTTTTTTTTAATCTTTTGATAAGTGCTCTTTATGTTGTTGAAATAGATATTTTATTATATAGTTGTTCTAAATTTTGTATTTAGAAATGCACGCTTTCAAAAATCAATTATTGCATTATGGAGGTTACAAAATCAATTATTTATTATATAGTTGTTCTAAATTTGCTCCGTGAAATTGTCTGAAGGAGCAGAATCTTTCGTTAAGAGAAATGCTATCTAGCATGTCTTGGCTTAACAAATTTGGAGGCAAAAAAAAAACATAAGAATCAAGCATTCCTCAACTTAAATATATCCAACATGTTTTTTTTCTCATCCGAACTTATTATAATTGAATTGATGTTATATAAACTAAATAAATGGCTAATCAAATGTCTTCTTGTCCTTGAGGACTTGACTGACTAGTTTTTGAGTAATTTTTTTTATTCACCTATGTTCAAATTAAGAAGTAGGGACTAAAAAATTAATTTTTTATTTTGCCTACTCCAACCCTAAAAAGAATTTCCTTAAAAATTAAGATAATTTGCATCTAAATTATTGATTCATGTCTTAATAGATTTGCAGTAAATCAACTACTTGTTTTGGAAAATTGAAACGAGAGATTAGTTAATAACTTTAGATGATGTACTTTTTAAGTAGTATTTCAAGTGTTATTAGTTGTTCATCTATTAGATGATAGAATAAAATAATAAATAATTTTAAAACTATTTATAATTTTATGTTAGAAATTCTTGTACTATTTATAATTTTATGATTAATCATTAATTAACCACGTGTGGTACATAGTGATAAATGACAGAACTCACACATGCTATCATATCTAATAAGTAAAAGAGTGATTCCTTTCTAAAAATAAATGGTTTGAGCTATCACTATAAAGTAATTAACAAAAATGTAGCACGGTAGCAAAAAGTCAAGATGGACTTCCAACGCCTTATTGATCTATTTGATATCTTTTATATGAGAATTATTTTGTGGGATGTCCTCCCTACTTAATGGAACAATCTAATGATATTTTATCGCGAGGTGGAATGGAGAATTTTTATTGAGACCAACAACGAGTTTCATTATAGGACCATTAAATTTAGGCTCCGTTTGGGATTGAGGTTGAAATTCAATAAGCTGTTTATTTTATAATTTTTGATAAAAATAGTATTTGGTAAATTTTGTAAAAATAACTTATTTCATAATTTTCTACATTTCGTCCACAGCTTTTAAAAGCAGGTAGAGAGTTGCTTTTAATAAGCAGCTTATTCAATAAGCAACTACGCTTTTTTAAAATACTTATTATAACCTTAGTATTTTGATAAAAATATAATTATATCGTACTTATCCACAAACCCTAATATATTAATCATTATATATTATATTACTGCCACAATTTTATTGCAAAAAATTTATTGCGAATGTAATGCATATTACTTTTTATCATATTTTATGTAATAGATAATGAATTTCTTTAGATTTTTTAATTGAGTTTTTTTAATTAATTTTACATATTTAAGAAAAAATATGTCTAAACAATTAATTAAATATAAAATAAAAAATAATTAAAACGTATGTCCATTTTGGTCATTATATAATATAACAGTATTTTCGTAATAAGATTTACCAAGCACGTATACTCTACTTTTCAAACTCACAACAACTGTAACAGCACAGTTTACCAAACATCAAGCTACTTTTTTAATCACCAGCTTATTTCATCTGCACAGTACAAACAGCTTATTTCATCTGTCTCCGCAATCCCAAATTGGCCCTTAATATTAAAATATTAGTAGATTCTATAATAAAATTTACTATTTTACAACTCAATAAAATGTTGGAAGTGTCTAGAACATCCATGACTATAAAATTTAGTGACATTATTCAGAATTCGTCATTTTCTTAGACAATCTCTAAGTTACATTTTTTTTTAACTTATAACTAATAAAAAAAATGCAAAAATGAGTAACATATAAGTAGACCGTATAGACTCAATATCTGATTTTTTTCCTTGCTTTTGATGGATGTAAGTTCATCTAAATGTAACTTAAGGAAACTCATTTTTTTAATCATATGGAATTCTCTTCAGATGGTCGGCGCAGACCTTATCATATAGAATATTAAAGGGCAAATTGACAGCAACACATTTTTTTGGTCTAATATCCAACTTCTCCCCTGCTTTTTCTAGAAATAGCTTAAGATTTCTTTTTTTAATAATACTCGAGGATCCCCTGTCGGCTAAATTTTTACGTAATAAAGATTTTGATTAGAATATAAAACTAAAATATTGACTTCCATCTGAACTCAAAAAGCCATATCGATTAATTAATATATATAGTTATTTTTTTATGACAAGAGTAAAATTTCTAATAATATTTAGAGTTTGGTAATGTTGTGACTTTTAAAAGTAAAAATAATTAAATATAAACAGAATCAGTTAATTTTAAAAGTACTGTGAGTTTTAAATAGTATTGTTGAACTGTTATAAAAATTCAAATGACTAAAATAAACATAGTGTTGAATAAAATTTATTTACACATTTATAAATATGTATATATAATTTTTTATTGTGTATTTATAATGCTTGATAACAAAAATAAAATTTTTTATTTTTTCATTTTGTTATCTCAATATAATTGGTAATAATAATCTCTTTAAATTTAATAATTTTTTATTTCCTAATTGAATGAGGATAATTTTAGATTTTTATAATATATGTGAGGACATATTTGGAATTATATTAATTGCAAAGTTGATTTTAAAAAATCAGATTTTGATAAGTTATTGCTTCCTTACTTTTCAAAATTTGCTATAGAATAGATGATTTTGCTAAAAGTGATTTTTAGAAAAATTTATCAAACATCAAAATTAGCTTTTCACATTTTAAAATCACTTTTGAGTCTCTCAAAGCAACCTCAAATAGGCCCTTAGCCCCAATAGTTAAATTATGAGAGGATAACTATATAATTTTATCGACAAAATAAAAGAAGTAATGTTAGGAACCTCAACATTTGAGTCTCAACTTGTGTGATATTCATTTATTTGTATGGTAGAATAGTAATTTTATAACTTATGAAATATTTCATCTAATAAATGAGTGGCACATACGACTTAAAACTCAAATATCTGATCCGTATCATTGTTTAATCAAGAAAAGAAAAGACACCAATTACACGATATTGAGATACAAGATCAGAAAACTATTATTTTGTGATTCAAAAAGTTGTTTTAGATTTTCATTTTTCTCATTTTTTAAAAATCTAAATATTAATAATTAAAATACTTGCCATGTGGCACTCAATCTGTCGCTAGATATGAATTGGTGCATGCAATAGAAAGAAATTAAATGATTTTTACTGCCATGATCCAAACCATTTAGGCATTTACTAGCTATTCTATTGGTGGATATATGCAGCTATAATAATTGCTTAAACAGTCAAATATTAAAATCATAATTACTGGGATGAAATTTGAACCATAATAATTAGCTGATAGCTTGGTGCCTAGCATTGCCAATTTGCCATCCAGTGGTACTAATAAAGGATGAAGACACAACTCGATAACGATAAGCACACATATGTAAGCAATATTTATCAAATTGGGAATGCTATCTTTTGTAATTACTAGAAACTGAATCTGATTCACTAGTAGTGGAGCAGGAGTTTTCAATCAGAAAGTTTATCTTCCTACAGCACTTTCAGCGGCCATTTGTTTGCTAAATTTATCAAAGTAACGAATGGTAAAGAAAGTTAACAATAGTCAAGTCTTTTAGCTTTGTAGTTAATCTTATAACGGAAAAATAAACAAATAAAGAAGAACTCCTTCGTTGAGGAAATATATTGTAGCCTATTGAGCTGTCAAATGGACTCACAATTTTGATTTTATGGCTATGGGTTTTCAAAAATATTCTAGATTAATTACAACACCCTTTTTTAAAGCCATATTTTCTGTCAAACAAAATAAATAATAATTTTAACAAAAATAATAAAAATATTACAATGAAATTAACGTAACTTCCAAACTTCTACAGTGAGTATTTATCAAATTCTTTAAGATAGTAATTTTTAATTTATAGTTGTTCAATCACAATACCAGAACTGTAATGTTATTAATTTGGCAATAACTGCTTAATCTTTAATCCACAACGACCTCCAAATATCTCGCCAGAATTAAACCCGCTTTACAAATGTTAAGTTCTAAAGGAAGGTTGGTAGATGTATGAGTTACTTAAAGAGTATGGTTTGACATCACAATGCAACAGCTTCTCCATTGTGCCTAGTTGACTTTTGAATTAGAATTGTCTATTTGCTAATGTGGAAATTTCCTATTTATAGTGATGATTTGGAGAAATCGTTTTGCTTAACTCTATCATTCTAATAGTTTTAAAAATAATTTTTATTAGATAATATGGCCATCCCACTTAATATTGCCTCTCTTGGTGGATAAATCCATCAATAAATTGAGAAACTCTTGGATATTTTTTTGTTTATACTCTGTTATCTGTTTGATTCTTAACATGTGTATCTCTCATTTAATTATGTTAAGAGCAAATACATACGTAGCAAGAATCAACGGATGAGCGAGCATGCACCGGGAACACCCAAAATGTTTTCCACCAAGTTAATTTATATTATATACTTCGATTACACAAACACTAGCATATGCCTCTATATAAAGAGTTCAAACTTCTCATTCCTCCGCACAAATCATCACCAAACTCTTAGCTCTCAATCTTTAGCTAGGTAAGTAAATATCCTAAATGCATCTCCAACTAAGCGTAGATATTGTTATTATCTGACCATCTATAATCTTCTTGTTATTGTTTTTTTCTTTTTTGAAAAGAAAAAAAAAATTGTTATTAATTTTATGGTATATATAAATGAGACTCAGATGCTTTATTAAACTTGAATTTTGTCCGAAATTTATATAACAGGGATCGGAGAAGAGATCAAATGAGTGGAAGAAAGAGGCTTTTAGGGCTTGCTGTGGTGCTTGCGGTACTGCTGAGCTCTTGCTTGGCTGCAAACGGAAGGGCTTTAAATACCGAAATCTATTCCTATGAAGTGCATCATAGGAGTAGCGGCCGGGTACTGGCGGAGGAGGACGACCAGAATGTGAAACCTGAGGCCCCTGCAATCGATCTGAATAACCACCACAGTATTCCCAGGAGCCAATTTCGTGCGGGTGGCAGTGGCTAAAGCTTTGTTCTCTTATATTAAGTGATAATTATGTAATTAATGATTATATTATATGTGTGGGGATTATATTTATGGGCTGTACCATATTGCTTAATTTGTTGAGTGTTTCTGGATGTGGATTTTATTATCATCATATGTTGAAATTTATAAACAATCCGTATGTCTCTTGACTAATTATTGAAGTATTAATATAATACAGTTTGTTTTATAATTATTGATGTTAATATTGATATCAAATGGATGATCGGAGTCACACAAAATTTGCCTATGGGAGACAACAGAATAATAATAAATTTTAAAATTTTAATGTAAATTGACATGTGATTATTGAGACATAAACACTATTTTTAAATCACCGGATTAAGTGAATATAATGAATGAAAAATGAAGTAAGTGCCTCGGGATCAATAACAAGGAAACTTATAAAAGAAAATGAAATCAGTGGATCAATAACTGTTAATTAGTAAATTCGGAAAGAAAGATTTGCTTGAGTCCAAAATTTGTACTCTGTAGCACCAAAGCAAGCAATCGGAATCATCATCTGCCATCCACTGATACTCATACTACAATTTCGTACAAGCAGAGAAGGATAAAGAAATGGAGAAGTCTATGTTACAGATTCTGTAAGTAACAGCAGCCAATGGGCAACTTCCACAGACTGCATTTCCACGGTTTTTCTCTCTCCTCAGGACACGTGTGCTGCTTCCCATTGGGTGCGTAAGTAACAGAATCTGTAATTAGAAAATAGTTAATTAATTAACCGTGTAGTACACGTACATTATAATTTAATTAATCTATATACCCAAAAAAGGGAAAAGGATGATGCACATACCAGACTCATGACAAAGCATCCACAGCTAAAGTGGCATTCTTTAAATACCCAGTCATCATTATCAGTATTCTACAGTACCAATTTTCCAGACTGCAAAGCAACAAGATCAAAAGATCAAATGATTCTGTGGTTTGAAATCCTCTGGTACAGAAATTGAATCTTTAAAGTATTAAAAGACATATATGTACACACACATACACCAGAGCATGACGCCAGCAGCTGCAGAGAGTTTGACAAAGTCCCAGATCCCAGAAAAGGCTCGCATTGAGAAACCATTCCGAGTTAAAACCAAACACGCTGTATCCAAACATCCCAAATACTGAAACCCATCCTGAGATATCAAAAGCAGCAGCAGCACCAAAAACACCAAAATCTAGCACATAAACGAGTACACAACGTGAGAGAACAGCAACAAGAAAACTCCAAGCTATCACTCGATTCTTGAGCTGGCTCTGCATCCAGGAATTCTGCAGTGGAAACGAAAATGCAAGCTGAAGCAAATGGTATACAAACAACGCCACGTATCCGCAGGGCGGCTTTAATTCAAGACGAACTAAGCGGTCGTATAAGGTCCCATATTTAGGGAGGTCATAAATTTTAAGCATCAATTTATTAATACAATAACAATATTTATTTTAATATTCTAAATTTTTTTAGATACGTATATATGGTAAGAAAATTTAATTTTTAGACATTTTTGTATTATTACTTTCATTTATAATTATCTCTATATTTGATAATGTTTACTTAAAAGTAATTTTTTAATAAAAATATGATTTTTAAGATATAGTAATGATTTTAACTCTTTGAAACTTTTATTAATAATTACAAGAAAAAAATTCAATACTTTCCAAAAATTAATTACTCTATTAAAATTATTTATGTTAGATTTTAAAACTTTTAGTATTCGATTAACTCTATTAAAAACCTCAAAAATAATACAAGTTGAATCAACGATATTCAACTAAAAATATTTTTACTTTCGTATCTATAAAGAAAATCCTTGATATTTTCTATAAAATTCAATGTCATCATCTGACATCTAACCACCATATTTATCTTAACTAGGGTTGGCAAAAAACTCCGGATCCGGCCCGGATCCGCAAAGATCCGGAAGATCCGGATCCGGAAAAATCCGGATCCGCATGTTAAAAAATGCGTATCCGGATCTTAAAGATTAAGATCCGTGCGGATCCGGATCCGGATCCGGATGCACTTACATCCGGAAAACCGGATATCCGGATCCGCATTATTTTATAATTATATTATTTATTTAATTAAATTTTAATTGAAAAATATATAAATTAAATTATTTATTTAAATGTATAAGCATAATTAACTCTATAATCTTCATTAACTATGAAAAATATATTAAATAATAATAATAATAATAATAGTAATAATTAGATAATATTGTAATAAATCGGTTTACCTTTTATTTTTTATGTTTGATTTATATTGTAAAATTATTGTTTGTGAATTTATGGTGTTGTTGTATGTTATTTATGTTGAATTGATGTTAAATTGTTGATTGTTAAATTATAATTGAATTTTATTTAATGTTATTATGTAAATTATTAAATTTAAAATTAAAATTAAATTTATTATTATGCGGATCCGGATATCCGGAATATCCGCCCGCAATCCGTGCGGATATTACCCGCATCCGGATCAGCATATTTTTTTCCGGATCCGGATGCGGATCCGGATGCCACAAGTTTAATCCGGATCCGGATCCGGATGCACCTACATCCGGATCCGGATCCGGATTTTGCCATCTCTAATCTTAACTAGCCAATTTTATGTATGTAGGGATGGACATGGGTTGGTTTTGGTTGGGTTTTGATTTTGGTTTTGAGTTAACTCAAACCAAACTATAAAAGTTTAGGTCCAACTCAAATATTTACAACCCAACCCAAACTAATCCATTTGGATTTAGTTTGAGTTTGGTTTGAATTTTATTATCAAAATTCAAAATTTTTTGATAAATTTAATTATATCAAAATTATAATAATTATTAATTATTAAATTGATATTAAAATATGAAAAAAATTGTGGATAAAAACTATAAAGAATAAATTTTACAATAACTTCGTCTTTAAATTAAAGATTACTAGAAAATTAAAATAAAATTTAATCACGAAAATCATTATTTTCTCAATAAATGAGAACTTAAACTCTAATAATAAACTTCTACAAACATCACATCAATAAGTAAATTCAAAGAAGGGTTAAAAAAACTAGTAGTATTAAGTATTAACCCTATTACAACACAAACTTTAACAATATTCATACAAATCAAAATAAGATAAGACATTCCAACTTAAGTGTAAAAGCAATCTATCATAATCATTCCCATGCGCAGTATTTTAATCAAAAGATTTCACGATCAACTGAGTTTGCTCCTTCACCAACAAATATATAAATATTAAATGAAAAATAAAAGTTAAAAAAAAAATTAGTTTTGAATTTTATTAGCTCAATTCAAGAACCTATAATACAAATCAAAACAACAAATAAATGAAAAGAAATGAGATTTTTGTAATTTCAGTTGAGGATAATGGACGAATAGATGAAAACAAATGAGATTTTCGTAATTTCAGTTGAGGATCATGTACAAACATACACCATTTGAAAATTTGTGCGTCATGGTTTTAGAAAGGAGAAGTTGCGGGTTGAAAGCTAGCTATTTTGAGTTCAGATTGACAAATGATCCATTTATTTAATTCGGATATATTTTTACATGTTGCTTTTCCTTTTTTTGTTGTTAACACTTGATCACGCCATGAACAATTTAATAGCGGGCTTTCTCTTATTTGTTTTCTTTTATTTCATTTGATAAATTTGGGTGTTGGGGTTTTGTCCATGACTTATGGATAAATCATACCCAATCCATAATGAAATGATTTTTTTTATATATAAAACTCATATTTAACCCATTTTTATGATTTACCCAACTCAAACCATTTAATTTGGTTTGGGTTTGGGTAAACCCAAGGGTGGCCACCCCTATGTATATGCTATCATTTTAACTAATCTATATTATTATTATTATTATTATTATTATTATTATTATTATTATTATTATTTTAAGTTTATTATACTTTTATTTGTTGCATTGATATATGGCTTGAATCAACTCTGAAGGTTGTAATTTAAACACCATAAATGTTTTGTCGATAATTGTTAAAATTCATGATATTATTAACGACTGTTAAACATTGAATTATTTACTATTACTTTTAGAGTCATGTTGTTTAATGTAGAAAGACCTTAAAAGAAGATGTTCGCTTAAGGCCTCCAAACTATTAGAGTCGGTCCTGCATACCCTGAAAGCTCTGCCACTTCATCTCGCTGGCTTAACTAGTGTAGAAATATCAAAAAAAAAAGAAAAAGAAAAAAGGATGGCATATTGGAGAATACAAGATTCAAGTGTGTGTGTGTGTGTGTACAATCTGTGTATAGAATTAGAGAGGTGGATGATAATAATATTAATAAAAACCAGTTTACCACAAGGGCGAAATTGAAGCTGACGATGACAGTGTAGGCTATGGAAATGATAGCGAGTTGAACATCACCAAGTGACCGTCAAAAGCTTAGAGGAAGATGTTCGGACAGTAGGCGGCTAATAGACTGAAGGGTGCCGGGCCGGCTACGCAGCATTGTTAGAACGGACTTAAAAAATAAAGTGAAGAGATGCTCACCAATTAAACAACGAATGGTTTGCTAATTTAAATTAACTTAGAAGAGGATAAAGAAAAAAGAAAATAAATGTTTGTACATTGATGTATGAACTGACATTTATTATTTCATCGTATATATGCTATGTGGTGCCTGGTTGTATGATATACATGACATCGTATAGATGATTTTGTTTATTTCAGCATATTGAAAGCAGTCGCACAAACACAATTTTTCACTCGAGGAAAAAAATGATATGATCCGTCGTTTATACATTAATAAATAGCATGACAGATCGTAATGCTACAAAGAGCTTGTATGACATTTCATTCACACTGATTTCAATTTTTTCAGAATCGGGCCTTAATTGTTCATTCAGGCCGTTTTAGACCTACCCATTTAGCACTTTCTCATTCTCTCCCTTTTTTTTTCTACTGAGACTGCGACCATTCCTCTACATGCTCTGCAAATGAACTGCTCGACTGGTGATGCTTTGTTCTATCATGTTTTATTGTTACTGCTTTGTTATCAATTCCAGAAATTTCAGTTCAGTTTCTTGGAATTTTTATGGTATCATATTTGATTATTTGTTTAATTGTTTCCCTCATTACGCAAAAAAAAAATTGGGGCCAAGCTACAATGAAATTGAGTTCATTGGTTGTTCTGGTCGGAATCTTTTGGGACCATTTTGTCCCTTATTTTATTTGTCACCTCCATATAGTTGTAACTTTTAGGGTTCATTTGTTCAAAACATTTATGTACTAATTATATTTCTTTCTTTTTTTTTAATATGATTCATTTTATTTGCTTTAATATGATGGATGTGAACACCTTATTCCAGAGTTGAAGATCGTGGGTGAGACAGTTGATGACATATTGCCATGGATCGAATATCCGAACTGCCTACTTTTATCATTCATCATGTGATGCCCTACATCTCCCCAAAAACAGGTAGCTCGAACTAGTATTTTGTCAAGGAGATGGAACCGGTTTCGTATTTCATTCCCCATCTTGGTTTTTATTGTAAATTACTTCTTCATGGGAGAAAGCAGGATGGATTACCCAAATTTTAGCTCGAAGATGCAACAAGAAATTTTTCCTGAAACTTTAAAGAAATTCCTGGATACTTCCCTGGTTCGGTTCTGCAAGCTTAAGCTTTTCTTGCAGGAGTAGCGACTGTCAGTAAGTCTTGTGCATGTTGAAATTTCTTTAATAATTGGATAGGATTAGCCATAGGGAATGAGGTGAACGAGATACATTTTCCGGTCATGTCACATGAAAATTTCTTTGTACACTATGTTCAGACAATCTTTTATGGTAATTCAGAAACAACTTTATAGCTAGTTTGATGTATGTTGGAGCAGCCCTCTGATATTATAAGGTTAAGTTCTCTTAAACAGCAAACTCTGTTCAGAGTCTGAAAAAATAAATAAATGGTCCAAAAGTTTACCAGTCAGTACCCCTTACATGAAGATTTGTGTTTTTTTTTTGGTTGGGCTTTGAAGCATCTGTGTCTCTAAGGCTTATAAACTCAAGATTATGCAGACTTACTCATCTGCTGATGAAATTGAAATTGTTGAAATTGTTGTTCCAAGTCTTCAACAGCTGACCCTTCTATTTAATGGGGAGCGAGGCCACTGTAACTGAGGTAGTGAGGTCTCCACAACTGAAAAGGCTACATACCTTTAATTTCAGTATAAGAATTTCATTGCCTTATGTCAAAATTTCCCTTGATTGAGGATCCCTTGGTGTGCTGCTGTTGTTTGCACAAAAGGATTAAGATTTCAAGAATTAGCTGAAGAAGCTAGTATTTCACTCCTGCAATTGAATGCTTCATGTCCATGGGACGTCAGCTTTCTGTATAAAGCTGATCTTGACACTCATTGGTTCATTCATGTAAACCAATTTCTTGGAGTATCCAATGAAATTTAAAACTCAAGTCTATCTTTGTATTCAAGCGAGGCATGTCTACAAATTTCATAAAATACAGTGTTAAAATTTCACTTTAAGTTTTGTCACTTTTGTTTATAGTTCCTAATTTTCTTTTCCCCTCTCTTTGTTCACTTTCATTTATCAAGTTTCCTTCTAATTTAGACAAACTCAGAGGATATTCCCCTTTACTTCCTTTGCGAGTTGGGAATCTTGAGCTATTTTCAAATGAACCAGTGCCACTATTGGTTTATGTGACTTTGGTGGATGGTGCTTTTTGGATTTGTTATCATAGGACTTTTTGGGTGTCTATGATGTTTTAGGTATGTCCACTTTTATCAAAATGTGTCATAGTATATATGACATCATTGATGTTTTTAGCCTGAGTGCTGTCCAACATTTTTACATTTTTTGCACATTGATACAGAGGAGAGGAAGGGAAAGCAGAGCTGTATTTTACATTCATAAATTTTTCATCCTTGGTGTACTGCAATTCTGTCATTTCAGCTCGTTGATAATACAGACTTGGTAGCTGCAATTAATGATCTAGAAAAGAAAATGCGGCCATTTCAGCTCGTTGATAATAGAGAGTTAAAACAATGGCACATAAAAGAGGAAGATAGAGCAGGGCATGTTTATCTATTTTTTATTTATACGTAGAAATCAAAGACTTACCTGACTTTCTATTGAGAGCTTATAAATTAGCTTATGGTGATGTAATTACTATCTCTCGAACTAACGGCACTCTTTATATAGATAATATGATGCATCAATATACTACTATTGAACGAGACGTTCAGAATTTCATCTTGAATGGTATATCCTGCACTTACTGAGTCGTCTTGAGATTTTCATATAAACTGGTGATTCTTCGAAATGATAGAACTTATGAAAAGGTGTTGATTTTGCTTTATAATCGAAAGCTCATGATTAAATGTTTTCAGTACCTCCAAATTATGGGTCACACGAACTAACGCAGGATAGGAATAACCAGGGGTTAACAGTTCTGACGTTAGAATTTGAACTCGAAATTGGCAAAAAACTGATGATGGATGAAAGGAATGCTTTTTTTTGTTTTCAATATGAAATTGCATCATATAATAAATCATTGAAAACTGAGTATGCAGTGGAGAAAGAAACAAAAATTCATAAAATAAGAGGCAATCCACTGGTGCAAAATCCATTATGATATATTGCTGTCAGCTTCGGTCCGCTCTTTTATCATCTGGGTTGGGATTCGACCACTTCTGTAGACGCTGCTTGGCTATTCCAGCCTGTAAATCCACCAAAATGATAAATTACCGACAGAGACGTGCATTTCAATAGAAAAAGAAAAAGGAAAACGGAAATGTAATAATGTTAAGTCCTACCTCCTTTTCCCAATCGCATCGTGCCGTTATGATGGCCAGAATCACAGTTTGAACAAAAGTCCCACCAAAGATCATCCCAGCCCAGATACCCTGGTGCATGAATGAACGATTACTTAAGACTATGCTGCTGCATTTGCAAAACCAAGTAGTGTGTGTATGCGTTCATGTGAATTGTGATGTAACAACAGAAGAAAAAAGAACAGCTGAAGTTACCCCAACACCCAATTTGAAAACCCATCCCATCAGGAATCCAAGCGGGAGTCCTATAATGTAATAGCAGCCAAGATTTATATATGCAACTGTTGCTTGCCACCCAGACCCAATAGCCACTCCTGCCACAATGAAATTACCAGCTAGTGTGACAACTGATGCATATATAATCCATTTTTCTGATAAAAAGTTGATGAAATTGAACACAATGTGCAAATGTTGTTGGGAATCCACCTGATAAAACTGGTTGAACGCTGTTTAGGAGAATGGTGGTGGCCAAGAGAAATGAGAGTTTATCAACTTCCGCAAGCACATCATTACTTGATGTGAATATTAATGCGACCTTATCGTGGAGAATCACGATGATTACACAAAAGATGAGACCAAGCAATGTCGATTGTGCCACAGACACAATGGTTGCAAATTGTGCTCCCTTACCATTTCCTGCTCCTAGCTCATTCGCTACTCTTACTCTGGAAATTGTATGCCATAGAAATTATCAATTGAAGAAAAAAATTGTTTTGATCACCAAAAGTGTAAAAAAAAAAATTAAAAAAAATGAAAAACAAAAGGTGCTTTTTGGATTTTTTTAATTTTATAACTCCGTTTGTTCTTACTTTCAAATAAATACTAAAAATGATTCTAAACTTATAGATTGCTGACGCACATTTTATTAATTTTATGTAAAATGTGAATCATGATTGAGATTTAGTACCCGGTGGCGGCCAAGAAAGCTAGAGGAATCATCATTTGCCATCCATTGATACTCATGCTGCATCAAAATGTCATAAAATTGTTAAACCATATACTATATGTCGAGTTGTTTTCCTGATAAACATACTACAAAACTGGAGTAGGAGGGGAAAAAAAAAGAAGAAGAAAAAAAACGGAACAGTTGAGTTAAAAATAATATACTACCAGACAGATAGTGCATCCACAGCTAACGTGGCATTCTTCAAGTACCCAGTCATAAGTATCAATATTCTATAATACCAATTCTCTAAACTGCACAAACACAAACAGATAAGACAAGATTACACCAACGACAATTGTATAAAATAATATAAAGTTAACAATAAAAATAAAAATAAAGAAAACTGATCAAGTGACTTTAGTTAATGGATTAGGCAGTGGTACTGATGGGGTCTGAAATTCAACGGTATTTGTATACATTAATCATTCTTCTTTTTTTTATTGTGACGTGGAAACGAGCAAACCAACCACGGAGGAATGATAATGATAATGACAAGGAAAATGCTAAATATCAAGAAGAATGAGAGGAAGTGAAGAGAATGAAGATTGTGCTGAGAGAAGAGAGAGAGAGAGTGAAAGCTGACAGAAGAGAGAGAGATGAAGCAAAACGGCAGTCGAATTGTAGTTTCTCTCATTTCTCTCGTTCTTCTAGCCATCTAGCAGCACTCTAATGACAATGATAATGATAGTGTGATACCATAGCATGACTCCAGCAGCTACAGAGAGTTTGGTATATTCCCAGAGGCCAGAAAATGCTTGCGTTGAGAAACCTGACCAAGTTAGAGGGCAGCCGCCAAAAGCAGTGTACCCATAGAGCCCAAAACACAAAAGCCACCAAGAAATATCGAGAGCCAGAGCCGCACCAACAACACCAAAATCTAGAACATAAACGAATAGCCAACTCGTCAAAACATTCACCAACAAGCCCACGAGTGAAACCCACGCTATCACTTGATTTTTCAGCTGGCACTGCAGGAACCTTGTCAACGGAAACTGAAACGCAAAGCTAAAATGAAGTGGTATCATCCACACAGCCACTGTCCCCGACAGCTCCGCCACGTCATCGGGCTGCCCCAGTAATTTCAGAAGCGGGGTGGCAAATACGTAAAACGGCAGCAACAAGAAGCAGAACAGAAAAAGGACTATCCATGATCTTTGCATGTATATGCCCAACATGTGGTACCTTTTGGCTCCAAATGCTTGCCCGCAAAGTGTCTCTAGTGCGCTTGCCATTCCCAACTATTCAATTTTTATAGCTTTGATTAGCTAGCTACCTAATTATTGTAATAAAGAGAAAATTAATAATAACGTTCATAATAGTGATTACCAAAAGGCCAAAATTGAACCCAACAATGACTGTGTTGGCTATAGAGATGGCAGCGAGCTCAACATCACCAAGGTGGCCAGCAAAGGCTTGAGTGATGATGTTCATGGTGTAAGAAGAAATCCGGCTGAATATTGCGGGACCCACTATTTGCCATAGCTTCTTCGATTCAATCCACACCCTTGATGTCAAATCGTTATTGTTATTTTCACGATCACCATCTTTATCTGTTAACAAGGGCCGCTGGTTCTGATCTGCTGTGTCCCCCATGAGAAAAGATGATTTTTTTGCTGCTTTGGAAGAAAGAGAGAAGAAAAAGGAAAGTTGGTTTTTGGCAGAGCATGTGAGCCAAGAATGTGATGATACGTTTACGTGAGTAATTTTACTTGAAGCGTTGAGCTAGCGGACGCGAATCATACAGCTATTTCGGGTCAAATTCTCTTGTTTGTCAGGTGGACAAGTCATAGTGGAGCCTGCTAACTTACAGATTCTGTAAGTTACGGCTCCCTCACAAACTTTGTGTGGGTTTCAGTGTGGATCCCACACGGGCCTATAGCCACATACTATTCATGTGAGGGCTGTCCCTTACAGAATCTGTAGGGTAGCCCTCTCCCAAGTTGATATTAAAAGATTCAGCATTGATGTTTGGTTGGAAAGTTTCGCTTGATCAGAACATTTAGTGCCACGTAAGTCGAATTGATTGTTATTTTTCAGTTGTTAATATGGAAACATTGCAAGAACACCAAAACACTCTTCTCATTTTTTTTTATTTAAATACTTATTTATTTACTTACATAACAGTCATGAGAGTAAAAAAATAAATTCATTTTAAAAGACTCTTAAAATAAAAATAAAATAATATTATTTTAATTAAATTTTTTTCTAAAAAAAGATAATTATAATAATTTTTTTTTCGATATAATGACATAAAAAATAATATAATATCAATTAAAGAAGGAGAAATCACTCTCTACTATTAAAGAGAGAATAATTATCTCATTTGAATAATCTTATTTGAAAAATTTTTTGAAACTTTTAATACTTATGTGACTTTTCAAATAAAAAGTAAAATTTTATTTAAATAGTTTTATGGTGATACTTTATTAATTCAATTTCTTTTTTAGTTTATTTTTTTAACACTGATATGTATTGTTACACTTAGGAATGTTGGGCTAGATTTTAATGGGTAGTGATATTTTTAAACCCTTATCCATTATCCGTTAAATTTTTGGCAATACCAAATCCACTAACTACCAGCGAATTTTTAGGGTAATTCTCACTACTCACTTCTTCAAAATTTATTATACAAATTTACACATCATTTATAAATTATAATTTCTAATTAAATGCACACAAAGTATATCTCCCCAACTCCACCAAATAAATTTGAATATTTTACATTATCTAAATCACATGCATAAAAATAGTTAAAAATTAGAGCAATAATATAATTACAATTTTTTTTGTACAAATTGATGTGACATGATTAAATGGGTTAGATTAAATATCTCTTGGATCACATAATTTATTTTTATTATTTTGTATTTTTATTCAATTGATGAGTTAATGTCAAATTAGTTCATACAAAATAAGTTTGTATAATTAGATCGTACAAAATAAGTTTGTATTTTTATTCAATTAATGTCAAATTAGTTCGTACAAAATAAGTTTGTATAAGAGTTTGTACCTGTATCATCACTCTAAAAATTAACATCAATCATAATTCATAAACTATTTACTATCAACGAAATGTTTGGCTCGATTTATGCATATCACATCATGAGAGAATGAAGGAAAATTGTCTTTAAAAAATCTCTCTTAAAAAAATTGTGCAGACCATAAGTGTTTACTTGTTAAAGAATCAATTTTTGGATTTTAATCCATAATTGTTGGATCTTTAATTTAATGTTAGGCTTATATGTGAATAATTATATGTTGTAAACTGTCATATAAGGTTAAACCCAATTAAAAGTGATTTATTAAGGTTTTCAGTGATATTAACTTTAATGTATCTGATAATATGTGGGCCTTTAAAGTGTAGAGATTTAAGGGTAATTTCTATTTCTATGATGAGCCGAAATAGAAATACCTAAAGATAATAGGAAAAGTTGTTTATATAAGTAGTCATGATTCTCCGGTTACACATATCGTTCTATTTTTTCTGAAATTCTATCATCAAAGAGAGCACATAGAAACTTAAAAAATTTACTAGGAAAACATGTTGATTTGGAAGACCAACCACATGACTCCATAGGGCAATTGAGCAATTATGGATTCAAGTACGCTTCTATATATTTTGTTATTAATTCTTGGTGATACAACATGAATATTCATGGATTATAAGTGATGGTTTTCACTAAAAGATTTCTTGTTCCAACATCAATATTTTACTTCTTATGGTTTCCATCTTGAAATTAAGTTTTTAAAAATTTTATTAACTTAAATAATTATTATATAATAATATATAAATTTATATTATATTGGATTACAATATTGTGAAAGCATGTTAGATAAATTGGTTTAATTGATTAAATTTAAATAATTTTTTGGATTTAAAATGAATGTAGACAAATACGGACATAATAAATTTGTCTTTATACTCTAAAGAACCGAGTTCGAATACTAAACAAATGATGAAATATTTTATCAAACTCATACTCATTAACTAAACAGGGGATAAATTCTTACATGTACCCATATCCGCACTCGCTGAAATAATAAAAAGTAAACTTATTTATTGTGGATACCCGTTTAGATTGAATACCCACAGATAAAATTAACATCCCTAATTATCAAAAATCTATTAAAATTTATAATCATGTATTTATTAAGACTACTCTAAATTAAATTTGTGAAGTAAAGTCCAAATTTCTACTCTCATTAATATTCAAAAGAATATCTACTATAGCTACCGAAATACTCCACTTCCTCACACTCATATAATTAAAAAAAAAATACTGAGTTAAATAGTTAATGGTGATTCGAACAGCCCACCAGTCGGCCTTATTCAAGCTATAGAAAAGGTGCACAAAAAGAGTAAATAAATTGCGTTGGATTCTTATTTTGTGTTGGTGTTATGATTCGTGCAATGTATCTTTTAATATTCTATATATTTCATGCCTGTTTTACACAAACACACACACACACACACTTAATTTTTACATTTAGATTGATTCACCGAATGTTGAATACAAAGTGGGAGCCATTCAAAGTTGAAAGCATTTTCCATGCAAGAAAAATTGGCAATCAGCAGAGGTCACGCTCTTCAACTTTTTTGTTTTTTAATTTAAAAAAGATTACACAGTTTGTTGAAGCTTTTTATTAAAAAAAAAAAAAGCATGAGATTTTATGCTGAATTGGATTATAAAATGGATAGTTCAATAATGTGACACTTTTTTTTTTCTTTATTTGTAACATAGATGTATAAGATAGTGATATTAAGAAAGTATGAAATCTCTCTTATATGCTGAAGTCCAAATTTTACGAAAATTGATTAGAATATACATGAACTCTCTATTGCTCGGCACCTAGGATAAGATATATACCTGTCCCCGCAGTATACTTCCACGTTTGAACACTCGTAATCAAGATAGCTGAAATTGATTGATCAGGCAAAAATTCCCGTATTGTTACGCAATCTAGAATCAAAATCTTTCACCATCCACCGACTCATTTGAAACGGCACTTCTCGTTTGTAACTGTTAGCATTACTCGAATGATGATCTTAGAAAAAATCTAATGGGATATATAAATATGTCAATTTGAAAAAACGAAAGGTGATTAATTAGTTGTAAATTATTTTTTTTCCATAAAAATAATAATTTAAACCCATGGAGAAACAAACGAAAGTTGTGCTGCGCTCTGGCATTGTTTCTCAAACAATTAAAGAGTTTGGTAGATCGATTTAAAGACATTAATTAAAAGTTAAAATAAAATTGAGAATGCACTTGATAATATGTGCGTTGGAAGTTAATTAAGAGTTGCTTCTCTATCTCTTATTTGAAGTATTGTCTGAGAATAAAAGCTCCTCGACATATAACTTTTACTTCTTGAAAAATAATTATTATTCGTACACTTATTTATTTCAGTTTCATAAAACATCAAGCAACTAGAAAAAATAAAAATACCAAACACACAGAGCAAAAGCTAGGTCTAAATTATCTCAACTTATAAAAGCACTAGAATTTTGCCAATTGCATGCAATTTGAAAATTACTTGCTGGCGAAAGCCAAGATGTCTTAAAAAAAAAAATATATATATATATATATATATTCATGAGTCATGACTGCGACATCGATGGAAACTGTGGGATCCCTTATTAAATATAACCACGTGGCACGATCGGATTGCGGGAACATGATTTCGGCGTAGGTCATACTTATCCCTTTTGATGTTTATTGTTAGAGAAATTTTAGAATACGATGCCATATAAGTTATATAATAAGTAAATAATCATATAATATATATGTATTTATTTTAAAGAATTATAATATAAGTAGTGATTATATTAAATTTGATTACACGTATCATTTATGTATTAATTAGTTATAATATATCTGAAGTATTCTAAAATTTCTCTATTTTCTAGTTGTGAATCGGTATCGAACCAATGGATGATGCTTGGTCACAATTTCGAACCCGGTATTATATCTTTGCTCTAGTTTTTGTTTTTATTTTTTTTGTTGAAATGGTTTTTCTTTACCATGGGCAATGAGTTTTGATGTATAGGGGTACCCATATTTATAGAAGCTTTCATTTTCATGCTTATCCCAATTGTTGGTTTAGTTTATGCGCGGTGAAAAGAAACATTAGAGTGGTCTTAGTTTCTAAATATCTAGACAATAACAAAACAATAAAAAATAACATTGAGAGAATTATGAATTTTATTAAATTTTCATTATTTAATCGAACAATCCCAAATTCATTTATTTCAACTACATCAAACGATCTTTCAAATTGGTCAAGACTATCCAGTTATTGTTGAGATTTAATTAAAGCTGCTGCAGTTTTGTTTTTTTGAAACTACGGCTGCTGCAGTTTTAGGTGAACCAAGCTTCATTGAAGCTTGTTTGTGATAATTGTAGACGTGGGGTGAGGATTTTCCGTCCGCCTATCACACATTGCCATGTGTCTAAGAAGAGATGAAGTTATCAGTTTGGTTGTGATAACATTCTTTCAAGTAAGGGTGGCAAAACGAATAAACGAATCGAATTTGAATCGTAAACGAATTGGGTCAAAATTTTATGGATTCAGATTCGATTTGTTTATTAAACGAATTGAAATTTCAGGATTCGGATTTGACTCGTTTATTAAACGAATATTCGGTTCGATTCGTTTAAATCATTTAATAGAATTGATAAACGAATCGAATCGAATCCGGATTCGTTTATTATTCGTTTATCCTTAACGAATTGAACCGAATCGAATCAGGATTCGTTTACAATTCGTTTAGAAAAAAATAATTAATAAACAAAATTAAGTAAAATAAAATATAAAAAAATCACAAATTTAGCATCCCATAACAAAATACAAATAACTCAAACCATATTATGCAATCATCCAAATACCAAATTAGAAATCTCTAATAATACAAATAACAATAATTCAAATTCAAATTATAAAGTAAGGTAATTTCTTTAATTCTCTTCATTTGTCTTTTTCACCTTGAAAACAAAAATCCTACACCAAAAAATAAATAAAATGTTATTAACATATATAAACGAAATAATTCAAATTAATTGAAGAATAAAAGATCATATATATAAATGAAATAATTCAAATTAATTGAAGAATAAAAGATATATATATATATATATTAAAATTAATTAATTTAATATTTTTTAATTTTTTAACAGTGATATAATTGAAGAATATGAGCAAGAAATTAAAAAAGCTAACAGCCTAGCACTAATGTGCTCTTTGAATTCGTTTTGATGGAAAAAGCTAAAAGCATACATAGTTTACAACATATCTTTCGAAATGAAAAAGCAAGCACTTGGATGCAAAAATAATAAAAAAGAGAAAAAGAAGTGGAGCTTCCTTTGGTGGTAACTGCTGCTGGTTGAGTGACGTTGAATCGTTGATAAACTGTGAAATCAACCGTGAATTGCTAAGAGATGAAGGTAAACAGATGTGAAATGTAAGAATTAGGGCCGGCTGCTTTAATTGGTTTGACTTTGCTTTAGCTTAAAATTTCAATATCAATTTTAAAAAGTTTTCAAATGAATTTAAGGATAAAAAAATAATTTAATTAAATAAATATTAAACGAATTGATCTGTAATGATTCGTTTATGACCCATTTATTAAACGAATCTTAAATGAATAAACGAATCAAAATCTTTAAACTCGCATTCGAATCGAATTCACCCATTTATTAAACGAATAAATTTTTTTAAACCCAAACCCATTTAATTCGCATCAAATCGAACATATTACCACCCCTAATTCTTTCTGTTCTTTCTGTCGGTTTTACAGTATGCCCTGCCATTTCACCTAAACCAAACAAGACTTTAAAACGTCGGAATGTTTCTAGAACATTTTAATATAATTAGGGCATTTTTATACCGTTTCCATAATCTTATTTATTGCCATTATTTTTTTTCTTACCTTTTTCTTTTTACTTAATTAATTTTAGTATCATTACGGCAGTACTATTGAAACAGCGAAAATGGATTAAATTAAATATGGCTGCATATTCTTGAACGAAGTTAAGAATAAAATTAGAAAAAGTAAATAAGTCCCACGGAGATAACTTTTGCAAATTAACTGAATAAAAATCTTGGTATGGGCCTCCCTGGCAGGCTAATTCAATGGAATTTGAGTATTCGTTCTGAACAAGCATAGTTCTTTCAAAACTCGGGAAATCATGATGACCTCTCATTTATGACAAAATTAAGATTATCAATCGAATGCAACCTCATTCAATATGTGAAGCCGAGCCTTCTGAGCCTGTGAATGTGTTTTTGAAACACAAGAAACTTTAACATACTTAGCGCTTCAAAAGTTCATGAATATGTTCAAAGAGTAGTTCTGTAAATTACCTCTTTCCGCCATTTGCACTTTATGGTGATGACACATAGTATTACAGTTTGAACAACAGTTCCGCTGATCATTCCTGTCCAGATACCCTGCATGAATCATAAACCAGGAGAAACAAAAGCACAAAAATACGATTAATTGCCCGACTCAACATCCGGAAAAGCACATCGTACATTCTAAAGACGAATACCAATATGGTAGGTTTGAGAACTCCAATTGGGTAAAAGCCTTTCATCATTCTCAAATTATGTAGTAAATCCTATCGTGCCCAAGTGCTTATGATAAAGCAATCATTCATACCCTTATATCAAAATGGAGCAGCCATCCCAAGAAAACCCCAAGAGGCACTCCAACTATGTAGTAGCTGCCAATGTTTACAAATGCCACCAATGCTTGCCATCCAGATCCAACTGCAACACATGGAAAAACAAGACACAATCATCGAACCATATCACAAGAACAACATTTGAAACTGCAAAGAACAAAGTCATTTTGAGCTTCTAACCCATGAGAACTGGTTGAATGCAGTTAAGAAGAATGGTGAATGCAAGCAAAATTGCTAATTCATTAACCATTGTAATAACAGCAGAGCTTGAGGTAAAGATCATAGCAAGCTTCTCAGGGGTGCCTATTATAATTGACAGAAAGCAAAGTCCAACCAATAGGGAGTTCAGCACTGACACAATGGCTGCAAATTTCGCGCCATTTGCATTGCCAGCACCAAGTTCATTTGCTACACGAACTCTGTATAAAGATGTATTATCACATGGTAAGAAAAGAGCACAGGAAAAGCTAGATGAGGCTAGTTAATTCAGAGGCATATTTAATAGTAACGGTCTCCAAGCCAAAAAAAAAAAAAATACTATAGGAAAGGAGATATAGTTTCAACTTTCTTCAACTCCTGCTCAGTTTTGCTCATGGGATCCTATTCCCTGATAATCTAATCAAAATTCACAAGTCAAAAGTTTATAGTAACAGAATTTTAATGGGTTGAGTGACTAGGGGAAAAAAAAATCTCCAACAACCAGAAAATGGTCGACCAAAGACAAGCTAGTCAAGTCAGTCAACTGGTCAGAAAAGTATCTTGACACAAAAGTTACAAAACCTAGAAAATTGCAAACAAATGTTGGATATGATTAGCTAAAAGTATACTCATGTTCATTGGAATGGAACAGCGGTAGGTCTAATCCAAACCCAATTGTTGGTAGGCAAAGGTTCATATCTTATCATCTTGACAACCGTATTAAAGTTATGTCCATATTCTAAACCATATATGAGGTTCTAATCCATCACCAGGGTTGATGATATGATATAAATAATGGAACATCACCTAACAAGAGGAGTGAATTTCTTTACATTTCCTAAATATATTTCAAACAGTAACTGCAAACAAAGCCTGTAGAAGGGAATTGCACTATCAATACTCCCAAAAACAAGTAAAATAAATAAACACAAAACTAAATATACGAGATTGAGAGATGGAAAGAATGTTTATCATGATTCAATTCAAGCCAACTAAAGTTACTTCCTAGTCACCTAGAAGTACGGAATACTCAATTTTTGCTGAATTGTCAGCTGAATAGACTATTTCCTTATCCTAATAAAAATAGTAAGTCATGAGATAATGAGATATTACACTGTTTAATACACCCTCCTATTTGGAAAAGCTATTTAATACTATTTGTTAGTAATGCAGTGGACAATTAAGAACGATAACCACCAGGCCAACATTGGGGACCCTGATGCTTTATAATATAGAACCCAGCTCAGTACCTTCTCTTGGTTCAAATAGTAATCTTTCTTATTTATTCGCGGTTGATTATTACAATTAATTCTGGATTTAGGAGAGGCAAGGCAAGGGAAACTTACAAAAAAAACATACCCGGTGGCAGCCAAAAATCCAAGAGGAATCATGGATTCCCAGCCATATATAGTTACACTGAAGATTAATAAAAAGAAAAAAGTGAAAATTCAATGGATCTGAAACGTGTACAAACAAACAAATAAATTTAGATTGCAGAAACAAAGTCAAGGATCAGGAAGCTACCAGATGGAAAGGGCATCAACAGCAACATCAGCATTATGCATGTAGCCGGACACTATTATCAATACCCTGTAGTAAATGTTCTCCAACCTAAACAGTCGTCACAAAACACAAACTCAGTTAATCAATTCCTCTATCTGATAAATGTAAAAATTGGGTAAATCAACCAATCAAGAGAGAGCGTTGATCAATTCCTCGATCTAATAAATCTAAAAATTAGGTAAATCAACAAATTAAGAGAGAGCAAAACCATACAAGAGCATAACCCCGGAAGCCACAGAGAGTTTAAAGAATTCCCAAAGTCCAACAAAGGCCTGAGCAGAGAAACCAGTCCATGTGAGAGGACACCCGCCGCAAACAGTGTACAAGAAAAGACCCAAAACCGAGAGCCACAATGAAAAATCAAGAGTAATAGCAGTCCCAGCAAGTCCAACTCTCAGCTTATAAACAAAAACCCAACTCACAATCACATGAACCAGAAGAGCACAACCAGAGACCCAAGCAATGACTGCAGTCTTTAACTGGCTCTGCAAGAACCTTTGCAAAGCGAATTGAAATGGTAAACACAAGTGAAATGGTATCAGCCATACAGCAAAAATACCAGTCTGCTCTGCCACTGATGTTGGCTGTCCAATGAGCTTCAATAAAGGAGATGCAAAAACAAACATGGGTATCAACAGAAATGAACATATGAACAAAACAATCCACGATCTTTGCATGTAAATGCCTAGCATGTGGTACTGCTTTGCCCCGTAGGCTTGTCCACATAATGTCTCTAGCGCACTCGCCATGCCTTACTAAAAGAAGGGAAACAAAAAAACTTAATTAGGACATGGTAGAGCGCAGTAAATTAAGTGATATAAAATAGTTTTTCAAAGTTTAGATTTGGGTTACCAAGAAGCCAAAGCTGATAGAAATAATGACAGTGGTGGCAATGGAGATGGCAGCAAGATTGAGGTCACCGAGATGGCCAGCGAATGCCTGAGTAAGGACAGTCATGGAGAACATCGCAAGGCGACTGAAGATGGAGGGACCTGCAATTTGCCATAATTTCTTTGATTCTTTCCATGTTTTGCTAACCTGTGAATCATCGTTGATATTTCTCGGAGATGAGGTGGAGTTTCGTTTTCATCGTTGCTTGAGAGTAAGAGAGGGTTCTCTTCTTCTCCGATGCCCATGGTGATGTAAGGATTGACGGACATCCATTTTTTATTTTTTTTTAGTAAGACTTCGACATCAACTTAACTGGTCACTGCATTGTTGTTACTATTGTAATTCTATACATAATACTTAATAAAGATTCTCCTCCACCCCTGAATTGGGGGCTGGCTTCCCAATACGCTGCCTGTGTAAGAACTGAAGAGGGAGGGATCAATGAAAAGAGTAATGAAATTTTTTTTAACTCTCTCAATTTATTTCATTAGCCTCACTTAAGTTACTATTATTAATCAATTTACAGAAGTAACAACAAAAACAATATTTGTCGTATGTATATTAGTAGTTGACATTCCTAAACGATGTGCAATTATTTTCATTTTTATTATTATTTTTGATGGTTTCATGAATTTTCACTATCATTATTAATATTATTATTTCTCCACAGATTCTGACATTCCTAATTGAGCAAATTCAATTTAACAGGTAACAGCCGCCTTCACTCGCACTCAAATTTTCACTTGGTGGAAATGGGACAGACCGCTACACAGAGGTTATTTTCTTATTCTGAATCCTGAATCTGTTAATATATATTTTTTAATTTAATTTCTCATCAGTTTGATACAAATATTATGAATATCTATCATGGAGGATTGGATTAGTCTGCTTCCCGAGAAAATTCTTTATTGCAATTATCAGTCCGTCAAGTAACAACATAAAGAAGAAAATGTTTTTATTTGAAAAGATGAGAAAAATTGAGGAGGTTAGGCATCATTACTTTGATAAGAGTGGACTCGGGTTGGACTAAATACGGGTAGTTCAAAAGAGATACAAATTCAGGCCTCGTATTACCTCCAATTGAATCAAAGAAAATGGACAGCAAGCAACCCAATTCAAAATGAGGGACAACGAAACTTAGAATTTAAAGTAAAAAAGTTGGCTTTCTTGACCCATTATTTCGATACTTGGGCCGGACCAATTAGGATTCGCTCACATCGGATTGTATGCAAGCAGTCGAATAGGCATGCAAGTGCCCTCTGAAATCCTCAAAAACCTTCATAAAGGGTATTGTCGGATATGGACTTTAATTTATGTAATAATATGCACACGTGTCACGCTTTAATTACTTGTAATCAAAATTGGGAAATCTAGTCCGCAGGACGGTTGCCTTTTTTTGCAATGATCCAACGACTCTGATTTGTTAACTCTGCTCCAACTTGGCCGCTACTCCAATAATAATAATATTTTGCTCCGCGACAATCTGGGCGTAAAACTCTGACAAATCTTAGGAGAATAAATAAATAATAATAATGGAGTTTTGTAATGGAAGTCCCGTAACGTAGGAGACTTAGGGGGCAGATGATCAGAAAGTGAAAGAGATATCTTGGATGGTACATAGAAGAAATTCAAATTGGATTTGGAGAAAGAAAATGGATCGGTTCATTTATTAACTAACTAGATATTTTAACTGTATAGACATAATATTATTATAAAGTTTATACGGTACTACCATTTTTTTTAAGTTAAACATATATACAAAATAAAATATGATAAATCGTGAGTGCATTATTTCATTTAATTATACTTAATTAAAAAAAATTTTGAGTTTATAAAAATTTAAACCATTATTTTTATAAATATAAAAATAAACGGTTCACTACTCGATCAAAAATGACAACACTCTCTTCTTTATGAAATATAAAAACGTTACCATCTATAAATTTAAAATAGGACAATAATCAAAGAGTCAGAGATCACGTAACAATCTAACTATAACTAGAGTCTTAGATTAGTTCTAATAATTATGAAAAAATAATGTATTTTACATGATTAGCGTAAGATAACTACAGCCTTAGATTAGTTCATTCCTGTGTTTGTTTAAAAGTTAATGTTTCAGGTCACATCTACTCCCGCATGAAATGACGTGACAATCTAACGAAGATTGAATGAATTTCTAGGCAGAACCGCAGAATTTGCTTTGAATATTGAAATAAAATAAAATCCAATCTTGTTCAAAGCTTTTTGTGGCAGACGGCGATGGAATGGGGGACGTTACATGCAGAGACTGAGAGATCAGCATCCGTAATACTTAATTATTTCAAAGTGATATTGGCATCGGATTAAAAGAGATGCGGGTATTATCTCAAAAGTTAAAGTTATTGTGTGAATTAAAGGTCAATAGATATTAAGTTGGTCAACATATCTTCTCCATATGCATTTGCACGGTTTTTCTCTCTCCTCAGGACACGTGTGCTGTTTCCCATTGGGTGCGTACGTTGCAGAATCTGTAACGTAGCCTTCTCCCCCTTTATCTAGAGTCACGTCGTTCGAGTGTTTCATAATTATAGGACTTGGATGAGTACAAAATACGTGTGAAATCATGAAGAAAAAGTGATTGAGGAAGCTACGGATTCTGTAACTTACAGATCCAGCTTTAGCCAACTCCCTTGCACATCCATTTGCTTGCTTTTCTCTCCCCTCACGACATGTGTGCTCCTCTCATTGCGTGTTTGTTACAGATTCTCTTCAAAAAACATAGCAACCTCCGACAAATATAAGATTACAATATGACAACTTGCCTTCACCCTTAAAATATCCAACAAATTTTTGTCGATCCTAGTTAATTAAAACTTTAAAACATAAGATAGATGTGCACCAACGGTGAGTGAGTAAGAAGTAAGCTTTTGCTTGACCAACAGGAAGGCGAAAGCGGCGGTGAAAGCCAGCTGGGAGGCGATGATCAAGGAAGAAGTTGAGACGGGCAAACGAGCGACGCCGTAAGCGTAGAGGTAATTGTCGAAGCCTGTGAGGATTCCAATGATCGCTGAGGCGAAGAACACGGGAGGTCTCATCAAGATCAACTTTTTATTATCATTATTGGACGGCTGCGATGATGTCGATGATTCGTGATCAGTAGTAGTGCCACTGCGGCGTCGCTGCAGGTAGGATACTGTGATGGGAATGAGAATGACAGGGCAGCCGGCGGTTTCGAGCCAGCTTGAGAACCAAATCCTTTTGCCTCCATGGAGGAAATACAAGCGCATGATCAAAGGGCCAGCGCAGTTGCCTATAGCCAAGAGGATGATGTTCAGGATTAGCAGAACTATTTTGCCTCCATGGAGGAAATACAAGCGCATGATCAAACTTTCATGTGTTTACCGACTAATTAAACATGGCGGAGATGATGGAAACTATTAAATCGAAAAAATCCACCATGAAAATAGCTCTGCTAATCCTGAGCATCATCCTCTTGGCTCCATGGAGGAAATCCTGAACATTATAAGCCTTAATTCGTTTCTTATTGTCAACTCAACTGCGTCACCAGTTTTAATGTTTTGTTAATGAGCATCCCAGAACTCTGATGGGTGAGGGAGACTGACTCAACAAACTCATCCGGAAATTGGTTGATTAATTGCGTGTTAGATTTGACCGCTTCAATTAAATCTTTTTCAAACTCATTCTTCTTTCTTCTATACTCTTGGTCGGTGCCATTTTATCACAATCACTTTTCCCTTCCAACATAAATAATAAATTCTAGAGTAAATTATCTCTTTACTTAGTTAAGAAAGATCTCTTTATTTGAGACTTATGTCTCTTTTAAATGGGTCTACATGAACATTAGTTTTCATGAATAAACTTGTAATATCATATACACGTGTGTGTGTGTATATATTAAGAAAGAAAATGAGCTGCATATACACGTGCATGATTAATGTAAAGAATTTGAATGAAAGACTAGTTGATTAAAAAATTTGTTTGTTACTCGTAGGTTTTGACTTGGGGAAGTGTAAAATATAAAACTTAAGAAGCGTAACAAAGGTGCAAAATATGACTCAAAAAATTGTGACGATCTTGATTTGAAAAAAGAAAATATAACTTAAGAATAATCGAAAGAAGAAACAAACAACGGGGTCAAATCTGAAATTAAAAAAAAAATAAAAAAAAAAAAAGGAAGAAGAAGAAGAAGAAGAAGGTAAATTAAGCAAACGTGAAAAACGATGGACGCGGGGAGCAACCAACGACCACAGCCCACACGGAGCATCGGCTATGCCTATATATATAGATATAGATATAGATATATAGATATGGGGGTCATTAGTCGTGGACAGGGAGAGGAGAAGACAACATGTTGATGTAAGCGGAATGCAAACGGCCAAAAATAGCTCTGCTAATCCTGAACATCATTTTGATCTGTAACGTAGCCTTCACCCACTTGGGTTATTTATTTATCTTCAGATTATTGAGGTCACACGCCAATCACCATCATATGCTTTTCATTGCAACTTGCTCTCTTAAATTCAATGGATACGGATATATGTGCCGGTATATTTATTTAGTCCGAATAACAATGTGGACGTATCTTAGTCAAAATTTTTTTTTTTTGGATAGCGTAACATAGTCAAATTTCAGATGATAATAATTGGATTGCATATAAATATGAACATAGATATGATGAAGATTGTTCGAGATCCTTGATGCCGATTTTTTTAAGCGTGCGAGATCCTTCATGCTGATTCCGCTGAGAGGTTATTACTCGCCGCCAATAATATTTACGAAGATGTGGCTGATTAACGGTGGGCTGTAAATATGACAACAACCGGTTATTAGTGCGTATAGAGCCAAGGAAACAACTCTGGTGATACAGGAATTCTAAAATATATCAGAGTAATATAATTAATTAATAATTAATGCACGTATAATATATATAATTGAATTTTAAATTACTATATGTCATAGTATTATCTATTTATTGTATGGCGAACATAACATTTGAAAGGCATCCTCGAATTGTTCTGTTATTGTTCAAGTCCACGGTGAATTTTTTTCTTTTAAGATAACTCATGTGCGCTTTTGTCCTTTTTATTCTTGAATGCGAGTTTAATTAATGGTTTGAGTGGTTGTGTATTATATTGGTGTGTAATTTTATATGTAAATCAAGTTCACATGGATCAACTATTAACTATATTGACATGTTGTTCGTTAATAAAATTCCTATTTGTTAAAATATATATATATATATATATGTTGGATCACACTATATTTTTCTTATTTTCTTCTAAATCATAAGAAAGTGATTTTGAGAAATTAAAATAATTTTTAGTTTTGATAAATTTATTTAAAAATTACTTTTAGTGAAACCACTTCATTCTTTAACATATTTTTTTAAAAAGCAGTTTTATCTTTTATATATTTAATACTGTATTTCTTTTAGTCAATTATATTATTATATCACTTTAATTTTTAATATATCATATATATACATACACACACAATCATAATATTTCTAAAAAAAAAATTTATTAAATGTCTAACTCATTGTCAATGGATCATTTTAACACCGCGTTTATCGAAAAATTGACTCTACAGGTGAGAGAATCAGAACCACATGAATCTAATGTTGGGAATACTATATTTGGTCGGCTTGGTCCAATAATCAATGATGTTGGGTGAGAATTAGGGGATCATTAATGTCAGAGTTGTTGAGTCATCATTGAATTACATCAATAATATTTCATACAACATACATAACCCATAGAAACTATATAAATTGTAAAATTTATATAATTATATGATTCTTATTAATTGTATATGTTACTTGAAATATAACGCAACAAAATCCCAATAATAAACTTACAAATGCTATACTGTAGGCGGCGACAAAGTCGTTTCGAGTTGAACCACCACAGGCCAACAACGAGAAGTTTACTCACTACTGACGCACTTTTGGTCTTGTACTCTTGTTGGGGTTCTATGTTCATTCTGAGTCCCACCCAACAGTATGAATAATGTTATATATATCGAAAGTAAAACAAAATCTAACACAAAACCCACAAGAGACAAAAAAAGAAAATTATCTTAATAATTAAAATCTTTTATATTCTAATCATGAATTTTTTTATATACATATTACTATTGAATATGAATAATATTTTTTTCCTCTTAATACTAAAATTCTCTTAAAACGTGGGAATGCTGGAAAGCAATTGCTTCTAAATTCGTGGCCACATCTGTTCTAAATCACAAGTGCTTTCATACCTTTGAGATCACATAGAGTTATGTATTTGTACAAAAGAGCTGCCCACACGTTTAAAACCTTAATACTTAAAAGGTGTGTTTGACATATTATATTATATTATATTAGTTTATATTAATTTTATTGTATTATATATACAATAATATAAGTAGTTTTGTCCATAATATAATATTATGTTAATGTATTATGAATTGCATTATATAAAATAACATTATTTTATATTAATATTAATATTAAATTAATATTATTTAAATATATTATTAATTTGTATAATAAAAATGATTTAATAATATACTATTATTAAATAATAAAATATTACAATATAATGTTATATTATTGATAGTATTATATTATAATATAATTTATTTCTATATGTTACTTATTATAATATAGTATCTTATTGTAATATAGTATAATTTAATATTTTATTCTTAAAAATATAATACTATATAATTATATAATATAATATTAAATTATAAAATTTATTTTTATTTATTAATATCGAATATAATTGTTTAGTTAAAATTTATTATTTTAGTAATAAAATTAAAATTTTCTCACATATTTAAAGTAAAATAATTAAAATGATTTTATGTAATTTATTTATTAAATACTTAGGTTTATTACTATCTTGTATTATTATTTAATTAAATTTTTATTTAAATATAAATATAGATTAATATTTAATAAATTTAAATTTATTATAATTTATTAAATAATAAAAGTTAAATGATCATATCTAAAATATGAATAATATTTTATTTTTTCTCATTTATTTAATCCAAATAGAACCATTACACACTTCTAAATCATCCAAACAAAAGCTCATTTCGTGTGCGTATGTTCACATTTTCTTCATCACGCGATTGTCGACCATCAATCGTGCGCGCGCGTCTATATATAAAATTATCAATAAACAGCTTTAAAAAGGGCAAAAAAAGGAAAATGTCAAAATATCAAGTGCATCAAGTGGAATTAAGGTCTACCACGTGTGTTTTTTTTTTTTTCTCTCCTTTTTTTAACAAGGACTACTACTAAGCTAAGCTAAACTTTCATTATATACGAATACGATAAAAACTTTGATGCCAAGTTTACAGAATCTTTCCAATTAAGTGATCACGACAATCGCTCAAGGACAAAACTCAACAACGTGTGCTCACATTTTTTCTGTTTACGATATTGGCTTTGGACCAACTCACCGAGTAAAATATACGAGACAGATACTAAATTAGAGTATAGAATTAGTTTTACTATTTTTGAGTTAGAACGCTTCATCACACATAGCTGGCTTAAGTGCATATGTATTTAAGTCAGCGTCAATTTTCTATTTGCTTTGTATGTTTTTAATTAGGGTACATGATTTGGACCATGATCGATATCCTTGCCGATTCATAGTCATTTTGGTTGTTTACTTTAATATAATTATTACATATGAGTTGTCATGCCCACTTAAGTTAAGAAGATCATTGAAAAAATTGTTGCCCAATATTCCATGCTTCTTATGAAAAGAAAAACTGTCACAGGAGCTGGCTGGATCTTGATTCAATGACCAAATATATGAAAATTCTCCAAATTTAATTTTTCTCCATTTAAGTACGAAATAAACGTTCAAATTGAAATGGGCGTAGGTTATGTTGATTCTCCATATTTTTGCCACTCCTCATGCGCACATCGTTGAGAAAAGTCATTTACTGTAACACAAAAGAATTAATCATATGGTCACATTTAAGGATGGCAAATGGGGTGGGGTGGGGTGGGAGTGGGGACGCCTATCTCATTTTTTACCCCATTAAAAATTTTTACTTCCATTCCCCAATAAATTTAGTGGGGTGGGGATGGAAAATCCTCATGTGTGGAATGATTTTTCCATTTCCACCTTATTCTCTATTTACTTATTTTATAGTAGGTATAAATACATAATTTCAGTAAATTAAAAATTATAGACTTAAAATAAAATTATTACCATATTATAAAGTATTTAAATTATTTTAAAAAATCTCTAAAAGTTTGAAACAATATCTTAAAATGCTATCAAAACTGAAAAATGTTCGAAGAGTGTAGTACCTTAAAAGAGAAAAGAAATATAACAATGTTTTAAAGTTGAAAAAAAATTATATTGTAGGATTTTCTTTTATTCATATCACGTTTATATCACATAAAAATAAAAAAATTATTAATTGACATTATAGTTGATAAAATAAAAATTATTAAATAAGAATTAAAAATATATTTATATATAATGGGGATTGGGGTGGGGAGTAAAAAACTAAATCCTATTTCATTAAGAATTTGGGAATCATTTTTTCCCCATTCCCTACCCCATTCCCCAAAAATTATTCAAAATTTTTTCATTTGGGGTGGAGTTCGATGGGCCCCAAACCCGAGGAGAATTTTGCCATCCCTATCACACTTAATTTGTCTTTATACAAAACACACAAAGTAGTAGTTGTTGTTGCCTAATTTGAAATTTGTTTTCATAAAAAACAAGAAAACTCTTGCCGAAATTAAGCTATAAATTCAACTTCACTGCCCACACACACAACACCCAGCGCAGTTTCAAACTTTCATGTGTTTACCGACTAATTAAACACTGCGGAGATGATGGAAACTACTAAATCGAAAAAATCCACCATGAAAATAGCTCTGCTAATCCTGAACATCATCCTCTTGGCTATAGGCAACTGCGCTGGCCCTTTGATCATGCGCTTATATTTCCTCCATGGAGGCAAAAGGATTTGGTTCTCAAGGTGGCTCGAAACGGCCGGCTGCCCTGTCATTCTCATTCCCACCACAGCAACCTACCTGCAGCGGCGCCGCAGTGGCACTACTACTAATCACGAATCATCGACATCATCGCAGCCGTCCAATAATGATAATAAAAAGTTGATCTTGATGAGACCTCCCGTGTTCTTCGCCTCAGCGATCATTGGAATCCTCACAGGCTTCGACAATTACCTCTACGCTTACGGCGTTGCTCGTTTGCCCGTCTCAACTTCTTCCTTGATTGGGCAGGTTTGCATAGATGTTAAAATATTATGAAATTTAATATATTATTTATTTGACATTCAAATTTAATAAAGATATAAATGTAAAAGTACATTTTTTTAATTTTTTAATTTTTTAAAAATAATAACTTAATACTTGTTTTAAGAGATTCAGACAAAAAAAAAACATATTATTCAGATTTAGATATTTAAATCTATTAAGAATTCAGATTAATTTACATCTATTCATATTTCAAATAAAAAAATAAATACAACTTTAGTTTAGTCCATTTTCGTGTTTGTTTAAAAGTTAATGTTTCAGGTCACATCTACTCCTGCATGAAATGACGTAACAATCTAACGAAGATGAATGAATTTCTAGGCAGAACCGCAGAATTTGCTTTGAATATTGAAATAAAATAAAATCCAATCTTATTCAAAGCTTTTTGTGGCAGACAGCGAAGGAATGGGGAACGTTACATGCAGAGACTGAGAGATCAGCATCCGTAATACTTAATTATTTCAAAGTGATATTGGCATCGTATTAAAAGAGATGCGGGTATTAGAACTTTAAAACATAAGATAGATGTGCACCAACGGTGAGTGAGTAAGAAGTAAGCTTTTGCTTGACCAACAGGAAGGCGAAAGCGGCGGTGAAAGCCAGCTGGGAGGCGATGATCAAGGAAGAAGTTGAGACGGGCAAACGAGCAACGCCGTAAGCGTAGAGGTAATTGTCGAAGCCTGTGAGGATTCCAATGATCGCTGAGGCGAAGAACACGGGAGGTCTCATCAATATCAACTTTTTATTATCATTATTGGACGGCTGCGATGATGTCGATGATTCGTGATCAGTAGCAGTGCCACTGCGGCGCCGCTGCCGGTAGGATACTGCGATGGGAATGAGAATGACAGGGCAGCCGGCGGTTTCGAGCCAGCTTGAGAACCAAATCCTTTTGCCTCCATGGAGGAAATATAAATTCGCACTTTACTTGTATGATAAAAAATATCAGGCAATTTGAACTTAACGTGTATGATCGATGTTACAGGCAATTAATTTGCACACGACTTGTATATCATGAATTCGTTGGAAATAATTAATTCGAAATTTGTAGGGATGCCAATCTACTTGTTGGTAAACATATCATATTTATCCTGTATGTTGTTTTACGTTTTTTAATGTTTCATTCAATACAATAAATAGAACATGGTATCAAAAAGTTATAGTAGATCAAAGTTGTAAATATAGTTTTTTAGAGTGACAAAAATGTCCTTCAAACTATTAAAAAAAAAAAGAAAAAAAATTTGTTAGAATACCATGTGCAGTGTAGGTCCCTGATCGTAAGTTTTTATCATGTTTCTTAAAGTTTTATATCATCTCATATTCAACCGTCGAGTCGAGAGTGAGAGAGAAGATATATCATGAATAATAATATAGCTGATGGCAACCGTCGGATGAGTTGACTGTTGACGTACCCATGCTACAAGTTACGGTTCCCGGAAAAGGGGTCTAACAACTACTGTATCGTATTCTTTCAATTCAATGTGGCTTACTAGTAGTACCTTTGCTCTTTAATTAATCAGTCACCATGGCCACACTGGAGTAGTGGACCACTTCAACCTTTTTTAGTTATAGGCTTCAGCAAAAATTGGGTTTCATGAAAAACTAATGCAAGATTCAATTATGTCTCCATTAGTGTGCAGAAGAGTCAATCAATTGGAAAGTGAAAGCCTGAAGATTTATAGAATCAAACGGATTGACGTGGAGTTTGAGGTTTGAACCAGCCATTTCCACTTTCTAGGTCGAGTTACTGAAACAGCAGCGTAAGTAAAATCCTCCTCTTTTATTATTATTATTATTATTATTATTATTATTATTATTATCATCATCAAAAGGAAGAAGTGATTGGGCAGGCTGCATGCTATGTTTTTGCAAACTTTTCTAAAGGGTAGCATTCAAATACATGTATACGCACGTTGAATTTTAGTCATCTTTTTTGTCTTGACTATAATCTCCGGATTTACAATTACAGTGAAAACTGATTCTTCACAAATTTGTAATGTTTCAGAAAACTTATATATATTATCAGTTGCAAGAAGTCAAAGGAAGTGGACTCCAGGATAGATATTAAACACACAAATATGTTCAAAGAGACATTATGATGCTTAGTCGCTGAAATACAAGCTTTAATTTGGTAAGCTAAAAACTGCTTGCATTGGAAATAGAGAGCTGGTGGTTTTAAGTCTTACCCTAATTTGTATACGGCCCCAGCAAAGTAGAATGCACAAATTCAAACTATTAAAGCAGTGATGAATCCTTCTTAATTATGAATTTTAGGTTAAAAAAAGAAAATTGGTTGATGATAATTTTTCAATTAATTTTTTTTATTTAGCCGATAAAATTTAGCCGATAAAATTAACATAATCTTTCATGTGAATTACACCTTAAGACATGCACGATATCAGGCAGCTTATAAACTTCACCACCATCTTTGTTTCTTTTTTTTACTTTAGAAAAATGCATTAATTAAGGTTTTTAACTAAGTCAAATTATGGGATTTGTGACATTACTTCTTGTGCTAATTTTCCTTATATTATTATATGAAGAGCGTGGTTACAAAGAGGTGATTTTATAAATTTATGTTTTTGCAAACTTTTCTAAAGGGTAGCATTCTTTTTGTCTTGACTATTAGATAATACTATAATTGCCAGCGGTTTGGATTGAACGTCGAAATTAAATTTACAATTGCCGGCGGTTTCGAGCCAGCTTGAGAACCAAATCCTTTTGCCTCCACAGAGGAACCAAATCCTGAACATCATCCTCTTGGCTATAGGCAACTGCGCTGGCCCTTTGATCATGCGCTTGTATTTCCTCACGGAGGCAAAAGGATTTGGTTCTCAAGCTGGCTCGAAACCGCCGGCTGCCCTGTCATTCTCATTCCCATCGCAGTATCCTACCTGCAGCGACGCCGCAGTGGCACTACTACTGATCACGAATCATCGACATCATCCCAGCCGTCCAATAATGATAATAAAAAGTTGATCTTGATGAGCCCTCCCGTGTTCTTCGCCTCAGCGATCATTGGAATCCTCACAGGCTTCGACAATACCTCTACGCTTACGGCGTTGCTCGTTTGCCCGTCTCAACTTCTTCCTTGATCATCGCCTCCCAGCTGGCTTTCACCGCCGCTTTCGCCTTCCTGTTGGTCAAGCAAAAGCTTACTTCTTATTCACTCAACGCTGTCTTCTTGTTAACGCTTGGGGCGGTCGTATTGGGTTTACACGCCAACGGTGACCGGCCGGCTAACGAGTCAGCAAGACAATATCTAGTAGGGTTTCTGATGACGGTCGGAGCTGCGTTCTTGTATGGGTTTATTTTGCCGTTGATGGAGTGGGTTTACAAGAAGGCCAGGCAAGAAATCACCTACGCTCTTGTTTTGGAGATTCAGATGGTCATGTGTCTTTTTGCAACTCTTTTCCTGTACCGTCGGAATGGTCGTCAACAAAGATTTCCAGGTTTCATTTCTCTTTAATTATCACTTTATTTTCTCTCCTTCTTTTGCCGGCCAGTCCATTTTTTTCGTATAATTATCATCGGATTCTATCTGATTCTTCCGTTATTATAATATTATGCATGCACAAATTAGTTAAAATTTATAGCATTATAACGTGACTAAGCTGATCAAACACATCAATTAAAACTCATGTAATCATACAATAAGTTACTCTAATATATATGGTCAAATGTATGGAGAGAAAAACAAAACTGCAAGACACAAAAAAAAAACTATATGTCCTTCAACAAAAAAAACAAAAAGAAAATAGTTTCAAGTGAAAAGTTGATCTTGATGAGAAAAAAAAACTGCAAGAAACCAAAAAAAAACTATATGTCCTTTAACAAAAAAAACAAAAAGAAAATAGTTTTAAGTGAAAAGTTGATCTTGATGAGAAAAAAAAACTGCAAGAAACAAAAAAAAACTATATGTCCTTTAACAAAAACAATTCCAATGTACGAAGAACTATGATTCTAGCCATGCCTAACTAAAAGAAGGGAAACAAAAAAAAAAACTTAATTAGGACATGGTAGAGGGCAGTAAATTAAGTGAAATAAAATAGTTTTTCAAAGTTTAGATTTGGGTTACCAAGAAGCCAAAGCTGATGGAAATAATGACAGTGGTGGCAATGGAGATGGCAGCAAGATTGAGGTCACCGAGATGGCCAGCGAATGCCTGAGTAAGGACAGTCATGGAGAACATCGCAAGGCGACTGAAGATGGAGGGACCTGCAATTTGCCATAATTTCTTTGATTCTTTCCATGTTTTGATATTTCTCGGAGATGAGGTGGAGTTTCGTTTTCATCGTTGCTTGAGAGTAAGAGAGGGTTCTCTTCTTCTCCGATGCCCATGGTGACATAAGGATTGAGAGGACATCCATTTTTTTTTTTAATAAGACTTCGACAGCAATTTAACTGGTCACTGCATTGTTGTCACTATTGTAATTTTATACATAATAGTTAATAACGATTCTCCTCCACCCCTGAATTGGGGGCTGGCTTCCCAATACGCTGCCTGTGTAAGAACTGAAGAGGGAGGGATCAATGAAAAGAGTAATGAAATTTTTTTAACCCTCTCAATTCATTTCATTAGCCTCACTTAAGTTACTATTATTAATCAATTTACAGAAGTAACTGCAAAAACAATACCAGTCGTATGTATATTAGTAGTTGACATTTCTAAACGATGTGCTATTATCGTTATTTTTGATGGTTTCATGAATTTTTATTATCATTATTATTATTATTTCTCCACACACCGCTACACAGAGGTTATTTTCTTATTCTGAATCCTGAATCTGTTAATTTTTTTTATTGTTTAATTTCTCATCAGTTTGATGCAAATATTATGAATATCTATCATGGAGGATTGGCTTAGTCTGCCTCCCCAGAAAATTCTTTATTGCAATTATCAGTCCGTTAAGTAACAAAATAAAGAAGAAAATGCTTTTATTTGAAAAGATGAGAGAAATTGAGGAGGTTAGGCATCATTACTTTGATAAGAGTGGACTCGCGTTGGACTAAATTCAAGCAGTTTAAAAGAGATGGAAATTCAGGCCTTGTATCACCTCCAATTGAATCAAAGAAAATGGACAGCAAGCAACCCAATTCAAAATGAGGGACAACGAAACTTAGAATTTAAAGCACAAAAAGTTGGCTGTCTTGAATTTAGTCCAATTATTTCGATAATTGGGCCGGCCCAATTAGGATTCGCTCACATCGGGTTGTATGCAAGCAGTCGAATAGGCATGCAAGTGCCCTCTGAAATCCTCAAAAACCTTCATAAAGGGTATTGTCGGATATGGACTTTAATTTATGTAATAATATGCACACGTGTCACGCTTTAATTACTTGTAATCAAAATTGGGAAATCTAGTCCGCAGGACGGTTGCCTTTTTTTCCAATGATCCAACGACTCTGATTTGTTAACTCTGCTCCATCATGGCCGCTACTCCAATAATAATAATATTTTGCTCCGCGACAATCTGGGCGTAAAACTCTGACAAATCTTAGGAGAATAAATAAATAATAATAATGGAGTTTTGTAATGGAAGTCCCGTAACGTAGGAGACTTAGGGGGCAGATGATAAGAAAGTGAAAGAGATACCTTGGATGGTACATAGAAGAAATTTAAATTGGATTTGGAGAAAGAAAATTGATCGATTCATTTATTAACTAACTGGATATTTTAACTATATAGACATAATATTATTATAAAGTTTATACGGTACTAACTTTTTTTTTTAAAGTTAAATGTATATACAAAATAGAAATATGATAAATCGTGAGCTCATTATTTTTTTAATTATATTTAATTAAAAAAGAATTTGAGTCTATAAAGACTTAAATCCTTACTTTTATAAATATAAAAATAAACGGTTCAACACTCCGTAAAAAATGATAACATTCTCTTTTTTATAAAATATAAAAATATTACTACCTATAAATTTAAAATAGGACAATAATCAAAGAGTAAAAGATCCTGTCACAACTATGTATATACTTGATCGCTTGGCGAAAAAATAAAAGACTTGATCGCTTGGGACCTACACCTATACAGGCATGTACTTAATGGTATTAAGGGGAGTCGGTAAAGAAACAAACTTGCCGCTAGCGATATCGAAGCTGCTAACTGCCGCTTCCTATGCACATTAAGTGCTGACAAACTCGATTTTGATGGCACATTTTACAGCTCTAGCTGGCGCTCCTAGAGCAAGTAATGTATATTGCCATGTCACATCATTATTTCTTCAATTGGCAAGGTTTTAATTAGGGAGGTTGTAATCTTAAGTAATCACGTAAGATAATGATTTTTTAATAAAAATTTAATAATTATAAAAATATAAAATTATAATATTATAATATTTTCACAACCGTTCAATTTCATTCAATAATTGTAAAAGAATCATATATTTTATATGATCACGTACAATAATTAGAGTCTTAGGTGACGTTTGTTTTTTAACTTAATGACTTAAAGTAACTTAACTTAATTAATTAAATTAATTTTAGGTGTTTGTTTTTATAATTTAATGGGACTTTTTAGATAATTTTGACTTAATAAAATAAGCTATTTTTTTTTAATTTTTTACTGAATGAAGAAATTTGAATTAAGTCAGTTACTTTCTAATGTAAAAAATATCCTTACTTTATAATTTATTTTTCATACCTATCTCAAAACTTACCCATAGATATTTACCCCACATAATCTCATCTTTATATTTTTTTTAGCCATTATGGAATCCATTCTCACTTTGCTTCTCTCATCTAGTTCTTAAATCTCCCATTAATTTCTCGCTAGGTAAGCACTTGACTTGGACCTTTTTTTCTTTTCTTTTTTTTTTCTTTTCAATTACGTTTTCCAGCATTCACTTATATAGTAATCAACTAGCTTTGCTAATTTTTTTAGTGATAAAATTTAACATTTATGGTATTTTATATATTAAAATTCTAAAATCATTATGTATTCATTTGAATGTAGTTTTACTTATAGATGTTAAAATATTATGGAATTTAATATATTATTTATTTTACATTCAAATTTAATAAGAATACAAATGTAAAAATACATATTTTCAGTTTTTTAAGTTTAAAAAAATAATAACTTAATATTTATTTTCAGAGATTCAGACAAAAAAAAATATATTATTCAAATTTAAATAGTTAAATTTATTTAAAATTCAGAATAATTTAGATTTATTTATATTTCGGATCGAAAAATAAATGCCACTTTAGATTAGTTCATTCTCATGCTTGTTTAAAAGTTAATGTTTCAGGTCACATCTACTGCCGCATGAAATGACGTAACAATCTAACCAAGATGAATGAATTTCTAGGCAGAACCGCAGAAATTTGCTTTGAATATTGAAATAAAATAAAATCCAATCTTTTTTTTTTTTTGAGAAAATAAAATCCAATCTTATTCAAAGCTTTTTGTGGCAGACAGCGAAGGAATGGGGGACGTTACATGCAGGGACTGAGAGATCAGCATCCGTAATACTTAATTATTTCAAAGTGATATTGGCATCGTATTAAAAGAGATGCGGGTATTTTCTTTTTCGGATGGCTTTTTATCTGGAGCCACTAGTTGCATGTTTGCTTTTTAAAAATTTATACGATCGATTTCTAATGCGACAATGACTCTCAACCACCCTCCATATGTATAGTGCCTGCGACAGTTTGACCCACCAATTATTAACGTGGTCGTGGTATTAGAATTTTGGTATTTATCGCTTTTCATTTCCGCACGCCTCTTTATATTTTGACAATCCAAACCATATAATAATTAATTATTTCAAAGTGCTATCGGCATTGTATTCAAAAATTATCTCAAAAGTTAAAGTTATAGTGTGAATTAAAGGTGAATAGGTATTTAAGTTGGTCAACATATCTTCTCTTTATCTAGAGTCAGATCGTTCGAGTCTTTCATAATTATAGGACTTGGATGAGTACAAAATACGTGTCAAATCATGAAGAAAAAGTAATTGAACTTTTATTTTGTTGAGGAAAAATATAAGATTACAATATGACAACTTGCCTTCACCCTTAAAATATCCAACAAATTTTGTCGATCCTAGTTAATTAGAACTTTAAAACATAAGATACATGTGCACCATCTAAGGGTAAGAGATCAACTCAAACAGGTACGTCTTGAATTGTATATAAAAAAATTCATCCAATGAAATAGAAATAGTATCCGGATAGGTTTCTTCTTTCCCCAAATATGAACATTGTAAGAGCGAGGGATGTTATTGAAATAAAAATAATTAGTCATACAACAAGTCAGAATGACATCTTTCATATATTTCCTTGCCTTTTAAATGATCCCTTAAAAAAAAAAAAAAGGTTTCGAAGCCACCAGCTCACTGCATCAATTTTTTCAAAGTTAATTTTTAATATTTCTACATGACGTACTTTATCCAAGTAAGCTCATGAAAATAGGGAGATCAGTAAGAGAGTCCGGAGTACTCTTGCAGTATTGTTCTGTCTTTTCAAGTCTCCATTAACTTCTTTATGAACATTGGTAGGGTAGGAACCAAGAGTACCAAGATCTTTTGGCAAATATTACTTTGTTCATATTAAAAAGACAATTCCTAATTAATTGTGACCAGCTAATTAATTGTTAATTCAAACAACGCAGACTCTTTTGTTTTCTTCAAAAAAAAAAAAAACCTACTAAAACTCCAATTTTTCAAACGCATAGTGACGAAAATGGGCGTACTCTCAATTTTACTCATGGTCATTTAATAATGATCATATACAGTATACGCAAATCTACAGTGTTCTCCCCTCCCAGTCCCAGGCCCCAGGCGGCCGGCCCCGTTATGTCGACTCTCCATATTTGTGCCACTCCTCATGCGCGCATTATTGAGAAAGTCATTTACTGTAACACAAAAGAATTAATCATATGGTCACACACTTAATTTGTCTTCTACAAAACACAAAAAGTAGTTGTGAGTTGTCGTTGCCTAATTTGACATTATTTGTTTTCATAAAAAAACAAGAAAAATCTTGCCGAAATTAAGCTATAAATTCAACTTCACTGCCCCCACGCACAACACCCAGCGCAGTTTCAAACTTTCATGTGTTTACCGACTAATTAAACATGGCGGAGATGATGGAAACTACTAAATCGAAAAAATCCACCATGAAAATAGCTCTACTAATCCTGAACATCATCCTCTTGGCCATAGGCAACTGCGCTGGCCCTTTGATCATGCGCTTGTATTTCCTCCATGGAGGCAAAAGGATTTGGTTCTCAAGCTGGCTCGAAACCGCCGGCTGCCCTGTCATTCTCATTCCCATCACAGTATCCTACCTGCAGCGGCGCCGCAGTGGCACTACTACTGATCACGAATCATCGACATCATCGCAGCCGTCCAATAATGATAATAAAAAGTTGATCTTGATGAGACCTCCCGTGTTCTTCGCCTCAGCGATCATTGGAATCCTCACAGGCTTCGACAATTACCTCTACGCTTACGGCGTTGCTCGTTTGCCCGTCTCAACTTCTTCCTTGATCATCGCCTCCCAGCTGGCTTTCACCGCCGCTTTCGCCTTCCTGTTGGTCAAGCAAAAGCTTACTTCTTATTCGCTCAACGCTGTCTTCTTGTTAACGCTTGGGGCGGTCGTATTGGGTTTACACGCCAACGGTGACCGGCCGGCTAACGAGTCAGCAAGACAATATCTAGTAGGGTTTCTGATGACGGTCGGAGCTGCGTTCTTGTATGGGTTTATTTTGCCGTTGATGGAGTGGGTTTACAAGAAGGCCCGGCAAGAAATCACCTACGCTCTTGTTTTGGAGATTCAGTTGGTCATGTGTCTTTTTTCAACTCTTTTCTGTACCGTGGGAATGGTCGTCAACAAAGATTTCCAGGTTTCATTTCTCTTTAATTATCACTTTATTTTCTCTCCCTTCTTTTGCCGGCCAGTCCCTTTTTTTCGTGTAATTATCATCGGATTCTATCTGATTCTTCCGTTATTATAATATTATGCATGCACAAATTAGTTAAAATTTATAGCATTATAACGTGACTGAGCTGATCAAACACATCAATTAAAACTCATGTAATCATCAATAAGTTACTCTAATATATATGGTCAAATGTATGGAGAGAAAAACAAAAAAAATTTACCAAGTCATCTGCCGACGCGTCACGCTATAAAATGTAACAAAATTGGATGGGTCATAGTATTCCCAAAACAATAAATTCTTATTGGCTGTCTGCACTGACAAGTCAAAATCCAAGTAACTTCCGGTCATACTCATACATATAGTATTCTTTATTTTCTTCTCTAGCATCATGCGCTAGCTTGAAATTTATCTTTTTTTGTTAATGATTATTTGACATAATGAATCAGCTTTGCTGGATAAACGACAGTGTTATTATGAAATGGACCTAATAGTGGGCGAATTAAATCATAGTTCGTCGGTTTCAATTCAGTCACGACACGGCACACTTAGTAGATAAAAGGGAGAAACAAAAATCATTAGCTTGCTATATATGATTCTTCTAAATATATGTCTTTTAACAATCTATTGTTTTAAAATATTAGTGCATATGTTGTCATTAATGAAGAAAAACGAGATAAAGTGATGAAAGGTTAAAGCAAAAAATGAAACAGTTAATGGAACAAATTATTAATTGGTGGCAGGCAATTGGACAAGAAGCAAGCGCGTACACGCTAGGCGAAGGCAAGTACTATGCGGTGGTGGTGACGAGTGCATTAGTTTGGCAGTGCTTCTTCTTAGGGGCTATTGGAGTCATTTACTGTGGCTCGTCTTTGCTTTCCGCAATCATAATCGCAGTTCTTCTACCAGTTACTGAGATTCTAGCAGTCGTTTTCTACAAAGAAAATTTTCAAGCTGAAAAGGGAGTCTCTCTTGCACTTTCTCTCTGGGGATTTGCTTCGTATTTCTATGGTGAGATTAAAAACAAGAAGAAGATGAAGAAGCAGAAGCAACTTGCAGAAACAGAAATGCCAATTCCTAATCCATGATAACTAGTTTAACCACTGGAATGCCGTTAATTGGCTAGCTACCATAGTAAGTTTTTTTTTCGATATGAATTATTTATGATTACTATATTTCAATCTCGACTTGTTCAAGAGAACCACCCAAAAAAAAAAAAAAATTCTGATCAAATTATAAATAGATTGATAGAGACCAAAATAAAATTTGTAGGGTTTTTATTATTTTGGACCGTTAATTTCATGTGTTTCATGTGCTTCGATCACCTGGTAATCGACTGGCCCACCGGCATATTATAAATTTATTAAAGGATGCAAAAGTAAAGTCTATGTTACAGATTCTGTAAGTAACAGCAGCCAATGGAAAACTTCCACAGCCTGCATTTGCACGGTTTTTCTCTCTCCTCAGGACACGCGTGCTGCTTCCCATTGGGTGCGTACGTTACAGAATCTGTAACGTAGCCTTCTCCCACTTGGGTTATTTATTTATCTTCAGATTATTGAGGTCACGCGCCAATCACCATCATATGCTTTTCATTGCAACTTGCTCTCTTAAATTCAATGGATACGGATATATGTGCCGGTATATTTATTTAGTCCGAATAACAATGTGGACGTATCTTAGTCAATTTTTTTTTTTTTGGATAGCGTAACATAGTCAAATTTCAGATGATAATAATTGGATTGCATATAAATATGAACATAGATATGATGAAGATTGTTCGAGATCCTTGATGCCGATTTTTTTAAGCGTGCGAGATCCTTCATGCTGATTCCGCTGAGAGGTTATTACTCGCCGCCAATAATATTTACGAAGATGTGGCTGATTAACGGTGGGCTGTAAATATGACAATAACCGGTTATTAGTGCGTATAGAGCTAAGGAAACAACTCTGGTGATACAGGATTTCTAAAATAAATCAAAGTAATATAATTAATTAATAATTAATGTATGTATGATATATGTAGTTAAATTTTAAATTACTACATGTTATAATATTATTTATTTATTGTATGGCGAACATAATATTTTAAAGGTATTCTCGAATTATTCTGTTATTGTTCAAGTGCACGATGAATTTTTTTTTTTTTTAAGGTAACTCATGTGTGCTTTTGTCCTTCTTCTTCTTGAATGCAAGTTTAATTAATGGTTTTGAGTGGTTGTGTATTATATTGGTGTGTAATTTTGTATGTAAATCAAGTCCACATAGATCAATTATTAACTATATTGATATGTTGTTAGTTAATAAAATCCCTATTTGTTAAAAAAAAAATGTTGGATCACGCTATATTTTTCTTATTTTCTTCTAAATCATAAGAAAGTGATTTTAAGAAATTAAAATAATTTTAGTTTTGATAAATTTATTTAAAATTTACTTATAGTGAAATCACTTATTCTTTAACATATTTTTTTAAAAAAGCTGTTGTTTCCTTAGCTCTATTTCTTTTAATCAATTATATTTCTTAATATTATATTTCTTTTAATCAATTATATTATTATGTCACTTTAATATATCATAATATTTTTAAAAATAAAATTTATTAAATGTTTAACTTATTGTCAATTGATCATTTTAACGGCACATTTATCGAAAAATTGACTCTGCAGGTGGGAGAATGAGAACCATATGAATATAATATGTTTGGAATACTGTATTCGGTCGGCTTGGTCCAATAATCAATGCTGTTGGGTGAGAATTTGGGGATCATTAATGTCGGAGTTGTCGTGTCGTCGTTGAATTACATCGACAATAGACTTCCAAATGCTATACCGTAGTCGGCAACAAAGTCGTTTCGAGTTGAACCATCACAGGCCAACGACGAGAAGTTTACTCACTACTGACGCACTTTTGGTCTTGTACTCTTGTTGGGGTTCTATGTTTACTCTGAGTCCCACCCTACAGTATGAATAATGTTATATATATCGAAAGTAAAACAAAATCTAACACAAAACCCACAAGAGATAAAAAAAAAAAAAATTGTCTTAATAATTAAAATCTTTTTATATTCTAATCATAAATTTTTTTTATATACATATTACTATTGAATATGAATAATATTATTTTTTTTCCTCTTAATACTAAAATTCCCTTATACCGTGGGAATGCTAGAAAGCAATTGCTTCTAAGTTCGTGGCCACGTCTGCTCTAAATCACAAGTGCAGGAAATTAAAATCTTTTCGCAACACTGCGAAGTGCTCTCCCGCCAACCGCAGGAAATGTAACTCGAGTTGCGTACTATGGAAATACTTTCTCAAGAAGCTGCCAATGAAGATGACTACAAAGAATACTAATGTTGTAATCCAACATGAATTCACCATGACAAGTTGACAACAGCCGAAATGCCCACAGTTCTTCAACATAATTTTTATTCCACAAACCTGCCCCAACCCCCCCACAGAAAAAAAAAAAAAAAACAAAAGACATTGAAAACTATGTAGCCAACGATGTATTCGATGAATTTTTGTTTTACTGCTAAATATTTGATTAAAAAAGCCACAGTTCAAAGTGGGGGAAAAAAGATATAGAGACATTTATTGATATTTACCATTACAACTCTGAAACTGCTTTCTATACAACAATTACAATTGGTAAAAAGGAAGAAAACTCTTATGGAAACCAAAACTGGTCAATGAATTGCTGCAAAAGAATGGGGTTGCATCAAGATGGTAATTGTGTTAATTAACCGCTAACTTCCTTCTATAGAAATCCTTCAGTGCAGAGGAGGCAGCACTTCCAATATCATTGAGAGTCGGCTCTTGTACCTCTATCAAAATAATCTGGATTCTTGTCTTCTATCAGCTCATGGTTTTATTCAAGAACAACAAGATTAGTAAGAACACAGATAACTCAAGCATGAACTTAGGAGCCGTCACACGTTCAACAATTCGCTGCCACCTGAAAGTTCAACCAGTAGATAGCTGCTGATAAAGCCTGTTGTCCATTTCAGGATCTTCATTACAAACATAAGAATGACTAAAGGACCAATCATTATCAAGTTGATACGAAATTGCATCAAACTAATGACAATATGCAAGCTAATTGCTTCCAAAAAATACTAATTTGTTTTGCTAGTTTCAGTGCAAATAAAGTAAACAGAATATTTATTTCACGATCACAAGGTTCAGGATCAGTTTAGAACTTGTTGATTTAATATACAAGAGACTTTTCTGGCACATGGAAAGACCAACTGAACAAATTCCATAAATCAAACACCAGGATAAAAGTTAGGAAACGTGGTAATCCTGTAGAGTATATATTAATGTCGATCAACATGCATGGTTTTGAAGC